>OY101430.1:33246075-33877742 GCA_956483605.1 Tuberolachnus salignus | reverse complement strand
CACTATGTATACCAAGTAATCGTATTAATAACTTATAATAATAAAAATTTATCAGAACCAGTAACTGTAAAATTCACGCCACTGTTGGCATAAATCAATTCACATACTATACGTATTGTGGTAATATTTACTTGTACAGTTCCACAGGAAAAACTCTCACGACTAGTAGGGTAGTCCGATTTCAATGATTTTGTTCATTGTTGGAATGTGGACCTAACCTAACCTTTTACGGGGCACATCGGACTCTGATTTTTAATATTTTATTTCTAAACGTTATAATTAAAGAGTTTAAATATGACCGATCTTCACCAACTTTTTAACAAATTTTGTTTTATAGTTTTTATTTAAAAAATCAAAAAATCGAAATCCAATGCGCCTTGTAAGAAGTTGTTCTCTTACAAAAAAAAAAAAAAAAATTGAATATAGTTACTTCACTATACCACACGTCCCGGTCACCAATGCGTACTACCGTACAATGACGCTTCACAATACTTTAATTTGACGATAACTAAACACTGTAAGGCTGAATATTTCCAAAGTGTATATTATAATATGTATGAAATACATGGAGTGTTTCAAACTCCCGTAATCTTGTTTATTTGCAATCATTCAAGACATTTTCATTGGCTGATATTGATATGACTAGAAAAGTTGTTATATAACAGCTTTTCTCACATGTTTACATGAAATGCTCATATAATTCGCATCACAATTGTAGGTTGGAAGTAGAGAAGGTAGGATATATCATAGAAGTCAGGGGTTGGATAATACAGACGCGATAATAACTCATCCGAATGACCCCGGGAACTACCGAATCATCAATGTTAACGCTGCCCGGTCGGTCTCTCGAGTGGAGCGGGATTACCGAGTGGTACCGGCGGTAGATTATTTGACCGCGAGTAGACCTTCAGTAATCTATCGTTTCCTCCGTGACATGCTCGGCGGGCAAGCCAGCAGGGTACTGACTGCAACTTCAAAATTTCGGATTTATTGTCCGGGCAATCATTCAAGACATGATTCATAGATCACATTGATCTAATATTGCAAGAAATTATGGGAACAGTAAAAAATACCGTTAATTAGAAAAGCTGCGAATAAATTTTTTGTGGTCCTGAAAAGAGAGCCGTTTTTTAATTTTGTTTTATACACAACACATAATAATGAAGGGTAGGGGTGGGGGGGTTTGTCTACTTAGAACTTGTGTACTTGGTCACGGTTTTAGTACCTACGCTGACCGCGTGCTCGGCCAACAAGAGACGGACCTACAGAGCCAAACGACTAGATTCAGCAGCGATACGCTCGAAAATGTTCATAATGCTCATGGCCTTTGAGGATACGCCGGTGTCGTGGGGTGAACTTGTTTTAGTACTTTGTAGATATAAATACTATAAAGATTCATATCGGATTTCGTGATGTTTTTTATCACTTTGCCCGCTAATTTTCCTGGAGGAGCCATTTAGAACTGATGGATGCTTTACGAGTTACACAATCTAATGTCTAAATAATGTAACATTTTAGTTTTCACCTATATATATAACAAAAACCATTGCAAATAGTTCGCTCTGATTGAATAGTAGAATTTTTAGTTTGATGATAAAAAACCACATCTTATTCTATAGGTTTTATAAGTAAATAATGTCGTTTAATCTCGTCGATTTACAATCTTTCACCAATCGGATTCTTAATGAATTCGTCCTTCATAATGGTTAGGCTAGGTTATAAAAGAGCCTGCAATAGGCTTTGTGTTATCATTTGCGAATCGTCACTCCAACAGTACACAATTTATTTTCAAAACCACTCGGCAACAGCGATCATCATCATCAAACATGAGCGGACGCGGTAAAGCAGGCAAATCCAAAGGAGGAAAATCGAAGACCCGGTCATCCCGTGCCGGACTCCAATTTCCTGTCGGTCGTATTCACCGTCATCTGAGAAAAGGACATTACGCCCAACGCGTCGGACAAGGCGCTCCTGTTTACTTGGCCGCCGTCATGGAATACTTAGCCGCTGAAATTTTGGAATTGGCCGGTAATGCTGCCCGAGATAACAAGAAGAGTCGTATCATTCCACGTCATTTACAATTGGCCATTAGGAATGACGAAGAATTGAACAAATTGCTAAATGGCGTGACCATTGCTCAAGGCGGAGTGTTGCCTAATATTCAAGCCGTTCTCCTACCAAAGAAGACCGATAAGACAAAAACCACATAAGAATATGGATGAAACACAATTCCTCTTCAAACCACCACATTTCTACCATTTACACCGCTCTTTGTACGGTCATAATTTTTAAAAAAGGCCTTTTTCAGGGCCATCAATCTATATTTTATTATTTTATAAAAGGCGGCGAGTTGATTTGTTCAACGTAGCCGAACCACTCCCTCGATATCATCAACATTATTGTTGCAAGATAACTAGACAATTAATTGTGTTACGTTATCTATCACTATCGTGGTATACATATCCACGTACTATTTTGCTAACCTTATAAGATATCACGCCCAATAAAAAATACCGAATACCATACCAACGTTAATACGATAGAAATATTAATTATCCCTGAAATTGCAAGTTGGATTTGCACTTAATAGTATGTTAATCAAATAACATTTTATTATCTCTACGGTTAAAACCGTTTTATATGATATTGGTGCTATAGTTGTGGACGGTAACAATGTTAATGTTCTTAAAGATTTGATAATCTGATAAGAATTATACCCATAGTCGTAGTGTTGGTTTAGTGTATGCATACTCTAATGTCGCATATTATGCAATAAGAAAAATAAGACTAAACAAAGTTTTTTTTTTCATTGAAAGTATTAAAACTTCTGAAGTGCAAGTCTTGTTTTTATCGGCACAATTGTTTTGAACTCGTCCATTACTTTTTAAATATTGATTTTTTGCCTTAACATAAGTAATCCAAGACACTATGTAACATTGTTTTTCGGAATTTAGATTTCACAGTAAGCAATTTGTAAAAAGCCCGCTCACATTAGTATAACTTATCAACTTATTACATTTTTTCTGCAAATTTGAAATATTACTGTCATGCTTTATAACTGAAGTTAATGTCCTGTCGTAGTAATTAAACTCAAAGTTTCTCGACTAAAACTACTTTTTATCCCATGTATTATAATTTATCTCGAGTCCTTTGGTAGAATTAACTGGGTCCCTTCTGTGAAGCTGCAGTCTATGCAACGGCATACCCAACGCCTCTGATTATACCGGTACAATAAACTATACCAGTATAAAAGATGATATTTTGTACAGGTATCACAAATGTATTTCCTTTATTTTTATAATGGTATTCTTTTTTCAGAAGAAATGTAAATGTTTGTCCAACAAATTTCCTCTATATAATAATATATAGACTAATAGAAAATAATATATATTTTACAGAATATTACAATATATAATATGGTTTTGTATCTAATATAGAACGCTATATGACATACTACAGAATTATTTTTATTACACAAAATGTTCATTTTTTATAATATCCTATTATGTTTTCAAATAATATAATAATCTTTTATTAAATAAATAAGACAATAATTCTTCAGAAAAATAGAATATTAGAGTATATAAATACCTAATTAGTATAATTCATTATTTGTGAATTTAACCCTTTTCTCGTCTGTAAATCGTAATATAAATGATAATTTTAGTGTATTAAAATTGATCTTATTTTGAAATAATAAAACCATTTAACTAATGAATTAAATGTAATCAAATTTTTAACACAAATACTAGGTTACTTGGTCAAACTCATGTTTCACTTGTAAAATGAACCTGAAAAATCATTACTGAGAAAGACTAAAATAAAAATAAAACACTACTGTGGCTATGACAGACTATTAAAATATATAACATACTCCTGAGCAATTCTTAATCAAAAATTATACAACCTTTGTCCATTATAATAATTATATTAAAAATAATTAATTTAATATTTTTATCTTATTGTTAGTTTTAAATTATTTAAACAATATCAGTTTATCTACAAATAAAAATATTAAGTACTTTTTTAAAAATCTTAAATTTAATGAAAATAAAAAAATTAACTAATTAAATATTTCTTTCTCAACTTCATAATACTATTATTTCTAATACAAGTACCAATATTGAATGTATTAATAATAATTAGATGTTTAGCTTTATTTTTATAACTCATACATTTTCATTGAGCACTTATATTATCTCCAGTTCAATAAACTTCAAATTTTTGAATATAAGTATTATTTAAAGACAGACCAAAGCCACGTTCAACTGTCTGTTTGATATCTACTACCCTCAAGGAATGTATATCTAATGAATATTAGATTAATAGGTTTAACTGAAAATAAATCTTGTATTCCTAAAAAAAAAATCCACCCAATTATGATAATATTGTTATTATAAAATTGTGTGTTTTTTTTTATAGAAGTATTGTTTGCTATTTCATAAAGTTTTCTGATAAAAATATATTTTTAATATCAAATTTAACAATTTTAATATCCTAGGCTGGTAATTTGCTTTCTTCAAAATCAACTGGCTCATTTGACAAAACTGAATAGTCAACCTAAAATATAATAGTAATATTAAGTTTATCAGTTTGATGCAAATAAATTAATCATGTCTATTACTTGAACTGTTATTTTTGTATATTTCTACTGCTTATAAATGGTGTATTCCAATAATATTCATGAAACAGCCCATGAATGAGCTTCGGAACATTGTAATCCTGTACAATTTCGAGTATCATTTGCAGCTTCATGGGAGCGGCACTAATCTGCCCCAAAGCTTTGCATTGTATTCGTCTGTAAAGGATTAATAATGAATTTAATAATATAAAAATTATTTTTATATATAAAATACCTGCATCAATTATGGCTATGTGTACAACCTCAAGGAGAATCATAAGTAGAATAAATTCCAAAATATGCTTATATCCTATAATTTCCCTGTTCTTGGTGGGCCTCCATATGCCTTGATAAAAAAACACTTCTAAATTTAGTAAAATTAAATTTCTCTATTCTAAATTAATGTAGAAACCCATACGGTCCTATAATTAAACTTAGAATAATAAAGAAATAGACAAATTTGTCCTTTAAATGATTAAAAATTGTTTTAAATAGTTTTGATTTTGAATATGTTCTTTTAGATGCACAATTATTATTATTATATATATAATATATATTTATGTAAAATTAATTTACCTGAAGACCATCATCTATTATCCACGGGTTAACGTTATTGTATTATTTTAGTTTAAATTCTTCAGTCAAATCACATTCTGGCAATTTCTTTTCAGCTGGCATGTCTGGAAAAAAATGTTACAAACAGTAAATATCTTATATTAATATATTGCCACTTGAATAACATAAAAAAAAAAATAATATAAGCTATTTGTCTTTTCTATCCGATAACAAGGTAGAATGTCGAGTAGCATATTTATTTGATTATTTAGTTATTATCTGGGACACAGTTGCCTTGGGTATACCATACCTTGAAGCGGTCTTTCTCGGCGAGATCCCTTGTCCTACAGCTAACAACACAGAGTGTATGAGTTTTTGGGTTTTTATGCTTGAGGCAATATGGCGTGTTTTTTTCGTACGCGTTCTATACATTTTTAATATGACGTTATCTGTCTGAAATCAAACAATGAAAAACAAAACTCAATTTAAATTCAGATTTCTTTTAAAAGCCGCAAATACGTTTTTGCTATTATGACATGATAACATTAAATTGGAAAATATTCGAATACGTGATGATATCAGGGTAATCCATAGCCATTATCAGATTTTTCGCGCGTGTTTCAAAATTTCAAATCGTTTGTTCAAAATCAATAAATTACCTACTACGATTGATTTACAAGTATTAAGTACAACATTTAACAAAATACCAATGCTGGGCACTATAACTAGTTGAAAAGTTAAAAGTTAATTTTATCGATAACTTTTAACTTAACGTTGTTACTTTATTTATATTATAACAGAGTAACCTAACTTAGTCGTATTTCCCCCGTGAATTTGTGTTTATTTTTCGTAATAGCAAATCGAGAACAATTGTTTTAGAAATGTAATGAATGATAAAGAAAAAATATTATGTACAAACATTTGATTTATATTAGGATAATATAAATTCACTCACAAGTAACAAATAAACAAACTACAGTCGGTATATTTGAAAAAATAAAAAACATTGTTTCAGATAAACAATACGATAAAGAACTTAATTAACTAATCTTTTGTCGAGCGAATGACGGCCGAGCACTGAATAAATAATATTTCAATTTGCTCAGTGGTTAAAGTACAAGGGCCGGGGGGATGGAGTCTCCTTTTATATAATAGTTACAATTTTGAGTCCTATTTAGTATTAATTCCAGAAATCCAGGAGAACGGTTAAAATATGTATAAATGCAGTTATACAAATAAGCGAATAAAAAAACAATTTAAATAATGTATTAATGTATTAATTTTTTTATAAATGATAAAAATTAAAAATACATTATGATATTATTTGTTTAATATGCAATAATATTATAACTATTATTATTTTATATTAATAACAATGTATTCACATCAACAGAATCGACCTTCGGGTGAATGGTGGCACCACCTGTATGACAAATTACTTCTCATGACTATTTATTTTAACATTTTTAAATCATTATATCTTATCAAAAAAAAAAAAAAATAAAAAAATGTTTTTCAAAAAAACCCAACGTCTCGGCCTGCGAAATATTATCCTCTTAGTTTTATAATAGGCGCTTTTACTCAAAAACCATTAGACGAGTTCTTGGTAGTCTATGTAAACATGTTTATATCACTGAAAATCGCCGGTGTGTCCTCTTAAGTTTTTAAATAATATTTACCTTTATAGTATGTTAATTTTTATTTTTTTATAATATATGTAGAACGTAGGTATATTATAGTTAGTATGAATTCTTAGTTATGAATTGTGATACCAACATATAGGCATTTTACTCAAGTTCAAATTGAAGTAAGTTGTAGTAGCTTATAATATTTACTTTGAAATGCACAATTTAAAATTATCGTAACACTAAAATTAATAATATTTCATAGCTTGGTTATTAATTGTATAAAATAATATTCAAAATATAAATATTGATTAAAACTAATTTTTTAGTAAAAAATTGATGATTCCATAGGTATTAATATATAACAGGGGTGGCCACAACGAGGCTCGCGAGCCACATGCGGCTCTTAAATCAGTTTCGTGCGGCTCTTGAACTAAATTTAGATTAAACTTAATTAATATAAAATTTATTAATATCGTTAGAAACGTTAGATAGCATTTTTATTGCCGTCGATTTCGTTATCATTACAGTCGTTATTTGGTATAGATTGGCACGGCGATGGTGCTTTTAGTATGTGTAGCCAAAAATAGTCACGGTGTATGACGACCGCGTCAGACGACGACGATAATTTCCGGCGACGATTTCTGTTATCGCGTTGCCGCGTTAATGTTTTTCTGTGCGCTGTTTGAATACAGTTGTAGCCTAGTGTCCGAACAGTTACGATGTTATCTAAGAAGCGTAAATATGAAGAGGAGAATCGAGCTTTTAATACAGACTGGGAGGAAAAATTCCTTTTTGTAGAAAGAAACGGTAAGCCAATTTGTCTTTTATGTCAAGTAACTTTGTCACAGTTCAAGGCCAGTAATCTAAAACGCCATCATGACAGTAACCACAGTGGTTTTAATAAAGATTTTCCAGTTGACTCTCAGTTAAGGAAAACCAAACTGAAATCACTCAAAGAAAAACTTCATGGTCAGAGTAGAGTTTTGTCAATGTTTACCAAGGAAGCAGATTTAACAACTGAAGCTAGCTTCATCTTGGCTTTTAATATTGCAAAAGCAAAAAAGCCTTACACAGAGGGGGAGTTTATTAAGAAAAACATGGCTCAAGTTATTTCTATTTTAGAACCGGAAAATAAAAAACTGCAGAAATTAATAAACGAAATGCCTGTTGCTAGACACACAATAGAGAGGAGAATTTCTGTTATTAGTGCCGATATTTTAAATAATTTACAAACAAATTTAAGCAAGTGTTTAGCAGTAAGCCTGGCACTGGACGAGTCTACTGATATTAAAGATATGCCACAACTTGCCATATTTGTGAGGTATGTGTCAAAAGACTTGGAGGTGGTGGAAGAACTCTTAGACCTAGTTACTTTGAAGAATACTACTCGGGGTTGTGACATTAAAGAAGCCTTGGATGGGGTTTTACAGAAAAACGCAGTGCCTATCGGTAACATTGTCAGCATTGCTACCGATGGTGCACCTTCTATGACTGGTACGAAACAAGGGCTTATTGGACTATTAAAAGCTGACACATCATATCCTGATTTCCTACCTGTACATTGTATTATTTACAGAGAACATTTAGTAGCAAAATATTTTCAATATCCGCATATTATGCAGATAGTTCTAAAAATTGTAAACTGTATTCGCTCAAGTCCCAAAACACACTGACAGTTCAAATCTTTTATAGAAGATATGAACAACTATGAGTTACCTAATGCTATATCTTGGTACTGCTTAGTGAGATGGCTATCAATAAGCAATGTTCTTGGCAGTTTTTTTGAGTTACTTGATCCAATCAAACAGTTTATGGAAGAAAAAGGAAAATCGTTTCCTGAACTTAATGAACCCCAGTGGTTGTTAGATTTGGCTTTTTTTACAGATGTAGTTCAGTATTTACAAACTCTAAATAAATCTTTACAAGGAAAGGAAAAACTTATTTCTGATTTGGCCCAGACTGTATTTAGCTTTCATAACAAGTTAAAGCTTTTTACAAAAGACCTTCAGACAAAAACATTTGCTCACTTCAAATGTTTGAAGAAAATTAGTGAAAGCTATCCCGACATTCCGGTGGAAACTGAAGAATATATGAATAAGATGTCAGGCCTTGCTGAAGAAATCAATCGCAGATTTAATGATTTAAGATCACTTAAACCTTCATTTTCATTCCTGGAAAATCCTTTTGCTGTTGATGTTGTAAGCGATGGCTGTCCTATTTCATCACCAATAACAAAGGATACAGCAGCTGTAGAGTTGGAGTTACTAGAACTGCAAGAGGACGAAGGACTAAAAGGACTTAAACGAAGTGGCGATTCAACCATAGAATTTTGGAAAAATGTCCCAGAAGAAAAATACCCACAAACAAAAATGTGTGCTATGAAACTTATTTCAATCTTTGGCACTACGTATGTGTGTGAATCATTGTACTCAACGCTTAAATTCATTAAATCTAAATATCGATCTGAACTAACTGATGAACATTTAAGTGAACTTGTGCGAACTGCGCTTACAAATTATCAACCAGATTTCACAAACCTCACAGAAAAAATGAACAGTCGAAAAAGCACTTCTCATAAATAAATCAATAATAATGTTAATAACTATGTCAATAATAATAATGTTTTATGTAATGTAAAAAATAAACGTTCCTTCATTTGAGTTCATTTTTCAATGTGTCTTCATTTCAAAAACATCGCTATACAATGTGGCTCACCTCAAATTAGCTTTATAAATTTGCGGCTCCCAAAGTTAAGGTTAGTGGCCACCGCTGATATATAATATTAATAGTAATTATTTTATTTTTGAGTAAAATATGATATGTATGAAAATAAATGGGCTGGAACTAATATGTTTTTAGTATTTAGAGTCCAGTGTTTACTACCTCGTATGAATTAGTATTTATGAATAAACTGTATTTATTTTTAGTTTTGTAGATAACTGTTTACGGTGGAACATTCATTATTACCACGATTTGTTTGGCAACTCAATTATATGAGATCATATTTTATATAAAAAAAAAAAAAAGACTTTATAATCATAGAGAAAATCTACAATATGCAATTGTTAGTCATTATACGTGACCAATATTATGCATGTGCATTATTTACAGTTCTCACTATACATCTGGTTACAGTAAACTGCGTTTTATAACTAACAAACTAATAATTTAAAATGTTTTTAATATATAATAATTTTTTATTATTTTTCAATTAACTTCAATCTCTATACTATAAATGTATGTACACTGTACAGTAAAATACCGGTTATCCGAATATCAACTAACCGGAGGACAATTGTCTGAACGATCACATTTTCGAAAAATAATAGTTTTGATAAATATAATATGTGTAATACATTTATTTAATCTTGATAGTTGATATTCTGCTGTACTGGGTACTTTGGTAGTATCCGGTTTTATATTTCTCACGTAATTATACTCGAATATCCAAACTCGTGTAATTGTAAACTATTATTTCGTCAGTTATAACACAATTATTGTTGTTTTTAAACATTTAACCAAATTGAATGATTAGCATTGCTTATAGGTAAACTAATCAAAATGCTGAATAATAGATTTATTATGCTTTTGGAAAGACTCTCTTATTCCGTTTTCTTCATTAATATTCCTATAAAAGCGATGCTTCAAAGTGGAAAAAGATTACATTTTTATTTCTCCTATGAAACTTTGGTAAGTTAAATAATAATTTTAAAATAATTCACCTGTTTACGGTTATCATTGAAACCAATACAAAATACATAAAATAAAACTATTTTTCAGTTAAATTTATTAATACAAAATACAATGAAAAGTTTCATCTTTTGGTTGTATTATTATATTTGTTCGTCGAAGCACCATTTGGAAATATAACAAGCGAATACTTATATGACGGTAAGTAGACGAGGGTGTTACCTAGTTTAGTAAGTATTTAGTAGTTTTAAAGTAAGTCGGTCTCATTTATTTTTTTTTTTTTTAAATATGTATTTTACACTCAACATTTTATCAATTCTCAATTATCAATAATAAAATATTTAAATTATGTATATATAGTATACAATTGTATTAAACAAGATTATAATTTATACATTTTAAGCTTAAATATTTCGGTCTTGCTTTAATTCAAATTAAATAACAATCGATAATACAATTCATTTTCAAAGTCTAATATAAGGGACAAGAATCGGAAATAACGATAACATATTATTTCTTTTTTTTTTTATGAAATTATGTATATTTATTTTTTAAGCGATCGGAAAATAAAAATGCAAAATCGTTTTTTAATATTTTTGAAAAAAAAATAATATGTTAATAATAATTTTATCCAAAACTTAGATTTTATAATAGACAAAAATTATAGTTATAATGTGAGCATCCCGAGAGGATGGAATATTCAACACATTTTGTTGTCTTCATACAAAAATTATTTACCTATTTTATTTTGCTAAAATTTGCTCGGTAATTTTTAGAATTTTCATACCAACAGTTTTTACGGAAAACACATGTAAACACATTTATATACGTGTAGGTAAATAAAAGGTATTTTACACATTTTTAAATTGGAATAAAATTTATATAAATTGTTGAAAATTTTTTATACATTTGAAAAAAAAAATTATAATTCATTTAATATATTTTCATCGGAGATTGATAGGTCGCCGTTATTTTAATTTGTTTAAACTGTAACAACTATAACAACATACTAAATACACATATCGTCTTAGTATATTGTACAACTGATAACTTGCTATTCTTATGTACCTATAAGTAAAACATTCAATAATAAATTCAGAGTTGAGACCTTTAATAATAACATTAAACTCATTGTATCTCGCCATTCAAACAAATAATAATAATACATATAAAAAAGAACTTCTAAAATTATAATAACAAGTGGATACCATACATAAATACTGAGATCGTTTATTACAATATTCTGATTGGATATTTATTTATAATTTAATATTTACTCTATAGCGTATTGGTATTGGCGTGCCTTGTGTAAACGCTACGAATCCAGTTAATATGAGAACTAACATTTGTAAAAGCTGCGACTGATATGTTGGAGTCGTCTCCCTCTTTAACACTTGTTATTCCGGTTAAAAAATATGAATCATTTTGTATGAAAGTTAATCCTGAACCACTGTCTCCGCTATTAACACCCTGTCCTGGAATTAAATAATTTATTAATACATATATACAATGCCGAATTTAAAAGAGTTTATTATAGTTTATACCCCCTACGTATAGTTCGTGGACACAAAAATAAAGTAACTATTTCATTAATTTAACTTATAATCGTGTAAACAATTTTACAAAATATAAATTGACTTAAACATTTTCCGTCCAGGTGGGTTTTCCTCATTGCCCCTCTATAAATGAGGCCCTGTAGATAAGTATTAATACGTTGTAGCATAAACAAGTTAAACTTTGTATACCGGTATAACTAATTATACCGATTCAGTATTCGTGTACGAGTAAAGCAGGTATTTACTTAATATACTCGAAAAATTAAAACAATTCGTACTTGTTCCTAATCAAATAAGTACTAATCCCAGTATCTAGTAGTTAATAGTCAATTTTTAGTTGTATTAATGTGGTAATGAATAATTTGAATAGTTTAAACTGTTAATAAGCAATTTCGATTTAAAATACCTATATTAATTTTTATTACCTGATTTAGATCCAGCGCAAAATTTGTCTTTTGTTATGTATCTTTGAAATCCTTTTGTAAACATTCTTCGACACGTAAGACGGTCTATGTATTGTAATTTTGCTTCTAATAAAACGGGACTTGTAACATTTTTTTCCGTAATTCCCCAACCGGCAATCTATACAACATTATTTTAGTTAATACCGTATGTTTATGCAGACGTGCCCCCTCACCAGTACACGGGAGACTAGTTGAAAAAAACTAAAAAGGTAACGTTTAATGATTATAAGAAGTGATACGTTTTATTAAATCGTTATAAAATAGTGTACTTGTCCAATATGATACATACTGAATAAAACGTTGGTCTAATATGATTGGTATCTATCCGGATATATGTAACCTATATTAATATGCCGCCAGCCAAATATGATACCTAAACATTATACTACTCGTATATTAGAAAGGTTAGGTCATCATTTTTTTTGCAGAGAAATATATATCCATTGTCAGTTTGTTAATAAATTAATTTTTCGGCAGTAAACGACTTTGATAACGCATAAAAACGATTCAAATGAATTAATACAGCTGTTCTCAATCTTTTGTGGTACGCAGACCTCTGTACAAATAATCTTTGAAGGCACGGTATCCGAAGTTAATGAACAAAATAATACTATTTTAGTACTCAAATTGTTTCACATAATGTAGCACAAGAGCAGAAAAAGCATTTTTGGAGAAGTATGTAGTTGGAAATGGTATTAAAACTTGCATAGTCCCATAGTTCCTAATTTGATAGTCTCGGATAATCACCTTGTACACGTAACCAAAAATTGGCTAAGGGCGTTTTATTAAACGAAACTTTTAAACTACTATTTGTAGAGATTTCTATCGGCTAACTTCTTCTGATGATGCCGGTCCATTTATACGACTATACAAACACGAATGCGCACATACGTATTGTGTTTGTGTATACGACCAGAAAGAAGATAGCATTGGGAACCTCCGGGGGCCGTGGACCAGGGAGATTAAGAACCGCCGTATTAGTAGGATTAATATATATATCGCCACCGTTCTTCTTTCAAGTGGCATTCTATGATTTTTATTCCGTATTTAATTTTTACGTGCTGCCGTAACGTTTCAACGGTTTGAAATTGAGCGCTCCGGTATTGGGATCTACAAAATGTTCTGAGCGGTTTACAGTATGATGGACAAAATTGATTATTGTGTATTATACTGTTGGTTAGTCTATGTGTAGGTTGGGTAGCTAGTGTAGGCAGTAGTAGTAGTCCTTAGTAACTATGAGTAGGTATCGTATTAGACTCAGCATATTTTGTTATGTGTGTGCATATTTCCGAATAAATATCATATTAGACGGGTACTTAAAATAGTTCACAGATTGTAATGAAATTTAATTATTTTTCTTCATTAAGTCTACTCATTTAAAATCAATTGTATACAATGAATGTGCTATTATTTCTATTTATACCAAATATATAAATATATTTGTGATATATGGTATATACAGATTGGGTACATTAAATCTTTTGATCTGGTTAATCACTATTTTATCATAAACGATATAATTTTATTATTGTTTGTAAATTTTCGACTATTATGTCAGTTATGTTATTACGAAAGTAAAATTAATTTTTTAGTCTATTTGTATATTAAATATATACCTTCCCAATAGAATCACTCTGAATGGAATATTTTGAAAACCAATCGACACAAACGGGCAAAACGCTATCGCCCATACTAACATTAGTCGACAACACTATAATAGCTATGTCATTAGAATGACTGCCAGTCAACCCAAAGTAATCTTCTTCCATGTAAATAGATTTAACCTATATTTATTTATTATTTAATACATGTTTAACTGTGACATAAATATTATATGTTTCAAAAAAATTAAATAGATACCATACATCAATAATTTGAGTAAAACTATCATCTATTATTGATATATCTCTAGTATATTTTCCAACGGCAACTTTATATTCACCATTGTTCGTTAATAAAAAATTAGATGATAGGTCTTCTTGCCAAAAACAATGAGCAGCTAAAAAAAAAAAAACGTTTTAATTTTTATAAAATATAAAATTTCAATACTATTACCAGACACGACTAAATTTGAAGCAATTAATGTTCCACCGCATATTAATTCGTAATCACGATAATTGTTTTTATATACAGCGACATTCCAAGGTACTGATGTAGGACTAGTGGCATCACCATTTAAAATTAAAAGTTTAGGCTTTAATCGGCCACAATCTAGAACAATATATTATATTGAGTCAGTACCGAAAATAAAACGTACCGTCTAGCACCCCGAAATATTGTCACATTTTAATTTTATAAAGGCGATTTTACTCTAAAACCAAAATTAAGCGTGTTCTACTTAGTTTGCGTAAGGGTGTTTTTAATATGTCGCCCGTTAGATAAACAGAGACGGGCAAATGTCGATGTGGCGTCCTCTTAATATACTACACTACAGGACAGTAGTACAGCCCAAATAAAATATAAATAAATACAATTTAACGGGGAAACACGTGCTCCTAGTACCACCTGGCTACGTCATTGTATTGAGTAGATACGTACAGTGGAGCCGAACCCATTCTATTTACCCTATATATTATGGGTGCATCGTGGGTAGAGATGTTAGCTCGGTAAATTTACAGTTTTCATTTTGTTTTATGTGGATAAAATTAGTTTGGCCGAGCAGAAATATTTGAAAATTGTACATAATCATAATGTAGTAGTTTTTTTGTTATAAGTGATTAAAGTAAAAATTTTAATGGAAATCGTAAAAATCACGACATTTCGCATAGGTACTATTTTTCGAATTAATTGAATAAAATTGTTTTGGCTAATTAGAAATGCACGAACATTCAACACATAGGATGTAATTACTTAAAAGTGTAAAATTAAAATGTTGAGCGTATTTTAATTTTAAAAAAAATGCGTATAAGGGTTTAAATTGTAAATTTTGATGAAAATCGTAAAAATTACTCCATTTTGAGCATGGTACCGCGTTACCAAGATTCGGTAACGGTATATTTCACTTTTAAATTTTAAATTTGTACCAATACAATGTATTAATTAGTTTAGTATATAAAAAATAAATTACCTGGTATACAGCTGTATAGTTTTTCACTCCATTTTCCATCAGAAAGACAAGTTAATTCAATTGGCATTTCTTCTCTCCCATTTGGTAAATTGTGTAATGGTTTACATCTAGGTTTCAATTTAGTGCCAGGTACTGATGGCTTTGAACAATTATTATCTTTACCATTATAAGAACATCTCATTTCTAAACTATTTGATGACATAGGGGGACACATTTCTAGAAATAAATACGATTATTTAGCTAGGTAATTATTGCATAGCAAGAAATTATGAGAATATCTCATTGAGGATTTATTAATACTGTAAAATAAACAAAAATACATATGTTTTACTATAGATAGCCACTATTGTAGGCAGGAATTTGGAAAGGTATATGATAAAGGGTAATTTAATTTTCATATTGATAGCAACGATAAATCATCGAATTCAAAAAATTATTATAATCGGAGCTTGGTTAACTGTTAAGGTTAGTAGAACTAGTATAGCCGTGCTTTTTTCTCCCCGTTTTAGCCAAGGTACCCCAGAAATAAACAAAAACCGATATGAAAAAAAATCTGTCGAGTATTTAAAAACATTATCCAAATAAAGTACCACTAGATGAAAAATCAGCATCTTTTAAGGTACGATTTAAAAAATTTAGAGCATTTTTACTAATTGAAATTTTTTTTTCGTGGTCTTCAATTACAATGAGAATGTAAAAAAAAATGTTAATTTATGTACTTCTATTATAATTATTGTAAAATAATAAAAATCAAAAATAAGCGTGTGACAAATGACAATAACTAAACATTTGTTGCAATACCAATATTATGATAAGAAATGTTCTAACACTATACTAACTCAAACATAATGTATCAGATATGGGCGGTTCCCAATTTCCAGTTTCAGCACATAACTTAAATCTATAAGTTTCTACTTTGTAATACCCTTCTTCGCAGTGTTCATAAACTAGTTTAGATTGTTCAACTTTTGTCCCAGGAAGTAGCGCGTCATTTCGATCCGTATAACTGTATTTGTATGAATATATACTGCCTTCTGTGTTCTGGATCACGCATTGTTTCCTTTAAGTTGACAAAAACCTTTTTAAAATATGTTTTTAATACAAAAATATTCGAAAAACGATTTTTTATGCATTATATACGTATTATTGCATATCATACTAAATTTAAAATATTTAGTTTTATTATTTATTTTTATACGACAAGTGAATGCATAATTGAATTAACAATATTGGATATTATACAGTTAGATGTATGACCGATATACCTATAATTTATAAGCCAAAAATAAAAAAATATATACTTTGTAGTAGGCCATGTTGCAGTAACCTGTGAATTCATTGTCGGACTTAATGTAGTTACATTGTTAACGTTTATTCTTGTCTGAAATGTAAATAAAATTATACAACTTTATTGATAGATTGGATTGCACAAAATAGTATTATTCGAGTAACGAGTTTATACAACTATTTGAATTGGGTAAGTACACAAGTTTCGAATTTTTTATATTTATATATATTAGATGTTTAACATTAAAAATATAATATTATACCAGTATCTATACACGTCATCATATAATCACTTATTGAACAAGGCGCGTAAGATTATTTCAGGTTAGAACAATGCTAAGCTTTTCCAAAAATCGCCAATTAATTTACATAAAAAGCGGAGTAGTTCATTGAGCAAACATTTTTTAAAAATCAACAGAACATGTCATAATATGATTGTCTATGATATTGTATTAAACCCGAAAACAATAAAACATGAATTTTCGTTAAATATAACTTTATGCAATTATACCTTGCACATTGTTGGATTTTCGTCACTTCCATCGTTACAGTCTTTAATGCCGTCACACATAAATTCCGCATTGATGCATTTGCCGCTGTTACACAAGAACTGACTTATTTTACAATTTTGCTGATCTAATAAAATGGTATAAATTTAATAATTTAAAATTAAAGTATTGTATTTAATTCGTAAAATCTGTAATAAAAATATTGAAATAATATTTCTTAATTATTATAAACGTAATAAAGTACACAAATATATAATATGTTTGACGAAAAATAGAAATGAAACTGAATGGTCTATATTGTTCTAATCATGTGAATCATGGATCTAATTTGCTAATGAAACAAACATTTTAATTTTTACTTAAATATTAATCTTTTATCCAATCAAAATGATTATTATGTTCAAAAAACAATTTATGTAAATCTATTAAAATTTAAATGTAATTTAGATTTTTTACTATTATTTTTAGTTGTTTGTTCTTTTTTTTTAAATGTACATAGTTTTAATTACAAGAAAATACAGAAAACAACTTCTTAGAGATAATTTTTCTATTTGATAACCACAAATACTATACATAGGACAAAAACAATAAATAATAAAACGCTGAAATAAATAAATGATTCACACAAAATTTGTGTCTTTCGATGTTTTCCTGTATACTAATAAAATCAGTTAAATCTACTTCTGATTTAGAATGCATAAACAGATTAAAGAAAAATTTAATAATTATAGAACTATATAGGTATCTATACTTAATTTGATTGAGTTACTAAAGTCAAATGTCTAGATGATCTTATTGTTTCATAATATATCGTATTACTATCACCGTGTTAATATTAAATTATACATACCTACTGTACTTATTGAATCAAGATATTAAGTTTTTATTGATTTGTTCACAATATTTACCAAGATCGGATGTATTAACAGATGTACAATTTGACAATGTAGGAGTATTGTACTCTGTATAAATGTCATGGAGCGATTTAATATGGTAGCTAACATCCAAATAAACAGCAATCGAATCTTCACTTTTTGCTTCTTTTAAAGTAAATACACCAGATAAAAAGTATAAATCTCTACGTGTAAAAGTTAATCCTGCACCATAACCCACATTTAAACCTTTATCTGAAATATTAAAATTAAAAATAAAACATATGTAAAGGTAAATAATGAAAGCATAACAGTTGCATCGATTGAATACATTATACACTAATATGCAGCAGGTTAGGTTGGTTGCCCATTTTCCAGTTGTGGAGGGAGTGACTTTAAATTACATTACATTTTGTATTCATTTGAGTTTTAAAAAAATTCTGTGACACGAGCTTACTTCGCATCATGAAATGAAATACCGTCATTTTCACAAATATTAACTCTACTTTTTTTTTTGCTACCAACTTATGATGAACCTCCTGTACATATGTCAAGCATTTCTGGTCAAGCAAAACATTTTTATCCACATCAAACCTATCAAAAACTTAAAATGCCTATAAATAGTTTAAAAATCGCCAGAATATTTTGAGTTTATCCACGATTAGAAATGCTTAATATTAATATTCTATGAAAATTAAAAGTCTCTACGATTAATTTTAGCCCAGGTTCAACAAAATGAAAAAAATCAAAAATAATGAAACCATTATTGTCGTAAATTTTCCGTTTCTCCTACGTTTTTTCCTATTTATTCCCAACTACAAGGAAAATCAAAAAATTACCTCCCCAATACACCAAATAGATCTAAAATACTTTCAGAAAAGGTGCTATTTTTAAAAATTTGAGCGCCGGGAGTCTGGTAAAACTCTGTTTTAGAATCATAAGTAAATATTATCATGGTAATATTTAAGTATTAGAATTATTTTTAAATGTTTTTGATATTTCAATATTAGTTTGTATCACCTGATTTAGAACCAGCACAAAAAGTATCCTTAGTTACGTATCTTTGAAATCCGTTTTTATACATTTGTAAACACGTTTGACGGTCTATGTATGGTAATGATAATATAGAATTTTCAACCATATTATTCATACGTCCCCAGCCTGCAATCTATAAAACGCAATTTTAATGGACATAATATACCTAAATATACTTATAGTGATGTCAATTTTGCTCTATAAAATTATGTAAACAATTAAACCTAATGAGGGTTTAATTTTAATTCAATTTACCTTTCCAATTAATCCATTTTGAACTGTAAACTGTTTTATCCAATCAATACAAACGGGCATAATACCATTGCTCATTCTAACATCAGCTGTTAATTCAAGTACAGCTAAATCATTAGCATAACTTCTAGCTGACCCTGAATCATCCTCCACAATATAAACGAATTTGACCTATGTAATTTTTGTTGTTTGGATATGTATACGATTATTAGCTAATAATGTAGTGATTTAGTCTTGAAACTCAGAACTTACATCAATAATCTGAGTAAACAAATGATCCATAATTGAAATATCTTTTGTATATTTTCCAACAGCAATTATAAACTGACCATTGAATTGTAAAACGTTATCTGATATACCATCTTCTCCAAAACAATGAGCAACTAATTTAAATAAATATTAAAATGTTTTTAAATGCCTATAAGGTATTTTATTCGCTATTATATTACCAGAAATAACTAATTTTGGAGCAATTAAAGTCCCTCCACATATCATGTTATACTTATTTTTATCATTTTTGTATATGGCGACATTCCACGGCATTAATTCGGAACGAGCGATCTTACCGTTTAGCATTAAAAGTCTAGTACTTGGTTTACCACAATCTAGAACGAAATTGAATGTATTCTGTATAGGTTAAATTTACCCCCAGCTACTATAATATTTTATTGTATATTATATGCATTTATAATTTATATTATTTGTATAAGGTACTTACCGTGAACAGTTGGATTATCAACTTTGCAATTTGTATTAGTATGATTTAAGTAAATATCAAAAATCCATGTCACATGATACCTGACGTCCGAATAAACAGCGACTGAATCTTTGTTTTCTTGGTCTTTGATACTGAACACTCCGGTTAAATAATAAGAACCTCTTTGTGAAAATATTAGTCCGGCGCCACCACCAATTAAAAGTTCTGGATCTAGAATTGAAATTATTTTTGATACTTATACAAATAGAAGTAGAAACAGTTATAGTGATTTAAAGTAATTATTTTTTAAATATAAATTTTAATTCTCCAATAATCATCACTAACTCAAATAACTCAATTCTGTATTTTGTTTTAATATTATTGTTATTACTTATTTTTATATAACTAACATTTATAATGTATAATAGGTAAATAGAGTATATGTTAAAATGTAGAGTTAAATATAAATTTAACTAAATATTTTACATTTTAAAATAACATTAATTTAAACATATTTTATAAATTCATTGAATTTGATACCTATGTATGTTAGTTTTTTTATATTATTTGTTTAGGTAACGTTTTGCTCATAATTAAATAATACAAGATACGAAAATGATTGATCTTTAATTTTGATTTGTGATACCTGATTTCGAACCAGCACAAAATTTGTCCTTAGTTATATATTTTTGAAATCCTCTTTTATACATATGTAAACAAGTGGGACGTTCGATGTATGGTATTGATAAAACAATACTTTTATCTATAGTGTTTGTACGTCCCCAGCCAGCAAGCTGTAAAACGTTATTTTCTTTGATTAGTTATACGTTACAAATATGTTTAATACTAACGTTAATATGCCAATGTTAATATTATCATTAATAATTGTATACATTTTAATAGGTAACCGCATTTTTATTTTGAGTAAAGTCAACTTAACTAATCAGCTATTTTCTAGTTTTTATTTTTTTGATAATATAAAGTACCTTTTTAAAGTAAAACATTTATTTTAAAGTTTATATATTATTGTTCAATTAAAAAAAATCCTTTGATGGGAATAATGGGAATAATTTATATTTTATTAAACTTATTAGTTAGGTAGGTATCTAGTTGTTTATATTTTAACATGTTCTAAATATTATAGAGTAAGTATAAAAAAAAAATAACATTATTATATTGTTAATAAATCTAATAAGTAAAATTATTTAAATAAAGCATTTTTTTTTTTTTTTTAATATACCACGTTTTTAAAACAAATTAAATAATATCTTCTAACCTCATACATATTCCTAACCACATACAGATTGTCCTGAAAATTTGTGATTATGAATATGTAATACCTTTGAAAATACTTGTAAGATTTAAAATGAAAAATATGGGGCACACGCAATAGAATATAAATAATTGTAAAAAGTGCAGTGAGTAACTGTTGTTGAGAAAACTCACACAACAGTTTATATAATTTGCATTTCATATTATCTGTATGGGGCTAGTGGAAATTGTTTTATATTTTTTAGTCAGTTTTAAAAATTGGTATATAAAAGAATAGTTTTATTTAAATAATTGTGTTGTGTGAATTTTATAATCGATTACTTGATGAGATTATGACAAAGATATGTAGTAAATGTTAGGTTTTTATATATTTTTTTTTAATGCACTGTCATCCAGTTCTGAGCTATGTTTAAAAATTCAAGTCTCTAGCTCATTAAGAAGTTTAAAAACGATTGCATTATTTGTACCGAACAGACAAATAAGAAGGGGAGTTAATAAAAATGTTTTAAAATACTTCGATACCTATTTTAAATAATCGTTAATGTATTGTACTGTACTTCTGTATACGATTATAAAATTAAAATTATACTTTAGTTTCCTCAAACAATATTGTAGTGATAATTACCAATATTTTCCCATAATGCCAAATTAAATTAATTGTTACTCTATACGTAAATAACATACAATAGGCACCTAAGGAGAAAAGTAAGTACCTACTAAAGTATATCTTAATATAATAATAGATCAAATATCATAATGAAAAAAAAAACGTACGTAATACATGTATATTTACCTTTCCAATAACTCCATTTCTAATTTTGTATTGAGATGACCAATCGACACAAATGGGCATCACACCATCGCCCAACCTCACACTAGTTGCTAACACAACAACAGCTATATCGTTAGTAAAACTGTCGACATTTCCGGTATATTCCTCTTTTATGTAAACAAAACTTATCTAAATTGTTTTATTTTTATAAAAAATCAACTCGAAATATATATTTTGTTTTTAAATAAATAATTTACATCAACAATCTGAGTTAATATATGATCCAATATTGTAATATCTCTTGTATATTTTCCAACAGCGACTTTATATTGACCAATATTTTTTACAATATTATTTGAATAACCTACTTCCTCGACTACCCCCAAACAAAACGCAACTAAAAAGAAAATCAAAATTTTATATTTTTTATAAAAGATATTACAAAATCCTTATTATATTATCCTTACCGGAAATAACTATATTCGGAGCTATTAATGTTCCTCCGCATATCAAATTATAATTGTTATGGTCATTTTTATATATAGCGACATTCCAAGGCATTGTTTCAGAACTAGTGGTCTTACCGTTTAGCATTAAAAGTTTAGAATTCGGTTGACCACAATCTAAATCAGAATTTAGTTAATACTACATAGTTAATAGTTTATCGTTAGTAAATTACTATTGACTAAATCATATTTTTATGATATTAATAAATCTTAGAATATAAATTTTTTGTTTGATCTGATTTTTTTCTCTATTATTTTTTTTATGTGCAATTTTCTAAACGTATCTATATCACTTATGTGTACCAAATATTTGTATATAGTATAATAACTATTTTATAAAGACAAAATTCAGTGAAAGCCACAAATAAATCAGTGGTTACCAAACTGTGCACCTTGGTGCCCTAGAATCACCACGAGCTCATCGCATTCTCGTATAGTCTTTTTGTTGTAATTTAGTGAAAATTAATCAACGATACCTTAACTATTCACTAAATATTTATAATAACACTTTATAGATGTGGTACATTTTTTAAAATATTCCGATGTTTTTTAAGTTATTTAAATAACTATTATAACTATTTGAATTGTTCGATTTTTTTTTGGTTTTATTTGGATAAAATTGTTTTGGCGCCTAAAAAAAGTTGAGCGTTATGTCGTTTTGTTTATACGCGTTTGAAGTTTAAAATTGTCTCGTAAAGGGCGCAGGAGGGGTACCGCGGTTGAGTTTAGTCTAAAAAAAGGTACCGTTGACTAAATATTTTGGGAATCGCTGATTTAAATATTAACGAAAAAATTTAATTGCAAGTACTACTCGTTTCAGCCATGGGCCATCATAAGGTAACAGAACATTAGGTGAATAACGTAAAAAATGTGTATTTATTAATTTATTATTGTACGGTATTCTTGTACTTTTTTTTTAAATATTTTTTCTGTTACTTAATGGCTGATGATGACCCATAGCTAAAATTAGTAGCTGTAATTTTTAAATTAAATATATTCGTTTTTATTTAAATAATACTAGTGGTTTTCCTTATATTTTATCCTTATTGTATAACTGAATATGAAATCTATCCTATTATTAAATAATTTAGGCAAATATTTATGTAGCTGTATATACGAATAATAGAGAATAGATTATATTGTAACAAAAAGAAGTGTATCAACAAAATTATTCATTGAATGCTGAGGGTCACTGTTGGTTCCAGAGGGAAGTGGAGAAATAGACAAATCGCTCTTTTTTGACTTGTGTTTATGTATATACATTTGGTCTTTCTAATAGGTGATATACTGCAAGCACTATTATAGGATAATTATGTATAATATGCAAATTATATTTGCCCCCCACTTGATGGAGGTTAACCTAACCTAACCTAACCTAACCTATGGAACTGCTCTTGGTTATAATTGATTAATCTAACTAGTGCATTAAAAATGCAAAAAATATAATTTTGTTTATAAACGCAAATAAGTAGTACATGAATTTTACATAAATTGGTACCAACAACAAATTGACGAATAAATAAATAATTTTTTTAAAAAAACAAAAACAAAAATGCACCAGGATAATCGATTTACCGCGAGTTACAGCTATCTGTATCATCTTCGAACTTGATCGAGCCCTGTTGATGCGGAAGCGATTGTAAAACACAAAACTGCTTTCGTCTATTCGCTAAAACGTCCACACTCCACAGACAGACAGAAAGTGCAAAAACAATAGTAATGTACCCATATAAGCACTACTTAATAAAAGGTTACCATGTAGTTAAAAAAAAAAAAATGCATAGAATATACTATAATGGGGGTTAGACGGTTTGAAAACTGTTTATAGGTTATTTTTACAAATCACTCTTATGTTACACAAAACTAATAAAACGATGGAAGAATCAAAATTTAAAAAAAAAAAAATACACTGTGGTGACGAAATTACTGGTTTGTTCTCGTAACCCACAAATAAAACTTGGTGTACACAATGCAATTGCTAATATTATTCTACACAAACATAATTTTAGACTAAATCGCAATAAAAAATATCGCATCTTACAAAGATAGATCCGGCCAGATGATAAAAGATTAGGACAATTAAACTTTTAACACCAAGGAAACCGAACGATTATTTAAAATAGAAAAACTTGTCTTAAGACTTCAAGACATGTGCGTTTAAAGGACAGTTGTATTGTATAAATGTAAAACACAGGTTAAGCAAAACAAATGTATTGTAAGTGTCGAAGCACTAAAAATAAGAGGCTGGAAGCAAATTGATAAATTACCTAATAATGGGGTTTTGTAAATAATTACTGACGACTTAATAATAATAATGTACCTTGAGGGATGCAATTCAATAAGAAACGGACAAATGATAGGAGATTGGCACTAAGGCACTGAACAGATTGGTATATCATATTATATCATATTGGACTTGATCGATCAAAAGAATTTGGTGTTATGTTTTAAATTTTAAATTTTAAATCTGATAAAAAAAATATTATTAACTATACATTGTTTAATCTGTTTTCCAAATATTTAAAATTCAAACCTCAAGGGGGTCATGCCTTTGAAACGTTTCTTGTTATTGAATTTAAATAAAATATAATTCCCACATATTGTATTATCTTATTCTTAATATTAATTTGTTAAGCGTTTATACGGTAGGTAGGTACTTACTAATTGCAGTTGTATTGGCAAGCGTACTTGTTATTAATGATGGTATTATTATTATTGATATAATATAATGTAGCATAATTGAATACATGGTTAGGAGTCTAAAAGAAGAAAACCAAATTAAAAGTTAATTAATATCTCTGTTAAACTATAAGTTATTGCTGAAAAGCGGAATCTATTGAAATCCGTCCAACTCATATTATAATAACATAACAACGTTTGTTAAACCATTATGACAATATAAAATTGTACGTTTAACAAATAACTTCCGAAATACGATATGAAATAAAACTAAAACTAATAAAGCAAAATGCCCAATATTTCTTTAATGTTACCATTTTATATTTTAAATATAATATTTTCTAATGCATATGTTGTTCTATAATACGATAACAATATTAATAAAGTTTATAATTAGGATAATAATTTGTAAGTTTCATTATTAACTGAACAATATTGACAATAATATTTATGAATTTGCGAATATATAACGTATTGTGCACTACCATGTATATATACCTTTCTTTGTGGACCACGTTGTAATTCTGTATATTAGAAGGCAGGTGTATTGGTATCGTCCTTGTGTACTGCTACTACTATGCTCGTCAATTATTATATACGATCCGTAGATTAATAACACTGTAACCCGCCACAGCCTCAGAGACAGGATCGTGTTTAAATATAAAGTACCTGTTTTTCCTCTGCCCCACTGTGATTATACTCGAGTGTATAAACATTTATAACGTATTTTACTCCTCCTTTTTTGCATTTTTGCACGTAGTAATTATTTATCGTTGAGTGGCGACTACGCATTCGAGAATTTGCCATGAACAATTCTCTCACTCCTATATTTTGCGCGTCGGTGCCACTATACCTGTACCATCTCACTCACGAATAACATAAAAAACCCAATAGATTAAGTAATTATTATTATAATTACTTACGTATATATATATATTTTTAATAGGTTTAATGTTCCGGAGTTTTTAACTTTACAACGAAATATAAACAACAAACGTATAAGGTCATCTCGATTGGGAATTATTTGAAATTGTGTATCTTCAGTAAATCGTTGAAAATAAAAAAAAAATTGTTTATCGATAAAAATAATATAAAATGAATAATATTTATAGATCACTATAGTGGATAAACATTATGGAATTTGTGTATTTGAGGTTTTTATATAATGCTATTTATATGATACCTAGGTAGGTACTTAACAAAACGAGAAAAAATATAAGCAGCTACCTATCATATAATACTAGGTATTAGGTACATTTCTGTTTATTAATAAAATGTAACTATAAATTTTAATTCGTTGTGATTTAATATAAATTGTAAAAACCACGCGTTACCTAAAGGTCATATGAATAGACCGCCGTGATTGTATATATAATGTTTATGTATTATCTTCTGTATATATTAAAGAAGAAGTCCTAACTGACTGATTCATAATCATCGCACAGCCTAAAATATAATAGCTAGTGACTTGAAATTTGCAGGGTATGTTTGTATTAAAGTCTAGGCGTGCAATAAGAAAGAATATTGAATAACTTTGATTTTAAGGGATTGAAATGGGCAAAAAAAAACAAAATTTTGCATAGGATACAATTATCTTTAGTCGCATCTATGTCGATATGGCGTTCTAGCGGGTCGTCGTTGTTTAATACTGTCCGTATCTTAATCCACGTATAGGTTGTAGGTACAACCACAAATTAATTAAATTACTATAACTAAAATCTTCGGTACAGAAACATTTCCCGTAAAAAGACATAATCATGATAAAAATATCAAAAACTTGCGTTACTACTGTAAGGTTAGGTTAGCCTAACCTAACATAACTGTAATACTTTACAGTGTTACTAGCTGGAGATTATCGGCAGACACTACCGGTCTGAGTGTAGAAGAACACTTGCTAATGAGGTCGCAGCATGCATAGTCTTCGTATCTGTGGTCTCTAATAAAAAAACTCTTCTTTACAAAAAATATGAGAGTACGTTTGAGAGGAAGCATGGACATTTTCTGAACTTCTCTTAAAAATAAAAGATGGAAAATACCCAGAATCTGAAGGAAAAATTACTTTACCTTCAGGATTAAGTACAGTAATAAGTACTTTGAGAGATATCATAGAAAAAATATTATTTGGTATTAAAAATCTTAAGGATAAATCCATGGATTGGTTATGCGAGAGAGCCATTTTAACATAAAAAAAATGATACAGCGGTAAAGATATTATTAGATTCTTTTTAATCAGAAACCATGGAAACAGATCTGTAAATTCAGTATTAGAAGTAGATGATGCAGTTAATTATCCAATATAATTTCCTAATTCGCTCAATCTTCCTGGATTTCCATCACATTTGCTAACTTTAAAAGTTGGTATTCCAATAATGCTTCTAAGAAATCTGTGTCGTAATCTAATCTAATCTATGCAATAGTACACGTCATCGTGTAAATGCTCTTCAGAAAAATCTGATAGAAGCTAAAACTATTACTGGATCTGCAAAAGGCAAGTCAGTTTTTATTCCTCGCATACCCATGATACCATCAGATTATCCATTCGAACTCAAGAGAGTACAATTTCTCATTAAAGTGTGTTTTGCTATGACCATAAAGGTCAAACGTTGCAAAATGCTGGAATCGATGTCAATGAAGATTGTTTTTCTCATGGACAATTTTATATGGCGTGCTCCAGAGTCAGCACGCCGTCAAGTTTAGTTATTTTGGCACCAGAAGAAAGAACTTCAAATGTAGTTAATAGTTTTTGATATTTTTATTATTTTTATAATATTTATGATATGTTAAACATATAATCTTTGTGATAGTTACTAATCGCATAGCATGATAGCACACATCGCTGGACCTAGATACTTGACATTTTGCATACAGGTTCCTTTTATGATGTAGACAAGGAATATGCCCGATTTTATGAAATTCCCATGGGATAGGAAATAAATGTTGCCTTATTTCCGTAACTATAATTATTAGATACTTCAAATTTAGAATGTAAGTAGATAAATAACATATAATAACTAATAACTATTTTTAGAATTTTTCAAAATTAAGAATAAATTAAGATAAAAATGTAGCACTTTAAAGTGATAGTGCTAAAATTATTATTAAAAGGAGAAACTGGCGGATTTATTAACGCAGAGCTTATACCGCTGCAATAAGAAACTTAAAGTTTTAACAGTAAGTGCCTTTTTTACCTTAGGCAATGCTCTACTATAGGATTTTTAAAATTTTCTTCCCCATAGGGGTAACATAGGGGATAAAAGTTTGCATGAAAATCCGTAATATTTTGAGCGAGTCATAAAATGTTAAAATGGTTGATAAAGATATTTTTATTTGCTGTACGAAAAAATATTAAGTCATATATGTGTTTTTGTGGGGTCGCTGTTCATTACGTCACAAATTTATGATTCAATGTTAGACGGAGGGCGAACGAGGAAAAGAAGAACTGTGTATGGTTACGGGGGTTAGGGGGGATGGTGATGGGGTACGGTTAGATATAAAGCAAAAGTGTTCCAGAATTTTCGAAAATTCAAACGAAAGCATTGTAAAAGTTTAAGTGGACAAAGTCGCGGGTAACAGCTATTACATTATATATTTATAATAAATAATTCCGTCAGTGTCCAATTTTTTTAATACAAAATTGTATAATATCTTTTTATTGAGAGTAAAACACCAGTAATTTAGGGAAACTAAGTAAAAAATGATATATCAAAACCTTTTTTATTTAACTAACTTTATATCACGTATAAAATTGATGATTATCAGTCAATCAATCTTTATTTTATACCAATATCTACGTATATTATTATACTGATTTTAATAACATACAATTGACACAAATCTAGACAAATATTGTAATATACTCTTAAAAGACTAAAATTAATATTATACAGTATTATTATGACAAATTATATGAAGATCTATAATTATTATGAATCATTAGAGTGATGTGCATAAATATCGCGAATCCATTCAATGTGATAACTAACGTCCGTGAATGCTGCGATAAAGTCGTTAGTCCAATAATCCTTAAGACTCACTATTCCAGTTAAAAAATGTGACTGTTTGTGTTCAAAAGATAATCCTGCACCACTATCTCCGAGATCAACCATTTGACCTGAAATTAATGAGTTTTTTTTATTATTACACATGTAAATAAAACAATTTTTGGATTTGGTATCATATGTAATTCGTTCACGAAAAACAAATCATCCAGTATATTATAAATAACATACATAGGTATTATACTTATACCAATGTTTATCGTCTATAAAACAGTTTAAATCATATTGTTATGTTTATTTATATAGATTATATTATTTATGGACTTATAGTGTATTGGTGTGATTTAATTTATTGAATTATATACTAATACGTATATATAAAATAATTAAATATTATGATTAATATTGTCATTTAAGAAGCATAAAAAATAGGACTAGGATATAAAATTGGTAATTTACTCAGATACGACTTGTTCTGAGATATATTTCCGTAATTATAACTGTTTGTAACTATCTGGGTTGCCAGTGCAGTGCAAGTTCTAGATTTTAATGGTACTAATGATTTGAATTTAGAAAATACAGTATTAATATTTTACTATTATCATAATATTATTTTATTTTCGTCACATTCCTTTTTCAATCATAAAGTTTAATAATTATTTTAATATTTTACTAAAGAATACGCAAATTTGAGATTTCTTAACAATAAAAATTATTTCATATATTAGTATATTACCTGATTTAGATCTGGCACAAAATTTATCTTTAGTAGTTATGTATTTTTGAAATGCGTTGGTGTAATATTCTCGACATTTAAATCGGTCAATGAATTCTAATGATGCTTCTAATAAAACAGGACTTGGAATTGTCATTTCCGTATTTCCCCATCCTGCAACCTACAGGAAGTAGATCCATTGAGTACACTTATTAAATGGTTATAAAATTAGTTTTTTTTTTTTGTTTTTATAGTAAAGTTACCAAAAATTATAAAATAAATGGACGATTAAAACTCATATATACTAGGAATCTAATACATAAATTGAATTAATATTATGGCCTAGTGAAAATTCACAAAAAAAAAGTTGAGTGTAATATAATACCTTTTTTTTATAATCGTTTAAAGTACAAATTTTGATGAAAATCGTATAAGTCACAATCATTTTAAAACATGATTAACCGAACTTTGCTCAGAATCATTTTTCGTTAGCAATGACTTACAGATATAAATTAAATTCCTCTCTATAGCCTACCTTCCCAACTTTCCGCTTGCAACAGTGGCACCTATGGTGCGAAGTATATCGGTCTTTTTAATATTGACTTTTCTTTAACAAACAATGGAATATAATAAAATAGTTATAAATAATTATGAACAAAACGAATATTTTCTTAGGTATGTTCTGTTTGTACTTTTTAACGGAATACTCTTTATTTACTACATTATTTATTAAGTAAATTCCGTATTTGCAAAGAAGTGTATTGTGAGGTAGTAATGTTCACACGGATCCTCCACTGTTGTCGGTTACAAACTGGATAAAAAAAAGGGTGTGTATATGGTATGAAGACAATATACAAGTATGATATTGCAAAGAAACATTCTTTAAATAGAACACTTTGTTTAAATAATTCATTAGCATGGTAATAATTGGTATATTTACCTTTCCAATAGCTCCATTTTGAACAGTGTATTGTTTTGACCAATCAACACAAATAGGCATAACATTCTCGCCTATAGTAACGCTATTTGATAATTCAACAATAGCTATATCATAAGCATGACTCCCTGTTTGATGCGAGTAGTCCGGTTCGATGTAAATAGATTTGACCTATTATGTATACATTTATGTATATATATATTTTTTTTTAATACGTAATCAACAAGTTGCTATACAATAGTTTTTTTTTTCATAAAATTACATACATCTTCAACAGCAGTAAAATCGTGATCTATTATAGTAATATCTCTCGTATATTTCCCCACAGCAGTTTTGTACTTTCCGTCGTTCGTTATAATTTTAGATGTTAACCCATTTTCCCAAAAACAATGAGCAGCTATACATTTGTAACATAATATTGTAATATATTATTACATATATTAAAATGGTATAAAAACATATTTTATAATATTATTACCGGAAACCAATAAATTTGAAGCAATTAATGTTCCTCCGCATATCAAGCTATACAAATTATTATTCTCATCAGTTTTTTTATATATAGCGACATTCCAAGGAAATTTTTCAGAACTAGTAACGTCCCCGTTCAACACCATGGTTTTAGCAATATTCGGTCGACCACAAGCTAATCATCAAAAATACATTAAAGAATACGTAAATAAATACCATTACCAAATTAATAACTTTATAACTTAGTATTCCTTTGTAGGTATATGTAATATTATTATGTTGATAAAATTAAGTAGTAGTAATTTCAATTTTGACTGTGTAAAATATAATATATGTTTAGCGGTAAATTTACTCTTTGTAATCTTGGAAATAAGTGTCAAGTTTATTCCACTAGTAGGTTTTGAAGTTGATTTGGGTCTTTGGGTAGTAGTTGTATTTAGTGTCCATGTCTGAAACGTAAGTAAATAAATGATTAAAATAGCATGACGTGCATATAGGACTGGATATCATCCCTTTAGGGATCCTTACTATTCAATTTTCACATTTCAATTGAAAATTTGAATAATCGTATAAGTATGTTCAAATGGTATTACAAATTAATTTATCATAAATACATATTATGCAATAATATTTTAGATTCTGAGTGAAACGAGGAATGTAGGTATTGTATTCAATAAGATTAAGTGTTTAAATTCATGAACATGAAATCCAAAAAAAACGTGTTTAATATTACCACGGAAGTTTACTCCCTATATACAATGTATCTAAATTTAGTTATATTTCTATTGTAAATATAATATTAAAAAACCGTGTTATAAGAACTGTAGACTGTTTTTTAATTGTACGATGGGGGTATAGTGGTGAAGTAGCCCCTACAGATTACATTGATGTTAAAAATGCTGGCTACTCCGAAATTTGAATAGATTTCCACCTATGATACTGTAATCGTATCATAATCTAGATATTAGTAAATAATCTAGCCATAATATTTTTGAATGAGTTAATAAGTAAAACATTAAATTTATAGAATATTAAAATAAGTAGGTACCTGACACATTATGAAATCTTCGTCACTCTGGTCTTGGCAGGATGGCCAATTGTCACAAACCCATTCATTAGGAATGCAATGGCCAATTTCACTTTTACATCTAAACTCATTCTCTGTACAAGTCCGGTTCTACAATTCAATTTTAGCAATTAAATTTATTATATTTTAGTAGTATGATAAATAGGTAGTCATAAAATTGTACATGCAGCGGACATAAATAAAGGGACCTAATTGACCTTGTCATATTTTGTATACACTTAATATTTTAACAATATCGTCCCGAAGAACTAGGACACTGATATATAGATATAATAATAAGCAGATCCTAATGAATAAAATCATTATCACAGGTGCGTCATAACTGAATGAGAGTTTATCTGTTTGCCCTTTAGTTCTATAAGGGCATATAGTGATGTATGAACAATTGACATAATGACCAATTCAAATCCGTTTTTAGATTTTTATCGCATTACTACACTAACTGTAAACTGAATACCTACGTGTTAGTCAAAAATACGATAGGGATTAAAAAAAAACCGGGTTGCATAAACGGCCAAAATATAATAACGACAATGACTATAGTTATAAAATGAAAATCACAGAAATCGGTTCGAATTACACAAACGAATTTTATCTTTTATCGATCAGATAAATAATATCCTGTCATTGGATTGATAAACTGAATGCTCGAAGCAAAAACGAAAATAAGGGGGGGAGCTTAAAGATGATTAGCCCACCTTTGATTTACTCAAATTGTATAAATACCTAATCGTATATGTATGATATGTAGGATTTCTAAAATAAATCACAGTTAGGTTTTGCATGGTATAATGATTTTTTCAAACGTGGAGAGCGGATATTTAAATTCAATAAAATATTTTAAAATTTTAACCTCGATTTAAAATAAATAAATATTATAAAAAAATAAATTTTCGCCTATGGCCTAAACTTAATTCGATAAATCTAAGAAAAAAAAAGCTCCATTATAACTTTATTGATCTGTAAAACACAATGTGGATTTTATTAATTAAATATTAATAATTCATACTTTACACATTGAGGCATTTTCATCACTTCTATCATTGCAGTCTTTACGTCCGTCACATAAAACGTTATTTTTAATACATCTGCCATTTGGACACCTGAATTCTTCGTCTTTACATTTTGGAGAATCTAATAAAATGATATACTTAAATATTATAATTGAAAATTATATAGTATAACACTGTAGCCATCACTAGGAATATTTCAATTTTATTTGGTAATATATTGAAATTATAAATTAAATACATAATATAGTTGTATGAACCTTATGATGAACTTTAAACGACGTATTATTGTAGCACATTTATCTATTAAATTCACGAACTCATTTTAATATCCATTTAAAAATGTTTTTATTCATAATACCTATACTGTTACATTTTCCGAATTTGTATATGTTGTTTGTTACCTACAAAGATATCGATTTTGCTGCGTAAAAATACGTCTGGTTATCTAGATAAGATAAATGCAAACACACTAAAAACGCTTAAAATGTTGGAGGCTCCGCATCCTTGGTCGTCTTAGGTCCCAAAAAAACTCAGGACGGTACTGGAAATACCTACAGACTATTCCATTTTAATCTAAATATTGATTTATTATAAAAATTATCAAGTATACTTACCAATATTTTCGGTAGGGAGTGCGCTTGTTGTTAATGATATTATTAAATACATATACGAGAATAATAGTAATGAATACATGGTTTAATCTACGAACAAAACTAAAGATAAAACTTCGATTATGTATATGTTGTAAGTATGTTTTTAACAAATATTATCGTGAAGATATTAAAGATACGCGTGACGACCGCTAATTTAATACCTGACAGATAAGTAAGTTAAAAAATATATTAAAATCCGAATATTTTTTAATTCAACCAAAACCTTTAACACGTATAAAATATGAACAACATTCTAGAGATATTTTTCCTGTATCCCCCTTCCCCATAAATTCTACTAGCCACGGTGATTCGCATCCATCAGTGACCTACGCTCTAAAGTACTCGACGCAAAAACTAGTCGGAGATAAAACCTGTACTCGCCGCATGTTTAATGTTTATCATTCTATAATCAATGATCTTACTTATCAGTTTGATCAAAAACTAAAGTTTCAATATTTTTAATCAAAACTCTATTTCTCAACGTTTACCTACCATTGGTTGTTTATAGTTTAGACAAGTATTATAAATAATTATTTTGTTCTAAAAAAAACTGTATTTAATAATAAATCAATATCTCTTTATAAACAATTTAATTAAAACATAATTAATCTTGTATGACGATACCACGATAATCAGCTACTAATTATGCTATTTGTATTTTGATATTTATAAATATTTACGTATTAGGCATATAATCTAAACATAGAAAAATACATTGAGATCGAATAGAGATAATAATATAATTAAAAATTATTATAATTGAGGTTTTTAGCTTTGTCATAAGTAATTTTATTGTATATAGTGATACACTAATATGGTTTGTATAAATATTACGAATCCAGTTAATATGGAAACTTACATATATAAAAGCTGCGATTGATTGGCGTTTTCATTATCTTTAACACTTGTTACTTCGGTTAGAAAATATGAAACTTTGTGTAAAAAAGATAATCCTTTCAATCGTTATTTTTACTATTGACACCTTTTCCTGGAATTTAAAATATTGTCAATAATATAAAATAAAATGTAGAAAATAGGCATTTTGCTTCAATATACATATTAGTTATTAATTATATTAACCATTCAAACATGTTAATATAATTAGATAATTCTAAATTTCGGTATATTTTTAAACTAAAAATTATTTTTCCAATGACACTTTATCGATTTTTGTTAAGGCATAAATTGAGTAAATTTATTGTGATTATATTTTAAATTGGGTATAAATCCGGGAGAGTTCTAAAAATGCCAAAAATATGCTCACGTAATCCAAATCAGCGTGGAAGTATAATATTACAAATAATATTTACATATAGTTACGTATTAGTATTAAAATAATTATGGTTTAGGCTAAATTCATATAGGGGTATGGAATTTAAAATTACTTAATTTTATTAATATGTTTTATTACCAACTACTGTAATAGATTATTTTATGATATTTGAATAAAACCCACAAAACTTTTGTTTCTTCAAATTTGTAACAATTTTAATAATATACTAGAATTATATATTACATTTGATGTCATCTGTCAATAATAAAATTAAGGTTAGGTTAGGTAGGTAAGTAACCACCTAAGGGTTACTTACTGTTACGTTAACTATAATAGTATAACTTTTATTTAATATTATGTTATACTAAAAAATAAACAAATTATAAATACGCTTGTTTATTATGGTTTTCTAACCTAACCTAACCTCGTTTAGAACCAGCACAAAATCTATCTTTAGTTATGTATCTTTGAAATTTATATGTATACATATTTGAACACGTATAAGCGGCCGCTGTACGATAATGATGCTTCCAAAACTACAGAACTTTTCCATCTTTTCCGTAAATCTACAGCCAGCAACCTACATCATAGATACAAGTTTGCATTAGATATTTTTTTTTTTTATAAATACATTTAACGAAAATAAGATTATGGAAATTCGCGTTAAAAAGCAACTAACAAGAATTAAGACAATAATAAATAAATATAATATGACCCAATAAAAACAAAAAAAAAATAAACCCAATAAATACCTAAGTAATTTATTAATATTAAGTTATGTAATTTAAAGTGCTTAAGTAAATTAAATAGTTATTCGAAATTTCTAATTTGAACTAGTATATAGACTATGGAGTTATGTACACAAAATATATTTCTCAGAGAAATTATAAGCATTTCCATTGTTGTACAGCTTGATATATTTTATAACCATAAAATATGTAGAAAATTTATATACTTATTTATATACAATTTATACCTATTACGTATATGAAAATATTCGTAATCTGTATTTTGTATTGTTTACATCCTGGGAAACACAAGGAATGAAATAAAGTATACAAATTACTTTTTACTGTTATTAAAACTAAATTAAGTTTTTTTTTTTACAAGCCTGAATAGGTACACAGTACAACAAAATCAACTAATATTCTGTTAAATTAAAAAAAGATACGAAAAAGACAAAAATATTAGTAAAAGACATTTTTTAATTACATCATTATGTTAATTATTCATCAGTACAAAGGTATAATTAGTATACCTTTCCAACAACTCCATTTTGAACAATATATTGTGTTAGTCAATCAACACAAATAGGCATACCACCATCACTAATAGTAATGTCTGTTGTTAATTGAACAGGTATATCGTTAGCATAATTTCCAGATATTTATAAGTAGTCCACTTCCATGTAAAAAAGTTGGACCTAGATATAAATTTTTAAATGTTCAAATACATGATTTTATAATTTTATAACTATTGTATTTTAAACAGACAACTCGCATCTGAGTACCTATATATTTTATATAATTATATATTAATATTTATGAGGTATACATACCAACAGCAGCTGGATCCGCATACGTGTCTATCATTATTGTCATACATAACTCTATTGGATACATATTCTAGTAGTTTGACTAATCTAAGAAAATATAAAATTAAAGATAAACATAAAATAATTTTTGATTAAAGTGATGAAATATGAAAGTACTAGGAGGTATTTATGTAACGCGTATTATAAATGAACATTTGCGTAAAATTTAATATTCCAGAAATACATTAAATACGAAATGCAACCACCGACACAAATGCCATTAATACGTTTTCAGTTGTTACTGTATTCCGCTCCACGAGAAACCACAACCCCGGCGGCGATCAAAACGCGGGCATTTTCGCACAAAAAAACCGGCTGGATGCCTCTCCAAAACACGACGAGCGCCGCGATTTGCAACGGCTGGCGGGGGACAATTAGTCCTGCGATAATAAACCGGGTAACCTGCGATACGCGATGGAGTTGTGGTCTCTCGTGGCGCAGAGTATATTGTAATACAATTGTTTAACATGACGGTATACGTTTGTATAGGCGTAAAAATTTGTGGTCAGATATCTCGTCCCCAAACGCTAATGCCGAATGTGTGCCTCGCCGGAGTTCCGGACACAATCACAAGTTGCCCCCTCTCCCCCCCCATCACATGGTGCAACAGACTTCAAACTGGTATCAACATTTGAGTCACCGAGACGGTAAAATAAAACTAGGCGTTGGAGAACGACTTCTAATAAATGCCTATAGTTCATACTACTACAATTTTTACGATTTGTATACAAGGTTCTTGCGCACTATATCTTGCAAGCTGTCAAAAATGATGGACTCAAACTGCATGAAAATTATATAGCTTGCATGAATTTATTGAAATATTGTTACAGTATGAACCCGACCGTAATTCTAATGGGTATTGCGAGTTTATTGCAAATATTGCAATGTATGATTAAAATTTTGAAGAGGAAATATCATTATTATTTATTATATTATAAGTGTACATAATAATTCAAAATATGTTTGTTTATTTTGTATAAACGTTTTATCAAGTATTAAAAATATTTATTCACGTTATAATTAAAAAAAATAAATAATATGATGGTTGACAAGCATAGCATCTATTTGGAGATCGTTCATTGTAAATAAATTTAAAAAAAATATGTATTCCACTAATAAGTTTATGAGTATTGTTAGCTATACATATTGCAATAAATTGAATTAAGTAATTAACGGTAATATTCATATCTATGTTTATATATTTGTTTTACTTTAAATTTTAAAGCGAGTTATGAGTATGTCAAATATTGCAATTTAAAATATGTTTATGTTTGTGGGACCATGTGGGAGAGCGGCGTGACTTGCGCCTCCCACCAAAGTATTTTAGTTTTTATGGGCTCCACGAAGAATTGAAAATTTTTCCACGAGACATGCAATTAGTTGCATAAAAATTGTAAAATGTTGATACCAGTTTTTCGACTGTAGGCATAAAGGTGGATTAGATTGTAAAATAACAAAAATAGCCAGTATGGATTTTATTATTTTTAATTAGATTAACAAAATTCTTACTAACTTGTATTATGTTTATATTTCACATTTTAAGATTGTCAGAATATTGTTTGAACAAGTAAGAGTTAAAAACGGAAAAGTTTTTTTTATGTTACTCAAAAACCAACGATTGTAGAAAGGTACTTACAATTTTAAACTACAAAATTTGGGTATTGTTGGAGCGCTTGTTCCCGAATTAGTTAAACCAACCAATGTATACTAAAAGAATGTTCAAGACTGACTTTAAAGATCCTGACCACATAGTTGAATATATATATAAAAAAAAAATTAATTATATTGTTGACAAGTATATATAATATAAATTAATATTGATTACTACCTACAAATCATTATTCTTTTTAATAAATCTGGAGAATCAAAAAATCAAATTAATAAATATTTTTGTAATAATTAAGTGTACCTATTGTCTAAGCAGTCTGTTTTTTCGTTGGGTCAAAAAGCTTAAAAATTTTAATACAAGGTTCCTCATAAGTTGTTAAAATAGCGGTTGAAAAATATTAGAGATACGCTGGCACAATTTTTATTTTTATAAGCATTTCAAGTTCAAATATTAATAAAATAAAAAATACATTTAGTATTTTATATGCATTTTAAAAAGTAATTAGGTTATAAATGTAAATCAAGAAGTCACGTTGTTTAAATAATGGTACGCGAAACGGCAAACAACGCCATCTCTGGAGCGTTGGTTACGTTCTCATTATGGTGTAGCGTCCTCTTAATGCCGGGCGCGTGCGACACAATAAGACACCGTCGCGCCGGGTACAAGTAAAATGGAGGCACGGAGAAAACGTACGCGGCGGCAGCGCTCGCGCGCGTACGTTGGTCGCACGTAATTATAGATCGTAATAAAATAACCCGAACGAAGTTTTACTATACATTCGCGGCGACGGTGAATGTCCAACATTTGTCTGAAAACCACAAATATCTATTAGAGAATTATTATTATAAACACAGCTGAGCCTTTAGACTTTAGCAGTCGACGACTTTGAACCTCCAGGCACCTCTATCGCGAGAACTGCGGTCCAGCCGTCACCGCGAATGTATAGTAAAAGTTAGTTGCGATTGTTTTTTATTACGATTTATATACATTTATGAATGTTCTTATTACTGCTAAGGTCTGTTATAGGCCCAGTTGTGTTTATAATAATTCTCTAATAGACTCGCGGTTCCCCTGTAGTTTTATTAATAATCGGGATAGAACTAAATTTTCAAAAGCATAAAAATAAAATGTGTAAAAGCAGTAACGGTATGGCGTACCTATCGCCTGTATTTCACACTTGCAGCAATTGCATCGTTAGTTCAAAATACGGATTTCCAACAGGGAAAAAAAAATATCAATATCACATCATAGCAATTCGACGGACATATAAGACGTACAAATCTCGGGAATCACGTTTTGGACGCGAGTAGTACAAAAGTAATAATCGTACCTACCATAGACCCGACAATAAATCACCGGGTCTATGGTACCTATCACCGTAACGCAATAAACATGATACACAACAACGTAATTGTGTAATGTGTATTTGTCATTATGGTGGTACGCCGACGCGTAGGAAAAAAGACGAAGTAGTATCTAAATTATTAGAGAAATGTTAACATTATGAAACAAACTAAAAATAACAATAATATATTTTTTTTAATAGTAATGTTATTGAGCTGTGATAGTAAGATAAAAGGGTTTGATAAGAACAGCCGACGACCAACGACTGTGACAACTGATAACCGCCGAACCAGCAATAGCTGTTGGACCCATCAGCTGTTGTCCCTAATCCCGATCCATTTTGGTTCCAAGCGCGCTGTACAGTGTACACCGCGGCCATAGACACGGTATATTGTAATAATTGTTCTCATAAATAGTGAATATCACATGATTTTATATATTATTATGGTTTTAAACGCGGCCGCCGAATTCGGTCGTTTTTCACGATGTTCAACGTGGTCAACCTGAAACCGTCTATTATCCCCTCTTCCCGGCAACGTTCCGTGTAATATTTTTTTTTTTTGTTTCTTCTCGACTCTCGTCTCGTTCCGCGTCGCATTTGTCGAGTGTCGCCTGCGTTTTTGTTTTCCTCGTCGTCGTCGTCGTCGTTTTCTGCCGTGTTCGTGTACGTTTGTCTTACAGTTTCGTTCCTTTTTGAGCACTCTCTCGCACGGATTCTATTACGAACGTCGCACGACGACATTTCCCGTACCCTTTCGGTATAGTGTTGTTGTACGTGCCGCCCGTAGTCGTTCGGCGACCGAGTTTTCTTCCGCGGACATTTTGTGTCAAAAACATTTTTTTTACCCGACGGAAACGACGCGTTTCCGATGTCGTCGTAACATGGTGATGGTACTGACGGAAAACACCATTGGAAGAACGTTTGTCAAGTCGTCGTAAGCCGCAGGTAATATCGTAAGAGGTGACCGACCGTGTTTGTAGTGCGTCTACGACGGGGTGGGTACGGTATAACCACCCTGTCCTTGGACACAAAATGGGGGTTGCGTGACCAAAACGAAAACGAGGAAATGATTCGTAATGCGTAATGTTTTTTTTTTCTTTTTCTCAAATTCCTACTGGTACACAACCTATACATATTGTTTTCTATTCCTATTTTGTATATATACGTTCTACCTATAGGTCTACATATTCCATTGTTATCGGCAATTAGATATATGTATTTTTTTTATCAATAACGTTTGTACGCCAAATGGTTTTAGGATAAGTGTAAAACGTTTCCAATAAATATTATTATGTAATACTTACCTCTAAAAACCCAGAGTAGATAAGATAAAATCGCTATTTGTGTATTAGAGGCAGGTGATCGGTGTCTTTTATCCAGGTACTGACTTAATTTAATTTTTTTTATTTCCAACGTGTGCGTAAGGTGTGTTTTTCAACATTTAGAAATAAATGTCTGTTAGTACTCTGATTGGCTATGCTCGCTTTTCGAATATTGTTTTTATATAAACTTTGCTATTTAGTAAATTTTATACACCTATAGTAACATGTAACTATAGATATTATTTTCTTGACTTTAATTAAGTAATATTTGTATGCATTTAATATTCCAATGGCGCATTTCCAATTGGTTATATATTTAAAAAATTAATTTCTTTCTCAATGGCCAGTTAATTGGTAGGTATCTATTAAATACACTGCAATTAGAATTTGATGTTCGATATTGTTATATTTGTGCTTATCATCGCCGATATTTATGATTTAAAAATCTCAATTATTCCTCTTCTAAAGTATAATAATAAATTAATTTTTCGCCAACTGCATACATATGATATTAAATTCCATTAGTGTTATCAGTGGTGTTGAACCTTCAAAGGTACTATCAATTATTCTGACGATTACTTTTCACTTGTTTTATCTACCAGCTTGGAAAATTAAAATTAAAACAAATAACAAATCCCTATTTTGAACTGTGGTCTGAATGAACCCATATTTTATAGGTAGGTGAATTATAAATTGAGTTTTCTAAAATGTTGGTATATGGTGGTTGTTTATTTTTTAAATAAATGTGAGTACTTTTACTATCAGGTTAGGTTAGGTATCAGGTAGTTTTTATCTGGGTTTATAGAAGAATAATAATTAAATAAGTATTTGAATATTGTTTTGACACTGAATTAATTTTCCCCCTAAAATAGTTTTAAGCTTATTAGTAGGTAAGTTAGTTTCTATTAAATATAATATACCTAGGTATTATAAAATATTTATTTATTCCATTTAATCTATATATATATATATATAAAAGGCTGTCTGTCTATCTGTATAACATTAATATTTGTTTAATTGGTATTTTATAGATACATATTTAAACATTTTTTCACATAAAATAAACCAAAATAAAGTTTTTTTTTAACGGGTTTAAATACTAATTTTTATTAATTTAGTTGCATTTTTCAGTAACACATTATTATAAATTATTTAATATGCTATTACATTGTGTATTCAATTAAAATGGTGAAATAATAACTAAGCAAAAATATAGTATCTACTGTGGTATTTACAATCTATATTCTATGTAATGACTGATTAATATGATAAAAAAAAAAGTTTAAAAAAATAATCATAAAGCAGCTATTTTTGATTACTTGCCATGACCTTGCTATACAAGTATATAATATTTTCTTTGAACCCAGACTTGTGCCAAATTTATTACATTGTTTTTGATGTTAAAACTATTGCTTGGTGTTAATATATACTATTTAATGTTGCAGAGTTAATATCACGAATATTCGTAAAAAATGGCCGACGTTGATCCGGAAACCCTTCTGGAGTGGCTTAATATGGGCCAGGGTGATGAAAGAGACATGCAGCTAATTGCACTGGAACAGTTATGCATGTTACTGTTAATGTCTGATAATGTGGACAGATGTTTTGAAGTGTAAGATATTATTTGGTTTATATTTTTGAACAAGATTTATTTTTTAAACTTGTTTTTATATATATTGATTAGATGTCCGCCTCGCTCATTTTTACCAGCTCTTTGTCGCATATTTCTTGATGAAAGTGCTACAGACAGCGTGCTTGAAGTGACTGCTCGAGCAATCACTTATTATTTGGATGTTTCTGCTGAGTGTACTAGACGTATAGTTGCAGTTGATGGTGCATTAAAAGCAATTTGTGGCAGATTAGATATTAAAGATATATTTTCACGCACTAATAAAGATTTAGCCGAACAATGTTGTAAAGTATGTTGAGTTGTAAAGCTGTTAAATTTTAAATAATGATAAATTTATAATAATTTAGGTGTTAGAGCTCATGTGCTCTCGCGAAGCAGGAGCTGTTTTTGAAGCTGGTGGTTTAAGTTCCGTGTTATTGTTCATTAAAAATGTAGGATCTTGTGTACATAAAGACACATTACATTCTGCAATGACTGTAGTTTCTAGACTATGCACTAAAATGGAGCCAAATGAAGCATCATTACCTACTTGTGTAGAATCTTTATCTATAATGCTTAAACATGAAGATTCTCATGTTTCCGATGGGGCCTTAAGGTGCTTTGCTTCACTTTCCGATAGATTTACTCGTCGTGGAATTGATCCTGCTCCTTTAGCACAACATGGGCTCTTAAATGAATTGATACTTCGTCTTTCTTCAGCAGCTGGGCCTACTGTAACAAATATTGGAACACCCGGTATGTTATTAATAATATTTGTATAATTTTTTATTTATTTTTTAATAAATACAAATATTAAACTAAGTTCATTACTATTATATTCAATTTAGGTTTAAACTCAAGTGCATCAACTACTGAAGTTAAATCATCTCAGTCTATATCAACAGTTATAAGCTTGCTAACTACTCTTTGCCGTGGATCTAAATCAGTTTCGCATGTATGTATACTTTATTAAAATAAATAATTCAGAATATAGTAGGCGTCATTTAATATGGTTTCACTATTGAAAATTGTACAGGGTTATTCATGATTTATCCAATTTAAAATGATTATATATTTTTATTTTTTAGGTTTAGTACAATATATTATACATTAAATAAAAGAAAAATATATAATGTTTAATTAATTGTAGTAATCAGAGTCATTGTTTAATGGTGGGAGTAGCCAGGTTTGAAGCATTTCTAAATAAGATCTACCATTTATTGTGTTTTTTAATATATAAAAAAAAGGCCTGTGTGTTTGATATGGCACAGAACACATTAACTTTAGATGAGTCACGTTCGTGTTTGATTATGGCATGAGGATTGTTCATACCCCATATACGAACATTATGATGGTTCAACTTACCACTTAAGTGCTTTTTCACTGAAAACTAAGTGAGCAGTAAAATTATCGTCTTGTCTAGCCTCCTGCATACAAATGCTAAATGAAAGTAGTTTCAATTTATCAGTAGGCTTTAAAGCCTGCAACAATTGCAACATATACAGTTTTGTAGTTAAACACCATCTCAAAACACTCCAAACAGTTGTATATTGAATTTTCAGTTTTTGATTGCGTGGTTGGTTAACATACACAAATTGCGTTGAAAACTAATTCTTTCCACGTCATTAGATACACAAGGTCAGCCTGTGCTTTTTTCTTTGCACTAACCAATTCTTCAAACTGATTACCTCTCATATGCCTTGAGCAGTCTGTGCATCGATCCCGTAACAATGACAAAAATCGCGTTGCACAGTTATTACCGATTTGCACTTTGAAAATTGCAACACAAAATGCTTTGTGTTGTCCGGACTACATATTTGTGGAAATTAACTTACCACCATTAGCGATAATTTTAAAATCATGATTTATTGACATTCTAATAATTGGAAATGCCCTCCGTTAATTGGTATATAATTTTACGAGATAAAATTTATTAACCATTTTATAGCTATTTTAAATCAGATGAATTTTTTTGAATAACCCTGTATATTAAGCAACACCTCATTGTATCATCATAAAGGATAGTTATAGCTAAGATTTATATGCAAATGTAAATTGTGACATTTGATTTAAATATATTTTTTTCAAATGTCCATCAAATAAATATAAAATGCTACAGATAAGAAAAGTATACATAAATATTCATGAAAATTATAAATTTAGATTTTTATTGGATATTAATAAGTGAGGGGGAAAGTAATTGCATACAAATCACACTATATTAAAAGTATAAAATGTTGTTACATTAAAAATCAACCCTATAATTAATCAAAATTTCAAAATAGAATAATATATTAATTGTATTTATCTATAGGATTTATTCAGATCTAACTTAGCTGATGCAATTGAAAAAGCTTTAAAAGGTGATGAGAGGTATGTACTCAAATTGTTTTTTTAATTCTGATAGTATTTAAATATATATTTTATGTATACTTTATATCTTAGGTGTTGTTTGGATACAATGCGTTTGGTTGATTTATTATTAGTATTACTACTTGAAGGACGTGACGCAGTATCATGGAATACTGTAGCATGTGCAAGCAATAATCCTTTATTACCAAAACTTCGACGTTTAGATTCAAGTGCTGAAAAATCACAACGTCATTTAATTGATTGTATTAGAAGTAAGGATACTGAAGCATTAATGGACGCTGTCAATTCTGGTGGTACGTAAAATTAAATAAATGTTTGTCTTAATTTAAGAAATAAACATATTTTTATTTTACTATTTTAGCAATTGATGTGAATTTTGTGGATGAAGTTGGTCAGACTTTACTTAATTGGGCGTCTGCCTTTGGTACTCAAGAGATGGTTGAATATCTGTGTTCTAAAGGAGCTGATGTTAATAAAGGGCTCAGGTCGTCATCATTACATTATGCTGCTTGCTTTGGCAGACCATCTATAGCTAAAATACTTTTAAAAAATGGTGCTAATCCAGAACTACGGGATGAAGAGGGTAAAACACCACTGGATAAAGCTCGAGAGAGAATGGATGAAGGACATCGTGAAGTAGCAGCCATATTGGAATCTCCTGGTTAGTTATATATTTGATCTCAATTTTTTTTGTTTTAAAGTATAAAACTTTTTTAATAGAGTGGTTAATGTCTTCCAAAAATGAAATAGTTCAATCAAATGAACCTAAAGAACCAAAAGGAGATCCTGAGATGGCAGCAATTTATCTCAAGCGATTGATGCCCGTTTTCTGTCATACATTTCAGTCAACAATGCTTCCTTCAATCAGGTTTTTTATTTTAATAAATAAATAAAAAATTACAATTATTATGTTAATAATAATCTTGTTAAAAATAAATAATAATTTTAGGAGAACATCTCTATCTTTAATTAAGAAAATGGTTCATTATATTAAACCAGATTGGCTAGAGGATATATGCAAGCCCGAGAGTCCAAATAACCTTGCTCCTTTGTTGGTTGAAGTACTTGCTACAGTTCTTGACAATGAAGTAATATTTTAAATCAATTTAAGTTTAATCTATGTATTAATTTAATAGGTAAATAGAAATATATATACATATATATAAAAAAAAAAATGTAAATTACACTGAATCACATAGAGATTATTTAAAAAGGTAACACGATTCGGATATTTTATCTGGAAAATTATAATGCTTTTATTTTCCAATTAACTTTATTCCAGGATAAGACTTGGCTGTTTTACTCTGATAATAGTGGTGAGGGCCAGAAATATTTGCCTCGCAAGCTCTACAAGATGTTAATTATTAAAAAAAATTATAAATCCTGGATGGTAAAAAAAAATCAAATAGTTTTGCACGTCTCATAGCAAATTTTAGGAGTTTCTGCATTTGTTATAATAATTCATAAAACTGATTGGTTTTTCATAAATACTAAATAGGTCTTTAGTTTTAAAATATGTTGCAAAAAAATAAAATGCTATAAATCTACAAAACTAAATTAAGTGTAGATTATAACGTATATATAATAAAAAATATTATGTTCAGCAATAATCATTATTTTATCTAATTTATCAATTATTGAAGAAATTCAATACAATTCAAGCATAAGTCAGAAGGACTCATGTAGATATTAAAATCTAAAATTCTGGCTTTGAGGTATTGTTCATCCCCTATTAGTTAAAAATATAAGATACCTGCCTACCATTCTTTTGATCCAAGGCTAATGTATTGCCATTTGTTGTCTGTTTTTCCCCTATTATTAAAATAAATACTAAACATTTTTAAAAAAAATGACATTCCAAATTCAAGGATTAGATAAAAATAATACTACCAAATAACCTCCTTTGATGGTATTTTATATTGTAGCGTCAAATGTTCTGGTAAAAATTGTGTTTATAAATGGGAAAAAAATCACAAATTCAAACTAATACAATCCTTGCTCTACTAAGAAGTTAAAAATACCCCTATATTTCATGAATATATAATATATGTATAGTAAAGTAAACTAGACTTAAGAGAATGCCACAGTAATATTTATCTATCCAACAGACAGCACAGAAAATGCTTGTTTTTGTACTTCCATTAGTAACTCTGGCTCTTATAGACTTTAAAGAAAAATTATTTCACCAAACTAATGTTGACAACATTTACTGCCTTAACTAAATATTTTACTTTTTAAAATCTACTTTCCAAGACAATCTTTTTATACTTAAAACAAAAAAAAAAAATAAATTTCTTATTAAATAATTATTGAATAAAAATTTTAAAAATCCTCTGTAAAAACACAGTGAAAGTTTTTGCCATTAGTGGTTGAAGAATTATGATATTTTAATTTACATTATTGTTTTTGATGTTATTTTGTTAAGTAATAACTAATATTTTTTAATACATATAATCATATTAATTATTTTCCTGCATGTTATACATTAAAATATAATATTATCTCTTACTATAGAGATAATATTGAAAGATATGTGGGATATACAAATACTATTATATACTAATTATATCTCTATTTATTTGTTTTGCTAAAGTTAATTAAATAAAATTTAAGTTTAAATATGATTTATATGTTTTTTGTATTAATAATGTTATAATTACAAATGATTTTAACCATGTTAGTAATTCTTCCATTTTTAGCTTTAATGAATTCTATTTTTAACTTGAATGTGTTTGTTATGTTTCAATGTTCGATAATTTATAATTCATAAATTGTCAACCTTTATATTGCAGGAGGATGATGGTGGCCATGTTATTGCTTTACAGACTATTTATGATCTTTTGATTAAATGCCAATACACATTTCTGGATCATTTTGCACGTTTAGGCGTATTTTGTAAAGTTCAGCAGCTAATTGGTCCTGATAATCCAGAAAAACCTATTGTTCAGCAGACTGTTTCAAGACAAGTAATTATTTTTAATTCATTATTGTGTTCCATTTAAAGTAATAGTTTACAGATTAATATTAAATAATTTTTTTGGCAACAATTTTACATTTTAAAATATTTAATTAAATAGAACATGCACAAGTTTAAACTGCAATTCTACTTTCTGAATTGTATAAATTACTATATTATATTATTATATAATATATAAATTAATAATTGTTGCATCTAAAAATAATGTTTTCTTTTTATTTGAAAGTTGTCTTTATTATTCTTTGTCAATAATAAATAACTGAAATTGATAAAGTTTATATCATATTTTATAGCATGTATAATAAATTAAAAATCATAAAATATTACTTTAGATGTTACTGTGTTTTATAATATCATGAGAGATTTATTATTTATTTATTGTTTCTTTAGTATCTAGCTGAAGACGCCAAAGAAATATTGCCAGGACATGCATATCATTGGAAAGACTGGTTTTTCTGCCGCGGCCGAGATTGTCTTTATGCTTGGACTGACTATGTTGTCCTGGAGTTGTCAAATGGTAGTAATGGTTGGTTTAGATTTATGATCAACGATAAATTATCTACAATGTATTCAAGTGGAAGCCCTGAAGGACAACCTGATACAAGTAAATTTTATATATAAATTTATATAGTGTAATCTAAGTTATATTAATAGAAGTAAATTAAATTAAATTAACTCAATTTTAAATTTGGCATAGATAAAACGAGAGTTACGGATCAACCATCTTCTGATGGTAAATATTCATTTTAATTATTAACAACATTTTATTTATTAAAATGTAAAAATTTTAATTGGAATATTTAATTTCTTAAATTAACTATTTTTAATTATATGGAGGTTAATATTTTCAATCTTGTATTGTTAAAGTATAGATTTTCAATTATCTTGTACATTAATCAATTTAATATAGCTACAGTATTTTGGGTTATTGTATTTTATTATTGGTTTATTCTTTAAATACTAAAAAGGATAATTTGCCTTTGTATTACATAATTTTATAACAGATATAATACAATTGTTTCCATTGGTGTTATTTTCTTATGTATAAAATTTAATGTCTGTCTATATATATGTATGTTTATCTACTGTACAAATCTACAGTTTTAATCAGAACTTGATGAAACTTGACACACTTGACATTCAGAACAAGAGGAAAGTCGCTTACTGAGGCTCATTCTTAAATTTTTGATATTTTAAATTTTTTTGTTGATTTCGCGTTTTTTTTTTTTACCTTGGTGAAGGTATGATATGGTACGAAAATTGGATTAATTTGATTATCACTGGTACCTTTTTTTGAAAAAAATAAATTTCTGGGAACGAACGATTAACTGTAGTTGTAGTTGTTTTTGAGGAAATGTTTGTTTTCATTTTTATATTTGTTATTCATTTAGTTTTTGATAGACTATTTAAGATTATGCCATCAGCAATTGGTAACAGAAAATGACATTAATTATTAAATTTTGTCTTTTCTTCTTGCTTTATTATATCACATTTTTTAAAAAAAATAAATTCTGGAAATTCTTGGCTACATTTCAGCTTGGTTACTACCTTAATGATTTGGTTAAAAATAACATTGGCCTTCATATTTATATATAGTTTTTATTTTTATTATTATTTCTTGGTTAATTTGGTTGTAAATAACATCAAAAATTATGTTTTATGTTGCAACGGTCAATGATTACTGCATTACAGATAATATGGATTATAATGGAGGAGTGTTTACTTTGTTAACTTTGTTAATTGTTTAATCATAAGATTTTTCCCAGACATTTGTGAATCATATTAATTACTAATTATGTGGCAGAAAAATTTTGGTCTTGAAAATTATCATAAAAAATATGTGTATTCCAGGGGGCTGTTTGTTTTTGGATAACCTAACCCAATCTAGGTATCGCTGGGTATTAACAACTTGTACTGTATAAAACTAAATATATTGGAATCATAAAGTAATAAATTTAAATTCGAAAATATATTTTTTCAAAAAGAAAATTAAATAAATGTCATGATTGTATTATTCTCTTGTATATATTACAAATGGAATCCGCTTTAACATTAATATGAAGAAACATATCATTTTTAAAGATAAGAAAATATCCGTTTTATTTTATTAATTAATTTAACTTTAGAATTTGAAACAAATGAAAGGAGCTATGTTTTTTTTTTTTTTTTTTGATAACATTTATTGTTTTATATGGTTCTATCACCAAATGACAAAATCAGAATGGACATGTCATGTAAACAATACATTTTGATACCATGTTCTTATTTATCTTAAGAAAAATTTAATAAACCGTAGATATACTATTAGGTGCAATATTATCATTATTACTCTTTGCTATATTCAGTAATTTGGAAGAAAATCATTTGTTAGGCTCTGATTTGTGCAGAAAAACACCAATTTGTCTATGATTAAAAACTTTCCTATAAATTTAAAATCAGTTATAAAACCGCTATTATTTAACAACATTTATATTATTTATGCATATACAGAACTTGCGAATCTGTGCTACCTAATTATTTTTTTCTAATTCGAATTAACAATACAATATTGGCTTAATAAATGAGCAGAGATAATTGTCCAACATCCAGTAACTATTTTACCTATACTTTTAAATTTGATACGCAATTAATTAACTCTAATGGTATGGATTATAATTGAGCTTAATTTGTATGTTTCTTGTATATGAAAACCAGTAGGTAATAAAACAGTGTACATTATAATCTCAGAATTAATTGAAATTGTATTATTTATAGAAAACATAATTGAGTTTATTGAAAAGTATTTAAAAGCCAAAATGTTTGTTAAAATGAACACATTAAGTCAACCAATTTTAAGCACTCCTGGATTAAATAGAATAGCAGTTGGTAATTGGATTCTTATTTCAAAGAAAGAGAGCGAGTTGAGCATACAGAATTCTGATGGTCTACAGGTAAATAATGAATGATTATTTTATTATATAAAATGTATGTAAAATAATACAGTGTATTATTCCATAGCAAATAACAACATTAACATATGGATCAAATGGATTTGCATTTCAATCAAATCGAGGTAACCAACATATGTTCACTGCAATAATAGGACTTAAAAGTGATTTTACCTCTGGTTGGGAAACAGTTAAAAAGGCAAACATGGTAGCTACAAAATCTGAAACTGTTGGACAAAAGGTAAATTAAATTATATTAGTTGATTATATACATTTAAATATTTATTACTGTTTATAAATAATGATGCCTTAGATTCGAAAACAAGCACAAGAAATTTATGAAAAATTCTTTGAGGCTGCTCAAGCTCAACCAAGAGAAGTAGTTGCAAGATTAAGCAAAATTGTTACAGCTATTGAATATGCTTTACAAATTGAAGTATGTATAATATTATAATATGTACTATTTAAAAAAAAATAATTTAAAACAAAAACCACATTGCAAATTGTAATATATTTATTTATTTTTATTTTTTATTTAAATTATATTTTAGTCTTCTGTTATCAAAGATGGATATAATAAAGACAATTGGGCTGCAACTCTTTTCAAGGCTGTTTCAGACTTGAAACAATTGTTGATGGAGGATGAAGGTAGTGTCTCTGCATATGAAATTTATAGCAGTGGTCTAGTTGAAGTTTTATTAAAACTTTTAACAATTAGCTGCCAAGAATATGGTGATGAAGTTGCAGAGATACAGAAATATAGAATTGCTATTTTTGTCAGATGTTTTAAGGTAAAAAACATTTTTTTGATTCATACTAGAGCAAGAAATTATATATATTGTGCAATTTTGTTTGAACTAATTGATTGTTATTCATTCAATAGGAAAAAAAAAATGAAAAAAATATAGAGACGTGTGCATCTGTTTTGATCCATAAGCTAATATCTGTTTTAGAATCAATTGAAAGATTACCTGTGTATTTGTATGAATGTCCCGGTGCTTTTCATGGATTACAAGTAAACCATAATTATTATAAGAATATTTATTTCATTAAAATGTACTAATGTGCAATACAATTTATAGATATTATCAAGACGTGTGAGATTTCGTTTAGAAAAAGCAATTAAGGAAACTACTCTTGTAGATCGTTCTGGCAGAGGCTTAAGAATGGAACCATTAACTACTGTGCATCACCTTGAAAAACATCTACTAAAAATGGTTGCGAAACAGTGGTATGATTATGAACGTGCCACTTTCAATTTTGTTAAAAAACTCAAAGAGAAAACTAATATACCAATGAAATTCAAGCATTATTATGATTTTGATAAAAATGGCGTCATATATTGGGTTGGAACAAATGGAAAATCTTCATTAGACTGGGTTAACCCTGGACAGTATGGTTTGATGTTAGTCCAGTCTTCGGATGGTCGTAGTTTACCGTATGGTCAAGTAGAGGATATTTTAAGCAGAGATTCCGTTGCAGTTAACTGTCATACTAATGATGATTCTAAATCATGGTTTTCGATTGACTTAGGACTGTGGATAATTCCAACAGAATATACACTTAGGCATGCTAGAGGATATGGTCGTTCTGCTCTTCGAAATTGGATGATTCAAGTAAGAAAACAATTTTACATTATGATAAGTTTTTAATTAAATATATTTTCATAATTATATTGATATTTCAAACAGATGTCTAAAGATGGTACTAATTGGATTACATTATTCACACATATTGATGATACAGCGCTAAATGAACCGGGAAATACTGCTACTTGGTCAATAGAAATAACTGATAAAGAAGAAACTCAAGGTTGGCGGCATGTAAGAATCCACCAGAATGGTAAAAATGCATCGGGCCAAACACAATATCTTTCATTATCTGGGTTTGAGATTTATGGAAGTGTTACTGGTGTTTGTGAAGACCTGGGTGAGATATTATTTAGAGATGGGAAACATTTTTGTATCTTACAAATTTATAATATTAAATGCAACCGTGTATTGTACAGGTAAAGCAGCAAAAGAAGCAGAAGCTAATATTAAACGTCAACGGCGATTATTTAAAGCTCAAATGTATAAACAAATGGTGACTGGAGCTAGAGTTATGCGTGGTATTGATTGGAAATGGAAAGATCAAGATGGAAATGCACCTTGTGTGGGAACAATTACTGCAGACTTTCAAAATGGTGGTAAGTCATACTCTTTTTAAGTTTTAATATGAAGACTATTGGGGTCAGGTTGGATAGATGTTCTATGGGATCATGGAGTTACAAACTCATACCGAATGGGAGCAGAAGGGGAATATGATGTACGACTAGTCAATGAATCCCATACTACATCTGCCTGTATGTTATAAATGATTTAGTTGTTTATATCTTTGGAAACATCATATTAGTGTTTTAATTTGTAGCATACAAATCCCTCTAAAACATAGTTACAATTTTTCATTAGAATTTAGACAACCTTAAGCAATACTTGATTTTATACTTCTTTTAAATTATGATTATAGTTTGCACTATTCATAATCAGTGCTCAATTTGTGAATAATAAATTAAAAAAATATAGATATTTATTGAAAACTTGTACTGTTAATTGTATAATCTATGTTTATAATACATTAATTCATAATTGGCAAATACTTTAATTAATACTGTTCAAGGTATGTTTTAATTTTGTACAAATAGAAACGGCAGTCTAATCTAGCATACCTTTTAAATTTACTTTAACAACCTATTATAAATATTATTTTTCATTTTTGTATTTCAATAGTTATAAATGCATGTTAATAATTTGCAACCAGTTATTAAAAACTGATAAATTAATTGTCATTTGTATTGTTTTAGCTAAGTTCAAAAACAATTCAAATTCATCTTTGTCAAACATTATTACAAGAACATCAAGTTCAACTCCTAGCTTACCTGATGTATCTAATGATAGTCCAAGTACACCTGTAGCCAGTATAGATCAAGTTGTGTCTGCAGATAATCTGACAGTTAAAGTATAGTTTAAAATTAATTGTTATTTGAAAACATAAATTATTTAAATAAAAATTTCAGCAAACTGCTCAACAATTGACTGATAATATTATGTCAGCGATGAGGATAGATTCTTCAGTCACCCCAATAACAGGAAATTCATTAGATAATTCACTTCGAATAGTAGTACATCCAAATCCGTCTGTTGATCTTGCTACAATTGTTGAATCCACATCAAATGGTTAGAAAAATATTGCAAGCAATTTTATTTTTTAACTATATATTTTATTATTTGTATAATTTGAATATTTAGATGAAATGCAACAAAATATTGAAAATAATAAGAAAAATAGCAACTGTTACGAAGAAGAATTTTTACCAGCATTAGGAAGAGTGAAACCAGCATATAGGCGTAGTTCAGTAACTAGTTTAGTTCATACTTTGCAATCTATTCAAATGGAAACACCACCTAATAATAAAGTAATATATTATCAATGATATTATATTATTGCTATTATATTTATTTTTACGCCATAGTTTGAGTAAATTTTATTTGACATAAATTATATTTTATAGACAAACTCAAAAGACAAGCCAATTATTATAATGCATCATAATACATCAGACACTTCTAACTCTCAGAATCAAGATCTGTCTACAGATACTTTAATAAATAATGCAAATAATTCTGCCTTTAATTCAGAAATCTATAACCGAAACAATTTAGGTATACACATTTTATTATATTTTTTAATGTGTATTGAATTTTGTATGTTACACATTTAAATTTATATATAGATTTAGAAAAAGAAATCAAAAAAGAAGAACACAGAAGTAATTCTTCAAATCATATGAGTGTTAGTGTACCAAATTTAACTTCTAACACACCACCAAGATCACAAGGGGATATCACAATGCAAAAGCCTTTTGCTGAAACATATTCTCCTTATCAAAAACACAGGAATTTCGATAGAAATAACAGTCATAATAATCAAATTCCACTTAGTAATCATATACCTCAACGAGTACCAACATCAGTGTCTAGTCTTGTACGTTTGGCTCTGGCTTCTAATTTTCCAAGTATGTAATTGCAACTTTTTAATCTTTTTACCTTCAATAGATTGCACAGGGTAAATTATTAACCCACTAATTTTAAACTTTGTTTTTATATTATTTGGGAGTACTGGGATATTATCTAGCTTCTATTTGTATGTCATTATTAGATAAGATTAAGGTTCAATACCAACATTCAAATTGTCCATACACAAAAAATTATATTGATTATACATTTTGTAATCTTTTGACTTAATGTTAGGAAGCTAACATAAATATTATTTAATCAAATTTATATAAAAAAAATTCTTCCTTATTTTTTAGACATTTATTATTATGTTAATTAATTTTAAAATTCTAGTATACAACTTATAAAAGAAAAGTTAAATTTTCTACATTTTGAGTACCCTCACTGTATTACTCTTCTAAACTGTAAATGATAATATATAAGTAAGTAATAGGTAGTAAATATTAAACAATTTTGTTTTATTAACAAATTATTAATCAGTGTTATAAATCAGTAAATGTATTTAAAACCATAACTTAATATTACAATAAGTATAAAATTCTGACAGAAACTGATAAGTTTTTAATTTTAAATATCAGATACTATCAATTTATTAATTTGTATAATATGCAATAAAAATTAATTTCTAGCGGGTTTACTTCAAACTGCACAAAGTTATCCTAGCTTATCGGCTAATAATACATCTAATAATTCATGTTCCATAACAACTATTGCAAATAGAACTTTTTGTGTTAATGAAGCTCTCACTATGAGTCTGGCATCTACTTCAAGCGAAAGTGAACAAGTCAGTTTAGAAGTTAGTGTCTATGTTATGTTATTATGTTTTATTTCACTTAACCATAATTTATCTTCTATAGGATTTTTTGGACAGTGTTCGTGCTCCAGCTTTGTTTGCAGAACTTGAAGATGATGAAGAAATAGTTGAAGATGATGATATTCCAGATGATGATGAGAACGAAGATGAACAAGATTATGAGGAGGTTATGGTCACTAGAAATCTACTAACTATGGTAAGGAGCAACTAAACTGATTTGTTGTAAGAGTTGTTACTTATTTCCTTTAAATACTTTTTAAAATGCCTTTAAGAATACAAACTAGAATATTTTAACATTTCTTTTTTAGGATGAAGACGCATACGATGCACAGCATGCAGCCATTGCAAGTATTGTGGGGGCAGATAGATGCGGTAATCCGTATAAAAGACGCTCTTGGGATGATGATTATATTCTTAGAAGAGAATTCACTGCACTAATACCTGCTTTTGATCCTCGCCCTGGGCGTACTAATGTTAATCAGACATCTGACTTAGAAATTATTGCTCCGCCAAAGAATGAAATAGATGATGATCTTGATTTTTTTGTTGAAGATTCATTAACTTACAATAATCAGTCATCATTGCAGAGACTCAAATTGACTTTGAAAGGCCCCAATTTGCCAGGCGTACGTTCTCTTGATGGTGTTTTTAAAATTAATTTTGAATTTATAAATATTACCATGTATTATATTTTACAGATTAAAGATGTTGAAGTTGAACTTAAAGATCCAAATTGGACTATTTTTCATGCTGTTCAAAAATTAACACAATTGGCAGATCTTGGAAGTCGTATTGAAAGATCTAGACGAATTTGGGAACCTACTTATACGTAAGCAATATTTTGCCATCACTATATTAATAGAGATGGGTTTCTTGAACTCGTACGTTTAAGTTATAATAATTTTATATTATTGATAAAAAAAAAATGGTTATTAATTAATTTATGTATTTAATAGTAAATAGTTTTTAAGAATACACATTTTTTAATTTTCAATTTATAAGTTTTTGTTTAAAAAAACCTAGCAATTATAGAGATCAATCTGGTAGTGCTTACTATTGCAATTTTTTTGCAATTACATTTCTAATTTAATTAATATAAAAATTAAGGGTTTTAAGAGTAGTTATGTTATAGCATACACATATATATGAACACTCAAATTTACTCAACATTGCTATCTTTTGTTTGAAATTGTAACTATAGATTTAGATAAAAATGTGTCCGGATGACAATAACTCTTATAAAATAAAGCTAAATAAAACATTAGTTTAGGTTCATGCAACATTTAACAAACTTTGAACCTAATGCAAAGTTCAAATGTTTATGAATTAGAAAAGTTCAAAGACCCATTTCTACTTTATATTCATAACAATTATACGATTAATAAATTATAAAATGTATTTCAAGAATTATGTATGAAGAATTAACCAATGAAGATAAAAATACCAATCAGTGTCCTGATAATCAGTGGGACTCTGATTTACCTATATTTTCAACAAGAACTCAATTAAGTAATACAGGCTGCACTGTTGATCATGTACTTCAACTTTTACGCAAACTTCATAATCTTTCCATTAATCCGTCGGTATTTTTACTTAAACCTTATAACGATGACTTTTTCGAAGGTAATTTATTGAACACATACTTTTTAATTTTCATAAATACATGATATATTATTAACTTGCAGCACATAAAAAAGATGAAGGAGAGTTGATCAACAACGAAATATTTAATAGTAAAAAAATGACTAATAAACTTGTTCAACAAATTCAAGATCCTTTGGTATTAAGTTCTGGTGCACTTCCATCCTGGTGTGAACATTTGAATCTTTCTTATTCATTTTTGTTTCCATTTGAAACAAGACATTTATATTTCAATTGTACTGCATTCGGGCCATCTAGGTAATATCAATATATTATGATTAATATTGATGGTCAATTTATTTTAGTAACTTTTAATATTAAATATTTTTTATTTTTATTCTAGATCTATTGTATGGCTACAATCTCAGCGAGAAAATATAGAACGCCATCGTACTAGTTCGAGTTTGCCCCTTAGACGAGAAGAAGAGTATAGAGTAGGTCGTTTAAAGCATGATCGTGTGCGTATACCTCGGGGTGAAAACATACTTGCTTGGGGTAGACAACTTATGCGTGCTCATATTGATCGACAAACAGTTTTGGAAGTTGAGTTTATTGGTGAAGAAGGTACTGGATTAGGTCCCACCTTAGAATTTTATTCATTAATAGCTGCAGAGTTTCAACGAAAAAATCTTTGTATGTATTAAGTATATTTATTGTTAGTTAATACTTAAACAAAGTTATTTTATACAAATTATTTTATTATGTAGGCATGTGGTTGTGTAATGATGAAGTCCCAGAAGAAATCGGTCAATGTAGTTGGCTTGAAGAGGAATCCAAACCACCTGGCTATTATGTAAGGCAGTCTTGTGGACTTTACCCGGCACCATTACCTCAAGATACACCATGTTGTGATAGAGCTGTAAAACATTTTTGGTTCCTTGGCATGTTCCTAGCAAAAGTTCTTCAAGATAACCGTTTAATTGACCTTCCATTATCTTTACCATTCCTAAAGCTTCTAACAAATGCTAAAAATAATGAGTAAGTTTTTTAAATAATAGATCCTTTTGTAATTTTATTAATAAATTTAACTGTATAATTAGATCAAGAAGTGTACTGAACGAGTCAGACTTATATGATATAGATGAGGATCAAGCGGTATTTCTAAAGGATTTAAGAAAGTTAATTTTATTAAAAGAAAAAATATTATCGGACCAATCTTTGAGTGATGAAGAAAAGTCTGAACAAATTGATAACTTACGATTTCATTGTGGTGAAACTGGTCAAGTTTCCCTAGATGTTCTGAGCTTGAGCATGATTTATTTACCATCATCATACTGCTTTCCATTTACATATATTAATTTGGTTGATAATGGACTGAACGAAGATGTTAATATGGATAATGTAGAGCTCTACGTTAATTTATTGACTGATTTCATATTAAATAAGGGCATTAAAAGACAAATGGATGCACTGAAAAGTGGTTTTTGTAGAGTATTTTCTATTGAAAAGTTAAATGCATTCACTCCACTTGAACTTAGACGAATGTTATGTGGAGAGCAAAAACCAGAATGGACAAGAGAAGATTTATTGAATTACACTGAACCCAAATTAGGATACAATAAAGAAAGGTAAAACAAATTATATAAAATTTGTTTAGTATTATGCCTAACTATTAGCTCATAATAATCACAGATATTAAATTTATGATTAAAAATTTGACATTAACCCTTAACTGGTACGGTCTGGTTTCACAGACCACTGCGGTTTTTGTATTTCTAATAAGATATTGGTAATATATTTACCCAGTATAATTCTATACCCATAGACATATAACTAAACAGAACATAAAGCATGATAATGCTTTATGTTCTGTCAATATATATGTCTGATAATAAGTATTAAAATAATAATATAGGTTTTGAGTGATGAACATTTTGTCTATACAATATTATCTTTGAGTTTTACAGTTTAAAGATGATAAGTAGTCTGTGACTACCAGTAGTGTGATTTTTTTCCACCTTACTAATTATCTGTTGCGTAAAATTTTTATATGATGAAAATAAATTGCAAAAAATAATATATATATATAAATATATTGCTATTACTTATTAATCATTAATCATTTTAAAATATTGTTTCAGCCCTGGGTTCTTACGTTTGGTGAATGTCCTTGAACAAATGAATTCTGAAGAACGTAAATCATTTTTACAATTTACTACTGGCTGTTCTTCTTTACCACCAGGAGGTCTTGCCAACTTATATCCAAGACTAACTGTGGTACGTAAAGTTGATGCCGGTGCAGGAAGTTTTCCATCAGTAAATACTTGTGTACATTACTTAAAATTACCTGAATATCCTGACGAACAAATATTAAGAGAACGCCTATTAGCTGCAACACTGGAAAAAGGTTTCCATCTCAACTAAATCATACTTTATATATTGATTAGTATGTAATTAATACTGTTAACTAATCAATTATAAAAGTTTCATGCATTATAGTGTTTTTAAAATTATTATATATCATGTTGTGCACCATTTTTTTAATTTTTTTTTTTTTATATACAATTCTCTGACTATAAACAAATAGTGTTTAATGTCTTAGGAATTTCTTAATAATAGTGATAACATGTTTTTGTTTCCGTATGGTGTATCCTCTGTCTTGATACTATAGTGATGTTAAATGTTCATATATATTATTTTTTTTTTTTAGTTTTAAGTATTTTGTCATAATAATAGGTATTAAGAAATTAAATATTAAACTGATGACTTTTAGTATCTCTCATGAATAGAAGAATTATTAAACATTTATCAAAATATAAATACAAAATCATATTATATGATTAAATATAAAGTTGTTTATATAACCTGTTGACCTTTGAATCCTATCCTTATACCTATTATTTTATTTCATACAGTTATATATTTTATTTGAATAAATATGTTTGCTCGGCCTATATAAGAATTTTTTGGGATTATAAACTGGTAAAAATGTAAAAAAAAAATATCTATTAAAAAGTTGCATCAAATACAATTAGTTCGTAATCAAGTAAATAAAACATTTGATGTTGACTGTTCTAATTAGTATGCAGTTTCTATTTGTAATCCATATTATTTAAATATTCAACATTTGTTGTGACATGTTTGATTGAGAATTTTGTTATCGTGCATAACTTTGATGACTAGTCATTGGATTTGTATCATATCTACCATAGGCGCGGTCTTAGAAGATGAGAACGAACCACTTCCCATCTGACAGCCTACTGGAAATGTTAGGGCGAAAACATTTTAAATGTTCACCACATTTTTAAAGAGCGCTGCTCCAATTGTACAATCCAGCTCCATGAATCAATAAGTAAAATAAATAATTATACTTGTTTAATTCTCTACGCCCATTTTATATTTTCATCAATACCTAGTTTTATTGACCACCACAATTTTTAAAAATATAATAATTTAATATTAATTGACCATCAGTGTTATTTCCTGGAGAAAAGTGTCAAAAAAAGCCCAATATGTTATATAGAAATTGGAACAATTAATTTTGGAGTGATTGGTATTCACTGATAAGAAATTCGTCACGTTTGATAAAAATTGGTCACAAATATAATAATCAGTACCATACAAAATTTGAATGGTTCTGATTATTATATTTTATAGTTTCTGTCATTTTACCTTAGTACAATAACGAATATGGACAAATCAAGTTTTAAAATAAAATGCCTTCCTGCCATAAATTTTGTGCAAAAAATTGGAGTTTATGAATCTAAAAATGTAACTAGTCATTTTTGTACATTTAATTATTTTGATTTATTTTTTGTTAATGAAGTATATTTGTAGAGATATTTTGTTGTTGGTTCCAATAATGCTCGTACTAGTTACCGTATTCTCAAAATTGATCGAACAGAAGGTCATGAATTGACTATTATAGATGATCAAGTTAAATACACCGAACAAGACATGATAAATTGTTTGAATTTCGGATTGCACAGAAATACCAGTTTGAATAAAATAGCTTCGGCATTTGGCATTGTTGGTAAAACTATGACGTTTTATACGTTTTTAATCTGAAGTGTATGTTATCTGTAAGTGTTACCTTAATTTTCACTCTTATTTTTGTTAAGGATTTATACGATTACTCGAAGGATATTATATGATTTTAATTACCAAACGCCGTCGTGTTGCAGTAATAGGATGTGAAATAATTTATAAAATTGAAGATACGTTGATGATATACTTACCTAATGATGCATATCGGATTCCGAATGCTAATGAATCACGTTACTTAAAGATTTTTCAGAGTGTAGATTTATCTAGTAATTTTTACTTTAGGTAGATTAATTTTACATTTTTATAACATTCTTTGGTTTGTATACCATAAGTTATTTCTAATTTATTATTATTTTATTTTTTTTTTTAGTTATAGTTATGATGTTACTCATACTCTACAGGTTAATATGTCTGTTGCACAAAATATTCCAAATGGTTAGTTGGTATATTATTTTATTGTTTAAAATATTAGTTTTCTTTTTTTTTTTTGGTTTTACCTTTTATTATTATTGCTTTATAATATTGTATACATTTCATGCTATACACTGTACCTAAGCAGCTTCTTAAATTATTAGATTGTAATACTAAAACTAAAAGTAATTTGCGTAAGTATTTGTAGGCATATAATTTAAATTCTTTCTATAATCAATAATTTAGTACTTATATAATACCCATATCAGTACTGCAACTAGGTATGTGTTGGGCGGGGTTCAAGTCAATTTTAATTGTGACCCATTTACCAAAACACTATTAAAAAATATCGTTAACTATTTGGTAATAAGTAATAACCAATTATATTAAATGTAATTCAGCTTATCATTAAGACTTAGTAGCAGCCCAAGGATGCCTTGTATGCACCCCCGCTTGCAGCGATAGACTATATCGCCTTAAAACTTAATCATTAAGCATTTTTTTATAGAGTTTATAAAAAAATGTTTTAGCCATTTTAAATTTGTTTATTTATGTAATGAAAACAAAGTAAAATAAGTATTATTATTATTATTTTTAGATTTATTTGACGGAGAACATGTATTGGTCACTCGGAGTTGCCCTAATAAACTTTTTATTTGGAACGATTATTTACTAAAAGATATACGTAATAAATTACATCCAGACTGGATTTTAAACATAATGCATGGTTTTATTAGTCAATCAAATGTTTCCATTTTTGGACGCCCCATTTATATTACTTTGATTGCCCGAAGATCAAATAGATATGCTGGTACACGATTTTTGAAAAGAGGAGCTAATAAAAATGTAAATATTTATTTACATTACCTATTACCACTACTGTATAAAATAGTAAATTTGTGCGATTATAGTTAAACAAGTTTAATTTACAGTGTTTATGTTTTTCATTTTTATATATATTAATTTACAAAATCAATACCTCAAATATTCTTGTTTATTACACTTTTACTTAGAGTTGTTAGATAATATACATTTTCTTATAGGAACAAATTATTTGTTAATACTTAATAATAAGACATTTCACAATTTAGACGGTTAATTTAAAATAAATAAGATACTACTATTTCTCTCTACTTATCTTAAATACATTTTTGATAATTTTAATTAAAACAACTTTTTTAACATCAGTATTTCCCCACCTGGGGGACACCCTCCCCCCTTAGGATGTGTAAACACATTATTGGACAGGCCCAAACAGTTATCACGGAGTTAAATTTATATTTATCAAATTATTTTTATTTTACATAAACGGGGGAATAAAAGATAAATTATTTCATTATATTATTTACTGCTATTTATATTTTATAATTATTATTATCAATGAAATAAAGAAATATTAGTCAAAATGTATAATTTATTTGCAAAATATACCAAAAAAGTTATCAATTTTTTTTTAGTTTATGGTTGGGGAGGGGGGTGTGTAAGAGTTTTGAAAATCTACAAAGGGGGTGTTAACGAAAAAGGTTGGAAACCACTGATTTACACCAACATTTTTAGGACATTATCTATTTTATAATTAAATAATTAAATTAAAAAGACTTTAGCTTCAAATTAGAAGTCAATATTTCCTAGCAAGTGATCAAATTTTATTTTAAAAACCTTCATATATTTGTTTGAAAGTTGAAAAATAAATTAGTTCAATAATAGTTGTTAGTATCACACTGAGATACTATGCATAATAATAATAATAATAACACACATACATTTTCTTAGGGTGAGGTTGGAAATGAAGTTGAAACTGAACAAATTGTTCAAGATCTTGGAGCGAGTTGTCAAAACTATATGTATGTAAGTTCATTTCTTCAAATGAGAGGTTCAGTTCCTGGTTTATGGAGTCAAGATATGAGTAAAATGGTACCAAAACCTACAATATCATTTGAGTTACCTGACCCATTTCATGAAATATCTGGTTAGGGGCTTTCAATCATTAATCATCAATTTTTGTTTTAAGTCTATTTAAAATATATATATACATTTTTTTTTTCAAGGTGCTCATTTTAATAGTTTATACAAAAGATATGGGTCACCAACAGTTATAATAAATCTGGTGAAAAAACGTGAAAGAAAGGTACATGAATCACAGTTAAGTGATCATTTAGCAACGGCTGTAAAATATTTAAATAAGTTTCTACCTCCCTGTCATCACATTCAGTACATACACTTTGATATGGCTAGAATGAATAAAAGGTTGATTTTTTTTTTTAAAATGATTAGTTGAAAAATGTTTTTTTTTTTTTTAAGAATTTGTACATTTTATTAGTAAGAACGTGAATGTTATGAGACGTCTTGATGAAATTGCACGTATGGCTATTTATAAAACAGGCATGTATATTGATTGTCCGCGGATTGTTCAAAAACCGACTTTTGGGCAAGCTAAAAATGGTACCATACATCAAAATGGAATTATCAGAGTAAACTGTGTTGATTGCCTAGATCGTACTAATACTGCTCAGTTTGCTATTGGAAAATGTGCATTAGCTTATCAAGTACGCAATTCATTTTATTTATAAATCTATTTTTAGGGTAGTTAACTTAGAAGTTATAAACAAAATAATTGATTATGTATGTATACCATTTGTCTTTCAGCTATATTATTTAGGTTTATTAAACACACCATCTTTAGAATATGATACTGACTGTGTTCGATTATTGGAAGTATCATATGAAGACCACGGGGATACTTTAGCATTGCAATATGGAGGTTCTCAATTAATTCATCGTATAAAAACTTACAGGAAAACTGCTCCCTGGACATCACAAGGCAATGACATTATGCAAACATTAAGTCGTTATTACAGCAATACATTTTCTGGTTAGCAACATTGTCAAATATTATTAGAACACTCAAACAGTTTTGCTACTATTTTATTTCTATGTAGATACAGAAAAACAAAATGCTATAAATTTGTTTTTGGGTCTATTTGTTCCAAATGAAAATGAGATTGCTATTTGGGAGCAAAATTTTGATTACTATTTGCACCATTTAGAAGCGACAACTCATCTTCCTAATAACCAGTTAGTAGTAAACAAATAAGTATAATTTCCTAAACAATATAACATATTTTGAAAAATAGTTTCATAAATCCATAGTTACTATATTAATTAATTTTTTTTTTAGAATTTCATTGACAAAGTGGTGGGATGATTGTGTTATGGAGTGTTTGCCGTTGTCTTTTATGGAATGTAAAAAGGAATATTTAGAAATATATTCTACTAGTAAATTACACATGGATAGCTATGATAGTTTTTCTAATTTTTACAAAACAGATGAGTTTAGTGTAATGTCTGAAACGTATCCTTTTGAAATTAGTCATTCTGTAAGGTATGTTCTTCAATAATTGTAATTTTAAATGTACAACAAATTAATTATTGTTATTGTAATAACTAATAATTTGATGTGAACCTTCTTATTTGTTTAGAGACTTTATGCCAAACTGTGTAACAGATTTTAGTCCATTTTCTATGCGCATTAGGCCGGGTAAAAAACGGGAACAAATATCCGATAAAACTAGAAACCCTTCTATGACAGGTCATAGCTCAACAAATTCACTTAATTCAAGCAGCAGGTATCAATTTTATCAATTATGCATTACAATGTTATATCTGAAATGTTATAATTTATTATTATAACCATATAACTTGATACATTTAATTCTTTAACAAATTATAATTTTGAAATTTGTCTTTAATATGCATATATTTTTATGACTACTTTTTATACATTTCCAATCTCTCCCCTTATATGCTAATCTCATACCAACATTTAATTCTAAATTACCACATTTCTAAATTCATAATATTAATATATAGTATATTGCCCATTTATTTATGTATACCAACATTTTCAAAAAAATTGTCGAGTAAAAAATTTAAATTAAATTTTACTATTTAAAATTAAAAAATTGGCATGAGTTTCATGAAGATAATTAATCACATATTCTATGGACAGTAATTGCTATAGCAGTTTGTCTGTCAACGTGTTAAAAGAAATATTACAAAATTATTTTCTATTAAAAATATTTCTTAGTTGTTTATTGAGATTGTATTGGTATAATACAGGGGTGGCCTAACCTTTTTTTGGTCATGATCTACTAAAAATATACTTCACCTTTGAGGATTGACTTCCTTAGAAAATTTGTTTTATTTTTGAATAACTATATAGTATATACTATAATTATTAAGAAACAAACTTGCATAAAGTGTGTATAAACATACAACAAGTATTATAAACTAATTACTAATTACTAAAAATAATATAATAATAAATAATAGTTTCTAAAATCTAATTAACATATTATTTTGTTGATCTGAGCATTGTTGAAGTGTGACATTGCATTCGTTGAACAATTGGTTGTAATCTGGCAAATAGTTGCTGACTGCTATTTGAAGACACTGCTCCAAATGGTCATCAGAGAGTGTAGCTCGGTATTCTGTTTTTATCATTTTCATGTGAGAAAATTCTGTTTCGCACAAATATGTAGATCCAAAAAAAGTATGTAACTGCAAAGCTAAATTCCAAAAATTTGTTTCAGAACCTCGAGCTTTGAGGAATATATCTGATTAATTTTTATAATTTCAGAATCAAATTTTATAGAATCCATGTCGAACAAATTGTTTATTTGTGTTGAAATATTATCAATATTGTGTGTTTCGGAGAAAGGAAAAGACATAAATGTAATAATCGGCTCTAATTTTTGAATATCTTTAAATCGTCTCTCAAATTCATTGTACACTTTTTCAACCTCAGAGCAATATATTTCCACTGCCACTGTACATTATTGTTTTCAAAAAAAACCTTTAAAGTTTGGAAAATTATTCAAATTAGTTTCTTTTAATTATGACTTGAGTAATATCAATTATGATTTAAAACCATTTATAGAGCTTAATAACTCAATTGTTGTCCCACCTTTTCCTTGAAGTTTAACATTTAATGTGTTTAAATGAGTCGTTATATCTGTTAAAAAAGCCAAATTTTGAAGCCTATGTTTGTTAAACAATCATAATTATCGCCTTTGGATTTTAAAAACTCTATTATTTCAGGAAGTAAACACTGAAATCTTTCTAGAAATTTAACACGGCTCAACCATTTCACATATGTATGCAGTAATATATCACAATGCTGAGAATCGTTTTCTACTAATTGTAATTTTAAAAGCAATGTCCATTATACTACTCATATTCAATATTTTTCCACACAATGGTACATTATAAAATTTGGAAAATTATTATCATTCTTACACAAAGCAATAAAACCATTATGTTTACCTCACATAGTTCTTATAGCTCCATCAGTTGTAATACAAACTAATTTATACAAAGGTAAATTTGATTTATTGACAAAATTAATGAAAGCTTGATAAATATCCTCTCCTCATGTCATACTTTTTATAGGGATTATAGTTAATAATTCTTCTTTTGAATTCAAATTTGAAAAAACTAGTCGTATAAATATACATAATTGAGCGGTATCTGTTATGTCTGTTGATTCATCAAATTGAAGTGAAAAATAAACACATTCATTTATGTTTTGTTTTAATATTTCAACTAAATTTTTTCCTATATATTCAGCCCTTCTAGTCACAGTTTTACGACATAACTGTAAATCTTTTATATATGATAACATTTCTGATTTATTTTTAAAGTTTTCAAATAAAGCATCTGCGCCTTCTAAAAAAGCTTGTTTTACTATTTCACTGGTTTGAAATGAAGCAATTGTTGCTGCTTTGGATTATAAAACTGGTTTAGTAAAAATCAATTGTTATTTATCAATTTCAAGCTTTAATTTTTCTAATTGTTTTTTTACGTACTTTAGTTTTAGGAGGGAAATCTATATCAAATTTTGAATGCGTAGTTCTAAAATGTTTTTCTAGATTAACTTTTTTTGTTGTGGATATTGTTATTCGACATATCAAACATATGAACTTGTCTTTCTTATAAATTTTAAAGAACTTAAATAACTGAATGAACACAGTGTAATGAATGTGCGTGAACCATAAACATTTGACATAGGAAGCCCGAATAAAAGATTAAAATATAAAAATTATACAGATAAAACTTATCGATAGTTTGTTTACTACAACCTCGATTAATTTTCGTGTGCATGGCCCTAAAAATAGATTCTAACATGATCGACCGTTTGGCCGCCCCTGGTATAATATATAATAATATTTTATAAAAAGATAAATGAAAAATAATAATTGTTTCAATAAAATAATATATATTCAATTTGTATTTAGTTGTTGCAGTGGTGAAAGCGATGATGATTTTTCCTTTTCAAAACGTATTGATTCCCTGAGTATTGCTTCGAAAGAAAATTCCATCACCTTTGACCATCTACAATTTGAACCGAATCAATATGGAATTAATTTAACAGCTATCAAACCAGCAGATATTGCTATTTACAAAAAGTAACATTTTTATTTTATATTATTGTTTATCATAAGTTATTATTTTTGTTCCTTTCCTATCCTAGATCTTTATGTATAATTTCTATTTTGCTTTAAATAATTACACTTATTCATACAATTTTATAAATTAAAAGAAAAAAGAACTATTTTTTAACATTATAATACACAAGTCTCGGTTCTCAATTTTCCACTTCAAACATTGGCCTATCAGCTAAGGTTATCAGCTACCCATTAGTATTAGAGTATATCTCAAATTTTTATTCTTTCATTATTTTTACTTTGAATACCACTGTGTAACGTATACGTTCCAAAAAGTTTCCACACATCTTAGAGTCCACTAGTTTCCTTTAAATAATTTTGGTGTATGCACAGTATAATATAAGTCTCAATAGTTTTAGTATGTAACTATATCTATATTATTATAACTTTGTAGATATGTACTTATGGCAATCAACCCATCAAGTGTTTTGGTAGTGTCACCAAATTGCGAATATAAATACAATAGTTCATTTAATGTATCTGTACCAGAAGTCAATTCAACAAATATAAATCTATATGAATCATACATTGAGAAGGGATTAATAGGTGAAATTATTTGTAATAACAATATGATTTATCAATATATAAATTATGTGCAATGTAGTTAATCACCATACAAACCTTATTTATTTATGATTTTAGTAATTAGTACCTAATTATTTGTTTTAGGCATAAACTTATAAGTATAAGTCTATGATTTAGCCGTTTTAAGTATATCATTTTAAGCAAGGTCTTAGAAGATTTTAAGTGTACCTTTTAAAGATATTAAGTGACAACGGCGGTGTATGATTCGGACTATCCGGGTTATTAATACTTTACTTTGCTACACTTATTATATAATATAAATAGTTACACCAAAAATAATATACATTTTTGTATTTATAGAGATGAGTAATATGTGTGTAATAATAATAATAATTGTAAATAATATCAAATTCGAAGAACCACTGGTTTTGCTTAGCCGTCGCCGCCGCTGTTATGCCAAGTTATCTGATGACGACTATAATATATACTATACTAATATTAATGTATTTAAAGTTGTATTAAAAATTGTACCTATATCGTTATTTATTTATTTATTTATTTATTTGATGTTTAAAATGATTGTATTTTCAAAGTATATTTTAAAGTTATATTATTCATATATTAGTATTCATAAATATACACATCTAATAGATATTGTCTCGTTATTTTGTTTATTAAAATATTGCTGATAACTAATTACTAGGTACTTACTCATCTACCACGATTTAAGATATACCAATCTACATACAATAGAATACATATACTAAATTGGTAATTAAATTATAAAAAAAAAATTATGGTTCACGCACAGTTTTAAGTGACATCAACATTGTTTGATTCGGATTATCCGGTGTGTTTTAATTTACTTTGCTTATAATCACTAATGTAATTATAAATAATGTGGCTATAACATAATGTCAGCCATTTACACAAACCCCCTCCGCATTTCAATAATCTAAATTAGTAAATAAATATTGCAAAGTAAAAAAAAGTTTTTATTTGTATGTGCTGCACTTTTTATTTAAAATGGGTTTTTAAATTTTCCAATTTATCACTAATAATTACAATTTATTTCTTTTCGTGTCAGCTTATCAAATATCGATATAAGAACAACACTAAAAATAAAGCGCGTTTAATTTTTGTTGACTTTGTTTTTATATTGGTGGATGATGATTTTTTTAAAATCAAAACTGATCGTAAATATGAATAAAATGAATATTCCTAACATTTTTCCTTACATACTTCTTTATTTGACTTATTACTTATTTTTGTAGGTTTTAATAGGTTAGCTATGTAAACTAAACAAAAATAACATTTAATAACGTTAATTTTAAAAAAAAACAATTTTTAATTATACAATTAATAAACGACACACTTTTAGCAACATTTTTAAACATACCGGTTTTAACTGAAAGTCGGGAGTCTTTTAAAATGCGAAGAACAATTATTGTTAAACAGATCCATGATTTCCTCCTCCCCCAACCGGTTAATTTAAATTATTATGTTAATATTTAATTTTCAAATCGTCCAATCGATACGAATAAATTCTCCGGAACGATTGAACATTTTTAGATATTTCGCCCCGAACAAAAGCCGCCCAAGGGATTAATCAATCTGCCATTCTACGTAAGTGAATACTTGACTAATTACAGTAACGTTGAATGTAATTATAGAGGCCCTAACCTAACCTTTTTTTTATTATGTAATTTTGTCAAATTGTGTGATACATCCCGGGCATTTTACGGATAACGAAATCTGTACAGTTTTCAGTACGGTTTTAAGTGAAAACGAATAGTATCGCGCGATTCCGGCTATCCAGGTTAATGGATTGGTTAAGGTTTCACTTTTCTCCAATAATTATTTCGTTTATTTACGTACGTTTTATAATTATCAAAAAAAAAAAAACGGATTCGTGCTGTTTATCTATATCATATAACAATTGTATGTATTGTATTCCGTTTCTGTTTATTCAGATGGTATTAAATCGATGCAACGGTTTTATGATAGTTGCCAAGACACACAATAAATGTTGGTTAGATACACAAAATAGTAAAACTACTCCTTATTGTTACAATAAATAGTGTTTTGTAGTTGCATGGTTGATTGGGTTTGTTTCGTTTTACTATTTATATTATTTAATTTAATTATAACCAAAGGTAATAATTAGACATTAGTTTATTACTTAACCGCTGTATGTGTCATAATATTAATCGTTTTAATTTTTAGAATATAAAAATGAAAAAAACGAAAAATAAACAAATAGGTGGAAACTGTATGGGTCCAAATGAGATTTCACAAGACGGAATGGCCCACCCTCCGCTGTTCTGTCCTCACAAAACGTGGACTAAATCTGTTGCTATTTGTGTAATTTTTTTTTTTTTATCGTTAAGAATTATGTAAATAGAATAACAATTTATGAAATTATTACATCACTTTACATTACAGCATAGAATTCATCAAATAAAACCATCTATGGCGATTGGGCGAAACTATAGACTAGAACTTGAAAACCGCCTACGTACAATTAATCAATCGCGTGAAAATACTTTGAGTTTGAAAATATTAGATGAACATAGTCATTTAATAAAACCACCTACTACTCTTAGTAAAAAAATATGTAAATCTTCTAAAGATAAACATAAAATGAACCTTGAAAATAATAAGTCTTCCGGCGTTGTGCCTTTGGCGGTGAATCATTTTTAATATTTTTAATCATTTCCTTTAATTTCTAACATATTTATGTTTTTATTTTTATTTTTCAGGATTTGATATCAGGAAAATATTACAAAGATAAAACAGAGGCGATGGAACGAAAACGCATATCAATGAAAATTAAAAAAGACAAACTGATGGAAAAACCTGAGTTACCTTCAAGGTAATTTTATCCACATTTATTAAAAATGTCTAAAATTAATATTGCCTTTTGCTCTTTAGTTATAGTTCGTTTTTACAAGCTTGTATTGCATTGAATCCCGATGATCAATTAACTATACTAAAAAATATGTGGAGTCAAGAAAAGAAAAATGATACCATGAGTGAAAAAGATTGTGAAATAATTAATTACTACTTAAATGAAGTAAGGAGGTTATATTTATAAAAATAAAGGACATATTAAAACTAATTATCCATATATTTATTAATTTTAAAAAATGTTTTGTTTTACTAAAATTAGTACTCTGTTATAGTAGGTATTAAAATATATTAATACAATTATTCATGATATTATATTATATTATCATATTATGGTTCTCAAAATTAGAGTACCATGTAGTAAGGTTAAGTTAGTGTAGTGTGTAAGCCCCCATTGATATGATTAAGATTTTTTTTTAAATTTAAAATTTTATTTTAAAAACAAACAATCTGTAATTCAATTATTACAATAAGCTTGTATGCGGATATAATTTATGGCATGAGACACGTGAGAAAAGTCGCCACCCCAATGGCGACGCTTTGTATCTGAATTCGTTGTTTAATTTTTTTATTGATTTAAGTCATGACGCCATTTGCTCTTTAGCCTGCGAGGAGGATTACCAGGAATGGAATTTGAATTTTAATGAATTTGGATGGTTAGTTAATCGGGAGCGGAATCGTATGTACAGAAACTTTTGCAGTTTCTTCAACAGTATTAATTTTTAAGTCGGTATGAAGGGTGAGATTTGAAATATATATTGGAGGTTTGTGATTATACAAAGAGTTATGGATTGAAAAGTTTGAATTTAATATATATACATATTTGATTTTTTGGTTGCTCCCCAAAGTTGGACGTCGTATGTCCAAATAGGCTTCAATAGAGTTTTGTAAAGGAGTAATTTCATTATTATGCTGAGTTTAGAATATTTACCGATTAAGTTACCAAGAGATTATCGCCTAGAGTTGAGAAGGAGTCGTTTACTTTTAACATGGTCTGCCCAGGTTAGACGTTGGTCTAATATTACACCTAAGTAGCGAGAGCTTGTGGATTTTGGGATATTGTGATTGTTTAAGGTGACAGGTGGTACTATTCCTTGCCTTAAGGTAAAAGTCAAATGTGTAGATTTTTCGAGATAATTTTTATTTTCCATTTAGTGTACCAAGATGGCATGAGGTCTAAATGATTTTGTAGGTTATAATCAGCAGTTATTGGATCTTCGTTTGAGGAATAGACTAATTTATCATCGGTCAAATCTGCAACGGAAGTGTGAAGGGTCGATCTGCTGAGTATATATTAAATAAAATAGGAGATGATGATTAAGATTAACCAAGAAACAGTCAATTTCAGTAGAGTAATTTGTACTAGTTAGTCGGTAAATGATTTGTTTTCCTTCTATTTGAATATTATAGTACCTACCATGGTTTAAGATTTATCTTGAATTGTGGTACTTAGTGGTAATAGTAACTAGTTATTAATGTTTGAAAAAAATGTTATTAATACAGGGTGGGGCGTGGTTACTTCCTTATTTGAAACTCTCTCAACTGAGCGACTATTAATAGTAGAGCGTTGGTTTATGGCTTGTTCGAAAGCACGTTATTTAAGGTTTTTGTTATAACTAGTTCAGTGTCAACTGAAGAAATGCAGTGGACAATGCAAGAGCGCGCGTTCGCCGTGGAGGCCTACTTTTCTTTCAGCCGTTCGATCATCGCAGCAACTCAGTGTGCTTTCAGAAACCATTTCAATATCGGGACGTGTGCCCGACCGGCAATCGATTTGTTTGTGGGTGGACACGTTCAGGGATACCGGTAGTGTGTAGAAGAAATATAATGGACATTCCAGAACCGCCAGGACGCCAGAAAACATCGAAAGGGCAAGGGAGGCGATTTTGCCGAATCCCCTAGGCGATCTGCACACAAACATTCGGTTGCTTTAGGGATGTCTAGTCGCACAGTGAGACGAATTCTTCACGAGGAACTTAATTTTCACTCATACAAATTGGCAGTGATGCAACAACTTAATCCACCCGATTATGTTGCGCGAAAAAATGCACGTGAAGCCTTCCTCGAAAACCTGCCTCAGGACGCCCTTGTTTTCTCTAGTGACGAGGTACATTTCCATATTTCAGGATGTGTGAACAAACAAAACATGCGATATTGGAGCCCCACTAACCCGAGAGAACTTCATGAGCAGCCTCTACATACAGAAATTTCAAATTCCGACTATCTCAGTGCATTGACGAGAACGGTGGCCACCTTCGAGATGTAGTATTTAAAACCAAATAAAATAAAACTTTAAATGTATCCCTATACACAGAAAAAATAATTAATCCATATTGCCAATACTTTTTGTGTTATGATTTTTTAAATTAAGGAAGTAACCACGTCCCACCCTGTATTATGTCCTAACGGTTTACACAACTGTCAACCGCATTACTATTTTATTTCTTATATAACCTATCTACTCTATGTATTTATTTTTCTATTATCTATTTATTTTACATTTTTACATTTGTTTATTGTATTGTACATTTCAGGGGATAGCTAATGATATGTACAACCCGTTTCCAGAACAAGTGTTGGAAAGCATTAAACAAAACTGTATTAAACCAATATTACTAAAAAAGTAGGTTATATAGTCCTTATACTAAAAAAATTGAAGAGATTTATTCATTTTAGAACGATTTAATTTAAGATACGGTTTAATGTAAGAAATATATTAAATTTAAGTGTCATTTTACAATCATAGATTGGTTATTATGAATTTATAATAGGTAATACAACATAAAATTCGCGTTTTTAATTAGGCATCATTTTGTAATGATGAATTTGGAAAGTGAAGTACGACAAAATTACGATAGTGCCAATCATAAAATACTTTTAGATTATATACTGATGGACCCAAGTGAGCTTAAAAGAATTGGAGTATCAAATTACTATAGACCAGATTATTTGTCTATGGTTATTAGAGGTCCAGTTCCATGGCATCACATGACGATTATTCATAGAGAACAGCTAAGGCATAATTTGTTTATCTGTAGAGAATCTATTTTAATGTTGAATAAAGTGTGGAAAAAGTAAGCATATTTGATTATTTTTAATGATACATCAAAAATTATATTAAACGTTAACTTTTATAATTTTTATTTTCAAAGGTATTCTAAAGGTTTTATATTTCCAATAGAAGAATTAAAAAAAGCTGGTATGCCTATAGAGCCAAAATCGTTACAAGATTTTTTGGAAAAGTCATGTGAACAATTTCGACACAAACTAGTAAAAGAGTATGAAATTTAACCAAGTTTCTAAAATAGTTATTAATTATATTTTTAAACAATACATGTATCAGAACTATTAAAAACCAACGATGTACCCACACTTTTAATTTATAATGTCCTAATTGTTTTTTTTATTGGTTTTACTATGATGTGTGTTTTTTTTTCTGTCTGTAGTAATTAACTTTTCTACCAGAGTTCCGATTTTTAAGTCTAGTAAGTTTTCTGAAAACATGTTGGATCAAGTTTTTTTTTTTGGATGGGGGCTAACAAAATTTAATAATTTATATTTTAGTTTATTATGGTGTACTAATGTTATAAAAAAAAACCATTAATATGTATATATTGTGTTATATAAGATTTTTGAATAAAATAGGTGGATTGAAGATTGCGCTGAATTATTTATGGAAACAAAAATCAGCTATCGAAATATTTTACCAACGTGTGACATAAAAGCATCTAAATACCAAATCCAAAAGTTTTTTGACTGTGTCGCTGCTACCATGTCTAGACAGTTAAGACAAATTGTTTTTAAGTCTTTGAAACATTTTATGGACAAAATACTTGAATATAAGGTAAGTTTATAATATTAATGAAAAAACTTGGAAGAATCAATGCTATCCTAGAAATAAAACTATATAATGCAAAGAATATAGAATACATTTTTTGAAAAGGTTTTTCTAAATACTCAATTGAAAATTACAGTGATAAATTTTTTATAAAAATTTAATCTAGTGTAGAAGGTAAGGTGGTACATAATATGTTTTTACTGATTGAATGCCTGATTTCTCTCTTATTAATAGCCTATTTTGCACGATTTTTCTCTCAAATTTTTAATTTAGAATTTTAATGTGATAGGTAATAAATAACAATATGTATTTTACATGTGAATATGGATTTTCAGTAAAATTTGATTGAATATATGTTATATGGATAAATTCACTATAGATGATATCTAAAATCTATGTTTGAATTTAAATAGAATTTGTATACACAGAATATATTTTGATTTTTACATTTTGACAAAATTCATATTTTTTTATATTTAGAATGGAAATGTAATAGACGGCAAATACAAGGATAACATGTTTATATGTTTACCGTTTTTTATACTAAAAGCCGTACCTAATCCAAATTCAACTGAAATATCGTTTGAGCCCAATCATAAAGATTGTTTGAATCTTCTATTATCAATTCCACGGAGGATAATTAAAACAGTAGAAGACATTCCAAGAGTAGAACAATTTTTAAATAAAGGTATAATAATAAAAGTATTACATATTGATCTAGAATTAGTCTATTATTTAATGTATTTAATCTATTTAAATATTTAAAGAGTTCAAAGGCGATTCTACTATGGTATTAAAAAATGTAGACGATTCAGAAGAGGAAGTACAAAATATGTTAATTGAAATTGGTAAAGTATTAGAAAATAATTTTCCAGGACCAAAAACATACATTACATACTATGAAACATATTCTTATTTGTCAAACGGATCAGAAACTGAAGCATTAAATTCATTTTTTAATAATGATCCATTCCCAATGTTAAGCGTGCGTATCACAATAATATATTTAAATAATTTTTAAATTGTATTAGTTATTAATTAAACCTTTTTTTTTTTTTTAAGGAATTCAATACGTGGGTTTTAAAATACACGTCTATATACAATGATATTATTAAACTTAGAAATCGAGTGGAATTAAATTTAATGGTGTTAGACGTAACTGAAATTAATCAGAATTTAAAAAACATTATTAAAAGTTTAAAGAATAAAATTATTGACTATTTTATGAACTTAACCCAACAAACTATTTATGAGTAGATATATTATGTTGAAATATTATATGAATAATTATTATAATATATGTTCTTATTCCTAATTAGTAATTCTATAATTTTTTTAGAGTAAATAGTGCATTTGAATTAATGTGTACTAAGTCTTCTGAAATGCCTGACACAACTGAAGAATTAGTGGAACTAAGTAATTATGTTAACGAATGTCGAGATTCTACTTTATCAAAAATGAAAGGTCAATTGAGAACAGTTGGACATTACATTATGTTTCTTTTTGAATACACGGAATTCAATAGTAAATAACCTATTATGTTGATTTGTCCTACCTGTTATAATATATTTTAAAAATTAAACTTTAATAGACGCTGATATAAATTTATCATCACGAGTATTTCGATGGCCTCAAGAGATTGATCAGTGTTTAGATTCTGCTACAAGAAGAGTTATTCAAAAGAAAAGAGTAGTCGAAGGGCAGTTGAAATCTAAAAAAACTGAATTTGAATTTGAGTAGGTTAATTGTTATTTATATTTTTCCCAATTAATTAATATATTTTGTTTAGCCTTAAAAGCCATTATAAGTTGTTGGAAAATTTAAAAAAGAAAGATCCTCCAATATTAACAAACGATGAAATTATAGCAGCAACCGAAGAAGTAGAACGCCTTACTAATTTTATGGAAGAAGATATTGCTGCTGCAAAGGTAACTAAAATGTACATTAGGAATAACCTTCATTAAAAATTTTACTTAATTTTAAATAAATCAATATTTCTTAAAAAGTTCATTAGAATTATATAATGATAATATTATTCATTTTTGTGGTTTAACATTTTTAAATAATAATATTATTTTAATCATTAAGGTACACAATAATATTAGGTTATTTTGTTATAAATGTACAATATAATAGTAATTATAATGAAAAATTTAGAGCATAAATCACACAGAAAAACTTTTGGATCTAGAGGTTACACCATATACCCAACTTCATTCAACAGCTGCAGCTAGTGAACCGTTTAATCGTTTGTGGCATATAGTTCGTGATTTCCATAACTACTATGAAATATGGTTCAATGGTACCTAAATATTGTATACTATAATTTATTATGTAGATCAACTTATAAATTATAATGTTTAACAAAATAAAATATATTCCACTAGGGCCTTTTCATGATTTGAATGCTATAGAAATAAAGGAGATTGTCGATAATATGTGGAAAGATCTTTATAAATTAGCTAGGTCTCTACAGGACTATCCTGGCTCAAAAAGAGTAGCAGAAATTGTGCGTGGTAAAGTCGATAGTTTTAAAAAATATTTACCAGTTTTAGAAACTATTTGTAATCCGGGTATTCATGATAGACATTGGACAGAGGTATATTAATTCATATTTTAGTGTTGTGAATTGTAATCAAAATAAATAATCTAATGATAAATACCTATGCACATTAGATTAGCAAAACTGTTGGTGTAGATTTACACCCTAACAAGTTATCAACATTGTCTGAAATGATTGAAATTGGTCTACTGAATTACATTGAAAAACTTGAAGAAATTAGCACGACCGCATCTAGAGAATATTCACTCGAACATAATCTTCAAAAAATGAAAGAAGAATGGTTAACTATTGAGTTTGAATGTAGTCCATACCGAGACAGTGGTGTTAGCATATTAACAGCATTGGATGATATTCAAGTTATGTTAGATGATCATATACTCAAAGCTCAAACAATGCATGGATCAGTATATATAAAACCTTTTGAAGTAGAAATGGATACGTGGGAAAGAAAATTAATTTTAATGCAAGAAATTTTAGATTTATGGATTTCTGTAAGTAGTGAAATAATTGTATTAAAATACTTAAATTATCATATACTTGGATTTCTTGTAGGGATATGCATACATTGGTTTTATATAGATTAATATAAATAGGAAATCAAATACTTGGCCATGTTTTATAATTTCCGGTTTTACTTTAAATCTTCAAATATTATTTTTCGTTGTTGAATACTTTTTTTTTTTGGGGGGGGGAATATACTAAACACTATCTGGCAGAAACTTAACTTAACTATAACACAACTTAACTTGTCTATATCATAAAAAAAAACATTTAACATAAAACATATTCGACCTATAATAATAACCATAATTCAACCTTCGAGAGGAATTTTTTCTATGTTCAGAAGATTATATGAGAAAAATGTGTAAAATAAAATAATATAGTTATAGTAATAGTTTAAATTTAAATTAAGTGTTTTGAAAATAATTTTTAAAACTTAAAATTATATTTGAATTACAATATCTATATATATATATATATATATATTATCTATTTATTCTTGTGCATAAGTTCCCTTCATTTATGCACTTATGGATATTGAAATTGTATTTAAACATACAAAATAATGTAGTTATTCAAAACTGAAAAGGATTAGTACCTATTGTATATATTGATGTCTAAATATTTTTTAAATCGATATTAAAAATTTCCTTTTAATATTATTAAGAGGTTTAAAAATGAAATATTATATTTCATGAAATTACAGGCAGTGAGAAGAGTGATGGCAATTTATATACCCGTATAAATTAAATTCGTTTTAAAATAATAGGAGAATAATTATTTATAGGTGCAAGGAATTTGGATGTATTTAGGTCCAATATTTAGTTCAGAAGACATAAATCGTCAAATGCCTGAAGAAGCAAGCAATTTTAGAGCTGTAGATGCTATTTGGCGTCAAATCATGATCCATACCGTTAATAACCGTTTAGTTCTTGAAGCTACAAATTATCCAAATATGTTAAATTTACTCAAAAAATGTAGTGTTATGTTTGAGCAGATACAGAAAGGCTTGAATGAGTACTTGGAGAAAAAACGGCTTTTCTTTCCACGGTATTTTATAGTTTTATGTATTATTAATAATTATTAATAATCGATTATTAATTTATTATATATTTGCAATATTGGCAAAACAAGTATGTTTTTAAATATATTTATTTTAAATAGGTGTTTTAATTTATATCCTGTTAATATTTTGTATATTAGGTTATGAGTGTAGTGAGGAATGTATTAGTTTTATTATGATGTGTGCTCTTTTGTTTAATTTTTTTTTTTTTGTCTGCATAAATTTTATCCCAATTCTTGCTCCGATTATCAACTCGAGGGATAGTTTGAGGAATAAAATGTTGTCTAGTTTGGTACATTAGGGAGTTTTTTTTTTTGTAGTGGTTCACCTTAATAATAATTAAATATTTACGCAATAACGGTTTCTGTTATTTTCGATTTTTTTTTTTTTAATAATTACGGAGATCCGAAACTTTCACTATAACATATATTAGCATTTTATAAACACAGTACAATTATTAAAATACTCCAGCTTATTTATTTATTTGAAATTTGAAATTTTTTTTAGTTTTTATTTGGTTTTATAGACTACAATCTAACAACATTTCGTGAAGACATTTTATATTTTATATTTTATAATAATTATTATTTTATTTTATATTTATATAAAATGTATATAAATTTATCTATCTAATTTATTATTTATTATAAACAGTATCTATTTCAGTTACTTTATATTGAGTAACCAACTTATATACATATATTCATATATATATATATATTTTAAAATGCTATATGAACTTTATTGAATTGCAGATTTTTCTTTTTATCTAACGATGAACTTTTGGAAATTTTATCTGAAACTAAAGATCCACTACGTGTACAACCGCATCTTAAGAAATGTTTTGAAGGTATTGCTAAATTAAACTTTACAAAAAGTATAGAAATAGTGGGAATGATATCTGCTGATGGTGAAGTAGTTGCCTTTAATGGAATTATTTATCCTGCCGATGCTAAGGTATGCATTCATTTTAAAACTAGAAAAAATCAATTATTTCATTATTTTTTTCTTAGGGTTTAGTCGAAAAATGGTTAATACAGGTAGAAATTTTAATGATACAATCAATAAATGAAATTATTAATACTGCAGTAAAAGAGTACGTTTACTGTCAACGAGTTGAATGGGTTCTTAAGTGGCCAGGAATGGTGGTTTTATGTGCTGCAACTATAAATTGGACTACTGAAGTAGAAACTGCTATTGAACAAAATTCACTTTCTGTAAGAAAAATTTGAAAATTATTTAAGCCAGTAATAAACTTACTGTTATACATTTTTATTTTTGTTTTCATGTAGGTTTATTTAGACAAAAGTAATAAACAAATAGATGGTTTAATAAGTTTAGTACGTGGCACATTAAGCACAGGTGAAAGAGCCACAGTATGTGCTTTAATAGTTATAGATGTTCATGGTAAGTAATCAATTTATCAGATAAATAGTAATTTTTTTATTCAAATTGGAACAAAAAACTATTATTAAATATGTTATAGCCCGTGATGTTGTTAAAACTCTTAATAGTCTGAATGTAAGCAGTACTCGTGATTTCAATTGGTTTTGCCAACTTAGGTACTATAATCGAGATATGAAAACAACTGTATCAATGATAACTACCACTCTTGATTATGGAAATGAATACTTAGGTAATACACCAAGGTTGGTTATTACTCCGTTAACAGATCGTTGTTACAGGTAAAGTTATAAGTATTGAATTACAAAATATTCAAGATTTTGATTATAATTATTTACCAGAACACTTATGGGAGCATTAAAGTTATTCCTTGGTGGAGCTCCGGAAGGTCCAGCTGGTACAGGAAAAACAGAAACTACAAAAGATTTAGCTAAAGCAATAGCTAAACAATGTATTGTATTTAATTGTTCCGAAGGACTTGACTTTAAGGCTATGGGCAAATTTTTCATGGTTTGTAAAACAACACTACATAATAATTACATAGTTATCAAATTATTGTTTTATTACATTTGGATCAAGTGTTTGTGGTCATCTTTAAAATACTGTTAAAATTACTGTTATTTTTGTTGTTTTCCTTAATTTTGGGAGAAAATTCACTACTCACTTTTGATTTTCAAATGGCAACCTATATTAAACATGTTAAGAAGTTTTACTTAAAATTATTTTAGTGTTGGCATTTTTTTTTTGACAACCTGTTGATAAGACTTTAAGTTAGTTAATACTTTCCGAGATGAGTGCCTTACAGTTTATTGAAATAACCCTCTATACCTATAGCAGTTATTAGATATATATTATTTTTACCAAATATGTTTTGACATGGCCCATACATTTAATTTTAGTTTGATTGTTAATTTGTTAATAAAATTACATATTTATGTAATAACTATAAATGTAGCTAAAAATATTTAATTGTTGGATATGGGAGTTAAATTTATATATATTTGAATTTCTGAACTGTAAAATGTTGAGGTTTTCAAAACCCGAGTTAAACTGAGTATTTTAAGGAAAAGCTAGATGGTATTCTATATTTTGTATGCTTGTTCCCATATGATTGCCCTCCTCCTCATTTTTTAATAGTTATTTTTTTCTATAATTTTCAACCTTTGTAGTACCAAACTACATGTAGTTATGTAATAAACAAATAAATTATTGAAAGCTCTAAAAAAATTACTTAAGCATTTCTATCATATTCATATTATTACATTACAGGGACTAGCTCAATCTGGAGCATGGGCATGTTTTGACGAGTTTAATAGAATTGAGCTTGAAGTATTGTCAGTTATTGCTCAGCAAGTATCCACTATACAAATGGCAATTAAAGCTAATTTAGAAAAATTTGTTTTCGAAGGCACAGAGTTGACATTAAATCCCACTTGTGCCGTTTTTATAACAATGAATCCTGGGTTTGGATTGATTTAATTTAATTTACTATTTTTATATTTAAATATTTTACTCGTTGAATACATATGTATAATTGTAGATATGCTGGGCGACAAGAATTACCCGATAACTTAAAAGTATTATTCCGTACAGTTGCTATGATGGTACCAGATTATGCTATGATTGCAGAAATATCATTATACTCAATGGGTTTCAGTCATGCCAGAAGGTGAGTATTTGTTTCATACCTACTTTTCAATTACATAATATTATAATATAATATTTCAGTTTGGCCGAAAAAATAGTAGATACATATAAATTATGTTCAGAACAATTGTCTTCTCAATCACATTATGATTATGGAATGCGAGCAGTAAAATCTGTATTAATATCTATTGAAAATTTAAAAATTAAATATCCCAACAAGAATGAAGCACAGATTGTTTTAAGAGCTATATACGATGTTAATATGCCAAAGTTTTTATCAGAGGTTTATATTTTTTAAACTAATTCGGTTGATGATTTTAATATTAATATTATTTAACTATTTGCATTAGGATATATCACTTTTTATTGGTATATATGGAGATTTATTCCCAAGTGTCGAACTTTTAGTGCCAGAAAGAGAAGAACTAATAAATAAAATAAAAATTAACTTAACAAAAAGGAATTTACAAAGTACACCATGGTTTGTAGAAAAAATAATACAAATATACGAGATGGTGTTAGTTAGACACGGACTTATGATTGTTGGCGAACCACTTTCTGGAAAAACGTGTGCATATCAGGTCTGTAATTACTAGGTATATTATAAGTAGGTACCCTGGTACAGTGGCCAGACCAGGAATTTTCAATGGGAGGGGATGTAGTTGTAGTATTCGGACCCCTGAATAATAATTATGAATACATCATGGAATATATTCATATCCTAACCCGACAATATGAATTTTAAAACCAGATCCAAAAATGCCATTTATTTTTTCAAGGTTCTCCTTATAACTTGGCTGAAATAGAGATTTAAAGATTAAATTACTAAATAAATACTTATAAATGTTGTATTTTTAAGCCAATGGGGGTATATAATAGTGTTTAATTTTAAGTTTATTTGTGAGTTTTTAATGCCTTTTTTTTTTGTTAATATTTATTTGAGTTTTTGTCTGACAAGATAGGTATGTAATATTTATTAATTTTACAGTTATGAATGTTTTTTAACGTATTGTTGGGTATTTAAATTAAAAAGGGTAATCCAAAAGTTTCATTTAATTACAATTATTGATAATTTTCTTTTAATGAAGTCATCTTTGAACTTTATAATTTTTCAGTACAAGAAAATTGCAAAAAGAACTTACATTTATACTGAACCATAATTTTTGATAAAGTTATCATTATGACTCGTTATTTATAATTTTGGAAACCATACCAATTTTTTAGCATTTTGTAATATGAATTAAGTGTTAAATGTATTACTAGTTTTGGGCTTAGATATATGTATTGTACTTAAATTTACAGTTTTCTGAATAAATGCAATAAATACAATTTTTATTTGAAATAGTTGAAAATGTATTTTATACTGTTTTATTAATTTGTTTTAATCAATTATTTAAGTTACCATTGTAGTATTATTTAGGTATTTTAAATGTAAAAATGTATTTTTATAAAATAAATTGTTACTATTGGTTTTAGATTTTAGCAGAATCTTTAGGTGATGTACAATTTGAGAGTAATGCAATAATGAAAGAATTTAAAACTACATACAAAATCATCAATCCAAAAGCTATTACTTTGGGTCAACTTTATGGATCATTTGACAGAGTCTCACATGAATGGAATGATGGTAAAAAAGAAATTTTTATAATTGTATAGCTTTTGCAATTATTATTATTTATTTTAAATTTAAGGAGTTTTAGCAATTATGTTCCGTGAATTTGCAAATAGCGTATCAAATGATCGTAAATGGATTATATTTGATGGACCAGTTGATGCAGTATGGATAGAAAATATGAATACAGTGTTGGACGACAACAAGAAACTTTGCTTAATGTCTGGAGAAATTATTCAGGTTTAAATATAAAATAACTTTTTAGTTCTGATTTGTATGATTTAGAGTGTTTATTACTTTTCTTTACCTTGTATAGATGAATAGTAAAATGAATATGATATTCGAACCAGCTAATTTAGACCAAGCATCGCCTGCAACAGTATCTCGCTGTGGTATGCTATATCTAGAACCCAAGCAACTAGGGTGGCGTTCGTTTTGGATTTCTTATAAACAAATTCTTTGGCCCAAACTTTCACCTGACCAACAAATTATGATGGATGAAATGATTGATTGGTTGGTTCCTGCTATATTCAATTTTATATATAGGAACTGCAGTTTATTTTTGGCTACATCTGAAAATCATATGTTTAATGTAAGCAGCTGGTATTGAATTATTTAAATTTAATACAAATTATTTATCAAGTTTTTTATAGTCTTTTATTAGGTTAATTAATTGTTTAATTAAAAAAGAAACTGGAGTTGGCATCGCAGCTATATTTTTAGCATGTATAACAATTTTTTGTTTGATTTGGAGTCTTGGTTCTACAATAAAAGACGATAGCAGAAATAAATTTGACGCATTCCTACGGAAAATTATTCTTGGTCAAAACGACCAATATCCAAAACCTCCAACTTTCAGGTTAACCAAAAACCATCTTTTTCCTGATAATGGTACAGTTTATGACTTTATATATGATAAGACAAATAATGGCTCTTGGATTCAATGGTCAGAAAAATTAGATTTGAGAAGAATTCCACCAGATGCAAGAGTAAATAAATAATTAATTTCTTAATTCATTTTCTTCTAAAATAAAAAATTGTATTCAATTACTTGTCCTTAGTATATTGCCTTTTATTTAATTTTTGGAAACTACTAGTTCACTATTCTAACCTACTTAAAACTAAATCTAATAGTGAATTTAAATAATCTAAATTTCGTACTTAAAAATTGATTTACTGGAATATTAACTTTTTCTTTCCTTGTTAATTTTTACATTTTTTTATCAATTCACTTTGTACATCAAATTATACAACATCACTGCTATTTTATCTTTTGAATGTATTAATTTGTTTGATAATGTGCCTTATGGTATTAAATTAAGTAGTTATATTTAACTAAATTATAAATTTCTATATGTTAGAGTATATTTTATGTAAATTGATATTTATTAATTTGCATTAAATTTGATCATTATTATGAAACGGTGATTGATTCCATTGTTTTTCTTTGTCCAACACATACACAACATAGAATTTTAGTCCAATTTGTAATTCATTAGTCGATCTGTTTGTAATTGGTACAGTGATGAAACGATAAAATATTCTGAAAAACAGATTTGAATTCAGCATGAAGTTTATATGAGATCAGCAAAGCTTCTTTTTAAAATTTAGTTTTAGTTTTTTTATTAAACATGTTCATACATTTTTGAAAATGTCAAGTTTGACAAAAGTTGCGTGGCCGATCTCATATAAACTGAATTCAAATCTATGATCAGAACTCTTATAATTTCACTATATCAGTTGACTAATTGAAAAAAAAAGGGTATCAATTGTTATGCTGTTTATGTGTTAGATAAAGAAATATAAGGTAATCCCCATAAGTGTATAATAAATAAAATAATGAATAAAAATCTATTATTTTCTTTGAATTTTATATGATACAAGATGTTGGAAATATTAATTAATTTTTTTTGATTGATATGGCCTTCTTTTAGGGGCTTTAATATTATTTGTTGTACCAATCATTAGTATTGTACTATTTTTTTTTATTATATAGATAAATGACTTGATCATCGGAACAGATGAAACTGCAAAACAACAATACTTTCTGCAAATTTTATTAGAAAATGAAATTCCTTTACTGTTTGTTGGACCTACTGGTACTGGGAAATCAGTTGTAGTGCTTAATTATTTAATGCTCTTGCCTAAAGAAAAATTTTTAGCTAATGCTCTAAACTTCTCTGCACAAACTTCAGCTAAAACTGTACAAGATATAATAATTTCTAAATTAGACAAGTATAATTTGTGTATACATTTTATTGGATTTATATGGACTAAAGTGTATTATTTTACAGGAGAAGAAGAGGTGTATTTGGTCCGTCTGTTGGTAAAAAATGTATGTTGTTTATAGATGATTTAAGCATGCCTTTACCCGAAAAATATGGAGCACAACCGCCTATAGAATTATTGAGACAATGGATTGATCATAACCATTGGTACGATCTTCAAATGATGTCTAGAATAGATATGCTAGATATGGTCAGGTTTATTTATTAGTTTATTATTACAACGATAAATTTATTTTACTTATGTTGTAATGTTTGGTTTTTTCATCAGTTATTTGTTGGTGTGCTTCAACCTCCTGGCGGTGGTTCGAATTATGTTACTACTCGTTTGACTAGACATATGAACGTTATAGGTATAGATTCCTTCAGTCAAGAAACCATGTTAAAAATATTTACTCAAATTGTAGATTGGCATGTTAACAAAGGATTTTCTGAGGATATAATTTTCCAGGGAAAAGTATAAATTCATTTTTATTAAATTAAGATACATATTTAATTATATTTAATTTAGAATGTTGTAGAAGCTATACTGTTTGTATATAAAGAATCAGTTTCCACATTTTTACCAACTCCTGCAAAATCTCATTACACTTTCAATCTTCGAGATTTTACCAGAGTCATAAAAGGAATACTACTTTTACCCGCCTCTCAATGTAAAACTCTTGACAAATTTTACCGCTTGTGGGTTCATGAGACATGGCGTGTATTTGGAGATCGATTAGTCGATGATGATGATCGTATTAAATTATTCAATATTATGAAAGTTGCATCTTATAACTGTTTGAGACAACCAATGGACCATTATCTTAGCGACTTAATGCCTGTTGAAGAGGAGAGCACTCTAAATCCCGATCATTTACGAAACTTATTTTATGGCAACTACATGGATATAGATAGTGATAAAAAAATATATGATGAAGTTCGTAGTGAAAAACTGCTAATACAACGTATGCAGTACTATTTGAATGAGTACAATACTATGTCTAAAAGTCCATTATCAATGGTTATGTTTAAATTTGCTATTGAGCACGTATCTCGTATAAGTAGAGTTTTGCAGCAAGGTAATGGTAACTTGTTATTAGTCGGAGTAGGTGGAAGTGGAAGACAATCAGCCACAACGTTGGCAACTTTTATAGCAGATTTTAAAATATTTCAAGTATGTTTTAAGTAGAAATATAAATTTAAGATTAGCATAATATTCTGTAAATGTTTTTGTAAGATTGCTGTAGGAAGAAATTATGGTAAAAACGAATGGAATGAAGATATGAAAAAAATATTAAAATATGCCGGATGTGAAGGAAAACCAATTACATTTTTTTTATCCGACAATCAAATTATAGATGAGAGTTTCGTAGAAGATATAAATATGTTACTTAACACTGGAGATATACCTAATCTTTTTCAATCTGAAGAACGAGTTGATATTTTAGATAAAGTATCTAATATTGCCCAAAGTCTTGTAAGTTTAAATATATATATATATAAAACTCTGAACAATGTTTATTTTAATTGAGAATTCAACCTGTCTCCAGCTTGCCAAGACATTTGTCTACCATAAAGATATCTATAATAATTACACATTATCATTAATACTTTAGAATCATTAAACTAACCACTAGTAAATTGTATTATTATACTTAACAGTTATATAATTTTATAATATAAAATTATAAAATATTAAATATTTAATAAATCGTTATATTTTAAATAAAATAACAAAAAAAGGAGAAGCTTACTCTTCGAGCGTGTTTAGGTTTCTTTACATATTTAAAAATAAGAACTTTATTTAATTATTTTAAATTTTAATATTCGAATGAATCATATTTTGTACTAATACATCCATAGCAAAAAATTGATGAACATAGAAATGTCAATAATTTGGTTTTTATTAATTACCTTAGCAATATATTTAAAGGATGGACGGGCATTTAAGGATCTTATATTCTGTATTTTAATAGAAATCATAAAAGTAATAATATAAATTTTTTGTTACAGGGGAAGAAAATTGAAACAACGCCTCTTGCTTTATATAATTTCTTTATCGAAAGAATTAAGGAAAACCTTCATCTTACTTTAGCCATGTCACCAATTGGTGACGCTTTTAGAACCCGTTTAAGAATGTTTCCTTCGCTTATTAATTGCTGTACAATTGACTGGTAAACAATTAGTATTTAAATTATTACCCACATACATAATTATATATATTTATTAAATATTTTATAACCATTTTTTAGCATACTTTTTTTTAAAACATTTAAAAACACAAAAAACAAAAATTGGTTTAAATATTAATACTAAATATAATATCAAGTAAAAAAAAAAAATATATATATATATATATATAAATGCAGCACAAATAAATAAAAAACTATGCACATAATATATTGTATTATTTGTTATAATATGTATCAATTGCTTATACAATCAATACATAATATATTAGGTATGGGTCCTGACAACAAATATTCAGATGTTTTTTCAACACAAAGAATTAAATATATATATAACGGTGATAATTTTAGAACCCTATGCACATAAGTATAGAGTCTTGAAGGCAGTGGAACCTGAACATTTGTTCTAAACCTTGAAGAGTAGTGAAGTTTTTTTATTCAAATACACGGGTAATAAAATATACGGGTATTCGCGAGTATTTTTGTTACATGGGCTTAAACACCATTACAGATAAAAACTTGTGTACCCGTGTAGATCATAACACGTGTATGTAATAGAGACTTCTATTCTTAATATATTAAAAAACGACTTTTAAATATACCTATTTACTGTGTATAAATCTATTTTTGAATTCGATAATCTATCACGACTTTAATTATGTTATATTTCCAGTGAATTTAGATTTATTTTTTGTGTTTATAATAATATAGGTTTACTGCTTGGCCTGAAGACGCTCTTGAAAAAGTTGCAGAATATTATTTGCAAGCCATGTCTCTGCCACTTGATATTGCAACATCGTGTGTAACAATTTGTAAAGAATTCCATACGACTGCTAGGGATGCTTCCACTAGGTAAATGTAATAAGTTTCAGTATATCAATAATCACGTATATTATTACTTATTATTGTTGGGAAGTAAATAACCATTAAAAATATAAGACAACAATTAATCATTAAAAACATTCGGTGTCAATTTAATATTATGTTAAATGTGTATAATTTAGGCACTCAAATTATTTTGTGGTGCAACGTAAATCCTAGTCCTGTCTCTTATAGTTCCCCCCCTCTATTTTCCAATCGAAATTTGCTGATAGGCATTTTCCTAATAATGCAAGATATTTCCTCGACATATCCAAAGATAAGCTTAGTAAAAAAAAATAATAAGATATTCTAAATGTTAATAATTTTAATAAAATTGAATTTTAGGTTTTACTCAAACTTGAAGAGGTATAATTATGTTACACCGACTTCGTATTTAGAGTTAATCAAAACATTCCAAAATTTACATAAGAAAAAGGTTAATGAAATTACGACTTTACGAAATAGATATGAAATAGGTTTAGAAAAATTAGACTTTGCTGCTGGTCAAGTATCTATTATGCAAGATCAACTTACAGCTTTAAAACCAAAATTATTAGATACATCCAAAGAAACTGAAGATCTCATGGTTAAAATTGAACAAGACACTGTTAAAGTAGAAGCCAAAAAAGAAGTATGTTTAACCTTTTTTTTTTATTATGAGTCATTAATTTTAATTGAGTAATTATAATACTATTTTAGATAGTGGGTGCAGATGAAGCTCTTGCTAATGAAGCTGCAGCAGCATCTCAAGCTATTAAAGATGATTGTGAAACTGATTTAGCTGAAGCCATACCAGCCCTAGAATCAGCAGTTTCGGCTTTAAATACTCTCAAACCAGCAGATATTACTGTAGTTAAATCTATGAAAAATCCACCATATGGTGTAAAATTAGTATTAGAAGCAGTTTGCGTAATGAAAGGAATAAAATCTGAACGTAAACCTGATCCAAGTGGCTCTGGTCGAATGATTGAAGATTTTTGGGGACCTTCACAAAAACTTATTTCAGATACTAAATTTTTAGAAAGTTTAAAATCCTACGACAAAGATAATATAGACCCTGCAATCATGAAAGTTATACGCGAAAAGTATGTTTTATTTATAATTTGTATTGGGATACTTTATTAAGACTTATGTTTTATTTTCAGGTATATTAATGATCCAGATTTTAATCCAGTTAATATCAAAGCAGTTTCTAATGCGTGTGAAGGTTTATGTAAATGGATACGTGCGCTAGATGTTTACGATAAAGTTATTAAAATTGTTGGGCCTAAAAAAGAAAAACTCCATCAAGCGGAAACGGATTATGCTATACAAATGGAAAAACTGAACGAGAAAAGAGCTGAACTATCCGGTGTATTAGGTAAACTTCAAACATTAAGAGATGAACTTGCAGAAAAGACTAAAGAGAAAAAGGAATTGGAAGACAATATTGATATGTGTGCTCAGAAATTGACTAGAGCTGAAATTTTAATTAGTGGTCTTAGTGGAGAAAAATATAAATGGAGCCAAACAGCTAGAGAACTGCAATCAACCCTTGATAACTCAGTTGGTGATGTATTACTATCTTCGGGTGTTATTGCTTATCTTGGGGCATTCACTGTTGATTACAGAAATGTTAGTGGTTCCTTTAATAGACTTCATAGTTATACATATATAAATAATACATTTTTTTTCCAGACAATCGTTGAAGATTGGAATCAAAGATGTATAGACATGAATATACCATGTTCAGAACATTTTTCATTAGTACAAACACTAGGACAACCAGTATTAATCCGGGCATGGAATATATTTGGCCTTCCAGCTGATAATTTTTCAATTGAGAACGGTATCATTATATATAGTGCTACAAGATGGCCTCTAATGATTGATCCTCAAGGTCAAGCAAATAAATGGATAAAATCTATGGAAATTAATAACAAGCTTGTTGTAGTTAAGCTGACAAATTCAAAAATTATGAATATAGTACAGTTAGCTATTGAACATGGTTTTCCAGTTCTTTTAGAAAATGTACAAGAAGAGATCGATGCTACATTTGGTATAATTGTAGTATTTATAATACATTTTTTTTTTTTAAATAAATATATTAGAAAACATATAGCATGAATACAACTAATAAAACTCCAGGTTATGTTTTTTTCATATAATATAGAGACCGTGCAGCCGTACAGCTAGCGCTGTATGTGGTCAATATTCAAACTAATGGTATGTAGTGATGTATAAATACTGGTAATTTATTTTTGGACTAATTATCGTCAAACTACTTTTCGATGATTATATTGCAAAATTAATTTACTTGTTAAGAATTCGGGTGGTTTAAATTATAAAGCAATCGCATTTCGGCGGTGTTAATAAATATGTACAGTGTATTGCAATGAACACGATGTGCTCCAGTCTAGGACTGTTCTTGATAAGTTTCATGGGGAGGGGGTGAACATATTTTGCATATTATACATACCTATTGTACTTTGATGTACAAAAATTTAAAACTGCCAAAGTTTTAATAAGAAATAAAGTCATATTACTAATAAGCGTTGACGACCAGAGCGCATGTTTTTCAAATGACGGTCTCTATATTTATTTTATTTTTTTTCATATATATATATTTTTTTGTTTTATTTTGCATTTATTAAATTAATTTAGACAATTTGTTAATTTTTTTTTTTTTTTTTAATACATTCAGAATATGCTTTTTATATATTTATTTATTTTTTTGTTATAGACCAAGTACTGTTGAAAAACACTTTTAAACAAGGAGGAATCGACTATTTGAGATTTGGCGAAAATTTGTTGGAATACAATCATTCGTTTAGACTTTACATTACAACACGACTTCGAAATCCTCATTATCTACCAGAAATATCCGTTAAAGTAGGTTTTTATTATATTATTAAAATTTTATTTAATATTCCATTTATGAGGGTGGGCTGATAAGTAATGCCTCTTATCTTATAACTATTTTTAAATTTCTGATAAGATTTTCGTTTGGGGAGCATTTTTTAATAGCTAATGTTATTAGTTTAGTGTGTACCAGGTCACGATAGTGTAACGTTTTTAGTTTATTCGTACGTAATTTTTAACAAAGGCCTCCAGATGTGCGGTTCAAACAGCGTGCTGTAATTGAATTTCTTGTCGAAGAAAATGTTAATAAACAGGTCGATATTCATAGACGTTAGCTCTCGGTCTATGGTAACGAAACTCTAAATATCTGTTTTGTTCGTCGTTGGGTATTACGGATTAAAGGTAGTGAAGTCGGGAAAGCCATTCTTTCCGATCAGGATCGATGTGGAGGTGACAGCCGAGGTTCATAAACGAAAAGTCGATGATTTGGTTGAGTCAAATTGGAGGATTAAGCAAAAAGATCAGCGTTAGGAATCTCTAAATAACGTGTTCAGCACGTTCTCTCTGAACTTTGGTACCGAAAAATTTGCGTGACAAATTTTGTCTAGTTGGTGCATGGTGATGATTGTTCATATTTTTTTTAATTCTTGTAGTTTTCTTATTAATGGGTAAAAATGCATTATTTTTTTTTTACCCTATCATTCTAAAACTATTTTTTAATTCAAAAATAATTATAGACAATTTATTTAAATTTAAATTCAGGTAACTTTACTAAACTTTATGATCACTCAACAAGGATTACAAGATCAATTATTAGGAATTGTTGTTGCTAAAGAACGGCCTCAGTTGGAGGACAAGAAAAATCAATTAATCATTGAAAGTGCCGAAAACAATAAACTACTTAAAGAAATTGAAGACAAAATATTATACATTCTTTCATCATCTCGAGGAAATATTTTAGAAGACGAATCAGCAATAAAAGTTTTATCTTCATCAAAGGTAAAAAATACTAAATTTATAAATAATTTAAATATAGGTATAGATATAATGTCTCAATGACGAATTTAATCGTGTTACAGTCATTGTCAGCTGAAATTCAAATAAAGCAAGAAACTGCTATTGTGACTGAAAACGAAATTGATATAGCTCGTAATGTTTATATTCCTGTGTCTAAACATTCTTCGGTTTTATTTTTTTGTATTACCGATTTAAATAATATTGATCCAATGTACCAATATTCATTATCATGGTTTTTACATTTATATTATCAGGTAAGCTTTAAAATAATTAATTGTTTAATAGATCTTTTGTAATTCTTTTTTCCAAAAAAAAGTTATTTATAATTTGTATATATTGTTAGTTTATTGAAAGTTTTGTTCGACTGTTTGTTAGTCAATAATTTAAAGTTCAGCAATAGTTAAGAGCAACTATAAAAAGGTGACATTTTGTATTTTGTATTTTTTTTTTTCATAAAGTTTTAATATACAATGCGAGTAAATATCATTTTAAATACTATGTATGGTACGGTCTTTTACAATTGCCATAATAATATTGATATTTAATTATACTAAATGCATAAAAATACAATTTAGTTGATATATTAAAAATAATTGTATTTCTCATGAGGAACACATATTCCCTGTATTCTATGTCTTGCATAGTATTATGTTTAATTAAACTATTATAAATTACATTTTTTTTTTTTTAAATATATTATTTATTTGTTTATTTGTAATAATTAATAGTTTTTACTATATTTGTACGACAGTCAATTACACAAAGCAAAAATTCTGATGATATTAATGAAAGAATACATATTTTAAATGATCATTTTACATATAATCTTTACCGAAACGTTTGTAGATCTCTTTTTGAAAAAGACAAATTGATTTTTTCATTTATTTTAACAACTGGAATATTTCGATCCAAGGTAAGCTCATAAATTAAATCATTAAATATACTATACTACTATGTACTTATTCTCAATAACTATATACCATAGGGAGAACTAGATGACGATTTATTTACATTATTTCTTACTGGAGGGACTGGATTAACTAATGAACACCCCAATCCTGCCGTTAAATGGCTAACTGATAAATCATGGGCCGACATAGTTCGAGCATCTCAATTACCAAGGTAAAAAGTAAAATTGTTTAAAGGTGAACTCTACTAAAAATCCTACCCACTGTGGGCACTGTATTATTTAGGATTGTGCCATCGTGATTAAAAATTAGGCAGGGAGCGGTCCTTGTAATATTTTACAGTGACCGTGGTGGACACCTGATCTATTGGAGTGGACCTTAATTTGATAATTAATTAGTCATTCGACTAACTGTTTATAAAATAAATAATTTATTTAATACAATTTAAAAAAACGATTAGTTCTACACTAGACACATAGATAAAAATGTATTTAAATAATTTTTCTATTGCAATTTTGCAGTAGGATTACTTTTAAACTTTTTGCGCAGGCCTCATCGATAGGGTTTGATACCTATGTAATTTTATATATTATAGGTAAACATAATAATAAATATATTTTTAGTATTTTTTTTTTTTTTATTACTATTTAATTGTCTTTTTTAATGTATATTAATATATATATTTTAAGTGTATATTAAATGTATATTATATTAGGTTTTGTAACAAATCAAATAATTAAAATTATTTAATTTTATTGAATTAATCAAATTATAGATTAAATCAATTTTATAAATCAATTGTCAATTTCACTGATCAATGGAAAAAATGGTACGACTCAAATAATCCTCAAGATTTACCAATTCCCGAACCATATCAAAATATTGATGGCCTTGAAAAACTTATAATTATAAAGTGTATTCGCTCAGATAAAGTTATTCCAGCTATTCAGGTATTTATTTGCCATGGGTATTGTTTAATTTAATTGTGTATGAAACCAATTATTTGTTGAAAATATAAAAATATTCAGCACTACATTATAAGTAGTATGGGTCAGAAGTATATTGAACCACCATCATTCAACTTAGAAGATTCATACAATGACTCAAACTGTTGTACTCCATTAATATTTATATTATCACCTGGATCAGATCCAATGTCAAATTTGATTAAATTTTCTGAAGATAAAAAAATGAGTCGGACAGATTTAATAACTATATCACTTGGTCAAGGACAAGTAATACATTTATAATTCAGAATGATTTGTTTTAATCAAACAACAAAATATATTATTAAGGGTCCAATAGCTGCTAGCATGATACAAAATGGCATAGAAACAGGTCAGTGGATTGTGTTGCAAAACTGCCATTTAGCTGTTAGTTGGATGAAAGAACTTGACCGTATTTGTGATGAAGATATTTCACCAAGTCATACTCATGAATCGTTTCGCCTCTGGCTTACTAGTTACCCGTCTGATGATTTTCCAGTTTCCATACTACAGAACGGTAAAGTTACATTTAATTAGTGAAAATTCTTATTTTAATTTCTTTAAATTGAATTTTAGGAATTAAAATGATAAATGAAGCTCCAAAAGGTCTCAGTGCGAATTTATTGCGCTCTTATATGGCCAATCCTATTAATGATCCAGAATTTTATCTCAGTACTAAAAACAATTTTAGTCTAAAGATGTTACTATTTTCACTATGTTTTTTCCATGGACTTATTCAAGAACGTCGAAAGTTTGGACCACTTGGTTGGAATATACCTTATGAATTTAACGACTCGGATTTGCAAATTAGCTTAATGCAGTTACAAGTACCTATACATAATTATTATTAAACATTTCAAAATGTTAAAAAATTATAATTTTAACAATTTACAAATTAGATGTTTTTGAATGATTATGATGACGTCCCATACTCCGCATTACTTTATCTAGTTGGTGAATGTAATTATGGCGGCCGAGTGACTGATGACAAGGATAGACGTCTATTGGCATCTCTACTCTCAATATTTTTCAATCCAAATGTCATTACTAATGAACTGTAAGTAATAATAACATTTTAAAGTAACTATTTTTGGTTCATGTATATACGTGTTTTAGTTTCCTTCGAATTTATAATTTAGCTGTTTAATAAGTTACAAAAAAGTATGTTTATTAGAAAATTTAACAATAATTCAATTTATTACCTAATAAATTATATCTAAAAAAATGAAAATTTCATGTATGTACATTAAATTTTAGATACACGTTTTCTGAAAGCGGAATTTACCATATACCCAAAGATATTACCTATAACGGATGTTTAGAATATATTAAATCTTTACCAATTAATCCAGAACCTGAAGTATTTGGATTACATGAAAATGCTGATATAACAAAAAATAATTACGAAACTAATTTGGTTTGTCAATTTTTGAATTTATCAAATATTTATTGTGTATAACTATTATGTTTGATCTAAATTATAACACTTACTTAACTAGTTATTAAATGGTACCATTTTAACACAATCACAAATCATAGCGGGTGGCAGTGACACAGATGCAGACAAAAGAATAATAGATCTAGCTAGTAATATTGCAGAAAATATACCTAATTTGTTTGATGTAATTGCAGCTGCTGAAAAATATCCAACAAAATATGAGCAATCAATGAATACTGTTATTCGACAGGTATCAAATTTACTATGCAACCTTAATAAATGTGTATTATTTATTCATCTTGTTACAACTATATTATGAACAAATTCGTGTTTAATAATTATAATTTCTTATTATTTATCTGGCATTTAGTTTTTATATAGTATTAAATATTTCTAATTTTATATAGGAATTGATACGCTTTAACAAATTACTAGCAGTTATAAAAACTTCTTTAGTGGAGGTACAAAAAGCCATTAAAGGTGTTGTTGTCATGTCATCTGATTTAGAAGAATTGAACACTAGTTTGGTAATTGGAAGAATACCAGCTAGTTGGATGAGTAAATCATACCCTTCGTTAAAACCATTAGGTGGTTATGTAACTGATCTATTGAAGAGGTACATTTAAACTATTTTGTGTGTTTGTGAAATCTATTTCTGTATTTAATTATGATTTTAGACTGGAATTCCTACAAGACTGGCTTGATAATGATATACCAGAAGTATTTTGGATTTCCGGATTTTATTTTACTCAATCTTTTTTATCGGGTGTGCTTCAAAACTTTTCACGCAAACATAAAATACCGATAGACCAGCTTGGATTTGAGTTTGAAATAACTATATATGAACCAGAAGTGAAAATAAAGGAAATTCCTGAATGGGGAGTATATTGTCGGGTAATAATCATATTTGAAGATATTATTTTAAATTTGACTGCAATAATTACATTGTGTTTTTAGTGCATTTTTTTTTAAATTTAAATTATGTTGGTAATATGTATTTTATAGACGAGTGTTTAAGATACATTTATTATTTAGTAATAAGTAATAATGATAATTTAATTTACAAAATATCACAGGTACTTTTATTAAATAATATAAGTACCTCTAAGGTTATTTTGTTCCTTCAATCAATTGTAATATTTGTAAGAATGTTTAGGAGCAGTAATAAATAATAATATTCAACGCCTTAAAAACTCTTGTTGGTAGGAATGGTAGTTAGGAAGGAAAGGTAATTGAACAAGGATAGTAATTTATGAAGTTATAAAATACTAAATTTGCTGTTCTAATCTGCCCAAAGTATAAAATTTATACTTTACGGTGTATTACTTATCAAGCAATAATATATATGTATTATTATTATTATTGTAATTAACTACCTATATATGTATTTTATATATGTATTTTTTTTTTTGTTTTTATATATCAACCTGTTTTTAACCTGATTTTAAAATCAAATCAAATCTTATATATATATTACCTACCTTTTACCTTTTTTATTTTTTCATGCTCTCATAATTACATTATTATCTTAATAAAGGACAAATTGGATATTGAGGAATTCAGCGTTTTTGTAAAGGTATACTAGTAATTATTTATTTATCGGTATTAATATTTATGGTGTAAAATATAAAATTCTAATAAACTGAAAATAGTAATTACAATAATTATAAATTGTGTATATACAACTTTTAAAGAGAGAAAAAACTCTTATAAAATAAAATAAGTGTTGGTCACAATAACATTATTGTGTTAATAATATTATTAATATAATAATTATATATGTTTATTAAATAAATAATTGATCAGCAAATATTATGTACATTAATATATTTAATGTTTTATAATATAAATTATATTATAAAATTAAAGGAATTTAATTAAATTTTTTTTTTTTGAATATTATCTACTTACAATTAGTAGGTATTATTTTTATTTTAAGGCACCGCTTTAAAATATTTGAATTAATAGGTATAGTTATTAAAATAATAAATATAGTTATATTATATATATATATTAAAATAAATAAACTCATAATTTTATTTCATTAGCAATAGATTTGTAGTATATGCCTACTTACTTACAATAAAGTTGGATGTAATTAGAAAGTTTAATTATAAAATGTTTTATATCTATTAAGTGAGTAAACAGTAATAATATTTATGTTACATAATGCATATTTAAAATATTTACAGGGTTTGTTTTTAGAAGGAGCTAGATGGGACAGAGAACTCTGTGTGTTAAACGAATCTTATCCGAAAATTCTTTTTGATACTATTCCAATAATATGTTTTAAACCAGGAATTAAAGTATAACTACAATATTTATTCAGGTAAATTCAATTTGTTCAGCCAATAATTATTTACTTTATTTTTAGTCCAAATTCGAAAAGAATCTGTACTATGAAGCTCCTATTTACAAAACAAGTGCTCGACGTGGTACTCTTTCCACTACCGGACATTCGACTAACTTTGTGATGTACATAGATTTTTTAATTGATCGACCGCCAAATCATTGGATAAACCGAGGCACTGCTTGCCTATGTCAACTGGATAACTAAATAATTTGTGTGTTCTAAAAATAAAATAAAATAACATTAATAACATTTGTTCTCAATGTCTTAATCTTGTAAACATTTATAACTAATACATTTGAACAACAAAATAAATGTAAAAGAAATGTATATGTATATATATATATATATATATATATTATATGTAATACAATTAAACGAAAATAATGACGTATTATTTTTTCACTTTGTTGTTCTACTACCTGATGATCACTGATGATTTTTTTAAATTCTAACCTAACCGGTTTTAAATATATATTTAAATTTATAATATTATTTAATTATTAACTATTTGGAACAGGACAAATTATCGATATATCGAAAACACACCTACACAGTCTGAGTAAACTGAGTAGTCAACTTTTTAATACCTTTTCTACATTTTCTATAGGGTAGGTTATTAGTGCATCATTTTCTTAGCCATAATAATATTCATTACCAGCCATTACGCATTTGCACTGCTAATCTAGTTTATTATCTATATCTGTGTAGTAAATACACAAACTAGAATATGTACATTTGTCTATTAAATTTAAAAACATTTTGTGAAGAGAACGGATCAATTAAATTAGCAATGAATAGGTTGGAATACGAAAAAGATTTAGATTGGACACGGGAAGATAAATTAATAATATTTAAACAACACCATGAACAGCAAATGGATATCGCAAAGGCCGCTACCACCAACGGACTAGTCGAATCCGACTATATAAGAGCCCCGGCCGAGAGCAGGATTAATTGATAAATTCAATCAGAGAAAAGGCCCGGAGTGATAGTCCAGTCAAATCCAAGGAGAGACGTCAGCACCGCGACAAACCGTCGTGTCATTCTGAAACACTTATAAAGCATTCCGAATTGGCCCGGGTTTGGTAACTCTTTGTTATAATTTGTAAAATAACTTAAATTTATCCAGTGTAAAATAAAAAGTAAACAATTGAGTTAAGTCTCGATTTCATTTTCTATCCATTTCTGAACTGTCTTTAACCGTAACAATTTAATAGAACTCCAAAATAAAGATAACATTTTTTTTTAAATTTCCGCGGTTTTGTATTTATTTTAGATACCGAATTTTAAATCGAAATAACTCGACAATTCATCAATAAGTCAACATACGTACATAAAAAGAAAATTGGATATTGGAAAGTACGTCTCATTTTCCAGCGTCAATTATAAATATAGATTTAGAATCGAGAAACTATAGATAGTAATTTACACCGGGTGGCCAAATACTAAATAGTACAAGGAGCAATGAATTCAAAATTGAATTTACCGCCATTAACTGTAACCACGGTAACACTTTTGGTATTCGTGATAACGGTAATCTTGATAGTCTTTGGACATATTGTCCTTTGTGTCCGTCCGCTTGATATTTTAATATTGCCTTAAGAAGAAAGTCGACAGGTTCGGTTATTTATTTAATTTACACGCTGTGCTTTAAGTTTAAATATATTTCGTTGTACGAAGTTAACTAAAAATGTCGTCCAGAAAGCTTTTAGACATCGATGAGTCGATTATAGAAAAAAACCTTTTAATTCAAGTAAAAATAATAATAATACAATTACTGTATTCTTTAATATTTTTAATTTATATGTAGGTAAATCTTTATTATTCGTATAAGTAATAGTTTTTATTTTCAGAGTAACAAGGAACAAGAATTTGATCAATATATTAGCGGTTTTCTTAATCCTAACTCTGGCAAAGTAGTCAAACCGCACCCAGGTTGAATATTAATTATTTTATACAGAGTTTATATAATTACTAACTTATTCAAAATTATAGGAATTTGTATCAAAACATTTAAAACTGATGATAAGTCTAAAGTTTTTATAAACCTTTGTCACCATAATGAAATTCCACCTCCCGAAGATATAACAAGTGACCAACTTATTGAAGCTTTAGAATCTAAGGATCCTGAAAGATATTGTGTACCATTGAGTATTGGCTCAGAACATAAAGAAACTGACAAATGTAAGTTTTATATCTTAATAAAAGCGTTAAGTCAGTAATAATGAAAAAAATTAAATTTTAAACCAGAAATTAAATGTAGTAATGATGTTTATTTATACATGGGTCAATAATAATATAATTTAAAAAATGTATCAAGTAGTACCTATTAAGTTTTTTATTTTCGCAGCACAGCAATGAATGTATTTGTTTTACCATAATGCTATTTGTTCTCTGCTTGTGAACAGCTTTTCTACTAAGATAATATTGCTCCAATCATTAACTTCAGGGTATGGAATTTTTTGTCTGAAAGTTTGGTGCATTGGGGATGTCATTTTCTGATATTTCTTGTAATTGTCTTAAGAATTTGGAATAAAAAGGGAATATTTACTAAATAAGGGTTTTTATAGATAATTTAAAATTTTTTTTATGTTTTGTAATTTCGTTAATCATAGAAACCCGGAATTTTTACTAAATATTTATATTATCTCTTTCTAAGTGTGGACAAATTTTCAAAATATTTTGGTTATATATAACTATTTTAAAAGTTGTTTAGTTTTTATTTTGTCTTATGGCTTCTCAAAAATATTCGAAAATGTTATAGAAGGTTATCATAACTTGTTTTTGTGGCCATATAAAAATATTGAAATTCCCTGTTTTTTTTTTATATTTTTATTAAGGGTTAAAGTTCAAGTTTTGATGAAATGTTTGTACCATTTTCCAATTTGTATGGATAATCTGTGTTTAGCTCTAAAAAAAAAAGGTCATACGTTTGAGACAAACAATATGGATAATTTTGTAGCTAATAATTAATACAATTTTCAATTTTAATTTATCAGAACATTTTTAACATAACTTTGCTCAGAATCGTTTTCCATTACTAATGATTTATCGTTGAGTACAAATATAAATTAAACTCCCTTCTATATCCTATTTTCCTAACTATCCAACTATAGAAGTGGCCTCGCCCACTGAGCAGTATCCTACCCATTTTTGTTTTTTATTATTATTTGTTAACAAAAATATATTAAGGTTACCTACAAATAAAACCAAATCCATATCTATACGATAGTTTTTAATTGTCTATTTATGTATTTTAGCTGGTGTTCAAGCTGTAGCTTATGATGTGGCAATTAATTCTGGTTTCTTCACTAAATGCGAAAACGATGAATTGTTTAAAACATTTATTGTTTCTGCTACACTAGAAGCCATTGCTGAAAAGTTTAACATTGAAATAAGCTCAGAAAGTATTTAGTAGTCTTTGTATTTTAAAGTTAAGTTTTAATTTTATTTTTTGTCATTGCTATAGATCCAATTTTGTTAAAGAATAGGAAATGTGTTGGGTCTTTGCAGCAACACAGAATTCATCAGCGACCCCCTAGATCAAGCACTATGAAAAAAAAATGTTTAATTGAAGAAATAAATCCAACAGAATCATCTTCTGTATTAAAAACGCACGTTGAACCTGAATACAGAGTTTACATACAGCCAGAAGTTAATCCAGAACAATTGATTGTAGATGTTTGGCTACCAGATGTGGTAATTTAATAAATAATATAGATAAACTACAATCTTACATAATTTTTTTTTCTTCTAGAATAATTCACAAGAAATAAATTTAAAATGTGGGGAAGATTGCATAGTTTTAACTACAAAAAATGAAATAAAATACGAGTTGGATATTTGTTTCCCATATAAAATTAAACAACAAAATACTAGTGTAACATTTAATACTATAACAAAGGTATGTAATATAAATTTATAATACTATTTCCACTCATCCTTAAAAACTCTAGATATTATTTAGCCAAATACAAAATAAAATATCTATATATAAAAGATCATTGTAGTTACGATTATTCTTTTTTAAAATTACAAATATTTAATTTCTTAGAACAAACAATTCAATTTTATATACATTTTATCCAGTGATTTTATAGAAAGGTATTTATAGAAACTGTTTTTAGTGTTTTAAAATGGTAATTTTGGTAAATCATAATTTACTTTATAATTTTTAATTATAATATCAACTATTTAAATATTATGGATTTATACATTTGTATTCATAAAAAAACCCTTTAATTTATACATAACTAAGATTTGTTCAAAATAATATATGTGTTTTATAATATATCTAGTATCTGCTTACTAGTAAATACCTACTCGATTTATTATTTTAAAAATAAATGCAGTTAGATTACATACAGGATGATTTACTAAATGCAATACCGTTCAAAACAAACAAATCAGGAAAAAGTAAATACTTTTCAAGCTAATTTTTTTTAACAATTTGAGAATCAAGCAGCTCTAATATGTTACGTTATATACTATATTAAAATTTCCATAAATGAAATATTATAAAAATAAGTTTGGGTCAATTTTGGTATTGGCATTTTTAATTTCCGTCAACTCGTTAAAAAGTATTAATTCTGTTTAATGTAGTCATTTTGATATAATATTCAAAAATTGTATTTTAATTTATAATTTTTTATAATATAATATATATATTTTTTCAGATCTTATCAATGACATCAACCATCAATTGATTGCTATCAATTGATTTTCATACAAAGTGTTAGATTACATTCTACACTATAAAGTTAAAACTATTATTTTTGCATGTATGTAGAATTATTTACATTTATATTTGAAAGAATAGTTTTATAAAGTTATAGAATAAAGAAAAATAAATTTTTTTTCTTTACATTTTATTACATTTTTTTTTTTTCACCTAACACAATTGGTACTCTGGTATCAAAATGTTAAATTTTCTTTATGATAAATTACATATTCTTTTCAGAATATATTATACTACATTATACGACAATTTTGTAAACATATTTCCAAATGTTCCTATAGAACAGGGATGGGCAACTGGCGGCCCTCGTACCTTTTTTATCTGGCCCGCGCTACATTTTCAAATTACTTCATATAATTTTAGCACTTATCTGTATTTTATTTTATTTTATTACATTTTTCGATAAAATGTGAATATAAATTCTTATCTAGTTTTAAACCGAAACTAAATTATTAAATGTCTAAATATATATTTATAATGGCGTAGCTAACATACTATTTATTTCATTTTATCGGTTTAGTCATATCCGTACTGCCGTAGTGTCACACCGCCGCGCCGTTAGTACTATTATTTTCGTGTTTTGTAGTAATTATTTTAAAAATGTCTGCTAAAAAGCGTAAAATCGAAGACGAAAAAATAATTTTTAACAGCTTATGGGAGAATGAATATTTATTTATTATTAACAAATAAAAGAACCTCAATATTGCAGTACTAAAAGAATATAATTTAAAAAGACATTACATGACAAATCATTCGTCTAAATATGATAAATACACCGGTGTCGCAAGAGAGAATGTTGTAATTGATCTGAAAAGAAAACTCCAATCCCAACAAAATATGATGGTAAAAGCAACAACTTCACAACAATTAAGTTTAATGGCATCATACGTTATTTCTAATGAAATTGCAAAATCTAAGAAATCTCTGAGTGACGGTGAATTTATTAAAAACTGTGCAATAAAAATGGCTAAATCAATAAACGAAAATAGAATTGCGTGTGAATTTGAAAAAATATCACTTTCAAGATGTACCGTGACACGTCGTATAGCTGACACTGATAGTGTTATTCGTGAAACATTGCAAACTATAATGATGAATTCCGCATATTTTTCAATAGCATTAGACGAAAGTACTGATGTTTCAGATGTAAGTCAACTTTTAATATTTGTTAGAGTTATTTCTCCACAATTTGAAATATATGAAGAACTTTTAGAATTTGGTTCCTTGCATGGATCAACCAAAGGAATTGATATTTTTAATGCTGTAAAAAATGCAATTGAACCATTTGGAGGTTTCAAAAAAATGTCATCGGTTGTGACTGATGGTGCAAAATATATGGTTGGCAAAAATATTGGTTTTGTTGGATTATTGCGCAAATCTGATATTAATGTTCCTGCAATACATTGCATTATTCATCAAGAAGCATTGTGTGGTAAAATAATGAAACTTGATAACATTATGAGTACAGTATTTAAAATTACTAATCTAATTAGAGGAGGCAACCGTAGTTTGAACCACCGTAATTTTATTAAATATTTGGAAGAACTTGATTGTGAGTATGGTGATTTATTATTGCACACAGATGTACGCTGGTTAAGTCGAGGAAAGTGTCTCGAACGTTTTTTTGGTTTGAGAAAAGAAATATTAAATTTTCTTAAAACAAATATTACAACTGATACCACTTATTTTGAAAATCAACTAGTTGATAAACAATTTCTATGTTCATTAGCATTTTTAACGGATATTTCTCAACATTTAAATAAACTAAATTTACAACTACAAGGTAGAAAACAAACAATATCTCAAATAATAGGCTTTTTAGATGGATTCAGAAAAAAATTGGAACTGTTTAAAAATGTATTTGTTGAAAATAAATTAATACATTTTCGTGTTGTGAAGTTATAAAACAAGAATTTGATGGTGAATTTAATTTTGAACATTGCATTACCCACATTGATGAATTAATTATAGAGTTCAAAAGACGATTTGAAGAAGTTGAACTTATGCGTCCTCAAATAAATTTATTTAATAATCCTATGGCAGTTGAAATTGAAAAGCAAGATCCTTCACTTCAATTGGAATTATGTGAGTTACAAACAGATCCATTTTTATCTGCAAAAGAGATTGATGTGTCATTTTGGAAAACATTACCAGTTGAAAAATATCCAATTCTAAGAGATTTTGCATTAAAAATGTTATCTATGTTTGGAACCACATACATATGCGAATGTACATTTTCGAACTTGAAACATATTAAATCGAAGGAAAGAAATCGTTTAACAGATGAAACCTTGGGACATTTACTAAGAGTTTCAACTACAGAAATAGAAGTGGATTTTACTAAATTGTCTATTGAAAAACCTCATCCTCAAGTATCACATTAAATAATAATTGTAAATATAAATAAATAAAGATAAAAAATAAATGTTAGTAAATTTGAAGGACCTTTTTTTTTTTTGCTTTCTCCTATGCACTGCGGCCCGCTAGATTTTAAAGTACTTAAAAGTGGCCCGCTAGTTACTTTGAGTTGCTCATCCCTGCTATAGAAGATAACAAAGCGTGACAAAATTAATCTTTTTTGTCAAAATGTTGGTAAATTGTGACCACATAAAGTGAGACAAATAGCGCAATACCAATAAGTTACATGTTATAAACTGTGATCAAATTAAAATAAGATATTTATTAAGAAAGCTAATTAAGTATTTCTCTATTTATAAAGCGATAACCGATAAAACATAACACAAATGTTGTGTTTTTCTTATCTTGGATAAACTAATATTATATAAGTGTACTTACTGAAGCTGCTTCTCATAGGGAAATAATTAGTTATGTCATAAATTATTAATAAAACACAATTGTTTGGATAATCATAGATAATTTTCAAAACACACGCACCCAATGTATGAACTTAACATGCCAAGTAAATGTTTAAGATGTAATTTTGTAAAATAATATAAATTTATTTATTTGTAACATGTTATACTTTTTACATGCCTACACAATACACATAATCCAATGTATGATATATTATAATATGTTCAATGAAGTTATTTACATAATTAAAATTTTTAAGGAAGATTATTTATGTTATTTGCTAATAATGGTTGTGGGTCTGATGGTGCTTCACTATTACTTCTTGTTAATTGTTCCATTGATGCATTTGAAGCTTTTGTGTCTTCTCTTTCATTATTTTCACTTGCACCTTGTAGTGCTCTGTACTTTTTTGCAATAGAATCCCAATCTGTGACGGATTCAATGCGGTTTGTTAAACTTGTAAAGCTTATCGTTGATCCAAACGGACTCAAGTGTACGACGCTTACTGATATAGACTCTATAATGTGTATTGAATTTAATTTATAATAATGTCTAATTTTGATTGTTATATTTTTCGCCTTACCTGTTGGTACTACTTGAGCCTTTTTTACTTTGGATAACCATTTATTGCCCATTCGAGTCCTGGCACTTGCTCGTCCTTTTGTTTTCATATCGACCATTTGTGATAAACTCGGACGCTTTTTTTGCTGAACTGTAGTTAACAGTTTAGAAAAGTTCGTAAGTGTTTCCTGAATATTTGTCTTTCGCGAATTTTTACCTCTTTTCTTACATATCTCTAGCAAATACATGAACCAAGTTGTAATTAAATTCAGAGGTGACGGTGTCGTAGTTGTTCTATGCATATTTCTAATTAACTTTGCCAATCCAAACTTCCATTCTATATCGGATTGTGCCTAATTTTATAGAAAATACAAATCGTTATGATCGTCGAATCCAATAGTTAAAATGGTAATACCTACTTTCTCAAAAATTATGTTAATATGTGATAAATTTACCTGAATTCTTTGATAAGTGTCACTCATCATAGCAATAAGCAAGTTAATTAGTACAACAACTGATACTAACATATAGACACCAAAGACACCTTTAAATAAATAAACAGTCCAAGAGGGTTGATCGTTGTCGGTAGCTTTTTTTAGTTCGGCATGTGTTGCCATACCAAATACAGCGAAAAAAAGTAACTCGAATGCATCTATCGGACTCATTAACACTATTTAAAATAAATATAAAAAAATAATACTATAATATTAATTTTATTACATGTATAAATGTATATATTTGAAAAAAAAATTAATTTACCTTCTACGAATAATTCTCCGTCTTTTTTCTCTGGTTTTTTCCCAAAAGGATGGTTCATAGCTACAATTTGCATAGAAAAACCAAAGACGAAAATGCTCAGCACTACCAAGAACCTTGCTAAATCTTTCATCAAATCGCCGATTATTATGGCCCACGGTCCGAACAAATGATGGAATGATAGAAAATCCAATATTTGAACGCATGCCATTAAAAACGATAAAGCGAACATTTGATTTCGTAGATACATGACGGCAGGGAGATACGCGGAGGAAACAAGCCTAAAGAATCCGACCAAGTGTAATGCCACTCCTATTACGCTTAATAAGAGAACAGCTAACTTCACCCATCCCAATCCACTCTTGTCGCTCGGATTAGTTAATTCAAACAGTAGCAAACCGCTCAACCAAACCTAAATGACAGGGAAGTAATATTTTAAATTGAGTTAGATTTGTACCTATGATTACTTACCAATAGTAACCATTCATACCAATAAGGAAATAAATTGTATCGCGATGCTCTATAATATGGCGTTATAGCGACCATTTGTAATAGAATCATCAAGTATACATGAGATGTTAAATACGACATAAACTTTATAATAGGCACTTTGTTATAATTATGCCACAGGGGTAACGTAAACACTATCCATAATGGAGGACAGGCAATAAATCCTAAAAACATGAGTAGTGTTTTCCAACCAGCCCAATTCAGTCTTCCTTGCCAAAGTTCCTAAATTTTATCATGTACAGTGTAATTTTTAAGATTGTGGTTGAAAGTAAATAACGACAAACCTGTAGATACTTTTGAACAACAGTATGGGCTATTACTTCTTTTTGTTCATTTTCAATAAGGACGTCTAAAAATTCAGTATTTCTACGGTCCGAAGCTGTTAGAATGCGACCTGCTGAATCTTGGCCGGCGGCTAATGCTAAAAGTTCAGTAGCCATTGTTTCGCATTGTTTTCCCGCAGCTATTAAGTCTTTTGCTCTCTCTTTTTCCTAATTTTTATACAATGTTGGTTTAAACTAAATATTACAAAATAATCGGCGGTACACACCATTATACTAAAATTATTATATTTTGTAATTTACTTTACATTATATATCATTTTACATTATATACTAATATAATTTTTACTGTTTTTTTGTACTAGTATGTGATTATTAAATATAAATTTTATTACACTAATTTCACTAATTATTGTACATGAATTAGTCGTACACATTTTTAATAATTACCTTATTTGATAAGTTAATATATATACTGGACAGTTTTGCAGCAGTGTCTACTGGTGCGGGTGATACTAAAATAAATTCTTCAATAGGTTTATTATTATGGTTTTTGCTACAAATCATTAAATTGTAGACAAACTAAAAAAAAAAAAAAAAAAAACATTAATATAAATTTGAAATACATTATGTAATTGCTTAGTTTTTATCTTTTAACAATTTATTATATACTCGTTTGTCGTCCATTAGACCGTAAGTATCATGTTCTTTGGTCATTAAGTACTCTAGTACGTCATTATGACCTTCTTGAGCTGCAAACCATATAGGCGAAGCGCCATAATTGGTTTCTGCTTTAGGAGAAGCACCAGATTCCACTAAGAGTTTTACGACATTCAAATATCCAGCACGAGCAGCACAGTGCATTGCTGTCCATCCGTTCTATTTGTTTTAATTAGGCGAGTATGTTAAACAGTGAAAATAAAATAAAGTTGTATATTTATTTAAAAAAAAAAAAAAACCTTATCTGTCGCGTTAATTTCAGCACCTTGTCCAAGCAAAACTTCTACCATGGCGTAATGGCCGTAAGTAGCTGCGATGTGTAAGCACGTTTTTTCATTGAGATCGGAACTGTGCAAGAGATCTGCCGCTCTTGATAAAAGAAGTCCGACTACGTTCACGTGACCGCCGAAACATGCCAAGTGAAGTGCATTGTAACCCTTGAAATACATTGTTTAAAATAATCAATAATAATTTATTGTCTTTTTTTTTTTTTTTTTTTGTGAATTTTTTTTTTTATTGTATAATAAAAATAAAATCCTACAGATTCAACTGTAGTCGCGTCGACTTGGACTCCGGCAGAATTTAGCAGTAGTCTGACAACGTTTTCGTTACCGCTATACGCAGCAAAATGCAATGGTGTCATTCCGGATTCATTGCCCAGTACGCCCAATACGCTTACTCCGGCCGGAGGATCGGATTTTACCGTCGCGGGTATATGAGATAATAATTCTCGAACAGTATCTAAAATTATTAACGTCGAACACTGAAGTATTTACCTATATTTACAACGCTACACAATGATTGGACCTAAGGACGTCTTATATTATTATACCTGTTTGCCCACAATATGCCGCCATGTGAAGCGCCGTCATACCGAGTCTTTTACTCGATATTTTTAGTGATTGAGATGAACGTAACACTTCCAGTACGGACAAATGGCCATTTTGCGCTGCTAAGTGAACAGCTGTGAACCCTGCCTGTAACGTTTAAATTGTAGCGTTACATCGGTAAAAAAAAAAAAAAAAAACTACAACAAAAGTGTTTGGTAATTTGTATGTTACGTACGTACCTTATTTTCATCCGAGCACGATGCGCCTGCCCTAACTAAAACTTTGACCACTTGAGCGTGCCCGCCTTCAGCTGCTAACTGTAGTGGCGTAGCCTCGGTAATACGATTTCTAGCAGAAATCACACCGTTTTTATCGAATTTCATTAATTCTATGATTACAGTTACGGATCCTTGCATTGCTGCTATGTGAGCGCATGTATTTCCGTCCTAAAAATACATTTGCCGATTTGATAATGCGCGTCAAGAAGTTTGAAATTGAATTATCGTGGAAACTATTTACTTTAGTGTTGGCCAACACCAATTGTGGATGTTGTTGCAAAAATAGCTGAACGACTTGTGGATAATTATTCTGTGAGGCGATATGAATTGGTTTTTGGCCTTGGTCGTCAGTCGCGTCTATATTCGCGCCCAAATCTAAAAGCAACCGACACACTTCCAGTTGACCCGCAGATGCAGCTAAATGTAGAGGTGTTTGTTTTCTCAGGGTGAGTATGTCGATTACGGCGTTATGATCGTGGATCAAAAACCTTTTCGAATATAAAATCCACGTTAACTGGGCAAATAGTTTATTGGGAATAATGATAATATTAACCGGCAAAGGTCGGCAAAGCCGTTCATAGCTGCTAAATGCAACGCTGTCCAGCCAACTCTTGATTTACTGTTTATGAAAGCTTTGTGCGTCAGCAGGGCATCGCAAACCTAATTGAACATATATTTTGTAATTTAATTATTAACACATTCACGCCTACTAATAGTCGCGTTTTACTTTCAGGTATCCTCGTTCGGCTGCTAAATGAAGTGCCGACCGGCCTTCGTTGTCGAATACATCAACTCGCGCGTGGTTGTTTAACATGGTGTTTACTAAACTCATGTGTCCCCTATGGCAAGCAATTAACAAAGGGGTCCAGCCAACACTTGATTGTCGGTTCATCGCTTGTTGTACCTCAGACGGAGACATACCATCCAGCATTGCTGTAAGTACATCGTTGTTGCCCGCTACAGCGCAAAAATGCAATGCTGTTTCGTGATGCTAACCAAAAAAAAAAAATATATATATATATAATTTACTAATTTATATAATATTATATTTGACAATTCTTAAAAGGAAACATTAAGTATCTATCAGGTTAGTTATAGTTGGGGCTGGGCATTTGTAGCATTTGCATATTTTTTTCTCGCTACTTCAGCACATAGCTTTTCAAAAACAAAATTCGATTGACTTCAAATATAAAACAATTTTTTTGATATATTTTATGTTAATTATATGCATATTCGACATTTTAAACATACATTTTAAAATTGTGCAAACAAATATTTTTATTTGCATTTTTTTTATCGAATCACAACTTACCCTATAAACTTATATTAATAGGTACATACATATTTATTAAAGTAAAGTAAAATCATTTTCATAAATGATATTGTAGATACTGTTATTTAGTAAAATTTCGTGTACACGGTCAAATATTATCAATTTAATAAAACAGTTTTTTTATTTATAGTTTCACAAAGATATTAAATTGTGATTATGTGTTCTAAGAATTAATTTTGTTGAACATATAATAATGTGTTTATTAGTAGGTTGTTTTTCGGTATTAAAAATAAGTTTCAACTACATTTATACATTTTCAAGTCATTATAAATTAAATTAATAGCATTTTTATGTTTAAAAAGTGATTTTTGTAGCATTATTAGTAACATTTTAATGCCTTTTCTAGTTTTTTGTGCATCATTTTTCTAGCCCTAATTGAAATAAATACGATTTATTAAATCGTAACTGTTATTAGAACCTACGAGTTTACGTATAACTTTTCGTATACAAAGTGTGTATAAAATAAAAAAGTAATGATGACCGTTGTGTATTTATTATCAATATAAGTACCTATATAATTATAATCTTTATTACTTGTTTTGTCCGTAAATTAATGTCGGCTCCACCTTCAAAAAGTAATTTTATGACTTTAGCATCATAATCCAATTTGGATACATTGACATCAGATTTATTTATGTTGGCAGCATAATGCAGAGCAGATGCACCATCTTCATTAACGCTATTTACATATGAATTTGCTATTTCGTCTCCTTGTTTTTTTTTAACGAAATCAATAAGTTGTCCGACGATATCGGCTTGACAGCCTCTGCAAGCCAAATGTAACGGAGTTTCACCAACCTATTTTATTGATATATTTTCAAAATAATAATAATAATAATACTAATAATAAAAACTGTTAATAATAGCTTTATAAAATTTACTTTATTTTTGAAAAGCGGATCACCACCATCATCTAGTAAGAGTTGAAGTGTAATAAGGTTGCCATACTGAGCGGCTACATGTACTGGAGTTTGTCCGTCGTCCATTGCCAAATTCGGACCAGCTCCAGATTTGAGTAGCATAAGTGCACAGCGATCGCCGTCTTTTACTCTGGCAGCTATATGAAGTGGAGTTTCCCGTAGCTTTCCGCCTGTAAATTTGAATAGTGAGTGTAAATGGAAACGAAAGATTATATCGAAACTAACCTCTTACGTGAACATCTGCTCCATATCCCAGTAAAGTTTCAATTACCGCTGGCTTGACAGATTCGACTGCTATGTGTAACGGGGTATAATTATCCTAAAAATTGAAGAGTCCGGTAACTTGTAATATTTTCGTTTAACGCGATTGTATTCCGGTTTCGCGTCAGGCTATGAGGTTATAACCGTAAAAATAGGAATTTACTGATTTACTTACATTCGTTGTAACGTCGACTTTTTCTCCTTTTTGCAATAACGTGTTAATAATGCCAACGTGCCCATATCTCGCTGCTGTGTGTATACTTCTCGCTCCGCTTTTATTTGGCATGTGCAGATACACACCCTTTTTGAATAGCATCATTGCGCAGTCTGCATGTCCATTCAATGAGGCTATGTGCATGAGAGTACTGCCGTCTTTAGTACGTTCATATATGGAAGCTCTAAACTTATCAACTAATAATTCAATAATATTTGCATGTCCGTTTTCGGCAGCCAAATGCATCGGCGTTCGGTCTGAATAATAAAACAATACAATACAGTACAATTAATATCTCTCTCTACGGCGAGGGAAGCGATCAGAATTATGTTCTGGATTGTTCAGTAGAACGCTATTCTTTTGAAATACCGTATAACTCAATAGGTTTTTTTTAATAGTTATTAATTAAATTACATTTTTAACTATTTATCAAATTAATTGTACATCGTGACTTAATTTACCTTGATTGTCTGCTATAGAAGCGTTGGCTTTAGCAGTATAGAAATATTTAACTAAGGCTTCATCTCCATCGGCCGAAGCAATGTGCAGAGCAGTTTGTCCTTGGCCCTATAATCGAATAATCTAGTTAAATCATGTAAATTAACTCGGTTAAATTTTAAACAATTCATATTAATTATTGATACCTACGTTTTGGCTGTCCACACTAGCGCCATAGTCAATCAATATTTTTATCATATCAATGTCTTTTCTTTTGGCAGCTAAATGAATGGCCATGTCACCGGATTTAGTTTTGCACTTGAGCTGTTCCGCCGCTTGGGTTGATAGTAGTTCGCGGCACATAGATTGGTTACCAGTTTCAACGGCCAATAAAAGCGGAATTTTCCCATCCTGTATACAATTAAAAATGTAAAATTAGTTTTTTCTATGTCACAGCTAACTGAAATTAAACAAAAACAAATTACTCCATCGGCAATGGTCCGAATATCCTTTCCGCAAGAACCTAGAAGTACTCGAAGTATGCTTGTTGCTGTTCCTGTCTGCCTACTTGCTACCATGTGAATGGCTGTCTGTTGTTTAGGCTTAAAATTTCAAATTATCGGTGAGTATCGGCACCTATGTATTAAATAAAATAAATCACATACGCCTCCCGGAGAGTAAACGTCCGCTCCTTTTTTTGGCAATAAAACTTTTATTACGTCTTCTCTGGAGTATGTCGCTGCCAAATGCAATGCATTCAAATTTTCCTAAAAATTATTTTTACATATTTGTATTACTTATCTAAACGAATTGGGGCGTAGTTTACTTAAACACAAGACGTTATTACGGAAATGTGGAAGACAAACGATCAAGTAATTTCGCGTGACCGGAATATATATATATAAAAAAATAATACTGTCTTTACTACGGTTTTAATAAATTTGCAACCGGATGATAAATTAGTTTTTAGTATAATAACTCTTTTTCGTGCGTTTGTCTGTTTAGTTCCAGGGAGTAATATTAAATTAAATACAGTTTTGTTAATTCGTTGGGTATAATAATATAATACCACACTATAGTGAGTTGTATCAATGCAGTATCATTATTTTTACAGTACTTAGAACTTACCACATTTCTAACTGTAATATCAGATCCGAGGTCTAACAAACGTTCTAGGAATGTTGTTTTGTTCTCTTTGACTGCATACATTAAAGGCGTCATTCCATTGCTCTACATAAAATACATATTATAATGTAAAAAAATCTAAAATCTTTATTACAACATAATAAAGGCTTGATAATGATCATTTTTCAGCAGACTTATTTAATATGTCGTAACAATAAAAAAATAGGTACAGGTACACTGTGGTATATTCATTATTATATACATACTATATTCATACCTACAATTTATCGTTATAAATATTATAAACGCTACAATCGTTTCGATCGAATATTGATCACGAGAGATTTTAAGTATTTAATTATAAATGAATCTTACTATTTTGTAACTAATTACAAATAAAAAAAGCTTAGTCATATATTAATATTGAATTCCGTGATTTACTCTCAGGAATTGTCTTTGTTTCCTTTAATCAATTCTAGAATTCAATCGTCATTCTGAAATGTATTATCTATGAATTTATGATCATACTTATCTATACAACATACCTGTAGAATTTTTACTTTTAAATAGTTTACAAATTTGTTAATATGTAATAATCCGTAAAAATTAAATTATTAATGTTCCTATTGCACCTTTTGTACATTTTCTTCAATAAGTCAAAAATTGTATTGATTAATATTACTTGAAAAATAGGGTTTTCTTTTTCGAATCTGGTGTTAAATATTGGTATACCGTTTAAGAAAATATAAATTTTATTGCGCGTGCGATAGGTTAGGTTAGGTTAGGCTAGTAACGTTTTTATCGTAAAGTTGGTAATATATTTTTTTTAATTTTCAATTTTTCTATTATACGTAATTTTGTTTTTAAACGTAAAACCTGAACAATAATTGTACACCCTGTTGTCGAATCAGACAAATAATGAATGATCTATTTCAGAAATAAATAGGTTTTCTCCGAAATGTCCTAGATTTAACTATAAAAAACATTAATATTTCCCTATAATATTTTACCAAGAATTCAATTTAGTATTGCAATTAATATTCCGTCTTGTTGTGGTAAAATACATTTCCCTTATTAACTTTCTCGGTCCGATTTGGACAATTTACTCCAATCGTGTAATGTATGTGCTATAAGTTCAAGTTGTGGCCTTTAGGGTAGGTAAATCGCGTGTCGACGGACCATGACGCTTTTCCGGTTGTGCTAGTTTTCTAACGTCCACGCTTATTTCGTAATGGACATCGAACCCTTGTTTTTATTCAACCACGAAAAAAAATATTTGCGCATCGTGGGTACAATTAAAACTTAAAATATGAAAAAAAAAAAAAAAAAAAAACTTATAAAAATCACTACCTACCTGGTCTACTACACCAGCTAACGGTGTTGACGTCACGTCTTCGCCCCCAGCCGCCACTAGTTTTTCGACTACCTTTAGTGCCTGATCTAACGGTGGCCATTCTGACTTTTGGCATAGTTGTGAAATTCGCTGAGCTCCGTCCCTAATGGACGAGCCCGGACTCGGTAAATTAGTCGGCACTACTCCGTCTGTAAAACAAATATTTATTTAGTGTTATAAATAATTCTATAGATTATTTCATAACATGAAATGCTCTTTGAATCTATACTAGTATCTGTACATATTGTATATTGATATAAATTGGAACGGTTGTGTAATCATAATTATACTATTATAACGATACGTATGTCGTATAACGACGACGAGTTTATAATGGGTATTTTAAATGGTGGTGATATTTATTTCATTTTTTTTATAAATATTATTATAATTACGTAACGCGTAATAACTTCAATAAATAGAGATTTATAGATTTTTTATAATTCCGTATTATAAAGGAAATTAATATATATTGAGACAAATTTAAGGGGAATTAACACACAGATAATTTACTTTTGGAAAAAAAGAAACTATCCACCTACTTAGCGATTCAAGCGATTTTAGATACATAACAAAATATTATATTCGGCTAAAATAGAAGATAACATTTTGTCGGCATTTCGCAAAATGTACTGTGATTTAAAAAACGTGAATAAAGTTGAATAATAATGATCTATATACTTACGTATATATTAGGAAATCGTTTAATGGGGTCGTGTCCAAAATGATTTATTTAGATATGTTACGATTTTGTATTTTAAAATAGCTATTGAAAATATGCGTAAATAAGGGAAGGGCAACTTGTAGTCCACCCAAATTTCTGTCAAGTCCTCTCCAATTCAAAAGTTAGTACTGCCTACTAAGAGTAAATTGTTTTTAGAAATTATTTTCTAGCAATAGAATGGATTTTTTCTATTATTATGAGGCAAGTATTTTTTTGTATTTATTAAATACGAAACTTTATTTAAATAAATAAAAAACAGTTCATAGTTTTAATCGACATAACAAACATATTAAAATTACTAGCAAATATTATTATTTCTTTATATGTACCTACTTGAATTGCCAATATGAATATGAAATATCATATTTTTCGGAATTTATACAATTTCCGAATCTGATTAATATTATATTTGTTTGTTACAGAGAGTATCAGGGCAGTTGTTAAAAATCACTAGAATCAGAGAGATGATCATGGCTAAATTTTGACTACTAGAAACAAATGTAACCTTTGATATAACAGATACGATTAAAATTAATGTTCATCTGTATATTCTAATCTATTCGAATACCTGATACCTATTAGCTCTGCGACATGTGCGCGATATTTTAGTGCCATGGAACGTGTACGAATTTGGTCGGGGTCAACTATGGTGGTGTAGGATCGTTTTTAAAGTTTATCAATGCTCCATATTGAAAGAGATGTACCAAATAAATGGTTAGGTTAGGTTAGGTTAGGTTAGGCTAATAAAAATGACATTGTAAATTTATTTGCCAGAATACAACGGCACATTTTATTAAATTAAAAATTGTTTATTAATATTTTGTGTTTGTGTGTTGACAACTATATAATCGTAGAGTATGGATTTTCGTAAAACGTAAAAGTAGGTTTACCTACTCAATAAATTATTGTTTAGAAGAATTAAATTGTGTCATCACTAAATACACATGTTCAGCAATAGAAACTTTTTATTTTCATATGAACGACACTTTGGATAATAAATTATATTACATATAAGGTACTATTCAGAATAATTTTTATATTCCAATTTGCATGTATTTTCATCATGGTGTGTGCTTTAAGATTCTCAGCGAACATAAGTAGGTTTATTTATGTAAACGCCATTTCTACCAGATATCTTGCTCCGATCACCAACTTCAGGGAAGGAATCTGATAGCAAATTGTGTCTAGTTAATTGAGTTCTATGAATCCAAATTTAATTATCTTTTTAACAGTTTTATATACATATTATTATTATTATTTCAGATGTACATAACGTTGGTACGTTCAATAAATGCGTTATATGTGCCTCACGAGGCGCAGCCACTTGGAAAAGTGCAGGAATTAAGATCAAGTGTATTTGAAAGGAAAATGTTGAGAAGAATGTTGATACGGCCCCCGTACCGACACTCGGACAGAAGAATGGAGAAAAAGGCATAGCGAATGAACATTGCCAAAGACCGGAGTAGGTAAAAGCGGAAAGAGCGACCTAACAGCGAAGGATAGCAGCAATTGGTCGGGTGAAACGGATAGATTCGGCGGTATGGTCTAAACGGCAGGAATAACACAAAAATTTGGCATTAACGGTATTTAGTTATATTTTAGCGTGCCGGGTTTTCATAAATATATTTCTATAATTATACTATTTAGTGTTACGTGCGTGCGTATAACGTAGAGTTACCTTTAGTTTCGTCTTTTTTCTCTTCGCCCTTGGACACTCCGCCGGCGGCGGGCGCCTTGTCGTCGGCCGCCACCGCGGCTGTAGCTGTGGATGATGGCGGCTTGCTCCCGCCGGCCGCCGCCGGACCTCTTTTACCGGCTCCACCGATCATGTCGCGTCGCCCGGGATTTTATCTCGCTCGGCCGGTCTACATCATGCGGCCGTGCCGTCGGGACAGGACGAGAAATCGACACGGAATTTTTTCACAAACAGTCGCGCGCCCACGGACCGGGCGGGCATTATAACCGTCCGTCGGATTGACATGATCGTCGCGTACGTTCGGATTATAATTGCAAAGATTTCCCGACAGATCCGCGGCATATATTATTAAATAGTATTATTTGTCATGCCGCGCGCGCGCGCTATTGTCGCCGCTAATTATTATAGGTATTAAACGGAGGGAAAAAACAAAACGACGCGGCGCAATTATAATAATAATAATAACAATAATAACAATAATAACAATAATAACAATAGTAATAATAATAAACCCGGTGCCGTTATTTCGTCGCAGCAGCAGCAGCAGCGGTGGTTGCCCGGAGTTGCTCCGTAACTGGCACTCTGCTGGGCGAGTTACAAACGCGATATTGCGGCGGCGGCGGCGGCGGGCATATTATTATAAATACGGACGTGTGTGGCAGCGGGGCGCGACGGCGGTCTCGGGATTTGCATGTCTCTTGCGGTATAGACCAATGGGGTAAGAGCCGACTCGGCCGGTCGGGAGGCGGTGGCCGCGGTGCGGCCGTGTACAAGTTCGCATGCTTACGTGCTCCTTTACAGCGCGTCCCCGCGCACCCGCGCCCGTATCCCGGCCGCCCCCTTTCTTCGTGCACGGGCCACCGTGTATATTATACGGGCGGCGGCGACCCGCCCCGCAGCCCCGCCACACTTATACCATTCGGCTTAGGAGTGAACAACCACCGGGTTATTACCGGTGTAATTTTTTATTTTTTTTTTCACGTACACAGTATTTATATATATATATATATATAGCGGTTTTTATTTGCCTGCCACCCCCCCCTCCTCTAACCACCTCCCGCCCGTGTATAATTCGAACCGGCGGCGTTAAGATTCGACAAAAAAAAAAATTCTCGCGGGCAGTGGCAGTCACCCCGCCCGCGTTCACCCCGTTCGTTCGTTATTATTGTTGTTATTAATTATTATTATTATTATTATTATTATTATTTTTATTTTTTTATTTTTTTATTTTTATTTCGCTACGATATTGTACACTCTATCGCGTGTGCGCCGGGCATCGGGTGTTGATTGAGAATTAATGAACAATAACAGTACTGTAATTTATCGTTGTGACGTATACCCATCGGTTTGTTCGATTGCAGACATTCGGTATAATACGATTGGGGTTTCGATTTTCGTATTATCTACGTACAGTAAAAAAAATAAAAAAAATAATATATATATATATATATATATATATATTATATTTAGAATTTTTAATCAAATTACCGGAACGGAAATAATTGTTATTTTATAAATAATTTTTACATGCGTCAACCGCGAAATATATCGGGAAAAATTTACGTAAACCGAATTGATCGGTTCAGCGATACCTATTGTGTTATTGACGGGTAACTAAATCCCCCGACCGGAGAACACTTTTAGTGTTACGGATTTTGCGAATCCGAGCACCCGAGGCTCTTTTTATGTATAAGTAAATAGTTAGAAATTGAACAGTTAGACAATTTTATGTGTCTGCGAGGTGTGAAGACAAGTAGTGAAATTGGGCGTGTATCGTGGAATAGCCGGAAGAGTAGCGGCGTCAATAAATTACTAAGATCAAAATGTTATTGTCGTTAAAGTCAACAAATTTACTCTATCTTAGACCAATAGTCGAATACAAACGTGCGGCACTTGGTCCACAACAAAAGTCGAGCGTGTCATTAAGTGGCGTGCGATATTTGTAAACATAGGTTTTGAGAAACATATTCAGCCCTGTTACGACATTGATCTAAGAATGTTCAAAAGGAGAACAAATTACCCGTACGAGGTGTACGGAAAACCAAATGTATTAACATCTACAAGAAGCAACCAGGACCATACAGTTTGGGCGCGTATCCGGAGAGCCGGTGATGATATTATTATATTAAAAAAGTTCATAACAGAAACGGTACGCATGAAAAAAACACCGAGAATAAGGCGGAAAGGTGGAAGTCAGTTGAATTGGCATTCAACAGGGGAAACGAGGAGTACTGTTTGTGATAATAGCACAAGTCCTTCGAGGACCGTTAAGCTTAAGAAGAAGAAGAAGATCCGATCATAACGACACGAACATTTTTACGATATTTATTATCAGAGTTTTTAAAAGTTGTTGTACTTATACTATAGGTATATTATTTACACGCTACGGGGATTGTATATTTTTGTAGTTATTATTAATTTACGATTTATAATTGAAATATAATCTTTTCTCGTAGACAGTGAAACGGCGGCATGCGTTAAGATATTTACGGTTTGTAGAAAGAACTACGCGAGTATCAGATGCATAAAATCATGTCGATCGTAACATAGATGGACATCAGTATTTAAAAGATGTGCCCGGGGGGGGGGAAATAAAAACAACCTGGAAATTCATCAGGAAATACAAAACCGTTTTAAACGAACATGTGTTATTGTTTTGTCAATAAGTTTTGTTTCGAAGGCCTAATAACATGCAATTTTCGAAAACCATTCCTCGATACATACGCATGCAATGGTTGACAGCTACAAGTATAATCCGAGCTTTAATAATATTACTCCGTTGTGTTTGTATCCAATGCACCCAAATGTCGACTATAATATTATAGGCAGTGCATAAGGAAATGTTTAACTATACCTATATAATTTATAATCCCCTCGCGTTTCGTGCGTTCAAACAAACGATTACGTCAAAATATTACATCATATCGTGTGCGCTCGGTTTTTGGTATATTATTTATCATTGTATAACTATATTGTTTCATTATTACAATATGTTTATAATGCTCCGAGTTACGGTAAAATACCATCCACCCGGCAAAAATACTATAACACGTGTGTAGTAAACTGCATTTTCGAAACGGTTATTTGGCGATATCTCCCGGAATAATGAAGATAATAAAATTCTGGTTTTTTTTTTTTTTAATTTTTATATGACTCATAGGTTTAAAAATGCATTCAAGTAATCGTATTTCAAATTAAAATAGTGTTTGATAAACAAAACTTACCAGAACACGATACGAGATCATTACAGAACACTATTCTATATGGTAATAAATTATACACTATTTTTCTGTAAACCAAAAAAAAAAATATTAAAAAACATGACATTTATATAATTAATTCTATAAAATTGCTATTTTCTAATTGTTCGAAAATAAAAAGTAATTTTTTTTTTTATTTTTCACTAAAACATAAAAATATCCCCGTGAGTCGCATAAAAAAAAAAAAAAAAAAAATACAGAAATTGATTATTTTTATTATCTCGGGAGATGTTGCAATGAATATATTTTCGTGGGACACCCTGTATAGTATTGTTTAATCGGCATTGTCTGTGCGACAGTCTATAATGTTTTTTTTTTTTTAGATATCTGCTGCTATTATCATTGGTTATCGTATAAAATCTATAAACTTTTATACAAAGTAAGTTTAACACGCTGTAGATTTGTTATTGAATTATTATCATTTGTTTTTGGCTTTGCATTTATTTTACAATTTCGTTTTGTCCGACCTTGTGTAGTGAACGGGCACGCTACGGTAAAATGCAAATCGCACAAATGTGCGAGATATTGAATGCAAATCCGTATTTTATTATTATTGTTGCGACAGGTAGGTAGTTAATAATAATTTAAATCGTATACACATAATATTCACTGGCCTTTGGGCGATGAAATTACGCTTTACTATTAAAAAACAATTATTAACTTTCACTCCCGGAAAATTGCTTTGTAGTTTATACAGTAGGCATATTGTCATGTTCACCACGAAGGTCTTTAGGAAACGCGAACGTAATGTATTGTTCATTGTTTTAATGGAATGACCTATTTAATTTCGCCTATTATGCCATGGGGTACAATTTCTAAAATCTAGATAATTATTACGGGAAGAAAAAAAAAACAGGAATATTTACGCAATAACGGTTTCGGTTAGTTTCGATTTCGTTTTATAATTAATTTTTTTTTCTAATTTAATTAATAATAATCGTATAGATCTGGAAATTTCACCGAATACATATATACGTATATGTGTATATATATATATTTTCTGTCATTTTTATTGAGTTATTAATAGTATTTTGTATTACTTTTTGTAGATAAAAATGTTGGGTATAATTCAATTTTATCATTGTTTTCGGTGCATATGTTTGTTAAAATTCGCTAAAAACATGGAACTTAGATTGGAATTTAATTTTTATTTACAAATTAGTACAATTTCCAACCTGAAATTTATCAAAAGATGTTTAATCGAACTCCGCTCAAAATCGTTTTTAGTTTGCAGCGATTTATCGTTAAATTAAATTGCCCTACCTTCCCTACGTCCCGCCTACAACAATGATCCACACTCATGGTGCGAAGTATGTCGGTTTTATTTATTTTTAAAAAATATTATAAAGCGTTATGGCTATTTTTCGTAGGTAATTATCGGATAGTATACCTAAAATGGCAAGTTCGTAGCCTTATAACTTCGGTGCGGTTTAACTTATAAATCTAAAATTCATATAAATTGTAGAAACTATTAAGTATAATTTGTGGTATAAATTTAAATTTGGAGATTTTATTTGTAATTAAGTTATTAATATTTGAAAATTGAAAATATACAAATATACCAGTGTTGAATTATAGCCTATTCTTTGTGCATAGGATATAATGTAATATTTCGGTGTGTATGTTTATTATTTAGAAATGGAAAACTTTCTTTAGTTTACCGATAACGATCTTAGCCTAATTAAATAATAAATTATATCAGTTTTTACTTTTCAAACTCTTTTATTAGTTTAACAGATTAAATGTGAATTTCCCAATGTATTGACTATACATTATTTCTCAAGTAGTCAATATAAAAATGATAAAAATATGGTTAATCTTTGTTTTGGACATTATTTTGATACGGCACATTGAAAAAGTCCCTGTGATGCCATAGGTGGGGCATCATTAAAAGATTAGTACATACAACAATTTTACAATTACCTTTCAATGAACATATACTAACTGCTAAGCATGATACATTTTGTGAATCGAATATAAAAGGTATAAATTTTATATATGTCCATTCAAATTAAGTAATGAAATAGAAAATAAGTTGATATTACGACATGCAAAAGCTTAAATGATTCCTAAGATAAAGTCAACACCGATTTATACTAGTAAACTATAATATTATTAAAAGCTTTAATATTTCCACATTGTCTAAATCAAAATTATTTAAAATATTTTGAAAACTATAAAATATACAATACTGTTATCTAGTATTAAAATTATTTATATTTACATAATATTTAATAGTTCTACATCTTTTATTTTTAAAATATTGATTTAATACAATGTGTAAATGTAAATATATATTTTTTTATCTATACCTATTTGTTAATTTTCAATTGTTTATTTTTTAATTAAAAATAAAATCACCTAAATAGAATTAATACCATATGTTATACTTAATAGTTCCTATAATTTGTATGAATTTTAGATTTATAAGTTTGACCACACCGGAGTTAAAAGGCTACGAACCTTCCGTTATAGAACTTTCGAATCAATTTCATATTTACACATAAAACCCACGTCAATGTTTTGGATGTAACCAAATATGGTATAGTTGAAAATATTAAGGTGTCTAATATTTAAAATATTATTTGAAAACAAGTTTTAACTATTTATTATGATAAAATTAGTTCAAAAGATCGATATGTTTAACAAACTTTTATGTATTTACAACTTAAAAATAAATCAATGTTGTAAGGAAAACAAGTTTAGTGTATTTTAAACTTAATTTTGATAGTTTTAAGTAAATATTATAATTAGTTTAAATGATATGAGCAACCTGAACATAAGAGAATTATGTCTAAAAATTACTATTCTTGGTCTCTAAATCCAATAAAAATATACATTATTGCATTTTAGTTACAATGGGTATTAAAAGTTTTGAAATTTTTAAAAATTATCTTTCACACTCCTCAGATGAAATCTTGTGGAATGAACCATATAGATTTTTTTTTGTTTTTTTAATGAGGATTGCGGCTTCTTGATGATCAAAGTTCCCGGCCTCCAAAATCTATAAATCAAGCTCTGGTCAGAAAACGCGATAATAAAAGGTACATACACGCAGCTGTGGAATCCAAGATCAGTGGAAATAACGTATTTTTAAATGTCTCAATAATTACTATCAAACTATTCGATAGTTGATCGCAGGGCGTATTTAAGGGGGCACGAGGTGTCCGGCCACCCCTTATTCACTGTATTTATACCTTTTTTTTATAACTAACATTATAATTTTATATGTTTATGAAAAACTATCGATATCAATTTTTTCATTTTTGTGTTTTTTTTTTTTATCTTTATTCAATTGACTTCAAAACATGACCAATGTAAAAATGCGAGTTAGAAATTTGTATAATTTAAATTTTTCGGTTGTGGTGGTTTGACAGTTTGAAAAACGAGACGAAAGTTACCATATTTCGATAAATAAAAAAACGATAATATAATATTTTTAGAATATTTCACATTGTACCTATCGAAAATGGATGATAGATCGCACGAACGCGAAGAATATGAAATAAATGTATTTGTTGTTTACTCAAGTGTTTGGTACACATATATTTTTACTCAACTTTAGAAATAAAATCAACAACAATAAAAATAAACTAAAGTAATGTGCAAAGTTAAAAAAATAATAATATATATATCACCCGGTATGCGTACATTAACAGAATATGCAATAACTGACACAGGAAATGATAACACGCAACATAGTAATAAATATGTGTGTTAATTTATTAACATTAGTACATTTTTTTTTTACAAGGGGACAAGCCGTGTAAAAGTCTTAATAATCCCGTCGGACTTGGTCGCGCCAACTGTACATCTCATTGATATACGCAGCTTCTACACGTCCAGGAATAATTTCGGTCATTGATAAATTTATAATTATTCTGATTGTGTCTTTATTGCCTTTGTAATGGACCCCGGTCCAATATACTGACTTGTGGACCTTATAATCTATCATTATTTCAGGTTACTATTAATCGTGCGTACCAAAGCGACGAATTAAAACACAGTTTAACGCTAGCAAGAGTTCAGTGTTTGGCGGCCACGGAGACGTTTAAAACTCAACGCCAACCCTTCAATAATCGAACGAATCGAATGTATTTTAACATTCTTCGACGGAAATGTATTTAATTTTAGGCAAAGGCGATCGATTCAAACGGAGAAATTACATTAGCGATCATGAACGGTGGTCAATATAACGGCAAAGAAAAAATAAAGAAAACAATCGATTTGACTGGGGATGGCTTAAGACGGGATAAATAATCGATAATGAATTTAAATAATATTCTTGCGTCTGTTGTTTTCTGTCTGTGACCATTTCGAGAGTGTGTGTGAGAGAGAGAGAGAGATTATTTTATAAATATATATTTTTTTAATTTTATATTTTTAATATATTATCAGTATAGTATAAGTAATGACGTTACGAGCAGCCCCGGTCTTTACGTTCGTTTGAACTTTTCATTAAACTAACGAACCAAACGCATTTAGGGTAGGCCGGAATTTTTATTTTTTTTCCTTCTCGTCATTGTTTGTCCGGCTGGGTAAAATAATAATAATAATAATAATAATAATAATGGTTTCCTCAAATTTTCCATTTTTTGAAAAACGATTTCCAGAAGTCGTAAGCATAAAATTTATCTGAACGTAGCCGTTTTAATAGTTTTTGTTATTTTTTTTTTTTTTACAGAACTTATTTTTGAAGAAACAAACCACGAAAAATCAAAAATAATTAGCTATTATATATTAACTGAAACCTAATTTAAAATGATAATAATGCGTATTAGTAACCACAATTGGAGGTTATAATAATAGTATTTGACTTCTATAATATTGTTACCGATATCGTAATTGTGTGCAAGATTAAAAACAGTGTTCATATGCAATTTATAATCGACTGCCTGTATTACTTATCAAAGAAAAAGCGAATCAAAGATAATTATATATTAAAATACACATCGTCGTTATAACGTTTTACGATATAATCATCTATTTATTATTTAAAATACCGGAATCGACTTCGATTAGCATTAGTATTTACACGCTTGCCTTTATATCAAAATAGGAATAATATAAAAGGCGCGTAAACATCCACGAAAAATATCTTTAGAAATTTAGGTGCTCGGGTAACCAAACTCACTCGGGCTGGACATTTTTTAAAATTTTTAATATCAAAATTGTAATCAATATTTAACTACAGAATAATATTTATACAGAGTTAACAGCTTGTACAGGAAAAAAAAAAAAAATAAATTAAATACCACGTTTGAAGAGACCAATTCGTGTTGTTTCTATATGAAAATGGTTACGACTATCGATCGCGTTGGCATAACAAAATACATGGAATATTCGAGGTTGAGAAAATATATATCCTAAAAAAGATTGAACGCTTTTTCGAGTCGTATCCATTAATTTTACAAGTTCAAGCCGAAACGTGACAATATAAAAATTGAAAAGTATAGGTAAGTACTACGTTATACGTAAATTCGAATAAAACAAATTGTTATACGATTTTTATAATGCTCTGCGTTTTCTTGTGTATACATATATATATATATATATATATATATATATATTTTTGTATTGTTTTCATATATATATTTATATATATAATAATGTTATAATATGTTCTTGATATTCTAAGTCATACAATCTAGTTATGGATTTTTAGGTTTATGGTGTCCCCGATGAAAGCGATGGGCGAAGAAGTGTTGTGTGTCAGTGTCGTAAAAAAACGTGCGACATTAGAGCGAACAAGCACAGTAAGGGCTAGTTCACATGAAAGCCTACCACTGTTCACGTTTTTACCGAATTTTCACGTTAATCGCGCGTTTATACCGTAGTCATTCGAGTATTGTATTCTGTCGAAGATAGACGTTGCAGATGCAATTTGTTTATGGGTGCTGTATCGAAGAAGACAAAAATAACGGAAATACTGGCTTCGTCCTATTTTACAAAATAGACTTACCTCCAGCTTGTATATTACGCTTCGTCCGTGTCTCGGGAATTATGCACCTAAATTTGTCAACTACTTCAGGATGACAGCTCGATCTTTTGATTACTTGTTGGAACTAATATAGAGAACAATTTCTTCCCAAGCGTTTCTTCTGCTAATTTTATTTGAATATTGACTACTTTTCATATCCCGAATTGGGAGGGGGGGCCTTTTTTCAATTTCGTCGATGAATAAATCGGTATAAAATTCTTTACTGTCCATTTTTGATTTCAGAGAAGACTTTTCGAGAAAAAAAAAAAACAACTGAAAATATTGAACAACCAAGAACTTATCGCTTCAAAACGCGCGTTGCAACTGAACACATCAATGGAAATCTATGAAATGTTATGACATGTTCTAGACAAGGTACTTGCACTGTCGCAGCTTTTAACTCGCGTTATCGTGTGTACATTAATAGCAATTGTATAGTAATTGTAAACGTGCCTTTAACACTTTTCATTGTCTACTAGACCTCAAGATCAGTCGTCACGTTGTCGGTTAATTTACGTCATAACTAAAACATACAGCTTGTCAATGAGGTTTTTTTTTTTATTATTAGATTGCCCCCTATATCAAAGTACATATTTATTGAAGACGAACAAAACGAATTTCCCACAACAGCATCCGGCAAAGCACAAAAAATTTAATTGAAACGAGTTACTGGTGCAAAAGTTCTAGCAGAGTTGGAATAAACGTTGTGCTATAAACGCGTTAGGTATAAATAATATCTATGGTCATTAATTTTGTGTAGAAAAGAAAACCACGAAACGCTGCAGTGATTAATTGTTATTTATCGTTTTTATCATTTTGAACCGAATTCATAATTATATCGAGTTCAACAGGTACGTACGCGATTGATAACGTTGATTTTTATAAATACTATTATATTATACTAATTATTATAACATTTAATACTTATTTGTTTAATATTTTGTATTTTATAACTAATTAATTGTATATCGATCATATTTGTAGACATCGGAACATGTACGAGTACCTATATTATATTTACAGATTTTTATTTTTAACTTATACAATTATTGTTGACGCGTACTATCGACTTACTATAACTACTTACTGACACATTTAAATTGCCACTGTTATTCCCCTTCCCCCTACACTATTATAATTGTATACAATTGTACAAGCGAAGCTTTAAAAGTGGACATTGTAATTTTGATTTTTGTTCAGTGACGGTTTTCCTTACGAAACGGTGTATTATTACTATCGGTAAAATGAAATATTAATTGTATTACGATAAAAGTTCGTGAACCGGCGACTTACTAAACTCTGTGATCTGTATTCGCGTTATAAAATATTCATGTCGTATTATCATAGTTATACTATAATTTTAACCAGTGGCACAACTTGGATTTTTTCGAGGGGACCACAACCGTGACACTTATTACCTCCCCGTTACTTATTTGCGAATACGTCACTGAGAAAATTAAATCTACGACTTTTGGACAAGAATGTAAAACTAGGGCGTAATGCCACTTATCCGTTTGATTTAAACGGCGTATAATTCATCAGTGGCGTATCTAGAATTTTCAACAAAAGGGGAAAGGGGGGGCAATAAATAAGTAATACAATTGAAAATGAATATTAAAGCGTTGCATGAAAGAATCAGTGCAGTTTTACTAAACGAAAAAGTGTTATCTAAGAAAAAAAAACCGTCTACTAAAATTTATAGCAATACACAGAATCTAAAATAATTTTTATTTGCAATTAGTTTGAATATTATGTAATAATTAAAATGTGTGTTGCATATTATTATTGTATAAAGGGGTTAGGGGGGGTTTCCCGAAATGTCAAGAAAATTATTAAGTAGATAAATACAATTTTGATTTTATTATTATTTTATTGCTAGGTATATTGTTAACCCCCCCCCGCCCCAAATAAGTTTTTGTACACGATAAAACAGGTTCCAAAACTAACCTTAAAATAAATAAACAGTCTAGTGGCGAATGCTGATTCCGAAGCATGGGCGCGCTCGTTTAAATGATCAGAGGGTCCCCCGAACTGTTTTTACTCGTATAATTTCATTTTTTTTTTTTTTTCAGAAAAACGCCTCCTTGAAAATAGGCTTAGAAATCTGCTCACTCATTTACACATTCAGTCCATGGTATATATATATATATATATAAGTATACGAGTAATGAGTTTAACAGAAATGGATAGATTTGTCATACATTACGACTGTTTTAAAACACGTAATATATTATTAATGATAAAATAATTGTTTTGTATTTACAACTCATGTGTAAACGCGCGGCCCGTACTTAACGTGCCCGGTCACACTCGCCACTGATTAATACGGCCAATGGTCATGGAGGGGGGGGAATGTTTTTCGTTGTCCACCACCACCACTACTAAACAAAACGCAGTGTATACATGTAATATTATATATACCACAGTTATAATATAGTATATATCATATGTACTTGTTCGAACAGTTTACTGTTTACGTTTATCCGGTTTACATTGAGAAATTACGGTTAACAAAATGAATTCATTATTTAACATTTCGACGGTAAAACGACACGCCGCCCGTTTCGACCGGCTCCGAATGTAAGTATAGTTGTTTTTTTTTAAAATTAATTTATCGTTTTTAATCCAGACGATTTATTAAAAACTTACACATACATTATTATGTCAATGCGTTTCAATTTGACCTGTATAATATCTAACCTACTTGTCATACTGATTACGGTTTCAATCTAATCGGGTATTTATTACTAAATTGACGGTAAACTCGTATTATAATTTATTGAATTCTAAGAGCGAAGCGAACAATGCATTACTATGATATGTTATTTTATTTTATTATTTTCTTCCGTTCGCGAAAAACTTTTCCACTAGAAATATTGGTCCGATTTTCAAGTGTAGCGCTTTTTTTTTGTAACTTTTCGGAAAGTATTTTGGTTCTAGTTTGTGCATCGGAGAGATGGGGGAGCTTCTTGTTTTAAAAAAATGTTGAGCGAAATGTAGTCGTTTTTTTTTTATTTAAAAGCTTTAAAAGTTAAAATTTGAATGGAAATAGTAAAAATCACGGTCAGACCATCGAATTATTTTACGGAACCGTTAAGATAGTTATCACGCTAACTGGATAAAACACGACAGGATGGCTGCGTTCTAGTAACTGTGAATACTTACACCTAATTTTTTTTTCAAAATACTAAATCCTGAGGGTGCAGGAAAACCTATGGATATAGTGGTGGATCCAGAATTAGGGAACTGTGGGTCAGATATTTTTGACAGGTCACTTTTTATGGTTAAACATTTAGGATTATTTACCATTAAATATTTATTTGTAATTATTATTGAAAAAGTTCCTATTTTTATCATACACATTCAAACAAATTTATCTGAATTCCAGAGCTTAATAAGAGACAAATTTTACCAGCAAAAATTAACTGTGGGTAAGGCGACCTCCTAAACCATCCCTAGATCTGCCACTGCTATGCCTATTGTTTATTAAAAATGATTATTATAGTTATTTTCAAAACACAAAAGCATATAGACGCAGGGAAATCTATGCCCATTTGTTTTTAATTATTATTTCGTTGTTAATCTTTTTTTGAAATTTTCATACAATATTAATATTAGCCCTTTCTAGGTGTAGGCAAATGTTCAAAATATTTTAGCCATTTTTGATATATTTATAACCATTCAAAATTGTTGAGTATTTTAAGTTTTTACTTGGTTTTATATAGATCCAATTGGATTGGCCTACCAGAAATGCTTAAAAATTTTACTCGAATTTCAACTTATGTTGTACTTAATGGTTAAAAAGAAAAAAAAAATTGAGTGTATTTTAATTTTTTTTTTTTTTTTTTTTTTTTTAAAGCGTTTAAAGTGTACATTTTGATGAAAATCGTAAAAATTACCGCATTTCAAAACATGATTAATCAAACTTCGCTCAGAATCGTTTTTCGTTAGCATTGATTTAACTTTACGTACATATACAAAATAAATTCCTCTCTATATCCTACCCTCCCAATACATATTATCGCGTGTGTTGTCAATAAATTAATACATTCAATAACTGTTTATAAATAGTAAATACACAAAAGAATACTCTAATATCCTTCACTAGTCGGTAAATTTTTTTTTTGCTCTTGTAGATAATATTAAAATTTTAAACCATACGATTTTAAATGATTGTATTTCACATGAACAAATATATTAGAAAAAGTAATAATCAAATGTAAATGTAATACTCGTAATATAGTTGTTACATTTTATATTGGACATTGTTTTTTGGTTTTATTTTTATAATAAATATATTGTTTGACATAAAAAAAAAAAAGATTAACTTGCTAAATTTGGTACGTGTAAATTAAACAAAGATGATACGTCACTCAATACGTTTTACGTACCTATTTGAATATAATAAATAAATTCGTTTTCGAAATACTTACCAAAACAATATCTATTTATTCAGTGCTATCAAATTTTCGAGAAAGAATCATTGGTCGGAGTACAGTTATTTATATGGAGCTTCAAATACTCAGCTTAAACCTCATACGCTCGGAGGAATATTCAATGACGTCGTGCAACAACATCCCGACCGAGAATTCTTGGTCAGCAAACACGAGAACAAAAGGTACACATTTGCCGCCATGGACTCCGAGGTAAGTACGAACAAATTTAATTTTCGATTTTATTCAAGAATAACGACTTTAGATAGGATATAACTATTATTAACGGACACTCGTATATATTTTCTCAATTGTATTATTACTTGTATGCGGATTTCAAACAAACGGATTCTTTTTTTTGATTTAAAATCTGTTAACATTCTGAATGGAGATAGGATTCAGTTAGCGCATTTCCAAACCCGAGTTATAAACTCGGATAAAAATCAAAAAAAAAAAAAAAAATGCAGATTTTTAGTGTAACGAATTTATATGTACGAACTTAAAACGTTCGAAGAAAACAACAGTTTTAATAATTTAATAACGAAAAACAACATTAAAACTAAAATCGTTTATAATTAATACCCAACGGCATACCCTGAAACGATCGAGTGTAAGGAAATCATTGTTGAAATTAACTTTCAATCGCACTTATAAAAAAAAAAAAAAAAAAAATCATCAACCTTCTCTGTATAATGTATACGAACGTTTAACACGTTACACGTACAATTGACACGAACGATGTCAACACGCAACAACAACGAAAGGAACAAAAGCGATAAATACGATCATTGTTCATTTATCCCAGAACCGAAATGTTCACAGGTGGACAAGCTGTGTAGGAGTTTTAACGCCGTCGGACTTGGACGAGGGGATCGGCTTGGGATTTGGTTGCCGAACTGCGCGCTTTACTATTCTGTGCTACTCGCAGCAGCTCGTCTAGGAATAATTTCGGTATAAGACGCGTGTACAAATTCAGGACGATTATTATTGTCCAGACTTTGCCATTATATTGCCATTGCAATACGGTCCCTAAAATCTACCGTGGTTACAGGTCAATATTAACCCCGCGTACCAGAGCGACGAGTTGAAATACAGTTTGACGCTAGCAGGAGTCAAGTGTTTGGTGACCATGGAGACGTTTAAAACTCAAAACTATCCCGCGATAATTGAACAAATCGATCCTGAAATTTGGCGCCGATCGCCGAACACGCCGATCAAGTCCAAAGTATTGCCTATGCTGGAAACCGTCGTTTTCGATTCCGATAGCCGTATGAAGTTAGCGATTGCGATATTATTATATGGGTTTCGTTGTTGTTTTAACAATATAAACTCTTTAATTTAAATGATAGTAAAATTAATTGAACGGTAATTGTATACAATCGGTAATAATATGATTTTTTTTTTTTTTTTTTTTTTTTTTTTTTTTTTTTTTTTTTTTTTTTTTTTTTTTTTACAGCGGCGCTTTTAATTTAGAATCATTCTTGGACCTAGGTTCGAGTAAAACATATACTGTTCCTAACGTCCAACCCGATGACGAATGTAATATTCAATTCACTTCGGTAAGTAAAACATTTTACGCTGTTACTTTTTTTTTTTGGACGTGTACCGGCGATTGGAACGGGTTCCCGAAGAAAATTCGAAAACCGGAACTTTCATTGGAATCCATATTTCTCAATTCTAGAATCGGAACCTTTTAAATAAAATATAAATATTTTCGGTTCTTATAGGTTCGAGATAATAACTGAACACACAGCCACAGTCACACATACGAGTAACCGTGTTACTTATTTTGTACATTGTCTTATTTTTAGTATAGTTTTTTGTTTGTAGTCTTATTATTAAAAAAAAATTACCTACTAAGCAAAAAATGTAATGCTATTTGAAATTATGAATTTTTAAGACCCTGTATTAACGGGAACCCTTATTTTATAATTTTAAGACCCAGAACCAAAACCGAAAAATCATTAAGGTTCCATGTCCCTGATGTAAACATTTAAAAAAAAAAACATACCTACAATTAGGTAATCCGTTCAATATAGGTGGTGGTGTACATATATAGTATTTACTCCAATAGTTATTTAAGTACGATTATTTTTTATAATATTTGATACGTTTTGTCAAAATCTAATTCAAAAATATTGTATGCATTGCTCTAAAACTATGAAAAATATTTATGGTTTCAGGGTTCTACTGGTAAGCCAAAAGCGACGTTACTGAACCACTTTAGTATGATTAACAATATGCACATCGCCTTTAAACGTTTCGGGATTTTCGATCATGTCAGTGTAGAGTAATTATAAACAATTTTAACTGAACTTAAAGCTTCCCTTTTTTTTTTTTTTTTTTTTTTTTTTTTTTTTTTTTTTTTTTTTTTTTTTATGTTGATTTAGAATAATTGTGTTTTAAAAATAAATCCACAGGATGTGCCGCATAGATTTTGCTGTGCGATGCCGTTGTTCCATATATTTGGTCTGTCAGCCGGCATTATCGGGCCTATAATTACAAAGGCAACAGTGTATTTGCCATCAGCTCATTTTAATCCAAAAGCCACCGTCGACGTTATTACTAAAGAAAAGTAATATATTTATATATACGTAATTTTTTACCACTAGTATTAATCTGTTGGAATAATTTTGAGCGATTATATTGAGGTATTATTCGCTATAAATTATTAATAAACAATCATTTTTCACTTATATAAATAGTGAATTACCGTTTTCAATATTATATATGTAGATGCACGGTTTTCTATGGCACTCCGACGGTGCATTTGGACATAATGTCTGTGTTTGATAAACTCCCATTAGAACAACGAGAAATTGACGTGAGGCTAGCAATAACCGGTGGTGCTCCATGTTCAGCCGACTTGATCAAGAAGTTCAGGAAATCGTTTCCGGGCGTTAAACTCATGGTTAGTAACAATAATAGTTTATGAAAACCGCGGGCATTTCAAATTATGCGAATGATTTCAGTCGGTGTTCGGGATGACAGAAACAAGCCCGTGCACGTTTCAAAACTTGCTCGACGACACGGATGAACGAATTCTGTCGACAGTTGGCCGCATACACGATCACGTGGAGGCAAGTGTAACTTGCGATGCGCACAAGCATTCCGATTTCGATAAAATAATATTTACACAAGCATTGACAAATGATACACGGGATAAGGGAATCGGGCATATTGTTAATAAGATAACTAAGAAATAAAATACATAAAAAAAAAATTTAAAAAAAGACACGGCTAATATCTATAGTTATATAGGTATAATTATAAAACAAATATTTATCGACCGAGTGGTTTTTAGGCGAAAGTAGTCGATTCGAACGGCGAGATGGTACCGTTTGGGACACCCGGAGAATTGCTTATACGCGGATATGTTACTATGATTGGTTATTACAACGACGCAGAAAAAACCAAGGAGATGATCGATTCGAAAAGATGGCTTCACACCGGGTTAATTTCTTCAATCCGTATTATTGAAAATTGTCTTTACTTATGGTATATAATTATTGACCGCCGACTTTATTAATCATTTTAGTGACCAGTTCGTTTTGGACAAAGATGGGTACGGTCAGATCGTTGGTAGAACGAAAGATATGATTATCCGAGGCGGCGAAAATATATTCCCATTAGAGATTGAATACTTTTTGGAATCGCATCCGTCAATTTTACAAGCTCAAGTAATCATACAAATATTAATATATAAACATAATACAAATCTCTAGTCAAAAATAATTTGAAAACATTAGTTTACTTATTGCGATAAATAATACGGTTTTCGTTGTAAACACATGAATTGATAACAAGAGTAATACAAATAAATTGTATTTATAATATTTATAAAGTACTACTTCCTTGTTTTTAGTTTCAATTATTAATTTTATTTATCGATTTTTAGGTTTACGGTATCCCTGATGAAAGGATGGGCGAAGAAGTGTGTGTCAGTGTCATCTTAAAAGAAGGCGTCACGACATTCACGGAGGCCGATATAAGAGCGTACAGCAAAGGAAAAGTAAGTTTTCGCGTTGTTGGCTGATTTACATAAATTAACAGCAAATATATTACATATTACATTGTTTTTGGATTTTTTTTTTTTTTTTTTTTTTAGATCGCCCATTTCAAAATACCCAAACACGTATTTATTGAAAAAAACGAATTTCCCAAAACATCATCCGGCAAAATATGGAAATTAAAACTAAAAGAATTGGCTTTGCAACGGCTTTCAAATTGAAATTAGTCTCAAGTTATAAGAAGTTATACAGCACTGTTATTATTATGCCTAATTTGTTTAATAGCCTTAATTCGTAATCGAGATCAATAGACATTACGATAAAACGACGATTTTCCATATACCTAATTTGTCACAATCGAAACGTCATACGTCTTATTATCGTTAAGTTGTCATTTTTATAGGTGATTATTACGACAGCACTAAACCGCGTGTATACTGAAATTGTTATATTACACCTGTATAAATGTTGTACGTATATATATATATATTTTTTATATTAATATACGAATGGTACTTTGCCGACATACGTACAAATAAACCTAGTAGGGAAATTTTATTAGACTATAATGAGTACTATTTTGGACGTGCAATGTATATGTAATTATGTTACACATATAATATAACAATTTAAATAATAAACCTCGCGTTATAAATAATAACCCATTTATTTACATCGTTGGTTCGACGATAGTGAATTTCGTTTCTTTGGATATTACCATTGATTTTGTAATATACAGCATGGGCCAGCACGGCATAGGGATATTTGATGACTAATATTACAGTTACGCGGGCAATAGCGCAGGAATATTCAAGAAATTATTTTTTCTTCGAGCAATAATAAAAATTGCATACCCGCACGGACAACGGCTGTTGGACAATATTAGACAATATTATCTAAAATTGGTTATTTGCGTTTATAAATAAATGCAGGATTTTATTATTTCGAAAATATTATTTAATTTTCAGGATACACCAATAATGACAATTGGCCATTGTAAAATCGTATTAACTACGAGGCGAGTAGGTATATTAACACTTTGAATAGTATTCTGACGAGAGTACGGGGCCTTGTATAATTTGTACGCAACAATAAATCATTGCAAACGGATTAACGAAATACGATTCCGAGCGAAGTTCGGTTAAAACATGTGTTGGAAATTCAGTGGCGTAGCCTACCGCAAGGGCAACAGGTGCAGTTGCGCCGGGGAGTAAAATTTGTTGGGGCGCTAATGTGTGTGACATGTGGGGCGTTAGTATGTTTATACTTTGGTATTTGGTAGACAGATTATGGTTAAAATTCGAATCGATCAAAACGTGCATGTGAAACAGGCCTAATGGCTAATTGTTCACGCTAATTTAATTGACTACGGTTTATGTGTTAACCGCAGCGACAAACTGCAAAGCTTAAAATATGCTTAAAATATGCACAGAGCGCAGACATTAAAATTGATATCCAAATCGATGTTTTTTGCCGCAGAAAATGCAAGACCGAAAAATAAAAACATTTTGTGATTAGTTTTGTTTATTATAATTGTATTTTTTTTTTATTTTTTTTGCATAAAAGCGGTCCGGCAATTACCGCATACGCCAAAATGCGCTTAGTACGTCAGTGACGTCCGAATTTTATTATTACAATCCAAACGGTATGAAACTCATGATACAATAAAACGGTAATTATTTTTTTTTCTTTTCAAAGACCAAACCGTCCTTGAGCGAATAGACGATTTTCGGACAGTCGTTTTTAACAAAAATACGTTCGAATTTTTTATAATTTAATATCATAACTCACAATGCATGCGTGTTCTCACTGCGTGGCCAAGTACTTATAAACCCGTAGTCGGCGTCCTTTCTTTATCGTACATGGATATTAATTGTACTGATAATAGGCAAACAACCAAATATATTGCGGCATTGGGCATAATAATTTAGTTCTGTGCCGATCGTTGAGCGATCATGTGTTATCGTACACCGCTGTATTATTAAATCGCCTGTAAGTAGTTTTTACACTCTTGTAATCGATTTTTTTACATTTCCGTAAGTATAGCACGTACACGATATTTGTATCAAATTAATTAATTTATTTGTGTCGGTTATGTATTCGGATTTTGTATTGCTTATAAATTTCCGCGGCCTTCGATATGTAATATTATGTACACTTTATACATTGCGGTAATCTTTCACACTTCCGCTGAGACGTTAGTTCACTTATTGGTGCAAAACAATTTTGGTGCTAATATAAGCCACGGGGCTGCCCCCACGCCCACTTTCATCCTATATTTATTTGAAATCTTTACACGTCAATGGTTAGTGTAATATAAAACGTATAATTTCAGGCAACGGTAGGCTCTGATTTACGAAGACGAGCACCTCGGCGACTCCATTATTCAGTGGCTTCATTTTGATTCATTACATTTATTATGTTTTATTGACCGATGCCGTTTTAGGACATAAAATTTTTGTATCAATTAAAGTCATAATTATAAAAAAAAAAAAAAAAAAAAACCTATTAAAAATGATAGCGTTAAAACGTATTGATCGGATGAAATGGTGCATCAATAGAATCAAACCAAGAGTGGAAGAGTGATCTTCAATATCAATTTAAATACCCGAGATCGATGAACATAAAACATAAATTTCCCAACGTTGAAACAGTTTTACAAATATATTTAACTATGCCTTTTGTACAAACTGTAGTAGCGAACGCTCTTTCTCAGCGCTCCAAACGCATTAAAACTCTTTTGAAATCGTGTTTGACTAAAGATAAGTTAGACAATCTGTCATTGTTTACTGTTGAACATGACATAACTAAAAAATTATCCTATGACAACATCATTGATGAATTTGTAAAGGAACGTAGAAAAAAAATCGTGTTCTTATAAATTACAATAAAGTTATTGAAATAACATATGCATTTTTTTTTAAAAAAAAATGGGAATGGCGGCCTTTTAAATATCCCTGGCCTTAAAATCTGTAAATCAGTCCCTGTGCAACGATCAATATACCTAATACCCAGATATAGAGACGATAACGTAAATAATAATAATAATACAAAAAACAAAAACAGAAAATTCTTTTAGAGATTAGTACTCAATAAAATATCGAATATATAAAATAAATAAACATACAAAAACGAAGAACGTAACAAATCTTGGAGTATTATAAAGGTCATGTATATATACGACCGGTTTCGATTAAAAAAATCATCGTCGGATAGTAGAACATCAAAGGCAACGAAAAAATACTATAACATAAATATCTTTTTTTAACTATATACTATTATTTTTCGTCGCCTTTGGCTGATCTATTACCTGATGACGATTCGTTTTCTACATATTTATTTATTTATATTGCTTACTTACATGTTTTATATTTGTTATAATAATACCGTTAGAGACCATAATAAATTTATTAACAGGAGCATTGTATTTACATTCTTGAGTGATTGTCAAGCTCAGATTTAGAATCAATCCGGGACACCAGACACTTAGTGGGCCCCTTTCAACTCAAACTTCAACAATTTGTATTACTACTATTAACGGTTGAATATAATTGTATAATTTTGTACTATATAAATTAAAAAAAAAAATTTAGCGTCAGATTAACTATGGTTACCACCACGATATGCGAATTGGGAAAAAACACCTAAAATCAATTATTACTAGGAGTACAGTGTATTTTACAACTCCCATTTTTGTTTACTAATGTTATCTACAAATTATTATTTAGTCATCTTTCGTGATATTAAATCATAACAAATTTTATTTTATAATTTACTTGTAAAATAGTTTTATTTGTTGAACATTTTGCATTAAACAAATATTTCGTTTGAAACAAATGGGCCGCTAAAATTAATAAGTTCTGGGACCGTGCCCCCTTGGCCCCTTATTAATCAGGATTTGATGACTATACAGGAATTGGTATCTACTATTTTGGCCATTATCGTGGAAATAAATGAACAAAGACAAAGTTTTAAAATTGTATCATTAATTTGAAGTTTAAAAGATTTTCTCAAGCGGTTCTCATTTGCACCACCTGTCCGTCTTCCGTGCGTCCCTGTTGGTAATAATTATAATTATGTGAACATAAACGGATCTGAATTTATGGAAAACCATTGGAATTTGATGATCTACTACTATTGTCCTATCCGAAAAAAAAAATACAATCTGATAAGAGGAATAATATTGTTTCTTAAATTGTAAAAAAAAAATCCGAAAAAAAATGAATACTTTCCCGAATAATGAGTGACCATGAGTTTAGTTAACCATATTGTATATTACGAATACATATTAAAAGTGAAACGTTGCATTTTACAGTTGGTTTTTTTTTTTTTTTTTTTGATAAAACCCCGGACGTACCACTTCAATTCAACAAATATAAATTTAGGTCAAACCCATGTTTTTTTATGATGCATTTAATATTCTTCTATTGTGAATTTCGTCGAATAACTTAAAAAGGGAATTCGAAATAACCGTGATGTCTGTGTTTTGTGGTATACTGCATAATTATTATTATAATTAAGCTAAACAATCGCAATACGCAATCCAAGTTTATAGCGTTTTTTCCCGATTGAGCGTGTATAGTATTATACCGATTTGTGTACGTGTCAGTTTCACGTTTGGCTGCGAAGTTAACAGGTAGGCGAACAAGTCTTTAAAGGCAATTTCACCGGCCAGCGATAAGTTTGGGCGAGTACACGTACGTTAGGTTCGGCCTATTAAATAATAATATTAATAATTTACAACGTGCCCGCTTGAAAACGTTCAATATATACGACAATTCATCTCGTTTGTCCGCATATATTTTGTTTTAACACTTATAGATCCAGTTTCGCCGAGCAAGTTGTGTCGTTTGTATTTTAATTCGTTTACTCGGTTGTGCGAACGCAAAATGGCGTATTGTTCGTCGTTTAAATTGGCAATGCCCAACGGACTACGCGGCGCTTTTAACAGATGTCAAAAGTAAGTGTTGTAATTTTTTAAATTTTTTTTTAATATAAATATTATATTATAAACATTGTGCATTGGGCGGTATAATATGTACAAGTATACAATTTTTTTACTGTAAGATCACGCACACAAAGTGTGTGTGTGTGGGGGGGAGGGGGGTAAAGTCAATAGTAATTAGTTGGATACATATATATATATATAAATGAAAATTTTCAAGTTTCGAGGCGTACCTATTTATTATATGTATATATAATACGAGCGGCTATATCGTGTTTATCGCGTTTTTAATTGCGTGTAAATCGTGCAAATTTATTACTATACGGTTATATTATCCCTGCCGGCGGGTGGGGAACTCGCCACGTGTTTGCCCGTCAGTATTCCGCCCTTTATTTATTATTATTATTATTATTATTTTTTATTTTTTTTCATATTATTTTTTTTTCGGTCGAAAGAATCAAATATCACGCAAAATTAGGTCGTTTTTGCACGAACGGCCATGACCTACAGGACGCACTAAATTTATGCAAGGCATAGGAATGAATGAAAACGATTTCGATTTTTAAAAATAAACTGTTACGTTGTGCATCTGCACAGTGGCGTTATATAATATTATTACGTATTTCCGCTTCATTCGCAGGTTACGAAAAAGACAAAAAAATCAAGCCCCCCCCCCCCTGTAAATCAGTATGTAATGTATGTTAAGTTTTTTTTTTTTTTTTTTTCATTAAAAGTATTAAAACGTCGTTCTAAAGTTCAAATCTTTTTTCTTATCGACATAAACGTTTTGAACTCATCTATTACTTGTTCAATATTGATTTCCGATGCCATTATTCGCCTTAATGAATCAAGACGTTCTTATAACATTGTTTTTCTGAGTATAGATTTTACAATAGACAATTTGAAGAAAGCCCGCTCACATGAGTAACTTATCACAGGAATTATTGCGAATTGTGTTAAAAAGTTTTATTGAAGTTGGAAATGATTTTTTTTCGATCAGTTCGGCCATGCTGTAATTGTTTTAATTGACGATACTCTAATAGGAGTTCTGTCAGACATATTTTCAATAAGCTTTTAATTTAATTTCACGCTCAAATGAACTATCCAAATTACATTTTTCCTGCAAAATTGAAATATTATTACTGGTCGAGCTTTAACCGAAATAAATGTCCTGTCTTGTGTTATTTAAACTTAAAGTTCCTAGACTCAAACGCCTATTTATCTCATATATTGTGTATAGCCCAATAACTATTTATGTTATCAGTAGGATTTGGTATGATTAACTGGGCCCCTTACATGAAGCCTTTGCATCCCAACCACCCGGCGGCATGCCCCGTGCGCACGCCTATGGTTTGAATATAGATGGTAGTACTTATTGTAGGTTATACTATGTTTTGTCAAATGCATAATATATATATATATATATATATATACGAGGTGTGACAATAAAATAACGAGACTTTTTGAATAAAAGTTGTTTATTTTAAAAATGTTATAATTTAATGATTATCACCTTCAAAGTACCTTCCCTCAGCATCAATACACTGTTGCATACGTCGCTGCCATTCTTGAAAACAGTGTTGCCAATTGCTTTCATTCAGCCCTTTTAGAAGTTCTGCCGTTTTCATTTTTACGTCATCAACTGTTTGAAAATGGGAAAAGAAATAAGAAGGAAATAAGAAGAAGTCACAAGGAGCAAGGTCTGGCGAGTACGGGGGATGTTGAAGTACAGACATTTTTTTTTCAGTTAAAAAACGTTGAATTGAAAATGCACTGTGAGCTGGAGCATTGTCTTGGTGAAGAACCCAGCCATTTTTCCATAGATCTGGTCGCTTCTTTCTGACACGTTCTCTCAATTTAATTAATACCTCTTTATAATAATATTGATTAATTAATTTTGTCGATTTTTTCAACGTTTTCGTTTGTTGAAGACGTGGTAGGACGTCCAGAACAATCATCGTCTTCGACGTCCTCCCTTCCACTACAAAACCGTTTGTGCCATTCAAAAACACGAGCTCTTGATAAAAATTCTTCACCATAAACTTCACATAACATACGAAACGATTCCGCGGCAGTTTTTTTTAATTTAACAAGAATTTTAATGTTAACACATGTTGTTCGATTTTTATATCTAACATTTTTCGGCAGTATAGTCGAACTCGCACTAATAACAAGGCTACTAACGTATAAGAAAATGAATCGATGCCATCAGTGTTCATAGTACTTTTAGATAAGTGTTTTCTAATCATATTTCAATAATCGTTTTATAGATAACGTTAATAGTTTAGGTTATATTTAGAAAGTCTCGTTATTTTATTGTCACACCTCGTATATCTATATCATAATAAAATATTCCGTTTGAAACATAAAAAATTTAAGACAAGTCGGAAAATTGTTCAATAAATTACAAAAAAAGAAAATAGAATGATAGACCGAAATTATTTTATATGGACTCTATAACGTCTCAACGGCAAATTATTGAATGTTTTCACTAAGCTATAATATACACCACCATCCGCGTAACTATAATGGGGGAAAGTGCATCGCCGGGATGTAATTGATGGAGGGCCGAGTGGGATAAATCCCTCGCAAAGCTTTATTTTTGTCTTATGAAATTTCGATGAATAAAAGATAATTATAACGACAAACAAAACATTGTTTAAATTGAACTAAAAAACATGCTCTAATAAGCAAAATATGTAAAATATGTAAAATATGTAAAATATGCAAAACATAATTTAGGATTTAGATTCTTTACATCGTGAACAGTATTTATTTATTTGCCGCTGCTGTATTTTAGTTTTTTTTTTCAAAAAAATACTAAAAGTCCCTAATCCTAGTTAACGATAATTCCAAAAGGCCCAGGATATTGGATCTAGTTTTATAACTTTACGTAACAATGCCCTATAGTTGTTATCAATATATTTATTTGAAAGTCATGATAAACAACTTATTTCAATTAAAAAAATGTTTCCCCCCCCCCCCGGAGAGCAAATTTTTAATTTCACCACTGGTGCGTCGTCTTTACAATAACTTTGTTTACTATAGCCCTCCCATGGTCGTGATTAAGTAATAAATATTTTGGCGGCCATCGAGGCTCATGCCCCAGCAATTTAAAATACCTAGTCATACGCTCTTACGTACATCATCACTGAGTATTTGTCTAGTATTGTCCCGGGTGCGAATAAAACATTTCTACTCATATTTGTATTAAAATTGTAATTATTTTATTTTAATACAGCTTGCGGTTTATATTTTCGAGAAACAGTCATTGTTCGAAATACAGTTATGTCAATGGCGCCTCGAACGACCCACTTAAGCCTAACACGATCCACGAGATTTTCAACGAAGCCGTGCAAGAAAATTCCGACAGAGAATATTTGGTTAGCCGACACGAGAATAAGAGATACACGTACGCGGCCATGGACTCCGAGGTCGGTGGAAACGAAATAACTTAGTTGGCAAACAATTTATTTGTTTTTTTTTCTTCTTTCTTTATTATGTTTTATTGCCGTTGGTAGGCTATCCTAACCGTAAAAATGTATGCTTTATTATCATTTTTCATATGATTTATAATTAACTGGTACAAATCCCTTTTGTTGCCCGGTCTCGAGAACAGTTTATTAAAGCTCTGCGACGGTATTATAAACCAGTGCCTTATAATTGTAAATTAATAGTGTCTGCGTATACATAACATTTATTTTTAAAGGTTCCTCACAATCAAAGGTTCAGCACAACAATAATCAAATATAAAAATGTTCATATTGAGAAACACGGCAAATAGACGATAAATAAATGAATAATAACGATATTTCAACTATTAATTTTATAATTTAAATTTAAAAAATAAATTATTATGTACCGCAAAAACGGATTGATAACTAAACAAATAATAATTTTAAAAAATACGGCACCAAGGGTAGACCATTATCGGGAAGTAGGATATAGTGGGGAATTTAATTTATATCTGCACGCAACGATTAACCATTGATAATAAAAAAAAAACCGATTCTAAGCGAAGTTCAATTCATTTCATGTTCTCAAATGCTGTCATTTTATAGATTTCGATCAGAATTTATACTTCACGCTTTTAAAATAAAATTATAACATACACTCAATTTTTTTTCTTTTTCATTATTATGTAAAACTATTACGATGAATCTTGTGTCAAATTTCTGTACATTTATGTTCGGCGCCATAACAGTTTTATTCGATTAATTGGAAAAATAAATGGCCAGAATATTTTGTCTCTACGAATATTTTTAAACAAGTTTCGAAAAAAAAAAAAAAGATTGAAAATAATGAAATCACTGTCGTCAATTTTCCTACGTTTTTTTTCCCCCCCAATTACTAAGAAAACTACAAAAAAAATAACACACCAGCTATGTCGTTTAAAATATATATATAAAATTAATATGACATGGCGAAATAAATAATAATATTTACTATGTAAAAATTATTAAAAAAACCCCCCCTGTACCCCGTTATGAATTTTTTATCAATATACACTATTGCCAGAAAAAGTGACAACACGCAATACATATACGGTAGTTATGAATGTTAATTTATACATTTTTTTAAAAAAATTTTATTGCAGGTGGACAAGCTGTGTAGGAGTCTTAATGCCGTCGGACTTAAACGAGGCGATCGACTTGGAGTGTGCATGCCAAACTGCGCACTTTACATTTCGGCGTTAATCGCAGCAAGTCGTTTAGGACTTATTTTGGTATTTAAATTGACGGTTTAAATAAATGATTGGGGAATCGGGCGAAAATCCACACGTTTATTATAGATTTTTTTTAATTCGCGACTTTAGGTAAATATCAATCCTGCGTACCAAAGCGACGAGTTACAGCATAGTTTGACGCTTGCGGGAGTCAAGTGTTTGATTATATTAGAGACGTTTAAAACTCAAAACTATCCCGAAATAATAGAAAAAATCGATCCGGAAATATGGAAACGACCACCCAACACGCCGATCAAGTCCAAAGTATTACCAATATTGGAAAATGTTATTATTAATTCCGATAATCGTATAAAGTGAGCATTGATCGATGAACCTATTATGTGTACCTTTTGTGTTATCTACAAAGTTTAGACAATAAGTAGATAATATTTGTATGTCATCCCTACACAGCGTTGTGTTATTTGTTTTGTTTATTTTGTTACAGCGGTGCATATAATTTACAATCATTTTTGGACTTCGGGTCGAGTAAAAATTACGATAGCCCTAACATTCAACCCGACGAAGCATGTAATATCCAATTAACTTCGGTATGTAAAAAATAAAATAATATACGCGTACCTAAGTGTATAAAACATACTTATACAGGGTGCGGCAGAGCCGACTGACGAGTTTTGATGGGCTATAAATAACGAACAGTAAAACTTAGAGAAAAGGTTTTTATTTTATTTAAATCAGTATTCTCCCATTTTTAAAAATTATTTTTTGAAAATTATATCTCCAAGATGGCGGCCGTCAGCATTGATACACTGTTGTAGACGATCCAGTGACGGTCCTGTCCCCGTCCTCAAAAAAGTAGGGGCCGATCACCCCAAATTGAGACACAGCACACCACACTGTCACTTTAGGAGAGTGGAGTGGTCTTTCATAGAGCTGCCGCGGGTTATTTGTAGCCCAGTATCGAAAATTTTGTTTATTTACAGTTCCAGAAAGATGAAAATGGGCCTCATCGCTACAGAAAAAGTTGATATCGAAGGAATTTGCAGATGAATTTGCTGACAGAGAGTTTTACGATCGCCGTAGTCAGTAGCATTTAACTCTTGGACAAGCATTAATTTATAGGGATGGAACGATAAATCTTCGTAAAGAATTCTCCTCGAAGAACGGTCTGAGATTCCCAAAGCTACAGCGTGTTTTCGGGCTGAGCGTCTTGGTGACTGCTCAATTGACTCTCTAACCAACTGCACATTTTCTGGGGTTCTTACCGTTTTGGGTGCTCCGTGTCCAAGTCTACTTAGGGTACTTCCAGTTTCTTACAAATGCCGTATCCACAATTTGATAGCGTTAGCGGAAGGAACAGATTCAGCACGTGGAATGCCGAAGTGTATACGAAAAGCTCTTTGTGTAGCGATCACAGAATGATTATTTTCGTAATTCTCACGCACGACGAAACCACGATTGTACACCTGTCCAGATCATGATTACGAATAAAAACGGCATTACCATACAATTCAAAATTTACCACTTATTAAGGCCTGCTCTTATCTTATCACAAGCTAATGACCTCATTAAACTCCTCAGTCGGCTCTACCGCACCCTGTAAGTGCGAATAAATCAGTAGTTTACATCATTTGTTGATCAATTATTATAATTATAAAACATGTGAGTTAATGACGCAATAAAAAACCATTTACAATTTCGACTTACCGAATACTGTAAACATGATCGAAACGTATTGTTCCAGGGTACTACTGGTAAGCCAAAAGCAGCAGTATTGAACCACTTTGGCCTGATCAACAATATCTACTTCATCATGAAACGTCTCGGAATTAACGATAGTGTCAGTAGTAATATTAATATTAACAACTATTTGATCGTCAATAATTCTTATTTTCTATAAATCTATTATATAAAAATAATTATCTATCATTTGAATAAAACATTTAGGACGTTCTACAAAAGTTTTGCTGTCCAATGCCATTGTTTCACACTTTTGCTTTATCCGTGGGCCTACTCGGATCTATCATTACCAAATCGACGTTATATTTACCGTCGGCGCATTTTGAACCAAAAGCGACGGTCGACGTTATTACTAAAGAAAAGTAAAACAAATAATATGTTCACAATATTTACAGCTATAGCTTGTAATCTATGACTTTATGCGAAATTTTACTCGCCGAATAGGTGCACATTATTATATCGTATCAACAATTTTATATTATTATCACTAAATACGCGATAAATAAATTGCACTGTTTTATCATACTTTGAATGGAGCCGATAAAAGCGTAAATTAGTATAATAGAAGTGGCTTTCTGCAGTCATTCGCCATTTTGCAGCGCATTCATTTTAAATAACATAAAATATTGCGCGAATTAAAAATAGTAATACCAAGGGTTTGATGAATCATGAAAAAGGATAGGTTTTCCTTGGAATTTCAACTATTTAATTTTCTACGAGCTATATAAGCGTCATTTTTTTGTTGAAAAATAAGTATGCAGAACCTAAACACTAATTAAACGGCTATTTTTGTTGATAAATTATGTAGAATCAACCGGTTGAAATATAGCTATTTTGTTTTTCTAAACTTTTTCTAATAAACCCGCGCAATTATAGCGTGACAAACCCTAAACTGAGTTAATATAGCGATGATATCACATTTCGATCTATTCACCAGTAGGTTTTAAATATTATTACTATTATTAATATATAATATAATATAGATGCACGTTTTGTTTTGCCACACCGACAATATACTTGGACATGATTTCCATTTTGGAGAAACTCCCACCGGAACAACGAGAAAATGACATGCAGATTGCGATAACCGGTGGCGCTCCGGCTTCGCCCTCGTTGATAGGACAGTTTAGAAAAATATTTCCATCCTCTAAATTCATGGTTAATAATAATCGAATTATTCAATAATGACATTACCTATAATTTGTACTAATCATAATTTAACGAAACGCATTTCGAATGCTTTTGATTTCAGTCGGTCTTTGGAATGACGGAAACTAGCCCGTTTACGTTTCAAAACTTTTCCAGTGATACGGACAAACAGATTCTCTCGACAGTTGGTCATATACTAGATCACGTGGAGGTATAAATATACAAAATAAATTACTACACCTTGATTGCGCTCTTAAATAAAAAAAAAAATAAATAAATAACTGTAGTAAATTATCGCATTTCTAGTCGGTTCAATTTATAAATCTATCTTGAGTTATATTTAAGGTATAGCCAGTTTATCTAGGTATATTTTCTTAAGAAATAGATTTTTTTTTTTGTCATAAATTTTATTCATAAAACTGCAGATTAATGTGAAAAAAAAAAGCGATTTGATTTATGTAAAAGCCGATTGATAATTTATGAGGTAACGGACGAAATTAGTCATCCAACAGAACGTTTAAACATGTTTGCGTAAATACGATGACATCGACAGAGACCATAAAAGAAACTATATATATATATATGAAAAAAAAAATGTACCGTTCGTTAATTCGCATCATATTCGTCAATTATTTTACTTGAGCATTCGATTTGATAGCGACGTTTCGACACATTTTTTGGGTTTACATGGGAAATGTTTTCAAATAATATTATAGGCCAAAGTGGTGGATTCAAACGGCGATATGGTACCGTTCGGTACTCCCGGCGAATTGCTCATTCGCGGATATTTGAACATGAACGGTTATTACAACGACGAGGAAAAAACAAAGGAGACGATCGATTCGGCAAGATGGCTTCACACGGGGTACATGAATTATTGATCAAAAATTCAATTTTCAATTCTATTAACAACTGTATGTTATTTGTATGTTTTCCCTGGACAATATATAGAGACCAATTCGTTTTGTACGAAAACGGTTACGGTAACGTCGTCGGCAGAATAAAAGAAATGATTATTCGTGGTGGCGAAAATCTATTTCCCGTAGAGATCGAATACCTTTTGGAGTCCCATCCGTTAATCGCACTAGCTCAAGTAAGCGCGTACCGCCTCCGCATGCTAATTTACGTTTTTCAAAACAGATTTCCCGAAGTTCTGATTTCCGATTTACCTAAAGAGACAATTGTTTAAGATAGACACCCGAATAGAACATAATATACATTATTTTACTACGTGACGGCCGAAGAAAGTCCGAAATCCGTGTTTTTTTTTATATTATACATTCGGCCTTTTATGGACCTACAGGTGTACGGCGTACCCGACGAAAGAATGGGCGAAGAAGCGTGCGCCAGTGTGGTGGTAAAAGAAGGTTCGACGATCACGGTAGACGACATTAGAGCGTACTGCAAAGGAAGGGTTAATATCCGACGGTTGTTAATTCCTCGCAGCCCCGGTAGTTTAATTCGTTTGTGTATTTTACTATTTTCAGATCGCTCATTTCAAGGTGCCCAAGTACATATTCATCGAGAGGGGCGCGCTCCCCAAGACGCCGTCCGGCAAAGTGCAAAAGTTCAAATTGAAACAGTTGGCGTCGAAACGGATTTCGGGCGAACGTTGAAACGCTCGTGTTCGTGTCGAACAGTGTACAGCTTGTTATTGTATCATCGTAGAAATGCGACTTATAAACGGGCGAGTAGACAACGCAAAAATTATATTTCCAACGTACTTATTATTCTTTGTATTACATCCCAAACAAGCGCCCGGACGTCAATATATTGTCGGACACATATAATATATTCCAGAAAATTAACGGCCAGAAAGCCGATTATCAGAAAGTACGAATCCGGAAAATAAACTTCCAGAAATCGAAATGGCCAAAATTAAAAAAAAATATATATATATATATATACAAAATATTTAAAAATAAAGTAAAATTACCAGACAATAGTATCCCGCGCCGAGAATAATACTAGAATAGTTCTGTGCAAAAACGTCATAATTCCATTTTTCGTCAAAATCCGTTTAAAACGTTATCCGATAAAGATACAAATTACGTGTATATCTATACAAGAACGATATGATTCTGATTAGCCGTATGGGAAATATAACGTATTCGGAGCTGTGTGGTCTTATAATTCACTCAATATTTTTAAAACATTTTTTTTTTTTTTTTGGTCTCCCAAAAAATAGTGTTATGGCTGTTTTCTAATATTTGGGAATATAAATTATATTTATATTTCTAAACAGAAATCCGTGAGCCGATATTGAAATTAACTGATATGTCAGTCGAAAACCCCTAGTATTTTATACGATTTTTTTTATTCAGATTCCAGATTAACGTTTTTTCTCCAAAAATATCGGTTTTGGAAAAACACCCGATATCTTCAATATCGGCCGATACACGATATCCGTTTATGCCGTTACTCACCGCTAGTCTATGCATAGAGTTCTTCCTTCAATTGACAACACTTTCTGGAAAACTTCGAACTGTAAAACTACATTCTGTAATTTTCTTCTCTGTCGTTTTACTTTCTGTTTAAACATTTTCTGGAATTTTTACGTTACGACCATTTCATCTACTGGATTCCTATTTTCCAGAACACTACATTCCGTAAAACTATTTTCTTACTATCTACTTTCTGGCAAATAATGTCCTGTATGTTTATTTTCTGTAAATATTATTTTCCTGAACATTAATTTCTGTTTATTCGATTTTCTGTTCGTCACAATTTTTGAAAGATTTCCAATGTTTTGGCTCAGGTTAATTAATTTTTAGAAAAAGAGGGCGACCCCTACCCTTTACTTCTGTCAAATCGGTTCGTGATGAGAATGTTGAAAAATAAAACCCTGCGTTTCCTGCACATCGTAATAAATTATGTAAACACGTTATTTTGTAATATTTTTTACGGTAATTTATTTAAATAAAACAACCATAAAATATTAAGCTGTCTTACTTTAAAATATTAGATACGAAAAAGAAATTTAACGGGATTACCATAAACGTGTAGTTTTCTTTTTTTTTTTTCTCGCTTTACGTACAATAATAATATAACGGGCGCGTGTTTAAGCCGCTCGCATGTGATGGTAAAAAATTGTATTATAGTAATAATAATTATTATTATTATTATCATCGGCAGGCTATTTATTACGTAAAAACGCGATTTTCTTTTTTCAACGCATTGTAATATATTATCAAATTGAACTCGGCGAACAAACTACATTTTATCGTAAACCAATAATGGGGGAAAGAAAGTAAAAAATAAAAGAAATTACCTATATATTAATATTTAATATGGCCAGTCACGCAGTCACAGTTTTCGCCACCCCGTCTCTCTTGTGCCAAATTTAAAAATAAAACCGATTCCACACCGGTACATAACAATTGATCTCCTAGGATCGTAGGTAAATCGTATCTACGACGATGGAATTATTATGTATATGTTTTTTCCCATTGTGTGTATATAAAAAAAAAAAAAAAAAAAAAAGAGCCGATGGTGAAACGTACGAAAGGACATATTACCATGCGTATTGTGTGTGTATCAAGTTGAGTTAGTGGGTGCCACGTGTACATTTATTTGTTCACGAAAAAATCTCCTTACTTGTACGAGCAAACATTTTTATACTAAACAAAAAACGTAAAGCTTTAACTCGCTAAACTTTAATTTTTTTTATTATTTTGTTTTTTTGTTGATAGTAAAAAAGCATTTTCCAATAAATATTTTTAAAATAAATGTCGTATCAGATAAATATTGTACAAATGGCTTCCCAGACCATTAATGGTACAGTTTTTCCAGGGCAAACTGACCATGGCGAACGGCGGATCACTAGTTTAAGAGGTGCACCGGCAATCGGCAACCACATTATCGTTTTCGTACTTATTTTATGTTGTTGCGACGTTGCCTATCAACGACATTTGATTTATACTGTATACTTGTATAGTTTATACATTCAAAATTTGAATTTATTATTGTACTTATATTATTTATTGTAGTTCATACCGTTTACTTATCTACTTCAGATATTTATCGCGTAGGCACCTAATGCTTTTGTTGAGTTCAGCGTCATTCTTGACTTGTGTAGTACTGCAGTGTGTTGTGCTCGTCATATTCATCAATTTGTAGTCTGTAGATTGTTTAAACGTGTAATTTATTTTGTAAAATGCGAATTTTCGTACATCAAAAATCCATTGGAAGGGTCAAAATTAAAACTTGATTTGTAGAAGAAATATCCACTATCGTCTTACTTCGTTGAGTATACAAAACTGGTCCTAGGGGCCTCGATATTATACTCCGATCTAATATAAGTACAGACGTGTATACATTTCTGTAGACAACCATTAGTTTGGAGAAAAAAAAAATCCGTGTACAATATTGTGTATACGAGAACAAGAAAGGTAAATAAATGCATGTAAACTAAATTGTACACATATCCTCTACCAAAAAGTACCAAATAATACGGTGGCAGTCAAATTGGTATTTGTTGGCGTGACCCCCCCAAAAAAATGTCTATGCCGATTTGTTTCGTGTTCGAATGATTTTTTGGTTTTTTAAATAAGGTAACCACCCGTGTAGCAATTTTAACGTTTAAAGTCGGTTTCTCTTAACCTTGAATTTTAAACGGTTCGTATTACGCGGTACGAGAACTGTGACCTATTTAAAATTTTGGCGCCCCCGGGCATATAATTATTTATGTTACCCCTTCCCCTCTAACTATCGATAGTACACTTATTTCGTCCGTGATCGAGATTCTTCAATATTTTTTTACACATTTAATGTTTGTAATATGTATTTCAATATTAAAATCTAACAATTAATGAATAGAAGGATTGGACAAGTTGGTGTGGAGTAGCTGTAAGCGGTGGGCGCAACTAAACATCAAATCTTGAGGGTGTTACAACCATAACGTTCTCATAGCCGTGGAGGGGGGGCAATCCTTACACACCTTCCAAATATTATTACATATCGATATCGATATTCACGTATAATTCGTTTAATATTAAAATTACTATACTTCAAACAAACAAATTCAACAAATTTTATTGTATTTCCAAATACTCTACTTCACGTTAAATCGTTAGACGTGAGTTTCTATTGTAAATCACTCCAAATTTATTTAATATTTTTTCAGTACCAATTGCATTAGCCTTTTTCTATGTAACGAAATGTAAAAACTCTTTTAATGTTTTTATGTCACATAAGTTAGCGAAACGCTGGTACTTAGCCGATTTTTTAACATTATCATCGAGGAAAAACTACGTCCACACATTGCTGAACTCACGGTGACTTGCATTTATTTGTAAAGGTTAGGAAATATTTCTTAATGATTACTCTTTTGAACAACTTGTTTACATTACATTTCTTTAAACAGCTTACACTATTTGAAATGTACTCGGAGCTGCTAAATTTAAAGTTGGTATTACTATAGAAACTTCGGGAAAGTGTATAAATATATTTCAACTAGCTGTCCCGCCCGGCATTGCCCGTGTTACTTTTTTGTTGGTTCAAATTGTTTAGTATTTTTTTTTTTTTTTTTTAGAAAAGCTTAAAAAGTATAAAGTTAAGTCTAGTCATATGATATTATGTCCCGCACAATATTGAATAGAAAAAAAATGTATAAAGACGGGTTTTATCCTTATGTTCACCTCATACCTATCACAGTTTTGGGGTTATAATAGCTCTTTCACATGACCATTGGATGCGGTTTTTGACACCACACGACCGACACCGCTGTACAGACTTATGATTTAAACCAGTGGTTCCCAACCGGGGGGAATTCCCCCCTAGGGGGAATTTCTGTACTGGTTGGGGGGGAATTTAGTGATGACGAAATAACAAGAAATATTTTATTTATAAAATTAAAAACAATAAATTAGTTTTCGGACGGTCGCCTATTGATAACAATTTTAGGAGTATTTTATAACGATTGACCTATGCAGGTAATGTAATATTAAAAGGTACAACATTATTATATAATCTAATCTAATATTTATTCGACTATTCTATTTTCGGGCTATCTGTCGGCCTCCAATAACGGATAATGGAATCCAAATATACGTAATATGACATGACTTCACGTTTACACGACAGTTGAGCCGTACTATTACTACCGGCGATACGTACGTACGTAAAGTTTGTTCGAAAAAACGAAAGTACGATGAAAGTTATGTTCAATATGGATTTACATCCATCAATATTAATGGAGAAGAGAAACCTCAATGTGTTATTTGCAATAAAGTTCTATCAAATGATTCTATGAAACCTACAAAATTAAAACAGCATTTAGAAAACGTTCATCCTCAACATAAAACTAAGGATAAAAGTTTTTTTGAACGTAATATGAATATGTTAAAAAAAATGAAACTAGGTGCGACTGGAGTTTTTCAAGAGACCAATCACAAAATTGACGACATGGTTATTATTATTATACAATAAATATTTCGTATCATTAAAACAAAAAAAGGTCTTTTTAATTCTAATTTAGGGGGGGGGGCATAGGATTTTTGAAAATTTACAAGGGGTGCATAGAATAAAAAAGGTTGGGAACCACTGATTTAAACCAACTTTCTTATTAGTATTTTCTTTACCGATGGTTTTAAGGCTTTTTTTACGCCGAAAATAAAAAATTACAATTAAATAACTATTAAAAATGTTCCCGTGACAACCTTTTTGATAACCCTTTAATGCTTTTAAATAGTGATTGAATTATTATTTTTAATTTTTAGCGTTTAAACGCGTGAACGAATGAAAACCTGATTAGAATGAAACCTAACCTAATCTCCGTGGTAATACGAGGTATGACAATAAAATAACGAGACTTTCTAAATATAACCTAAACTATTAACGTTATCTATAAAACGATTATTGAAATATGATTAGAAAACACTTATCTAAAAGTACTATGAACACTGATGGCATCGATTCATTTTCTTATACGTTAGTAGCCTTGTTATTAGTGCGAGTTCGACTATACTGCCGAAAAATGTTAGATATAAAAATCGAACAACATGTGTTAACATTAAAATTCTTGTTAAATTAAAAAAAACTGCCGCGGAATCGTTTCGTATGTTATGTGAAGTTTATGGTGAAGAATTTTTATCAAGAGCTCGTGTTTTTGAATGGCACAAACGGTTTTGTAGTGGAAGGGAGGACGTCGAAGACGATGATTGTTCTGGACGTCCTACCACGTCTTCAACAAACGAAAACGTTGAAAAAATCGACAAAATTAATTAATCAATATTATTATAAAGAGGTATTAATTAAATTGAGAGAACGTGTCAGAAAGAAGCGACCAGATCTATGGAAAAATGGCTGGGTTCTTCACCAAGACAATGCTCCAGCTCACAGTGCATTTTCAATTCAACGTTTTTTAACTGAAAAAAAAATGTCTGTACTTCAACATCCCCCGTACTCGCCAGACCTTGCTCCTTGTGACTTCTTCTTATTTCCTTCTTATTTCTTTTCCCATTTTCAAACAGTTGATGACGTAAAAATGAAAACGGCAGAACTTCTAAAAGGGCTGAATGAAAGCAATTGGCAACACTGTTTTCAAGAATGGCAGCGACGTATGCAACAGTGTATTGATGCTGAGGGAAGGTACTTTGAAGGTGATAATCATTAAATTATAACATTTTTAAAATAAACAACTTTTATTCAAAAAGTCTCGTTATTTTATTGTCGCACCTCGTATAAGGAATCTATAGGGGGAAAAACAAAAATGTGAAAATCGGTTCGGTAGTCTTTACGGTTAGTAATAACAATGAAAAACATGCCATCTCTTTACAAGATAAAGAATACGTTAACCTAAACATAGATAAGTATATATGATAGTTGTAACCTTAATACCCTCCTCCCCGGAATATGTGTCTTTATACGTGCCTGGATTTCCGTAAAATTTATTGTAACGTCTGATGATCGGCAGGTTTCGCCGCTCCTAGTAATCGCCACTGAATTTATCAATCGTAATAAAATTTACCGATTAGTCGGTTGATCAATTCCAGCCGAACATTACGATAAGATAAGATAAGAGTGTGTGAACATCAAGTCTAACTGAACTGTACACTGAACCCAGAGTCGATATTTACATACTAACATTGATTATACAATATAATAATATATGTATCGAATCAATTGCACTAGTTTCGATTGTGATCAGAACGAGGAGAAAGTATACTATTACAATACTCGTACAATTGTGTTTTAAAATTATTATTCGTAAAATGACCAACTCGCCGTTAAAAATCACTAGGTTAAAAGGATTATGCGTTCCAAGTAGACGTCGAATCGGGTAAGTATTACGCTATACCTAACCTACCAATAATAAATAACATATTTGCATTTTTTTTTTTATTCATACAATAAATTATAATTGTTTGAAGACTTTTTTTGTGTGTAAATTAATTCAATCGTACATAATACGATTACTTTCGGATGTATTATTAAATTAAAAGCGTATACATATACTACGTTCTGCGGACGATTTAGTTTAATTTCAAGAAGATAGGTATAATTCAATAATAGATTTAGATAATCAATCTTTTTGGTACAATTAATAAAATTAACACTGTTTCACTATTTTTAGATGTAATACCTAGCAACATTGATTTTAATTAAAAAAATATTAAAACAAATAAACGTAGTTCAAACTACAGGCATGTTCGAATCTTGGAACAACCGTTTATAAAGGACTTAAAATTCTGTTGACATTAAACAATAAACAAGTGATAAAATGTGATTTTTAACTCTCGTTAACTCGTTAACAAGTTTGTTCGTATTTTAACTGTCGGGATTTTGACCTTGTTGGGATTTCGGTGTTCCGACACCGATTTTGACCCGGACTTATATAATCAATTCGTATATAAGGTACGATAAAAACCGTACAATTACGAATACCGACCAATTTATTTGTATTGAAATAAATTATTAATTATGTGTATATTATAATACCTCTCGGCGACCTCTCGATTGCCTTTATAACTTTTAAATAATTAATTTTAATTCTACTTGTGCCCTAAAGTAGTGATATATTCTCGAGAAATGGTTGTCGATCCAAACACAGTTATCTGTACGGGGCATCGGCCGATCCGCTAAAACCATATACGATCGGAGGAATTTTCAATGACGTCGTGTGTAGAAATCCCGACCGAAAATACCTGGTCAGCCGACACGAGAACAAAACGTACACATACGCCGCCGTTGACTCAGAGGTCAGTAATTGTACGAATACAGTGAACGCAACCAAGGGGCTATTTCGGGTGTCTGGACATCTCCCCGAACCGTATTTATGGAAATATAATATTTTTGTTTCGAGATTATTGTTTACAAAATTAATCATGCCTCGAAATTTGACAATTACATAAATTAAATGAGATTTGTAGGGGGGGGGGCGAAAGTAGTAAAAGACCTATACCCCTCCCTCTCGGTGTTAAAATTACTTAAACTAATAAAACAGCGTCTCTAGACTTTTTTTTTTTTTTAAAAATGTATAAAACAATTTGGGCTGGGTCAGTTTTTTTTACATTTAATAACGAATGGATTGCAAAAAAAAAACTGGAAACCATCCCACGTTACCGACGAGTTGTGTCGCACGTGCACCGTTCGTAATTTTATTTTGTAATTTGTATTTTCGCACCCGCGATCGTCTGTTGTTTACCCGCGTCGTAGCTCCGCTCCAAAACACGCCATCTATTGATTAAAAAATTTCGATTTTTAAGAATCGATCTCTTAAAAGATCGATCTTTTGCAACCGATCTTTTCTTTTCGATTTAAATCGATTCAAAAAATCGTTTTACTTTCATGAATCGCACATCACTACTCTTGACCTGGCAATGTGATAATGAATACACAGATTAAAAATTGTATAAGCCGATTTTTGTTCTCTAAAAATTCTCTAAATATATGTTATATCATATAACATAAATGCTTGAAATTAAATGTTTAAAAATGTTACTCATATTAAATCAACGATGTTAAAATGGATTTGTCAAGATGGTTATTTATAATCTCCTCCCCCACCCTCCTGTTGTGATGGATTTTTTTTTATTAAATGTTCGAGCATATATCCAGGGTTTAAAAACGTTATTCGCGCATCAATTGAAAATTAGTAGATACCTATTTGTGAATATAATGAGTTCCTTCAATGTTTGAAGTCTTTTTTTTTTTTATCGTTCTAACACGTGGATCCTTTTATAGGACGTCTTGAAATATCGTATAATATTATGACGATCGTTTTATATTCAATATGTCTTTGTACATATGATAATCGAGAACGTTTTATGAATTTACATTTATAGCATACTTGTTCGTTTTTTGCAGGTCGACAAACTGTGCAGGAGTTTCAGTGCTGTCGGTCTTAAGCGCGGTGATCGGGTCGGGGTATGGCTGCCAAACTGCGCACTTTTCGTTTCAGCTGTGATCGCTACGGCTCGCCTGGGACTAATTTTTGTACTTAATTAAATAAAATGCTTACAATCGGATTCGCTACAACGACAGTGTAGAACCAAAATTGATTTGGGGACTTTGTGTAGGTGAACATCAATCCGGCGTACCAGAGTGACGAGTTAAAGCACAGTTTGACCCTGGTGGGAGTTAAGTGTTTGCTGGCCACAGAAACGTTCAAAACCCAAAACTATCCCGAAATAATAGAGAGGATCGATCGGGACATTTGGAAGCGACCCCCGAACACGCCGGTCAGATCCAAAGTGTTGCCGTTCTTAGAGACGGTTGTTTTTAATTCGGAAAACAGTATCAAGTTAGCGGCAATACGAAATTATTATTGTTATATTTTAATCTAATGATTTTTTCCTAACCGATTTCATAGTGTACTTACGGAACCGCCCGAAAGTATTAAAATATTTGATTGTTTGTGTAAACGTGTACAGCGGTCTGTATATACGGTGTAAAACTCTGTTTGATGATTTTTGTTACAGCGGTGCTTATAATTTAGAATCGTTCTTGGACTTGGGTTCGAGTAGAAATTATGACGTCCCAAACGTACAGCCCGACGAGGGTTGCAGTATTCAGTTTACTTCGGTAAGTAAAACAGATCGTACGGTTACACTAAACCGTATACAATTTTATTATTAAAGTACTAAAGTTATACGTTTAAATCGTAAATTTCTATTTACAAAATGTTCATCGAATGCTTAAAACGTGCCTATAAATCCAAGCGTGTCGAAGGCGAAATACGAAGGGTATTCGTTTTTATGTTTAAAATTTTAGAGCTAGAATAATTGCGTAGGCGTAAATACGAAATAATATCTAATATAAAATTTGGTCGAGTAGTGGGTAGGTACATACCTATTACTATTTTATGGCCGAATGGTACGGTCTTTGTTACCGACGCGAAACGTAAAAAGTGAGTGCCCGCGATATTATTGCAATGTAATTTACCGGAACGGCGTGGTTTTTCTAGAAATTACCGCTACAGCTATCTGTTGTCCGGTTTTTTTTTCTCCATAAATAATGTCTAATATTTTAATAATACGATATATTCAACCGTCATCAGTAGTTTTACATACTGGCCTTGGTTTAGGCGACTGGTCACCTGGCCTCCATTTTTTGAGAAACCTCATTTTGATTCATTATATGTAATAATACTTGACTGACCAATGTCGTTGTAGGACATAAAATTTTCGTGTCGGTTAAAATAACAGTTATATATATATATATATAAAAAATAAAATAATAATACTTATTAGCGTTAAAACGTGTCGGTATTTGCGGAATTACCTTCGACCATATAAATCACGATTGAAGATGGTACCGTTCTTAATATTGTGATATAAACCATAAATATTTATCACTGAAAATAAATGCTTATCTGATCATGTACTACATTATATGCATGTTAAAAATTGTATTCGTGGTCTATATTGAGCTGTAAGTATAGTGACTTGGTGGGTAGTTTAACGCTTTTATTGATATTTACTCGGATTAAAAATATGTCCGTTGGATGGATGCAATAATGCCTTATAGATATCTTCGACAAGCATATGATAGGGAGAGATGGCGAGGAATCGGTACGACTCCTAATTGGCCCGTAAGAAGATGGTATACAAATATGTCTTATAATTCTTATATTTCTTTCGTAAAACAGCACACCTAATCGTATGAAATTTTGTTCGACTGAAAACGAAATAATAAAAAAAAAATCAATCAGAGCTCGGATTTTATAGCACTAAAAATAACTGAAATATTCGCTACAATGTGCAATAGAAACATGTAAAAATATTATTATTTTTTTCTTTTGTTAACAATTTAAGAAAAGAAAAACTTATATTTATTAAATAATTATTATAATATAAATCGAAAATGTGGGTATTTTTCTTATGGATTCACATTAATGACCCATTTTTTTTTTTTTTTATTATTTTACATTCAATATGAACGAGATGTATGAAAAATACAAAATAAATCCTTATATTATGCATGGAGCAAATTAAATTAAGCACCGCTACTCGAAAAATAGCACTAAAAATCTGAAATACTTTAAATATGCGAAAAATAGCGATATAAAATTTCACATTTATAGTCCCTGGTGCATTAAACAAATGTTTAGATCACTCTGCTATTTTCTTCCTATAATAACTGACAGATGCTATAAAACCCGAGCCCTGAATATAATCATTTATCATCAAGAATCTAGATGAACATGTGTTTACACACGTTATATTACTCGAAAATGTCAATACTAACCGTAAGCGTAATATCCACGACGTAGTTACGGCCAATAAAAATTTGTACAAACATACTAATAATAAATATTTAAAACACGGTTACGTTGTCTATATAACCGTAGAATTAAAAAAATAATTAACGGTTTTTATAGGGTACCACGGGTAATCCAAAAGCGGCGCTGTTAAATCATTTCGGGCTAATCAACAACGCCAATTTCTCCATGAAACGTTTGGGAATTCACGAAAATGTCAGTATACCGTACGCCGCATAGTACAATAATTATACTTCTATATTATTATTATTTCGCTGTTGATTTTACCCGATTTGCCCGCAAATCACACCCAGTAGTCATTGGGTTGCAATGTACAAAATAATATTGTTGTTTATCGTATAAGGGTACGTTTTGCTGTTCGCTGCCGTTGTTTCACACGTTTGGTTTATCCATGGGCCTACTCGGATCTATAATTACCGAATCGACATTATATTTGCCGTCGACGCATTTCGAACCGGAAGCCACAGTCGACGTTATCACTAAAGAAAAGTACGCACGATATAATAATTTAATATGTGTATACAATAAGGCCAGTGGTACAATTAGGATTATTTCGGTGAGAGGGGGCGGTGTTCGCCTATTGCAACCACTTATTTATGAAGACGCCACAGGTGTCCCGACTATCCGGCGTTCGATAAACCGTTAAACGCATATCGTATAGTTAGAAATATCGTATATGCAATGTATGTAATTGTCAAACGTTGAAGCGTAACTATTTTTAAATATATGCTAAGAAAAAATTATATTTCCATAAATACGATTCGAGAGGGGTGTCCGGACACATAAATACATGCCCCAAGGGTTTCCCACCGTGATATATCCCGTTGCGATATCTGCCGAGCTAATGAAAATAATCAAATTCTATTTTATTTTTTCACGAGTTTTCATATTTATATTTCGTTATATTTCGTTCATATAAATAGCCCAGTCCGCCCTTGACTATCAGTATTCAGTCGGTAATATTATTTTCAATTGGACTGCCTTTAAACGATATACTAAAGACAAACCTATATAATTTATTTTTCGCATAATCTAATGAAAAATTAAGATTTTTCAGGTTTTATTTGTTGTATAATTATTATGCTATTACAGGTGCTCCTTTTTTTTCGGCACTCCGACCGTATTCGTGGACGTGATTGCTGCTTTTGAAAAACTACCTCTAGAACAGAGAGACAATAAAGTAAAGTATGCAATGACCGGCGGAGCTCCGTGTTCGCCTGTCTTGATGGACAAGTTTAAAAAAACGTTTCCAGGCTCTGTACTTGTGGTAAATATTATATAATACGTACATTATATTATGTAATTGAAATGTTCCATTAGATAGCTAAACGATTAATAGTCGTGAAAATTTACTATCACGTTTTAGTCGATATTCGGTATGACGGAAACTAGTCCGGTTACGTTTCAAAACTTCCACGACGACACGGACGAACGAATTATGTCTACAGTTGGTCGAATACACGATCACGTGGAGGTTAGTGATCTCTTATCTTGTTCTCAAGCTCTTAAAGATCCTTAGCCGTCACCACGACTTCCTTCTATCTGTCTCGTTCTCGTGGTGGGTGGGATATGTGGGATAGACCTCCCCCCACCCATGACCACTTCAAAAAAAAATAATAATAATAATATTTCTATATTTGATTGTTTATTTTGTATTTATATAGTATATGTATTATTTCGACGGATGTTTCGGAAAAAAAAAAAAAAAAAAAAATTAATTCATTATCTTCTATCAATTTATATTTGGTTATATTTATTCAATTTAGTGTTTTATCTTTCGGTTAATATTTATAACTGTGACCATTGCTATAAATTGTATACAGTGGCTTCTGTGATAAGACTGGTCTAATAGTCATATTTATCAACTACTTAAAATATTGTGTACTTTACCGGTATTCACATTTACACCCAAATTGTTCATGTTTTAAAAGACTGAAGTAAGAATAAATATGATCGTAATTTGTTCTTTTAGTTAACACAAATCTTTTATGTATGAATTTTATTTTTAGACTAGGTTAACATTGTTAGATTGTAACAAGTAGAGAAGTGCATATTCAATCTGTAGAGGTTATTGAAGTCTAGAAAATAGACATAATCTTCTAGAAAAATAAATTTATTTTTCTATATATTTGTTAATTTTTATTGATATATTCAATTGATTTCGATACATAAATATTTATTTAGTTTATCGTAGGAGGTGCGGGGGCGTAGCCGGGGGCTTATTTTGCGGACGATAAATATTACTCCCATCCCCATAGAAATTCCCGAGAACATCACTTTGTTATACAATTACCATACATTCATCTTAATTATCCCATTTTCCCATTTTCACCGGGTAGTCTTCTTTAATTCCATCCAACCGACGTTTCAAGGTTCCGTCGTCCTTGGCCTTTTACCAGTATTGGTCAGTTCTGCAGAACCCAAATAATAAATCTAATGTTCTGAATAGCTGAAATTTCAGTATTACCGTCACGAGTTATATTAGCCGACCGAGTGTTTTTATAGGCGAAAGTGGTCGATTCAAACGGCGAAATGGTACCGTTTGGCACTCCCGGTGAATTGCTCATCCGCGGATATGTAACCATGAGTGGTTATTACAACGACGATGGAAAAACTAAGGAAATGATCGATTCGTCGAGATGGCTTCACACGGGGTAATTAATATTTTATTGATCATAAATTCTATACAGTTTTATGTAGCTGATAATAGGTTATTATCATTTTTCGGGTTATTTTATATAGAGACCAATTCGTTTTGTACGAAAACGGCTACGGTAATATCGTGGGCAGAATAAAAGACATGGTTATCCGAGGAGGCGAAAATATATTTCCGGTTGAGATCGAATACTTTTTGGAGTCGCATCCACTAATATCACAAGTTCAAGTAACTATACACATAATGATGTAAATCAAAATAAAAATGAATTATAAATCACTAATATTCGTAACAATAATATAATCCTATGTTTCGAACACATGCGAATGTTTATTCGTTATACCCGCAGTCAACTACGCGTCACTGCAAGGATAATTATGACGAACAGATTTTCTTTTCATCTTTACCGACTATTTGCCTATATTTGTTCGTATTGTGTTGTTATTCGTTATATGTATATGGATTTTTTTAGGTGTACGGTGTGCCCGATGAACGGATGGGCGAAGAACTGTGCGCCAGCGTCATCGTAAAAGAGGGTTCGACGCTCACGGAAGCGGACATAAAATCGTACTGCAAAGGGAAGGTTAGTTTATTTCGTCGAAGAAGAGCGAAACGATCAAAATTGTATTCATATCGTTCCTATTTTAGATATCCCATTTCAAGATCCCCAAGTACGTCATTATCGAAACGGGCGATTTTCCCAAAACGGGATCTGGCAAAGTACAAAAGTTTTTACTGAAAGAATTCGCGATGCGGCGGATTACGAATTAGAAGAAACATTATTGGAACCCGCGGACCTGCGCGGTTTTACGGGTTTTTCTTTGGAATTTAAAACGATCCCGTACTGTCTAATACTCATATAATCGGTTTTATCATTTTTAAACTTATATAATACTGTCGAGACGGCTACCGACTAGGCTAATCGTATACACTTCGTAAATATCTTTTGTGAAATTTATCGTCGGCGCTTACTATACTGAAGGTGTGACAAACAATATACACGCATCGTGTTTTACATTTATTGTTCAACGTCATCAGCACGTACCTATATTGGGAATTAAACGCCACACCTACAACGGACAAGCTGCACGAATAATTCTATTGTTATTTGTTACAATCGCGAGCCAACGTCCTTTTCCGCCAATCAGATGATCAGACATCAGATATTTAGTACTACATGAGTGGCGGATCCAGAGTTAGCGAACCGTGGGTCAGCTATTTTCGATAGGCCGCTTTTTAGGGCTACAAATTACACTTTTAAATAGGTCGATAATATTGTAATTGTTATCGAAAACACTTTAGAACTTTTCTATTTTTATTATACGAAACATAATAACGTACAAACAAATAAGACCGATCACCAGAGCTAAGAATAACGACTAGAAATCAGGGACAGGAACCTTAATGATTTTATCGGTTCAAAAAAAAAAAAAATCAGTTACGGTTCTTAAAATTATAAAATACAGGTTCTTAAAAATTCATAGTTTCAAATAGCATTACCTACATTGCGTACTAGGCGATTTTTTTTTTTAAATAATAAAACTACCATCATAATAATTGTACTAAAAATAAGTAACATGATTACTACGTGTGTGTAAAAAAGTTATTTTTTAGCATCTAAAAGAATTGAAAATATTTGTACTTTATTTAAAATGTTCCGGTTTTTTGAATTGCGAGATATTTTCTCAAATTTTCTTCGGGAACCGGTTCCAGACCCTACTAAAAATACACAATTCGATAGTCAAATATCTTTGATTTAAAATTAACATTATACGTGAGTCTCGCTGTTGTTCACATCTAGTGAACAATATTTTTAGACATTAGAGGTTTCTCAGTGATTTGCGCTGAGAACGTTACTATTGGTACCTAATAATAAAACTTGTACTCATACATTTTGTATAGGTATTAGGTACCTAGGTTAACTAATTTTTTTTGGCGTTCAGAAATTCTTCTACAAAAATTAATTCAAGATCAATAAACCGGCATTTTATTTCGCCGTTAAATAAAACGCCTAATATTTGACTTGTTAACTTCTGTAGTCTATCGATAATATGAAACAAATGTTGATTGTTTTTTTTTTACTTTTATTCATTTAAGACTTGTAATACTAATCTGCAGATTTTTTTTGCGAGAAGACGATGAGCAATAAACTATTTCATTTCACTATAAGGCATACGTTTCTATTAAAAATTAAAAAAATACTCACATTTTTAAATGTTTCTTCCAAATTGAAAGCTCTGCCAATACACAGGTGAGATAGGTCGACCACAATTTATTAGTGTCTTCTTGAAACTATTAAACACGTACTATAGGTAACTTGTGTTATATAGGTACTTACCTACTCTTTAGTGGAATTCAATGACAACTATTTACAATAAACTATCAATTACTTAGCCTGAGAAGTAGTTATATTTAAACATTATTGTTAAAACTGCTTTAAATAATTAATATATATATATATATATATATATACAACCAGTAGTTTAGATACTTAGTTGTTATTTTTTTAAGTAATTACATAGGTAATTACCTACCTACCAGCTACCTATTAATGACAATAATTGTATACAGGTGGTAATAACAAATAATAATGACATACTATTACTGTGTAATAACTACAAAAAATGGACTTAAAACTCCATACCTATGTCTTTGCTAGCCTGATGACTATGAAAACCACGTCAAATTAATATGACTTACGTATATGTAGGTTTTCTCTATTTTTGACACAGAATTAAAATATAATTTTTTACACTAAATTTAAGGTTTATAATGTAGTGCAGAAATATTGCATCAAAAAGTACTTGTATAATTATTATGTCCATCCTATAACGATAAAATAACCATAATGTCAAGTATATTCTGCCTTGAATGCAATATACATTGAACGCTAAAATGTATTTATCCTAATAATTCAGAACATTAAATTATCAGAATACTACAATCATAGGCAATTTTTATTTTGTTATGTTATAGAGTTCTAAAATTGCATTTTTTTTGTTCTTTATTGTTGGAACATAATAAAAAAAATTATACTTTACTCTTAAAAATAAACATTTAGGTTAATCAGTTCAGACATACTTATTATAAACCTTATTAATATAATAGTAATTTAACAGAAGAAAGATATGAAATTTCAAGTCATATTTTTAAACTAAATATGACACAACAAATTTGTATGAGGAATCCCGCCGTTCCAAAACACCTTCTTTAATGAACACTTGGATTCTAAACTATTAAGCACCTTTATATCTGAAAAAAATAAAATAAAATAATTAATATATTCAATTGAATGCAATTTTATCACCAGGTATGTAATATATTACATTTGTTTAATATAATATAATATAATAACAAAGTATATGATTAACACACGACTGTAAATAACTGACCTTTAGTGACGATGTATTTTTTGATATTTCCGATAAATTCTGTAGTTGGTAAAACAAAATGTACAGTGCCCACGCTCAACTTCCCAACGGTGAGACCCAACAATCGATTATTGCTCGTGAATACCGGACCTCCGCTAAATCCAGTGCACACGTTACAACTAGTTGTTATGGTGCCAAACAATGCACTTTGAATACAACCAAAAACCGTAGCGGCTGCATTGTCACCACAAACATATCCGACCGCAAACACTTTTTGTCCTGTGAAAAACTAATATTTTATTGTAAACCGTCCAGCAAATAATGAAATATGTTACGCCAACCGACTAATGGAGTCTTGTTGATTGATATTTCACAAGGTACAACGTCGGCTGTAGTTGGTTCGCCGACGATTACTGCAATATCGTTGGAATCGTGCGCGTGTGTGGCGTATATCACTTTGCCTCTAATCACATACCCGTCATAGTGCAATATCACCGATTGGGTTTTCTGTCGAAAATAAGGCAAATTAAGTAATTCGTTAAACGACAATTATTATTATTATTTTACACACATATTGTACGACATGAGCGCAAGTGAGATACAAGTCGCCGGCCGTGCCGGATTTGGAAACGCATACGGCCGTTCCTGTACTACAACCACACTCTACTCTGACTACGGAACGCCAATGGTAATTTTCCCCTGCAACAAACCCGGAACATTAATCCGGTACGTACTCGGAATACCGTTTTCCAAATGTCGTTGGTCTCCTACCTCGGTTGAACGTATTGTTTTTCGTGTAACGCATTTTGGCTATTGTCAAAATTATTCGGTTTATTTTGCGTAGTAGTACTGTAGGAACACGTGCCTACGAGTACGCATAAATACAAACAACTTTTATGAAAATACGCAAATATACCGGAAAGTAAAAAAAAAAAAAAAAAACAAGATCTAATCTGTTTTATACTATCACATTATCGTATGATATCACTAAATTCAACGGTTCGACTGCAGCGCTCCTCGTGGACAACAGTTACGCCCCGGGCCTATACCAATGACCGACGAATGTGATTAGTCAAAAGTGAGGGGATCTGCCTGTGAAACCTGTGATTTCTGGTAAAAACACGGTTTCTGTAATAATTCCGAATTTTCACTGTGATTCTTCAGCGAGAAATAATCGTAGAAACCACACATTTACTAAGATTAATTAAGATATTAGCATTTATTTAGACGTGGTACAGTTTTCAAAAAATAATCTGACGGTTTTTTTTTTTCAAATTATTTCGAACTAAGCTTTTTTGGTTTTACGTGGATTTTTCTATTCCTGTAAAATTGCTCAACAATTCGACGCGTGGTTTATAATATAATTCGCGGAGGAAAAAAAAATGAATGTTTTATTGTAAGAGACTGCGATTATTGTTCCGATTATTAAGATTCTTTTCCGCAAAACGGCAATCAGAAACAAAGACCGAGAAGTACCGGCAAAGACTACAGTCGACCTTGTTTCTCGTATATGCCCAATGGTAACAATAATCAGTGGCATAGCCAGGATTTCTCAACGGAGGGGGCCAAACAATACAAATACAAACGAACCCGAAATTACACGTTAAAATTCCATTATTACATTTAAAAATATTGGTACCCACTATACTTACTTAGTCAATAAAATATGAAAATAAACCACATAATTTATGCGACGTAAACCATAAACATAATACGATTACGATAAAAATATGAAGAAAAAAATACGGCCAACGGATGAGGCCATGACCCCCGTGCCCCCTTACCGCTCATGGATACGCCACCGACTATATACATCAATATCCGGTCTCTGTAAAAGTGTAAAATAACCCGACAGGAATTATATAATACGCAGTCATGTAAAATAACCGGAAAATACCAACAAACCCCCCCAAAAAATGTAAAAAAAAAACTTCGTGCCATTGTTGCAGGTGAAAAGTTGGGATCTGAAGGGAAATTTAATTTGCTAACGAGAAAACGATTCTGAGCATAGTTCGGTTAAAACATGTTTTAATCGATTAAAATTGAAAATTGTATCAATTTGAAATTATACGAAATAATATTACAACTGTCCGAATTTTTTCGTCACGATTTGTTGAGAATTTTACGGAGCTCGAAAAAGTTTTATCCACAAATTGGAAAACATCAGATACACAAAATGCCGTAATACGTTATATGATTTTTATTAGCACTTGAAATTTTTACGACTATAAAAAATGTCACGTCTTTACGATTATTTTTAACCAAATTACAAAAAAAAAAAAAAAAAAACACTCGAAAATAATACAACTATTGTTTATAACCTAACCTAACCTAACTTAACCAAACTATTGTTTTATTATTTTGGAGTTTTCGGTGTATTTCCCAATTATTAAAGAAACTATAACGAAATTCAAAATACTTTCAGAAAAAGCGCTAATTTGAAAATCAGAGCCAGATTTCCGGTAGAAAAGTCATTTACGGACAGAGGAATAAAGAAAAAACGCATATCATAGTAAAAGATAATCATAAAAAGGTCGAAAGAGACTTAAAACTGATCGAAAACGTCAACAATTCGAGTAGGTTCATCACTCCGGACAATGAAAAGTTTATAGCCAAAAAAAAAAAAAAAGGGAAAAAAAGGTTTCCGGAGGAGTGATGATAACAAGATGTTCAAAACACTCAATTTTATTCATTGACATAGGTTTATTTAAATTTGTAATTATTTTTTATCAACGAAATACGCGTAATGATCGCACCAAGTATAGTAATATGTATTATGTTTATGTACCTATAATTTATAATATAGTGTAAATTTACTGTGTACACTATCAAATACGTTTGTATTATACGAATATATTATAATAAATTTCAACAACGAATATGTACATAAAACATACCATTGTAAACGTATTCGAAATCGGCTATCTAATTTCGCTATCGTTATCGCCGTTGTCACGCAAACAATTTTATTCTACCGAAAAAATACCCAAGGTAAAATTGTCTGAAATCGAAAATCATAACATTGGAATGACGTACGATATACAAGTATGGCAATTTAGTCTATATTTTTCACCGAGTTACAAAGAAACAAAACATAATGGAAATTAACAGACAAATTTGTTTCTGTTTTCTGGACTTGTCGCGGAAAATTCGTTAAGAAAACGAAAACAAAATTGAAATAAAATCCACAAATCTCACAGTTGAACTATCTTTCGCAGATACAGTGTTGCCCATTAAATTGATTTTAAAAAATCAACTTAAATTTTGAAAATGTAATTGAAAGAATAACAAATGACGGAATACGTATACACCGTCGGTAGCCGATCATTGTTGAAATACTTTAGCTTTAATTTATATAGAACATAGTAAATAGTAATATATTTGCAATGCTTTGTTTATTGTTAGTCTGTGTCAAGTAGTGGATCTTGGTAGAGAGTTCAAAGTGTTTGCGAAAATTTAGCGGAATTGGTTTTAAAAAATGGAATTGGTCTGTTTTTGTATCTTGGCGAGGTCAACGTTTTATAAGCTCTGTCCCGGAAATGTTCACAAAATTAATTTTTTGTTGATGATTTTAGTTTCAGTGCGGTTCTGGCAAGTTCTTCATTGATGGTAGACATTTTGTCGGAAACAAAATTACGTATCAGTGATTGCCTGTGATTCGACGGAGAGCGGATGATCTGCGCTGAGAAGTTTAGGGCGAATATAATCTATATCAAAAATCAATTGCCGTATGTATGTAATATCATCATTCGAGACCGACACGACCGATTTGACTGATTTCGTTTCTTTTATTGTACTCGTTATTGTCAGGACAATGTTTGTATGAAAGAAAATGATAGGAAAATCCACCGGACAAGTAAAAAATTTGTTGATTTACCATGGAAACCAAAAATTATAAATAACAATACAAAATAAAACGACGAGTACGCTAAATCGGTAATCTTCCTCCACAAAATATACAAACAAAGTAGTGATAAAGCTACATTAAGTTTAGACGCTCGAAATGGAGTCAAGCAATTTCAGTCTGGTCGACACCTATGTAGATCGAATAATCTACAATTCTTCTAACGAAAAAGACGAGGAACCACTGTCGAAGGTTATCCCGGAGTAAAAAATAAATGGATGCCCTTGGCAGGTTATATGTAGTTCATTCGAATAACAGTGAATGTTTCTACTTTAGAATGTCGCTCCACGTGATCAAAGGTCCGATCTCATTTGCAAGGAATAAATCTTAAAAGAAAAAAACTGTCTGCTTGAGGGTATGATCCTTACTGGCTGTGGAGTTGGGGAAACGGTCTTGATCCCTAGAATATCAATGATACCGACCAATCTTCAATTCCAGTTTAGACGGCTCTAACTTCGCGTGAAATTATGCTTTTCCATAAATGAGCCACAGGGCCAAACATTAAACGTTGCAGGTTTAGACCTAACCGTCCAATGGTCAATTGTACGTGGCTGTGTCACGTGTCCCATACAAACAAAATCTATTTATGCCGGTCCCAGAAATATATATATGACGCGTAAGACCAATTGAAACTTAAAATTTAAAGATTTAAAATCAAGCAAAATTTTAAACTAATATGGAATTAAAAAAAAAGAAAAACCATTCAATTAGATTTAGACAAGAAAAAAAAAGTAAAAAGAAACACGCATTGTAAAACTACTTACATTCCATACTTCGCTCTGAATTTTAAAAAGACGATGTGCGGGATAGCTATACGATTCTGGATAACCAACAAACTTGAGCCGAGCAAGGCCGGGTGATGGCACCTAGTCATTTATATATATATATTATCAGTTTTGATGGGAAAGGATTCCTTGTGCCGATGAGTGGAAATCACGAGTGTTATCGAATGTTGGCGTAGCTTTAGTAGAAACGGCATTAATGTGTTTTGTAAAGTATATAGAATGTAGATTAATCGTTTAGTTAAAATACCGAATGCCACGATAAATTGATTGTTGTAAGGACAAAAAAACCGATTCTGAGTGGAGCCAGGTTTAACCGGTTTAATCAAATAATGAAAGTACAGTTATTTACCGTGTAACCAAAAGAATACAGAAACTGACACAATAATAAATATGCGAAAAGTTCGAAATTCAAGTGGGGCCCTCTATAAAACAATATTTGTTGTGCGCAGTCGGTGTGTGCGGGACGGTTGTAAACATTTATATTTGACAATCGGTGTAGGTGTTTCGTATTAGTTAGCATTAATACAAAACGTACCAGTTTCAAAAATAACAAAATTGAGTTGTATCAGTTGATTCTGATAAGAATAAAAAACAAACAAATAGTAGCAAATGTATTTAATTTTTCAGGAATTAGTGTTTTTTATGAAAAAAAAAATAAAATAAAATAATAATAATAACACTAGACGAGTATGCAAAATTGATTGTTTCCATTTAATAACTCATATCAAAATAAATTATTGGTTGTGAATAGTATACGTTTTGACGTTATGTACTTTACGATATGCTAATTAAATGTACATGAATTCCAATGGGTTATTCTAAATAGGTTCAGTTATTACAATCCGATTTAATTTCGAACATTTCGGATTACTGTTGCGGGTAAGTTGTACCAAGCAAAAAAAAAAAAAAAATCGAAAACAGGAGATTGTCGCTCCTCAATTTGAGAATTTCCTTGTTCCAATCACTCGAACAATAATAATATTATTTCCTATCTATATAGCGTTGTTGTTATAATATACACCTCAAGGCGGTGATAAATTCAAAAATTGTTTTGTAACAAACTCGTAGAACCAGTTATGGAACTATGAAATAAAATATACCAAGGTTGATTAATTCGCGTGGTACTCGTAAATATATTACAACTTGCGATTGGTAGTTTTGTCATTCGACGCGAAGTACGCGCGCATACATCTGCGTATCGTTTTGCCTTTTCGTTTTATTACATTTTACAAACGAATCTTGGAAACAATGAAAGGTAAGAAATGTACTATTGTTATTATTATTATCAATTAAAATATTGAAACTCGACGTGACGTGTTAAATACGTTTAATCAACCCTTATACAATACGGCGTGCTTTTATTATTGTTTATTATTTATTTATTTATTTAATTTTTTTTTTTTTATTTCGTATAGATTATTATTTCATAAGTGTTATTTTTTGTTCAACGTTGCCCGTGTTCGTCAGCCCGTCGACACAAATATCCTACACTTCCGGCAACGTGAAACTACAACCGTCTAGAATAATTTATAAAAATGCGCCGGATTTCGATGTGTTCAGTTGGAGGTTATGCAAAGTACTATACCTAATATAAGAACGTCCGAACACTAATGGATTAACTGACGGGTTGATTTTAATTATTGTTGTTGAATTGTTTTGATTGGCGAGTAGGCTTTGCATCAAATCGAGAAAACCAACTCGGTCATATCTACCATAAGTTTAAAACTGGTGCTATTGATGCTCTACGAAGGAGCACTGGGGAATACATCGAGGCAATTGGAACGCGTTGTCGGGTTTAACGGTCCTAAACAATGGATAAGAGATCGATATTCGCAAAAGATACAATCGTTGAAAGTAATATTTTATTGCGATCTGACAGGTTTATTACAATTTTAAAAAATCATGTTTGGCCGAACATAAACGGGATATTTGTTCAGTGTACATGACTAGTGTATTTGAAAGGACTCGTGATTTCGCTCCAAGTTAAATTTAGATTAAAACAAAAGCTTAATTAATACGAATAAAACGATTTGTAATTAGACAACATGCATATATATATGTATATTATTAGGTTAAATGAAACGCACGGAGGTCTTTATACGTATTACTAGTGGGACAGATTTCACCACTGCCTTGAAGAAACCTTGAACTGCCTAAATACATTATATATATATATATATATATATACAGGGCGATTGTCCACGATTATCATGATCTATTACCACTATTTATGATCATATTATTGTTCGTTTCCACTACTTCGGTATAAATTCTAAACTGTTATTATTCATAAACAGTAAATCCAATATTAGCGCTAGTGTATTCGACATTTTTAGACAAATATTCTTTTATCCAAGCTGTATTGAATATAGGGGAGGCGGAGGCCAATTGTAAATTACAAGTTAATACTAGTTTAAGGCATATAAAGCAGGAACAAAACATTCCAAAATCGTCATTCCCAATATCTGATTATCCAAAATTATTCATTCGGATATTCTAATAGCAGCATAGATATTTATTAATAATTGCTTTTAAATTCAAGTTAGGTTAGATTATTAATACATTTTTACCGAATGGAAATTGAAATAATGTTGCCCAGAGTAACGTCATCCAATACTGACAACTTATCGTGCAAATCACTTTAGTAATTTAAACACAATTACCTTTATACAAAGTTGGTTACTGCTATCTCGACCTGTTGGACGTTATTCGTTCAAAATATGTTCGTAACTAGTGAATTATACTTTATGAAATTATTGCTATTGTTTTTTTGTGTAATTTATTTTATACTTTATATTGTTTAGAGTCACGACCAGAACGATTACGAATTGGATATGGGTACCAAAATATTTATGGACAAACACATTACGCCTAATATTCAGTTCCTAGAAACTATTATCAGGTGGTATAATTCGAGTTACGAAGTAGTCAATTTTAGTAATCCCGACAGTGCTGTGAATTCAATAAATAATTGGGCAACAAATATTACCCGCGGACATATTCAACAGTTAGTAACCGAAGGTAACTATGCCTGTAATTGAATTGAACATTAATTGCGATTATAACAGTGGCGCCTTGGGGCAACTTGAGCATTTGCCTTGGTTTAAAAAAGTTAACTTTTGGCCATGATTTAAATCGGCATTTCGAGGTTCATCCTCTGGCTTTCGGGTCTAGGAGGTATAAATGCCAAAACACCGACAAATGTTTCGTATACCTCACCGATAAGTAATCCGTGGACGAAATTTCGATTTTTCTATTTTCCGACCGATTTTCACGATTTTTAACGACGATTTTCAACTTAAACAATAAAATTTAAATGCAACGAAAGCACGTATATCTTTGCAAGCGTGATAAAAACTGAAATGCTTATCTATTCCTAAACATATTTCAGCGAATCGATAATATTATCATTTCTTCATCGGTCGGCAAATCGGTAAGTTTGCCCCGGTCTACCAAATATTGAAATGACGCCATTACCCCAATGGTGGTTTATGATATAGATTTAATAATAACTATTATTATAATATCTGTATTTATTGCAGCTGATACCAAAGAAAACACGGCGCTCCTATTATTGAACGCAATATATTTTAAAGGTTATTGGACGTATCCGTTTGATGAAATGCTTACCAAAGAAGGGATATTCTATCTTAATCCCGAGTCTACCATCAGCGTACCGATGATGACAACTCTGAACAATTTCAAAATAGCTACGCTGGAATCTCTTAATTCCCGATTGATTAGCTTGCCGTATCAGGTAAAGTGCGATTGTTTTTGTACGTCTAATATAGGCATTTGTAATATTTGCAATACTATAATACAGGGAGACAAATTTGTAATGTACATACTATTGCCGAATTCGGTCGACGGTTTAAACGATTTGGTCAATCAAATCAATCCGGTGACACTGGGCGACTCGATAAAAACTATGCAGTCGTATATGATAAAAGTCATATTGCCGAAATTTAATTTTGAGTATACGTCGGTACTCGGGCCGGTATTACAGACGGTCAGTTGGATTTTCGAATATTAAACTATTCTATTATTATTATATTTTGTTTACGTATATGTTTGTGTCGATATTCAATAGTTGGGAATAATCGATATGTTTGGATCAAAAGCGAATCTAACGAACATAGGCATCGGTCCGTGGGGCAATCATCTCGTGGTGTCGAACGTACTTCAAAAAGCCGGACTCGAAGTAAACGAACAAGGAAGTGTCGCGTACGCTATTACGGGTTAGATAAAAAAATAATAATAATACAAATATTAATAGCCAAACGATGGCGTAATGTGTTTGCGTAAAATTAACACATTGTTTTAATTGTTGTAATTGTAGACGTTAATTTAGATCATCGAATCGGCGTATCGATCGAAGACGTTTTCGAAGTCAACAGACCGTTTTTATTCCTAATAGAAGATATTACAATGGACACCATAGTGTTTGTCGGAAAAGTGACGGACCCGCTCTCGCGGGGTTCGCCAACAGTTTCCATTCCGTTGTAGTATAATCAATAGAACGCAGATTAATATTGTAAATCGTATTCGCTGTAGAAGTGTAAAATTTGTTTAGGTATTATTATTTGTATATTTAACTATAAGTAGTGATTTTCAAATAGCGTTTGTTCGTTGTAATAATATTTTCAGGTTTTTGCTTTGTGGTCTATTATTTAAACGCCACTCGAAAATCACCACCTCCTCAACCGCCAGCCGTTTAATTTTGATGTTATCTGATTTTACAATATTGCAATTATACGACATCGACATGAGCTGATCAGTTAGAACGCGAAGGAAATTAATTTTACGTGCATTTAAATAAACATTAATGTATACAAACCTGCAATATATTTTTATTTTTTTCAAACGAATATCGTTCGGTGCACGAAAGAGCGACAACGACTCCGGACCGTTCGTGTTATTATTGTATACTATCAAGACCGGGGCCAACTTAAGATGACAATTGTATTTAGCCTTGTTAAGTTAATCAAGTTAATATTGACAAAATTACATTTTAAATTTTTGTTGGCAATCGAAATACTTTAAATAGATACAGTTAGATGACACGTGATAGAATTGATAATCAGATGAATACATTCTACAGGTGGTTTTTTTTCATTTTAAGCTCATTGCTCTGCAAGAGGCAAATATTATAGTCTAATTAACCCCACGTCGCATTATATCTTATAACTACTAATCGCATTATGAATTTCTCAAAACGAAAAATATTACTCGCAATTATACTAAAACTGAAGATTTATCAAATCAGAAATATAATGTAAACACTTGCATTCGATCGAAATTTAATTCAAATTAATTTAAAATACATTAACCAAACTTGAAGTTAATATATTGAGCACACAAAACAAGTTACTAATTTAGGTTAAAATTAATCGTGTAAAAAAATCAACTGGTTAAATGACTAAACGTTTTAACATAATTAAATTGATTAACGCGTTAATGCCAAGCCTAGTATACTAAGAGTAAATAAATATTTTGAAATTCCACAACGATGACATGCATCAAGAATATTATTATTCTGTATTGTATTTTTGTTTAACGTACATGATTGGTGATGGAAAAATTTCTTTCAATTTTAAAATAAGCGAGATGTTGAGATTCGATTGAAGTCACCTCGAGTGCTAAAATTGTCCAATAATTTTTAGTGGGTTTATTACATTTTCGGGAAATTAGAACCCCAGACGATTTCCAACCGTAAGATTTTTTTATTTTTTTAGACACTGAAAAGTTTGACAAGCGTTACTCGTGTCCGATGTATATAGTGGTCGGCTGCGTTTACACGTTTAAACGTAATATTACGTATTCAGACTTAATTTATACTCGATTCTTGAATATCATTATATTTTAAACGTAAATTATTATCCAATGGAGTTGGGATTGAACAAAATGATGTAAATACTATTATCGTGTTACTTAAGTGTTACTTCGGAAACGATACGATATGAATTATGGTGGGGAAAAAAAAATGTATCTAGGACCCAGGTATAGAGTAATAATTACTAATTAGTATGGTAATTGCATAAGTTACATTCAAAATATCGGATTTTTTTTCTATCTGGGTTCGGATTTGATTGTAACTAATAAATACCTATCTACCACGGTACAGCCGTATAAATCGAATAAAATAAAATATAAACATAATAAACGTATATTTGTATTATTATTATTCATACATGACATTATTAAACTTCGCAAAAGTCTTGGATATTACAAAAACAACTACTGCAGTAGCTCGTCGAGGGCACCGTAGTACTCTCCGCCAGATCTTCGGTCACCAGAGTTCCGGTAGTCGGAACGGGTCGCGGAATCACCTCCCAACTGTTGGGTTCCTGAGTGAGCGGATTAGGTACCGGCGGTACGGCCGCGGGTTTCTGACCGCCCCCGCCGGTGGTAACCGACTGCAGCATTCCAATGACTTTGTCAACGACGGGTTTTAGATCCCGTGTATCCTCCCCCGAACCTAACACAGTATTCAATACTAGTTGATTACACATTGTCGATTTATTCAAGTAGCCCCATCTCGGTTTAGGTGGATTTTTTTTTACCATCGCTTACACATCGCTTAAAGTTAATTGCAGTTCCGTAAACGAGACTGGTAATTTTTTGAAATTATTTTTCGGCCTACCATATTTAAACCCAACGGAAGTTATCGATTGATTTAATGACGATTCGTTGGCGGTTCGACCAGCAGATGACGTAACAATTGTACAGTTTATGGACTATGTATTTGATAATTACATTTCCCCAGATGCAAGTTTTCCACCAAGTGTATGCGCTCAATTCTCCACTACTACAAACAGAACTACGGATAGCTGTGCGAATCAAGATTCGGAATTTAACAGTTGTTTTCTTTATAATGGACACCTAAATACTAATCAATTTATTGATGTGTTGTTAGAAGTGCAGTCGGAAACGTATATTAAATGCAGGAGCATTAGGAATAGAAAATCCTAGAAAAACCGAGAAAAAGCAGTATTTATGAAAGAAATAATGATTAAGTGTAGTAGTGATGTCATTAGCAGATATCAAATTTTAAGAACAATGTGTTTCAAATTATTACCTATTGTAAACTATGACGATGATTACCTAAAATATTTCAAATCAAAAAGTTGTTATAGCATGGTTCAAAATATAAAAAAAAAAAAATGTTGGGAGACTGTCGGTAAATCCCCTTGTCGTGTCTCCTGGGTAACGCTAATAAGCTGAAGTGTTCATTCGTATACGTCCCACCAAAGATACCCGGGTATCAATTTATACGTACCTTAAATAAACCCGAGAATCAACTCACCAACACCGCAATATAAATACAAACATGACCATGTATAATAATTATTGTTGGTATCAAATCGTATTAATATTCACGTATTAATGCGACCAATCGATTTGATTACGTTAATCTTAAATAGACAGGAAAAGAAATAAAAAAAAAAAAACCTTCGGTTAAAAGAAAACGATAAATACATTCAACTCGTCAAGTAAAAATCAAAAAAACCAAACAAGCTCGATTAAAAAGATGAACTAGAGTTATTATTTTTTTTTATTTTTACTAAAAAAAAAAAAAAAAAAGACGAAAAAAGGAAAATGTTAACACACTTACTTTGAGAATGTCGAATGTAGGCCAACATAAAAATTATAGCTAATTTCAAAAACATTTTTTTTTTTTTCGTTTTATAAAAACCTAGAAAAAATGAAACGAAACACTTGTAGAGCGCATGAAGAGACAACACGATGGAAATCGTCGTTTCGGTGTTAGTAAACGAAATTTCAAAATGATAATATTACGAGGCGAGTACGTACATTAGACGATATAAATTAATTGTAAGCCACAATACTTTGTGTCCGTTACATAGGTTTGATTAAATTGTTACGGGTAACTTGTTCGATGTCGATTGAATGTAATTTCACAAAACAATAGCATAGCAATAATATTTAGCATTTATAATCGATAAAAGATAATATATTTTATTTTTTAAAAATTATTGTCTCGGTTTTTACGATTTTAAACAAAATAAATAAAACGAATTTGAGACACACGTTGTTGTATAATTAAAACATATTGTTAAGTCTTGGTATTTCTATCGCTGTAAATGTGTGTGTTTATCAACAGACAAATAATATTGTCGCGTGTTTTACATAAACTAGCAGTTTAAACCACTAGTCGTTAATCGCAAAGAAAATTTGTTCTTTTTTTTTTTTTGTCGAGGACAAATTTACATTAGGTACATTAGGTCAATTTGAAGGGGCTATCTATAATTCGTCTGGATTCTATTCAAATTTAAATAATAGGTACTTACCGGTTGAACAATGTCGTGATTAAACATAAATTTAAAACGCATTGGACCGATAACATTTTTTTTTTTTTTTTTTTTGGATTGTTATAAGCTAATGTCCCATTAGATTATTTTATTACTCACTCGAGTGCGGTTTAACCGTTGCTTTGTTTGGCGATAAAGAATTTCCCTCCGATGTAAATCATATTTTATTACGAACATGACCGCACACAACGGGTGTAAATACAACGCGAAAATAAATAAATGCAACTTATGCGTAGGTCTTCACTAGGGCGGTCCTTGGTTATAGAAGGAGAAAAAAGTCGACCCTTAATTTTGAACTTACAAACTGTTGTAGTCTTACTTCCTAATTTTGTTAAATGCCATAAGAAAGCAATTTCGGTAAAATTATGATTACTCATCCCTTTCCTGTGCCTATTGAGGATTGAAAGATGGTCAAAGCGGGTAGATTTTAGTTATTTAAATTAAATTCAGCCTAACCAAAACGGTTATTTTGATCTTACGGGATTCAATTATGGGGCGTAACAAAACAAAAAAAAATCAAATATCTATAAAATCAAATATTTTCAATTTACTTCATTATGAATTATTACCAATGCACCATTCTATATCTCAAATCATACCCTACACGCGGATTTAAATATACCAACAATCACCGAAGTAGCCACTTCATCGTACAAACTCTTTCGCGCACGTCTGGCAGACCATTCAAATCCTCTAGTACTTGCCCTTAATTCAAACATCATCCCAGGTAATCCTCCGAGCAGTCTAAAGAGAAACTAGCTGTTGTTATATAAATTATATATACTATTACGAGTATTACGAGTTTATATAATAAGCATGGCCTGATTGATAGATTTCAAAGGTCGCCATCCCCATTTAAAAAAAAAAAAAAAATCAATATTTTATTTCTAAAACTTTATTGTAACATATAAAAGCACATGGATTTTTTACTACGTTCCTTTACAAATTCATCAATGATATCGTAATAGGATAATTGTATAATGACGCAATAGCTAAAGGTATTGTCGAATATTGTTTTTATTATTTTTTTTTTTTGCTATAAAATTGTCAAGTGAACCTTTCAAGTTTTCAGTTACTTTTTTTCGAATTTTTTACGAAGTTTTATTTTATATTTTAAGTGTAACATGGAAGCATACATTTTACCTTAGGTACCTAACATCTTAATGTTAGTTTGTTTTTTTCCGGGATAACGAGACGCCGCCGGAATATCGTAAAACGTCGCGAAATACTTGTATGTGGGAAAAAATATCCAATTCAAGTCACGTGAAAAATAACCGGGACGGAAAAAAACAGGGAATAAAATCGAAAACGCTCCCATACGAGCCCGTATTACGGTATTATTTTTATAATACAGACTATTGAGAAGATATATTAGATTGGTCACTAATTTTAATATATTAATTGTCTGTTATACCCGTATGTTTCATCACTACGCAGTATAGAAATGAATAGTATAGAATTAAATTATTATTTGTTTTATCGATAGCATACATAAATTACAATTTTTAAAACAAAACTATGTCGGTTACTGAGTCAAGTATGGAAAATGTTTCAACAAAACTGACGATACAGTCACAAATCGATCGACTCATAAAATCCAAAAATTGCCTCAGAAAGAGGGATATTGAAATTCAAATAAGTTACGGTAATTCATTCGTGGGCCAGGAAGTCGAAGCACTGCGTAGAAAAATAGGGGAGCAATGGTCAATCATCGATGACTTTAAGGTCGGTAATTATGTGAAGGAATTCTACGAGATAATAAATGAGAATCGGCGAGACGTAAAGTTTAATCAATTGCATCGCGAGCGAAAAATACTAACCGACCAGTTAGAAGAACTAAAAAATGCTTTATATGTTGCGATGCAGACGAAAAATGAGCTTTCGCAAAAACGTAAATTGGCCAAAATGGAACGGTCTGTGTTGGAACATTTAATAAAATCAACTAATAATAATAATAGTCAAAGTAATAAAAGTAAGAATGTCTGAATAAATATTATTTTGACCGAGGTAAAAAAAATTCATAATTATAAATTCTTTTTTTATTTAGAGAAATTTACAATCTGTTACTTATAGTTTTAATAGAATGATTGGCGGAGATTACGTAGTGGGTGAAGATGCACGGAAAAAAAGGCGTTAGCCATTGAAAGCGATTCGGCGTGGTTTTATTTAAATATACAATAAAAATTAAAATTAGAAATCGAGAAAGTCCTTGGCCATTGCCTTTTTAGCCTCCAGAGAGGATTACCGATTACCGAGAAGCGAATGTGAGGATTGTTTTAAGATGAGAGGATTGGTGGAGAAGGCGGGAGTGAAATATGTTGTGTTCCTTGGCTATTTCTTTGATATCAGGTATGTTTAGGTCGTTATGAAAAGTAGAATTTGATATATGCGGAGAGGCGTTAGAGGATAAGACCGAGGTACTTGACTATATCAGATAAGGGAATTTGTTTGTTGTTTAGGAAGGTTGAAAGAGATTGACATAGACTTAGTGTAAATACCGTGTGGATTGATTGAGATTCATTGATTTTTATCCGCCAGCGAGAGTACCTAGGATGTAGTAGGCTTAGATGATTTCGTACGGATATCAAAGCTATTAGTGAGTCGGAGTGATAGGCATTAACGTCATCTGCGTATTCGGCAACTAAAGTATTGAGATGTGTTGATTGATCAGTAGAGTATAATTTATCAAGTGTGGGGGAGTAGATTGCTCCATGAGTAACGCCCGCAAAGATAGGGGAGAAAAAGAAGAATCTTGGTCTGGATCTGACCGTGAAGAATCTTTAATTTAGATCTTATGTGTAACAAATGTAGTATGGCAGAGGTAGGTTTTTTAATTTATACAGTAGATCCAAAATAGCGTTATTTTTAATAATAGGGTAGATACAATAAATAACTAGTTTTTCCCAGAGTTTAGAGAAGTAGTAGAGAGAGGTAATAAGTTAATTGGTCTGTATGAAGAAGGGGTATCAGGAGATTTATAAGATTTGGGAGAGAATATAATTAAGGGAAATTACCATTGTATTGGAACATAAGAAAGTCTTAAAATCGAGTTGAGAATATGAGTAATGCGAATTGTTGTTTTGGGAGGTAGTTTGCGGGCAATTTCGGCTGTTACGAGGCCAAAGCCAGGAAACGTGTCTATGGGAAATTTGTAAATTAATGTTTTTGTTTCATTTGAAGAGAAACACTTTGGAGGTATACTCTGTTCAATTTAAGAGTGCCCAAACTCGCGCATGCATACTGAGCCGCCGACAACTGTCGGACCCCCCGGGCAAGATCAAACGCTCTGTGATTGGTCGGCATTGTATGACCGCCGCCGTGTAACTCGAATTTATATGCATTATATTATGTAATATCAATAGTCAAGTTTAAAAAAAAAAAAATTAAAATATTTACAAAAAATGTTTTCAGGTAGCAATATGTATTGAAAAAAAAAATATTAACATATAAAAATTTCAATCTGAACCTGATCGTCTCCAGTCGACGTGTCTCCTGTGATTGTTGGTGTCCGTTATCAGTTTTTCCTCTCATCTAGCCTGCTTAGTAAGGGTGTTTCCGTTAGCTCTTCAGTTACCTTTAGGAAAGACTTTCTTGATTTCAGCCGAGAAGTGGGGTCATTTTGGCTGTACATAGGGTGCCTCGTGTCTCTTTTTTGTTTACCGCGTTCAATTGTAGAGGATATCAGACGTCGAACTGGTGGTGGTGGGATACCTGCCAGTAAATAAACTTTGTCCATTAATGTGTTTCTTAGGCATCCTGTGATTAGTCGGCATGTTGTATTTAAGGCGATATCTACCTTCTTCGTGTGAGTAGAGCTTCTCCAGACCGGGCAAGCATCCAGGCGCATATGATCGTTTCATTGAAAACCATCTATTATTCTTATTCCAAATTATTATTATTTTTGTCTTTGATTATTATGTTTGTCAAATATACAAATTGCTGTTTGGAGATAATAAATAAATATTATAAATAATAAATTTAACGGTTACGCCTATATGTTATGTTCCTATGGCCTATGTCAATCGATTGGCTATTTAATTTAACCCAACACGATAACTTGACTTTGCGTTGAGAACCCAGAAACCCAAAAACTAATTAGAACTGCGGCCATTAAGTTCAAACAGTTGTTACGGACCCTGTCCTTTAACGGGGTCCATGGCCAAGTACGCATTACTCAATATTACCCAACAGTAATACTGTCTAATATAAGTATTGCGTAACTAAAGCGCCCCCATGCACGGTCAGTTTTCAATGACAATCAACGTGATTGACATGCATGACTGACCGTGTATGTGTATGACTGGTAATGACTGACAATCAAATTTTGTGACTAACGAAATTCAAACATGTTTGAATTTTTATCATCAGTCAAGACGGTTGACATTCATGATTGAACATGTATGTCTATGAATGTACAATTTGACAATCAATCAAGTCGTATAGTGTGGACGAGTTATGTCATTATGTTCGTTTATAAATTGTATATGTTTGTCAAAAAATGACGAACAAGTAAAATAATGAAGAATTTTGGCGTGATTTTATACATTTATACCGTAGTTTACCTGCTACGTGAAAAATAAATAATTGATCAAACTGCTGACATAAATACAAAAAAAAAAAAAAAAAAATAACACATTGAGATCGAATCGCCGTCGTGAGTTAAAGAACTCTTTTTTTTTAACGTTTTAACTAGTGAAAAAGTTTCTATAATCAGAAGGAAAATATAGTCGAAGTTCGTCTAAATGATTATGATGGGATAATGTGTTTCTTTTATTGAACCATTCTTTCATTCAAAAATTTCGTTTTTTTTTGTGTTTTATCACACGCAATGTAAATAGCAATTATGTTGACTATAAAAATAAAACAATCGAACGACTGAAGATTGTCAGTCTTTGATTGACCGTATGTGGTAATTATCAATCGTCAATCTTGACTGTCAATCGCGTTGATTGCCATTTATGACTGACCGTGTACGGGGGCCGTACCGTATATAACTTGTTGTTGTTTAATCAATTTCAATGATGAAATTTCAATCTTTTATATGATATGTATATTTTAACGGATTTACCCGGGACTTAAAAGTACAACGCGTACGTCCGGACGAATTGCGCCAGATATCGTTCTGGGATGTAGATTAAGCCACACCACGCCACAATAGCGAGAGGCCGACAAAGCCTAGCGCGGGGAAAATACGTATAAGAGGCCACGGATTTGGACCCGAGGCACTCGGAAGTCAGTTCAGTTTTAGTTCGGTCCAGTTCGGGCAGTTCGGTTTTTTGTTCAGTCCAGTCCGGGGCAGTCCAGAGAGGGACGTCCTTGTCGAGCCAACACGCCGTGTCATTCCGGATATCTTAACGAGTCCAACGAAATGACCCGGGCTTGGTAGCTCATTCCATTAAATTGTTCAATGTTTTAGATTCGTACTGTGTAAAATAAATAGTTAAAAACTGAATTACGTTTCGATCACATATTTCTACCCGTTCCTGTACTGTGTTTAACTGGCACGCAACACAGTCCAGATATTTATACCGAAAATAATACACTAAACTTACATGTTAGATCTTTTATTTATGTGACAACTGAATACTTGTATTCTATGTACCAATTGTATATACTTGTAATACTCGTATAGTGTAATTTATATTTTTTTATAACAACAGCTAGGTTTGAACATGTCTAATAAAAAATGTAGTAAAACCAATATTGTTATATTAATCATTGTCAGCGGGTATAGTTAATGCCTATACACAGCTTAAAATCGCCAGAATGTTTTCCACACATAGAAAGAACTTATAAATAATTAATATTCTTTGAACATTTTGGGTCTCTATTATTATTTTTAACCGAATTACAACATATACTAAAATTGAAAATAAAGGATCCGTTATTATTGTAAATTGTATCGTTTTTCCTATATTTTTTTACGAAATTTAAGAAAACTACTATGAAAATCAAAATATGGCCCCTCCACATCCACAATTAAACCAACGAGATCCGAATTCTTTCAGAAATGACGCCACACCTGATAATCAGAATATGATTTCTAGTAATAAAGTTGTTCACAGACGGCAAAAGTAATACCATTCCTCGCTTCGTTCAGAATCCATAACACTTACAGCAGCTCATACGGACACCGGCCCACAGGCAAGTTTCGCGGCGTCCCGCCGGGAAAATCTGGCTCTGATGAGTATTACAATACAAATGGGTTTATAAATAATTATTACAAAATTATAAGTCATAAATTCCATTTAATTCAAGGAGGTACAAAATAATGTTTTATAATAGTATAAAATCTAATTTTGCTATTCGATTATGTTAAAACAAATGTATGAATTAAACAGAAAAAAATAACTGTGACAAGAATGCATACTTTATAATAGTATAAAAAACCGGTGTTTTATTTATATATAATACTGAAATTGGGCAATGTGTAGAAGGTGATAGGTCTATATTTTTAATTTTTGGGGGTAATGTTCGCTCAAGGACTATTTGGAGTAGCAGACGCAGCTCCAGGAGAGTGGGGAGAACTTGATGAACCAGCACCATTTGTTGGAATATATTGGCCGAATTGACCTGAACATTGGCTGAACTGAGTGGGACTGAACTGATTCTGGTATTGCGCCGGTATGTAACTGTTGAAGGGATTCGAGAATCCACCAGTAGACGAAGAACTCGAAGAGCTGCTATCCCTAGCAGCAACTGTAAAATCTTGTTCAGAAGCAGCTGTAGCTGGTGTAGGTGAAGGATTGGCAGAATTAGATGGCATGTATTGACCAAACTGTGTGGGAAATTGACCACATTGACTTGGGTTAAATTGAGTGGGACTGAACTGATTCTGGTATTGCGCCGGTATGTAACTGTTGAAGGGATTCGAGAATCCACCAGTAGACGAAGAACTCGAAGAGCTGCTATCCCTAGCAGCAACTGTAAAATCTTGTTCAGAAGCAGCTGTAGCTGGTGTAGGTGAAGGATTGGCAGAATTAGATGGCATGTATTGACCAAACTGTGTGGGAAATTGACCACATTGACTTGGGTTAAACTGAGTGGGACTGAACTGATTCTGGTATTGCGCCGGTATGTAACTGTTGAAGGGATTCGAGAATCCACCAGTAGACGAAGAACTCGAAGAGCTGCTATCCCTAGCAGCAACTGTAAAATCTTGTTCAGAAGCAGCTGTAGCTGGTGTAGGTGAAGGATTGGCAGAATTAGATGGCATGTATTGACCAAACTGTGTGGGAAATTGACCATATTGACTTGGGTTAAACTTATTGGGGTTAAACTGATTTTGATATTGCTCCGGTATGTAACTGTTGAAGGGATTCGAGAATCCACCAGTAGACGAAGAACTCGATGAGCTACTATCCTTAGCCGCAACTGTAAAATCTTGTTCAGAAGCAGCTGTAGCTGGTGTAGGTGAAGGATTGGCAGAATTAGATGGCATGTATTGACCAAACTGTGTGGGAAATTGACCATATTGACTTGGGTTAAACTTATTGGGGTTAAACTGATTTTGATATTGCTCCGGTATGTAACTGTTGAAGGGATTCGAGAATCCACCAGCAGACGAAGAACTCGATGAGCTACTATCCTTAGCCGCAACTGTAAAATCTTGTTCAGAAGCAGCTGTAGCTGGTGTAGGTGAAGGATTGGCAGAATTAGATGGCATGTATTGACCAAACTGTGTGGGAAATTGACCATATTGACTTGGGTTAAACTTATTGGGGTTGAACTGATTTTGATATTGCTCCGGTATGTAACTGTTGAAGGGATTCGAGAATCCACTAGCAGACGAAGAACTCGATGAGCTACTATCCTTAGCCACAACTGAAGGTTCTGGCTCAGACGCCGCATGTTCAGTTCCAGCAGAGGTTTCTGGTTGAGTATATGTCTCCCCCTGCCCTTGCTGTGATCCGGATGATCCAGATGTGGCTTCTGATGAGGCGCCCGATGATGTAGGTGCATTACTTCCACCTGATTGATACTGACCCATATATTCTTTAATTTTATTGAAAATATCACCTCTCGCTTCTCGAGCATTCCGGTGTGTTGGGATACCTATAACAAGATTTAATTAGTTATATTTTTGAAGTAATATTTAAAAATGTATTTAATATTCAATACATTTTTTAATTCGATTATAAATGTAGTATGATTTTGTAACAAAAGTTTTATTTTTTAATGAAAATATATTTGTATCGTATAGATTATAGAAAAGCATAAAATATTATTAATATTACAAATTATGGACGGTAGTTTGAATAATATATTGTCATTTATTATTAGGTATATTGACGAAAACAATAATGATTATACTCACAGTGGGAATGCTGCAGTAGAAGCATCGCCATTGCGAATAACGCTAATGTACATTTCACGTTCATTTCGGGCACTCGGGCTATGCGATTAAAAGAAGAAAAAAAAAATTCACAGAAAAATCGCAGCTGGTAAACAATGCCGAATTTTCTCGGATCGCAGACGGACGACTGATGTTGGGTGCCGATACGCGTTTTGGATTTATAATCGCGCGAGACCCGGTCCTAACCCAACTCCCTGCCCACCACACACCGATCCTACGTCTTAATTAATTACCCCGGGCCGACAATCGAAACTAATAATTACTGTCGAAAAATAAAATAAAAATAATAATTAAATGTGATAATGAAATTCGATTTCCTCTGCCGATTAACGAAAAAAAAAAAAAAAAAAAATAGAAAAACCCCCCGAGGCTCTTTTTATCTATTTCCGCGCTCGACGGCGTTTCGCTAAATCGCGGGACTATTGTACCTTGGCATACAGGTGTTGTATAGGCACTCGGGAATTACAAATTAAAACGATACGGTCCCCTCCGGAAACGGCGTGTATTATAATATTATTATCAACGAGGGAAACAAAAAAAAAAAAAATAAATAAATAAATCGTTTATAAGTGCGCTTTCGCCACCGACTGTATAAACACGCACAGCAATCCTCAGCGTCGTGCCCCGATGACCGTAATCACAGACACCGTCATGTCGCCGAAGATTTTCGCGCTGCTCGTTTTGGCGTGTCTAGTCGATGGTAAGTCGGAAACCGCGGCGATTTTCTTCGTCTTATTCTTCTAGTTTCTATATTCACCGGTTAATATAAATCATATATACTCGACAATTACATCGGTTGTTTTATTACTTATCTGTTTTTTTTTTTTTTTTTTTTTTTTTTTTAATTATTGTAGAGGTCCGCGGACGAAACACGCTCGCAAATTAGGCACTCAATTATACTAAACGGTACGATAAACGCGCCGGTGATAAAACGATAAGCAATCGCTATTTTACACTATTTTATGTTCGTCCGGATTCGATTTAATTTAAAAACCAAAAAAAATAAAATAAAAACTTTTAAACGATTTTATCATCGAGTGCTCGTTGTTGGACGGCGAAACCCACTTTTGACATTTTAGGCGTGGGATTTGGGTAAAAACCGTTCCGGTCGGTCCGGCGTTTTTGGAATATTTTCGCATATTATTATTCTCGTAGGTATATTTTTTATTTTTTTTCATACTCGTACCTGTTTTAGACGTTTTTTTTTTTTTTTTTATTTAATGTTAAACGTTTGATTGTACACCACGAACGAGTCATCAACCACACCGTGGTTTATGTTAAATGCGTATTTATTGTAAATTCGTACCCAAACCCATTTCATTAAAATATATCGTTTGATTTGTGTATCGGAAATATTTTTGGTAGAACACTGTCTGACCGCCTGTCTATCTATAAATATGTTTTTCGATACTCTCGGGCTCTCCAAAACGGAAATTATTCCACCGAGTACAGGCGTTTTCGCAGAAGGGGTTTTTTATTTTATTAATCGTATTAATATGACATTTGGTCGTATTCGATGAGTACACGAGGCGTTTAATTTTGCCGTCAATTATTAATTTAGCGGAATAATATTCGCGTCGAGGAGGGTCCCCTTAATATTTTCTCTACGTATTGCCGCCCGGATCTTTTTACCGGTACATTTTTACACGCGTAAAATCGACGGTGAAAATTTACAATTAACTCTGGTCAACCGAAAAATCTCCGTCGTAATTTTAACTTGTACCGCAATGTCTGCCGTCGCGCATTCAACCAAGTATAATAATTATATTATATTTGTTATTTGCACTCGTAATGGTCACCGCCGGGTAGTTTTGATTATTTCGCGTAAGGAATGTGGGGGCGCATGCTTCTAATATTGAACGAATAATAGTGAAAAAAAAGGAAAAAAAAAAAGAAACTCAGGGGCAAAAAGTGATTTAAACCGTCCGGCGTTTAGGTAGACTGAAAAAAAGCCATACCGTATCGTTAGAAATCTCATAGAATTTACGTAATTGTCAAATTATTTTTACGCGTAATTTTTTTTGTCGTATGCGAATTCAAGCGCTCGATTTATTATTTTCCTGAATTTCGCGTTTTAGTCACTCGAATCGATATATGTTTTACAATCGCCCGTTAGCCGAGCTCGGCTCTTTTTCTTTTATCGCAATAAAAAAATCCCAGTCGCAAGTCAAGTATGGTATTTGATAATCTCGACGGAGTATCGCCGGTAGGTTAATTATAATAGCGTATAATTATTATTATAAAAACGCGTATTTTTTTTTTTTTTTATTCGTAGCTATTTTATATATTTATAAAAAAACCTATTCACATTATTCTAATCCGTCATCGTCAATCCGAAACTTTTCGAAAATACGTGTATTAATATTTTTTTTTGTATTTTGTATTTTGTATTTTTTCGCAGATGCCTTCTACACGGATGCCGCGCCTACCACCGATTTGACTGTGAGTATATAAAAAAATATATCGCGTGTATTTTCCTATAAATCTTTGGTGGCGGCTCGAACTTTTTTATCCCTTGGCTCACATATTATATATTTACACCGCACACTTCCAAACATTTTGCTCATTACGGTCCAAGTAGTGTAATCCATAGTGGTAAATAATAGGTGTTTAACGGCGTGAAAGTGTTTTTTTTTTTTTTTTTTTTCCCAACAGTAATCCTTAAAAAAAAAATTCCGATTTAACGCCCTTTAAATTTGAAATCACTTAAATTCGTATTATACAAATTTAAAGTAGTTTTTGTAAAAATTTCAAGACGCTTTTATTCGCTTAGCGACATGAATTCGATTGATTTAACGGAAATCGGTAAAATTTAGCGAATATTACAAAATTAGTTTTCGTCAACATAACCATTGTTCACGCGGGGAAAAAAAAAATCGTCGCCCGGCTGGAAATTGTTAAAATTTAAACTACACACTGTCAACGGTATAATTTACAAATTCAACCCGACCCTTTAGCCGAAAATATGACTCAACACTTACACACATTATAGTACGTGTGCACGTGTAATACATTATTTACAATTTTTTTTTTTTATTGTATTCCAATTGTCGGCCTTAAAATATTGTTAAAAACTTAACAATTCTCTGACCGCAGAACACACTCTAGAATGTTTGTGTATCGCCCGGTTCAAATAGTCCTCGTTCGAGCCGCCGAATTTGATTACGTAATGTATATTATATTTAAGAATAAAGAGTATTAATTATTTTACGTAAAATACGAGTATTTTCGGGACAAAAAAAAAAAAAGCGAGCGATTAAAAGATATTTAAGTATATAAAATCTATTCGAAGTTCGACGAGAATCACACCGCTGTGTGTGACGTTTCAAAACGGACACGATTCATTTTAAATTCAAATCGTACGGGAACCGTTCAATTTCCCCGGCGAATTGTACGCGTTTTATTGTATTTTTAATCCGTTCGTTTGTGCCATAAGTGATTTTTCGCAAAACCCGACGGCCCGTGTCGTATTTGCAAACGGCCGATTAAATTTTATTTTCTAGTACGAGAATTCAGTCGTGCCTGCACACGGCACCCGTAATCGCCCGTTGTATTTTACATATTGTCGTGTACATTTTATCACAAAAAAAAAAAAAAAAATGTACAAGCGCCGTACAGATAATGATATGGAAATATATGCCTACGAGCAAACGAATTTGTATTTATAATTTTTCCGTTATCGTAAAAAAAAAAAAAAAAAAATATAAAAAAAAAAACCAAGAGTTCATCCCGACTCGAATAAATAATATGTATTCGTTGTGTATTTATGTATTATATTAGTAAATGTGTGTGCGCGTGTGTTTATGTGTATTATATCAATTATAAAAAAATTGTCCGACATTGCCTATTTGCCTATATTTCAAAACGGAAACAATTCGAGAAAAGAAAAAAAAAACCGTTGGTATTTTGAGTGAAAAATGGTAAAAATGCGCGTATTATTTAGTCGTTGGTAATTTTTAACACAGCAAGCGGGTTTTCTATGGTACGTGACATATTCGAATTTCAGTTGTCTACGGACGGGTTTGTTTTGTTTTAGAGATTCTGCAGAACACGACGAGTTTATTTGTTGTGTCGTTGCTTTTTAATGTTCACAAAAAAAACCAAAAAAAAAAAAAAAAAAATGTTTTACAACGACACTCAATGGCCGACATTATGCGTTATCGGCCGGGCAAATGCGAATACGAGGTGTGACAATAAAATGATGCTGAGGGAAGGTACTTTGAAGGTGATAATCATTAAATTATAACATTTTTAAAATAAACAACTTTTATTCAAAAAGTCTCGTTATTTTATTGTCACACCTCGTAATTGACGTGGCTCGACTTGGACCACGGCAAGTAAAATATTTTACGTGCGCGGTTAGGGTGGTACGATTTTTTTTTTTTTTTTTCCAAACACAATTTTATTAGTTCACGAAAACACGCGTGTGCGCGTCTAAAAAAAAAAAAAAAAAAAAAAAAATTATAATAATTTCTACTGAAAGAACAAAACAAAATCTGGGAAAATTCCAACACATTTCGTAAAAAAATTACCGGACTCGGCGCAGTAACGTACCGAATCTTAATTGTAGATTTTTTTTACCGCGCTAAAACAGCAGCTATTGTCCCGTGGCTAATGCGCTAAATGTGTTTTTTTAAATTGAAATCCAGAATCGATCGATTTGCCGTTTCGATCGATATTTTCGATTGTTTTTGTTGTTAATTCTCGTTTTTTTTTTTTTTTTTGGTCAATTTAGTTTTCTTGTCCTTATTTTTGAACATTCTCGAATAAAAATCTGTACTGTCCCTTTTCTGTTTCGTCTTTTTCGTAGTTCCGGGATTATTTATGACGTTCAATTGAAAAACAATTTCAACGTCGATAATAATTTCAAAAATCGATATCTCGTGTCCAATACAATATTTTCCTGGCATGTTGGGTGTCAAAATACTCAGAAAGTTCAGTGCAATCACAATTTTGGGGTATCGTCGACCCCAAACGACTACCTTTTATCTTTATCTTTGTGTTGTCCGCAAAATGAATTTGGACGACAAAAAAAAATAAATACCTTTTATTTTTTCCACATTTCGTTCCGCCCTAATACCCGTTCGCCCTACGTCGTTAGTGGTGGCGTCTCTATACGTCCTGTCCGCCATCGCACGCGCGCGCGCACACACGCGCCGACACTCGTGAGTATTGTGTTGGGCCGGCAGGTTTACCTTCCCAGTTCCTTGGTCGAGCTGGTGGGCTCGGACCGGTTCGAGCGGGTTTGGCGGAACTCCGCGGCCGACCAGCTGTCCAAACGGTTCGGCGGCCGGGACGACGGTCAACCGTTGCCCACGCGCAGCATGGTCGCCGACTACATGGGGTCGGACGAGTTCCAGCAGGCGGTGTGCAAGGGCGCCGGCATGGGCATGTCGTCCATGGGCGGCATGATGAGCGGCGCTCCACCGCCGTGGTCGTACATGGGCACGTTCATCGAGTCGGAAAAGTTCAATCACGGTTGTTGCGACATGATGTCCCAGGGCATGATCCAGTTCAGCCAAGGCATGAACAACATGTTAGGACGGTCGGCGGCCCGCGACGGTCCCGGCGAACGGGAACAGGACCCGCAGTTTGCGTTGGACGAGTTCTTCCGGTCCGAGCACTACATCAGCACCAGAGAACGGCTGCAGGCCATGTTCTCGGACGTCCTGTTCTGACCCCGCGCGCCGGTGGTCCGTCCCGTTCAAATTGTTATCGTACTACATAAAACATAATTAATTATAATATTTAATATTATTAAACCGTTTGTCGATAAATTTTTGTTTCGTTTTTCGTATTCAATATAATTTTTTAATATTTTATTTCGACAACCCTTGGCGTTCACACCTGGGCCCAATACGAGAAGAAATAAAACATTTCTTACTGTTTTCTACGCGTTTTTACCGAATACCACGTTTGGCGTGAAAAAAAAGAAAGCAAAAAAGAATTACCGACATAATTCGCACTTCGGGCGGGTCACTGGTGTAGGCGGGAAAAAGTTGGGAAGGAGAGGGATAAAGATGGGAATTATAATTTATGTATGCACGCGACGACAAGTGATTGCTAACGGAAAACGATTCTGAGCGAAGTTCTGTAACCGTAATTTTTGCGATTTTAATCAAAATTTTGTACACTTGTAAAACAGAATTATTACAATTCCCTCGAATTTTCATTCCTTTTTCATTATCTTGTGTTCAGTTTCCGCGCATTTTTGTTCAATGAATTCGATGTACACGTTAAAACGCCAATTAAAACAGTTCGAAAATCGTCAGAATGTTTTGAAAATTCGTTCGTGCCTAGACAAAAGCATAATATTATTTATAATGTTCCGTGAACATTTCAGATTTCCGCGGTAATTGTCAACCAAGTTACAATAGAGAGAGATAGAGAGGAAAAAATCGAAATTTATAAAAGACATTCGCCCGTTTTATCTACGTTTATTTCGCCGGCTATAAAAAAAAACTACAAAGAAAACCGAAATTTTGAAATTTTAAATTCAAAGTGTTTTCAGAAATGATGCTTGACACTTGAAAACCGAGAAACAAGATGGGCTCGTAGAAAAATTGATTACCGAAAGAAAAAGAAAAAACAAATTTAAAAAGAAAAAAAAAACACATATCGTATTAAGAACAATACAAAACTTCGTTTCGGTTGGAATCTAAAACGTTCATAAATTCCATTTCGCACTGCGGTTTGAAACGGTTTTTTTTTTGTTTTAAAATCGATTTGAATACGATTTAACCCGTTGTGTACTCGTTTGAAATGAGAAATTTTATCAATCGGACAACTCTGGTGCGGCCGATTCGGGAATCCTATAAAAACGATTACAAACGGTTGAAGGTATCGTTTTCCGTCAAAAAATGATTTTTCGGATTAACGACGCCGGTGACAACCGTCAGTTTATTCTCGCATTCGCGTATAGCCAGAGGGAACACGCAGAAGTCGATAGACAAAAAAAAAAAAAAAGACAATTTTTTTAATTTAAAAATCTCAGCTCAAAGGCTAGCGATGGAAATACGCAGGGAACCGTAAACGCGAATGTTTTAATACGTTTCCGGTGTGGAAACTTTGGGGTCTTTTTACCGACCGGAAACACTGTGAAACTACTCCGGTTGTCCCGGGCGCGTCGTATTTTTTTTTTTTTTTTAAAATTATAAACGCCTTGCGATTCCGATATTTTTTATTCCTAAACTTAACACATGTGTACGCATCGTATAATTTAATCCGATTTTCTTCGAACCGGTCAGATCGATTTAGTGAATGGCGAGAGAACTCTGAAGACGGATTTGGATTATTCGGCGTGGAGTGTACGCAAGAGATCGGACACCCGGTCTCGGGATACTCGTTCGAATTTTAGTTCTTAATTACGAAAAAAAAAAAAAAAAAAAATCGATTCGAAAATTAAAAAAAAAAAAAAATAATAATTCACTTCACGCTGAACGCAAGTCCGTTTTTAAAATTCTTATCGTTTCACTATAGTTTACTAGTATAAGTCCATCATTGTTGGACATTTTTTTTTACCGTCGTTACGCATTTAAATCATTTTCGTCAACTGGGTTAACTGTAATTTTTTTTTTTTTTTTATCGGTTAGAAAGATTCTAAATAATGGAATATAACCATAAATCCCGGGTGTCTAACAATACGGCGTTAATAAAACTAACAAATACATTTGAAAATATTTGATTTTTAAATGTTTTTTTTAACGTTGACCAGCACATTTTTTTTATGGTGTTGCGTATATACTGAAAACTGAAATTTTTCTACTTCAATACTTCCGTAATTATTGTTAAATGTTTTTTTTTTTTTTTTTACTTATTTATTTTTCTTGTACATTTTTATTTTATCTCTCAAACAATGTCTGCATTCCGATCAATTGTCTAATTCTAAAATCGGGACCTTTCTAATATCTATCGCGTCGATGTATTAAAATCTCAATTTATATATATATATATATATATATAAAAAAAAAAAGAAAAAAAAGAAACCAAAAACAGCACGTCGTCAATTGCATACAATATAGAAAAAGGGCAGACGTATTTTTTAACTCGTGTATAAAGTACCTATAATATTGTACCGTGCCCAGGGCCCTCCTATTTAAGCAAGGCCACGATGGGCGTTTATCCAGGGCCCACCTACTGGATTTAATAATTCTTTTGGCTTTAATTAACCGTTGAATTAGAAGAACACCAGAAAACAGTATACACGGTCAAGAGTAAGCCCCAGGGCTGAGAAAAATCGGACGCCTCAGTTGTAATCTTATCCATTGGAAATTACATCACTGCGATCATTAGTTTCGAGGAAGGTTAAGGAGCAGAAAAAACAAATATATATATGTTTAAAAATCGTGAAGATTCGTGAACTATTAACGAACAGTTCAAATACCGTTAAATTTTAAGGATTTCAATAAAAAAAAATGTGTAAAAATGCAGGGTGCTAAAAAAAAAACCACGGGAAAAAAAAACAAGGAACTTTCATATATTACCGTTGTTTACGTATATTAAGTTCCAGACTACGACCTTGGTATAATAAGGGACGAGCGTTGATGATAACGAAAAAAACCGAACATATTTGTATTTTCGTTATTTAGCTGATGGCTGGTTATTATATTTACAGATTATAATTTAATTTACGATTCCTAATAATAGGCCGGAATTCTTTTTTTTTTTTTTTTTGTCCCGAGTTTGGAAAATTCTAAATCGGGCTCCCCATAACTATAGTGATGTAGTTTATTGTTATAAATGACGAACAAGAAGAACAAGAAGAACAAGAAGAAGAAGCAAAAAAAAAAAAAGCGTTTAACGTTAAATTTTTATACGGGAATTGTGTCGACACCATTATCCTCGTCGGGGTATAATTTTCGATTTAAAAGGCGCCCGGAACACGCGGAACTCATAAGCGCCATCGATTTTTTTTTTTTTTTTTATTTGAAATACAATGCGATTTATTTTTTATTAATTTTTTTTTTTTTTGTCCACTATACGTAATATATATATATATATATATGTATATATGTATATATATATACATAAATTATATACATGCATTATAGGCGTCCGATACAGAGCAATACGATAACCGCGTACTGGACGCGACGGTTAGCGATTACGAGAACGAAGTGGACGATAAGGACAAGACGACGTTCGAGAATTTCATCCAGGGGATACACAACATCGACGCGGCCATGGAGGCGATGATCGACAATTACACGGACGGCGTGGAGAGCCTCGGCGAAGAGAACACCCCGAACAGTTCCATATTGGACCCGATAGCCGACAAGGCGCGAATACCGTTCCAACACCACACGACGATATAATTTTTCCCGATTATTATTATTATTATTATTATTAACTGTTATTAACATTTATCCGTTCGGTAGTTTAGACGATATTTTGCACTGTTAGCTACGCGGTAGTACAATTTATGTATCACCGTATTATTCTTAGTATAATATATCGGATGTATTTTATTCGCCGACGGCCACGCGCCTATTTATATTTTCGTATGCCGAATAAATCCCGGAATATATTGTCATGGGCATCGCATGCCCAACGCGCGAAGGCAGTATCCGCGAAGAGTTGGGCGGGGCGTCACGGGTTCGGGTGTCCGCCGGCCACGTCGGCAAATCTGTTTGCAGGCGCTTCTAAAACCGCGCACGGCTCGGTGCGAATCGGTCTGCAAAAAACAAAACGAAATTTGCAATTAAATACGCTCTGTGTCTGTCGGTAAAACCGCACGGCCGATGTGTAATAAAGATGGGTGGTTTTTTTTTTTTTTTTTTTTTGTGGGGGGTGAGCATTACAAACCTATAAAAGTATAAAAGATTTTGGCGCGCCTTGGGACAGTTATTTTTTTTTTTTTTTGGTACTAAAACTCGCTACACGGAAAACTCCAAAGAAAACCCGATGAAAATCGAAAATGTATTTAGACGAGATAAATTATTAATTTACTGATTTCTAACCGCAGAGTCATTTTATATGTACCAGCTTCTTTGTAGCTATTCGTGTTATAGTATTTTTTTTTTTTTTTTTTATGATGGAAGGTAACTGCGTGATTTAAAATATTCTTTTTAACGCAGAGAAAGAGGTTAAGGTTAACCTAACCTAAAGAATGAAAAATTTGTTTCCCGCACTCCGTTGTCCCGTAAGTCCTATAAGGTTCGTAATCTTCAGGCGCCTCCTACCCTCGGGTTCCAGCGCCCTGGAGCAGTTTCCACCAATTTCCACACATACGATCGCACCACCGAATATGTTCCGAAAGTGCCACTAAAATAGGTTCGTATTTTCGAGACGACCGGGTTAGTATAATATAATTATGACCGACAGGTTAGGGAAAATGGCTGTGAAAAATCAAAACGACATCGTGACCTTTAATCTATTTAGTCGTTTGTCGTCGTACACTACGCGGTGTCGATATTAGTTTTTCGTGGGTTTTTTTTTTTTTGTTGCTGAAAATGTTGAGAAAACCGACCACGTAGACGGTTCTCCGACTACGAACAAATATTCTATAAAAAAAATCGTATCATTTTTTTTCTTTAAGAACCTCTTCGTGTATGACATTTTTCAAAAAAAATTTTTCCAGAAACCGAGTTACGACCGTTCCGACGCAATAGAAATTGAATCGCCACTGACGAACGTGCCGACCATGGGTGACGACCTACAGGCTACGACGGGCGAACCGGCCGTGCCGGGCGCCGAACAACAAGACGGACAGGCCAAGGGACCGTTCTCGGGGCTGATGCCGGGCGGCGGTACCACAGCCGCTCCGGAATCTGGATCGCCGCTGCCCGGCGGACTGTTGGGCGGCGGAGCGCTCCCGTCGGGGTTCCCCGGACTCCCGGGCGGGCTGTCCGGTGCCGGCGGTGACGGCCAAAGCCCGACGCTCATCCTGGGCGGGTTTTCCGTACTCGTGATGCCGTTGCGGGGCATGAGTCTGTCCAACATCGCGTCGATGATGTCGGGCGGACAACAGATTATGCAGCTGCTGCCCAAACCCGGTGTCGGATAATAGGGGGTTCGGCCGAAACTCATCGCCGTGCACGTAACTCGCTCGGGGCATTATACCACACGTCGATATCAAATTTTATTTATACAACTATATCTATTTTATAAACGATTTAATATTACTTATTAACTAAAAATAATATTGGTTTTCGCCGTACGATTAAACTACATAATGAAAGCGAATGTATGTGTCTGTTTGTCCTTTATGTAATTCCTACGCTATTTAAGACATTTTTGTGGAGTCGTCGAGTACACTCCTGCGAGGTCGCTGACATATTACGTCGTATCCTGCGTACATATTATTGTTATTGGCGTAAACTCGCGACGAGTGAGCTCGGGCAATATAATCGTAAAAAAAAAAAAAATAAAAAAAAAAATATATAGATACATTGTCGTAGCGACGATTATTGTAAAAGTCAAATACCACTCGTTCGCGGTCACTGATCGCTGATTTCCGGGTTACCTCGGCGAAAAGGGCAAAACCTCAAACCTCAACCTAAAATCAAAAATTAACTTGTACAAACTATTAATAAAACCCATTTGGACCTACGGAATTCAGCTATGGGGAGCTGCTAAAAAAACAAACATAAACGAAATTCAAGTAGCCCAATCAAAAACTCTTCGTCTCATAACTAACGTCCCTCCGTACGTCTCTTATGAAACTCTACACTCAGACCTGAACATACCGTATGTCAATAAAGTCGCAAAAAATCACTACTTTAAATTCCATAAAAGACTACAAAATCCCCTCATTAAAGATCTTTCATCACACTCCCTTCCGGGTAATACGGTAAGGAGACTCCAGCGCAAGTGGCCCAGAGACTGGTTAGCATAATACACAGGTCTATACGTTAATCAACAAAACAAATTTTCGCCGAAGTGCTGTTGCTGGACAGTTTCTTCAATTCAAGATTTCATGTAAAATTTTCAATAGGGTTACATATAAATATTCGTTTGTATTATTATAATTCTCAAATATCTCTTAAGTTTATTGTACCATGAGTACAGATTGTTTAATATTTCTTAATTCAAAATAAAAAAAAAAAAAAAAAAAAAAAAAAAAAACCTCGGCGAAAAAAACAACGGTTGTGAAATATTATTTTAGACTGGGTTTGTCGCGGGCAAGAAAATCTCCGTTTCAAAAGAAATTAGATGGCCCGGCCATGCTCCGCTATTGTTCGACGTTGCTGTTGCAATGTAACGTCTGACTTTCTGCGAGAAACACGATGAACAATGTCAATTTAAGCCAGGATTTTGAATCGGAAATTCAAGGGGGAAGTTGTACTGTATGCCACGTATTCCAGCGATCCAAACATTTCTAAAGCCATTTGAATTCAAACGTTTGCAGCTTCTGGTGCCACTGGCTTTTGTAATGACCGCCAAAAGAACAATCGCTGAAAGGGTGCTGGTTAGATTTCGAGGAGGATCCGTGCTTTTCACGTGGACAACTGTATGTGGCCAGCACACGCGTCGGAAATCCTTCTGATTTTATCGTGTACACGCCAGAAGGAAAAACAACAGATATCGTGTATCCACAAGCGCTCGAATAAATTAATTTTTTTATAAAAAAGTTTCAATAAAAAACCAACATTGTGCATTGAATTTCGTTTTGGGACCGCGGCAACGCGCGACGGTTCGGCTAGTTTATAATAAAAATTATTCTACACGAAATATAAATCTGAAAAAAGAATTGACGAATGATTAAAACGCGAATATAGGTAGCGGTACGTAATAGCTAGAACAGTGAAGTTGATTGCGTTTGCATTTTTTTTTTTTTTTGTTGATTGCATCAAGTAAGCTTAAAATCTAAAAAAATGTGTTTCGCTTAAATATTAATAAAATAGTCAATCGACAATCAGTCATGTTAAAAATAGTTATGTACCCGATAAAACGTTGTAATTTGTAATTGACATAATTTGGTCAGGCCCTGATTTAGGCGAGTACCTTGGTGACCAGTCACACGACCTCCATATTTCAGGAGGACTCATTCGATTCATTGTATTTATTATGTTCGTTTACTGTTGAACATGACACAAAAACCTAAAAAATTATCCTATGACGAAATCATTGATTATTAATTTGCAAACGGAACGTAGATAAAAATCCATATTCTTACAAGTGACAATAAAGTTTTGTGAAATAAAATGTACAATTTTGTATTTTTTTTTTTTTTTTTTTTTTAAACGGGGATGGCGGCCTTTTGAATATCAAAATCTCCGGCCCCAGAATCTTTAAATGCAGGCCCCGCATTTGGCGGTCCGTTATATACTTTTCCGCGGATATTTCGTCCGTAAAAATGTCGACAAATAAAGCTGTGTAAATCGGTTATTTTTAACAAAAAAAAAAGAAGAAATTTCCAAGGCAATTTTCAAAAATATAAGTGCAAATTTTAATATATTTCAATGCAATCGTCGGTTCGGTGAGTTTTTTGAACGCGATTACTGGACCGCCTTAGTAATAATGATATTCGTATAATAGTTGTCCGACAAATCGAATTTTGTTCGCTCAGCTCCGCGATACCGTATCGCGTCCTGTTATTATTATCGGTCGATGTTTTTCTTGACAAAGTCCAGATACTTGGCCACGTCCGTGAACACGACGTAATGTTTCGTATCGCACACCCGCAGCCCTTCTTTGGGCACGGCCAGCGACACGATACCCCTCAGGTACCACCGGGAATTCTTGTTGAAAACCATACCGCCGCCGCTGTCTCCGGTGCACACGCTGGTGCCTAAACAAACATTGGATAATAACCTAATGTTATACGGTTGTTGAAATCGGTAAGATAATACTAAGTTTTAACCGAGATAATACTGCTCGTGGACCGGCGGAAAATTTGGAGTGTACGATATAGAGAGGGATTCGATTTATATCTTCGCGTGGGTACGGGTTTTACGAATTTTGCCGTTGTTTAACGGAAAACGATTCTGTGTCAATTTTGAAATCTAACGGATTTTCAATATTTTTATATGGCCAAAAGAACAAACGTACGGCGATCGTTGTGCCGTATTTTTGAGACGCCGAATAACTGCCGAGTACAATAAGCAGGGCTTGGAAGTTGTTACATTTGCATGTTTTTTGTGGGCTATTCGATTTATTGCCAAAGTAAGGTAGAGAGTATATTCATTTCACGGCACTACAAGAAAAATATCAAAAGTTTATAATGCATATTCTTTTGTACTTTTTTAATCGCACAAGTGTGCATGCATATTTAGTACTTTTTAGGAACATCAAGTCCTAATAAGTATTCGGTAAAGATGTCAGGTGTCTACGGTTATACCTTATTATCTTTAACCGAATTACAAAAAAAAAAAAAAAAACAAAATCGAAGATAACAGAAAACCGTTATCGCATATCGTTATTCCCGGTTTTTCGCCGTTGTTAGGGAAACTACAGGGAAGATCAAAAACCGATTTCCTCGGTGCATCGGCTACTAGATCCAGAATTATGTATTATAACGACTAAAAATCTAAATCTAAATCGTTTTTTTTTGTTTTACATTTTACATACGTATAATCGAAATACCATATATAACATTATAAGTAATTCGGATTTCAAATTCGGTTATTGTAAATTTTCATAATATTATATTTAAACGTTTAAAATCGATCGAATAATATAAATCGTTTCGTAATTGATTTTAGGTAATACTGGTACCTATTTACATACCGTTTCTGAATCCGGCACAAAACGTTTTGTTGGACGAGAATTCCGAATAGAAATTCGGATGGCTCCAAAGACACGTTTCGTGCGACACCACCGGCATTTTGGCCATTTTCAGTTCTTCGGTGGGCGTGTCGTTTTCGTCGTAACCCCAACCGACCACCTGACCGGACCAAATATAACAATATAATACCGAGACACCGTAGAAAAATAAAAAATTATAATTTTAATCTAAAGACCCAACCTACGACTTGTTAAGTTAAACAAAAAACTAATAATAATAATAAATTATGAATTATAATCGGAGTATAGCGTATACTATTCAACGTGTTTAGGGGTTTCGAATGTAGTGACCGGTCTAAACGTGTTCAGTTTTTGCTTATTTTCGTTGTGCAGAACCCCTTGGATTAAGCCACGTGCACAAGGAGGAATTATATAAACACACACTGTCGTCTTACCGTTCCTTCTTTGTTCACTATGTTGTCCAAGCTGTTGGAATCGTCCCACAAGCACACGGGCGTCACGTATTCCGTGTATTCCACGTCGGACGACAGCGTCAAAACGGCCAAGTCTCCGGTGAAGTTGATTTTGTTGAACGACGGGAATACGTTTATCCGGACCACCTGCGAAAACAACCCGACGAAACGCGATTAGTTACCATCGATTCAATCCGATATCCGTTTGTGTCACCAGCCAGCAGGGACTGTAACCGGTTCCTAGAGAAAAATTGAGAACCGGAACCTTTATTGGAACCCGTATTTCTCAATTCCGGAACCTTTGAAATAAAATATACATTTTTTCGATTTTTCAAAAAAAAAAACTGAACATTTTATTTAAATTGGATTTTGTTTTAATCGAATAAATAGACAAGTGTCTAGTTCTATTTCCCATAGAAATAGTTTTCTTATTTTATTATATTTATAATTTATAAATCTATGGTATTTTTACTCGAAATAATCATGTTATCCAATCGTTAGTGATTTTTATCTACAAATAATACAAACGTTTGGGTCGAACAACGATTATGGATTTACGAGAATGCCCACGAATAATAATACTTAGTTATTTATGGCTAAGTGGATTCGACACCGGTCGTGTTTTTTTTTTTTATCAAAATAGACATTTATTATACCAATTGTACCGACTGTCCTAGTAATCGGATAAAATTTGTGAAAACATACTCGGAATCGTGAAGTTTACTTGAAAATGACTTTCCCACCTTTTTCAACGTTATTTTGTCGGTAGTTTAATTATTTAAAAAAAAATCCTCATAAGTAATAGGTAAAACTATTTGAAAGTAAACATTTTTTACTACCAGCATTAACCGGAACCCTTATTTAATAATTTTAAGAACCGGAATCAGAACCAAAACTGATATTTTGTTTAAAAACCAGAACCGAAAAAATCATTAAGATTTCCTTGCCAGCTAGTCGGTATTACCTGTTTCGTCTGGATGCCCAACTCGTCACTGTACTGGAACCTGTGATGTTTGCCGAGGTAAATCACAATCTTTTTGGACTGGACGACGGTCTCTTCGTTCCTTTCGAACACGCAATGCGCGGCTGTGGTGTCAGAAATGAAAACGTTTGCAAATTATTATTTTACAGTTTCCGCACGTATGAATAAACATAAGACATAGAAAATATTCACTAGAACAGTCCGGTCGTGAAATCAGTAATTGTTTACAAGTACGCCTACCTTATTACCTTATTATACGAAATACCGCCTGGTTAAAATCGTATTTTATAACGCCAATGCTTGATGCTTCTCCTCTTTCTGGTCTTCTAGTTGTACTCCGCATATTTCAAACCTCTCGTACCAATTTTCCACGGCCTACGTTTACATTCCTCTCTATACGTCATCCGCGCCATACTTTCTCGTTCTCTGGGTCCCCTGCCCACACGCCTCTGTTAAACGCGACCCCGGCGACGGAAAACCCGATAAAACGATAACGCGGATCGCCACTACTCACCCGTGATTACTTTGTTTTTCGACACGAGTGACCCTCCGCAATTGTAATTCAAGTTTGCGCCGTCGATCCGGTAGATCGCCGCGTGCCAGGGCCACTGTCCCTGGCGGGTCGACTGCCCGTACGTGATCAGCGGGACGGGATACAACTTCACTATGCCGCACGTCTGCGAATCGGATTCGGTCGGCCGTTCCGAGTGGGCGGTGCTGTTGGAGAAAAAAAGAATCCGAAACCGTTAGTAATACGCGTGAATAAAATGTATTCTCTCTATACGACCTGGTGGCAACGGCGGTGTCTTCGCCGTAATTGTAGTCGGGCCTCAGGGTGGTCGTCGTTGTCGGCTTTTGCCCGGACGGCCTTTCGCCGCCGTTGAAATCGGGCCTCGATTCACCGGTACCGGTGTTTGCAGGCCGGTTCTGCTGGTTCTTTTCCACGACAGTGATGATAACCGTTTTGTTGGTGTTGTTTTCATTCTGTAAGAACCCGTTGATAACGCCGTTGAGGTCGCTGTTGGAGTCGATCGTGCTGGCTTGTAACGTCACCAGCTTGGCGTTTCCGTTGTTGTTATTCACGTTGAGCGGTCTCCCGTCGTCCGCGTTCACTCTCGCGGGTTTTTGCGTTGTGGCGGTTGTGGTGGTGCTCGCCGTCGTCTTCGCTGGTCTCCTGGTGGTAGTGTACGGTTCTGCCGTCGTCTCGACCGGTGATGGATTGTAGTTGTAGTTGTTGTTGTTGTTGTTGTTATGGATGTTACCGTACTCGAGTTTTTCGTGATTCCCCGCGAACACGGGATCCGGTCTGTTCTGCGGTGTTTGCAGGCTCGCCGATTCTTCGTTCCCAGAGTTTTGCCCTGAAAACATAATATTGTACCCAGTCGTACCGCAAGTTATGTCCCTATTTATCAATTGTTCTATAAATATTTTACGGTAACGCTAATGACTATGTATTCAAAAATGGCCATAGACAAATCCTCTTTGCGGATGAAAACATTTTTACTGTAAAAGAAAAATTCAACCATCAAAATGGTAGAATTTATGCTCAAAGACCTCGGGAAGATGCTGAAAAAATTCAAAGAGTACAAAGAGTACATCAGCCAGCTTCAGTTATGGTTTAGGGGGGGGGGCTGTCATTTGAGGGCGTTACTCAACTGCATTTCTGTGAACAGGGAGTCAAAACTCATGCGATCAACTACTAAAGTGATATTTTAGAAAAGGTAGTGATGCCTTTATGTAATATCTTGTTTGCAGGAAAGCAGTGGATCTTTGAGCAAGATTTAGCGCCTGCACATAAAGCAAAAACGTCACAACGGTGGTTGAGGACAATTTACCGGAATCCATCGGTGCTCAGGACTGGCCCTCGGGAAGTCCAAATCTCAATCCTTTAGACTGTCGGGTGTGGATTATTTAAGAGGATAAGATCTGCTCTAAACCCCATCGAAAATATCGAATCGCTAAAAGTTGATTTGGTTAAATCAGTGGCCTTAATAGAAGTGCAGTGATGCAGAGTAGCCAGTGCTTGAAGAAGTGTTTAAATTTAAATGGTGGGCATTTTGAATAGTACGTACATTTTTTTAGTTACTAAGTTGATAAAGAATAAATAAAATCAGATTTTAATAAGGGACAGAACGTATAACACGACAAATATATATATATATATTTGATTATCTATAAACAAGTAAGATATAAGGCGCAAGTTAGGTTATTCTTACCCGAGTCCTTTGGGCAAATCTCGCGGTTATTGAGTTTGATTGACTGTATTCTTGGACTGCCAATCGACGGGTTGAATTTGACCATAATTCTGGACTTCAAGGTGGACCCGGACCTCAGTCTTTGGTTCAAGTTCAAAATGGTGTACTTGACGCTGTCGCTGGTCGATAGCTCGCCCGTCCACGACTGAAACCACGCCTATACGTAATATTCATACTAGGTATAGAAAATAAACATTTTTGGTGCGTAATAAATCAATATACAATACAATATATCGCATAGATCGTTGTTGTAAATTCGCGTAGGTCATTTGATCGAGGAAGGTCTAAATAAAAAACACACAACAGCGACTTGTTGAGCCCCGCTGAAAGATAATAGGAACCCCGGTAAGAACCTTGGAAAAAATCTCAATAAACACCCGCACCGTTCAAACATTTGGGTTTTTTGTGTTCCAAGTTTGTTTACCTCGAAAAATAATTTTTAGTCACGTGAACTATTATAAATTAACTTTCCTTTTTTAATTACAGCCTCCTGAAACGAATCGGTCTTATAGGCAGTGGACCTTATGGGCATTTGTCCAGGGCCCATGCGCATCGGGGGACCACTCACTGGATTTAATTATTATTTTAATTTAAACTAATCCTTGTAATACCCTACATTCGAAATATTGTTTAATTTACAATTAAGTATTGACTGGTTATTATATTTACTAGTTATGTGTTTAATTTACCGAATTTTTTCTTTCGTCTCGGACCTCATAAATTCTAAATCAGGCTCTGCCTAGAAGTCACTGATTCCCGTCGAAATCCAAATTCAATAGTTTATACATTAGGATTAGTTAGGTTATATATATATATAACCAAAATATATACACTGTAAATGTACTTACAACCATTAAATCCGAACGTCTGTCCAGTTCGATGTCCAATCGGACGCCCACCAAGTTTTCGTTGCTTCTGAACACAATGCCGCCGTACCACTTGTCGTTTTCCGGTTCCGTGCCCTCGTAAGTGAACACGTCCGGGCAAGGAGACGGAGGATGGCTGGCCGACGACAGGCGAGCCGACAGCCCGAAAATAATCAGCATTCCGCCGATCGATAACTGCAGTAATAACGAAAACGGAGGCCGGTCAACAGACAAAATAATAATTATATTCCGTTTCGAATACCGATAAAATAGAGCATACAGGGTGTTTCAACAAAATTGATTTCACTTTCAAACCCGCGGGTTTTCTGCGGTACGATCTCGCCGCTCTAAGGATGTAAACTCGTCCCATCTAATATAGAATTTCTCTAAACTGTTTAATTTCGTCCAACTAATATCCTACAGGAGCAATTGGGTTAAAGATTAATTTCGGTATCTAATAGTGTAAGTACTTACACACTTAGCCCCGTTTATTGGTTCATAACGAAAAACGAAACAGGCCCCATATAACTGTATCAATATATTTAAGGGGATTTTTCGTCCTCGTCCAATACACGCCCAACAATGGGAATTCAGACACGTTTTTATTCTTTACGCAGCGAATTTGATTTGGCCAAGATTTGCATTTTTCGTCTAGTCTACTTGAGATCGAGGCCTCGGGACGGTTAAAATCGGTTACTGTATTCACCGGTTATATCGGAAAATGTACACGGGCGAAACAACGATAATTATGATTTTAAGAACAAAAAAATAGTAAACACTATTAAAACCGCACAAATTATTTTCCGTGATTTTAACAAATTGTTGATAAATTGTAACAGTTCATAATTCGTTTTTACGGGTTGTTTAACTATTTATGCGAATTTCGATACTGTGTGTTATGTACACTGTTTCTAGTTTGAAAAATGATAGCCGTGAATGATGTCGATTCGATTAATAATTAATATTATTTTTTTTGTTAATTTGTCTTTTTCGTTGTAATATATTTTTTTAGGACATAGGCGAAGTTAAATTTCACTTTAAAGACATAATAATAATCATCTATTTCTATAGTTATTTTAGTGATCGGGATATGTCCGTCTAGCGTACCGAAATAAACATAGTATTTCAAATTTGATCATATTTTTAACGATAAATAATAAATAACACATGGGCTGAAAAGTCCCGGGCCTAACGCAAAGACAACACGGTTCTTTCATTAAAAATTGATTTTATTCATCGAGAGCAACACAATTATTCCAACGCCGCTCTAACATATATATATATATAATATTTTTTTAATCTTGCAATTGTCCCTTTTTTCATTGCAATATTCCGTTTTTGTTTTAAATAAACCGTTAAAGAACAATATTAACCGGTATTCAAATCGTGAAAAACCGTCGTTTCGGTTTGAGACGCCGCTCGCAATTGGCTTTCCCGTGTTTTTGTTATTATCCTCAAAATCCCGGAAATGCCACACTTAAAAAAAAAAAAAAAAAAAATCAAACGCGCGGAAAAGTCGACCCGGGGATTCTTATCGGTTCGCCAGAACAATCGGTATGTCGAAGTGAAATAAAACACGTGTTGATTCCCGTGGCAGAGACAAAAGATCGCAAAAATCACCGCTTTCAATGCCGTTTAACGTATTTATACAATTTACATCACGTGAGCATAAAAATGCTGTACTCTGTATTTTTTTTTTTTTTTTTTTTCGTAAATGAACTCGAGTCGTGCGCTGCAAACGCTATTATTATAATAGTTCGAATTAACGACAAGAAACCAGTTTTTTTTCTTTCTTTCTCACTGACTCTCTCTCTCTCTCTCTTTCTGCTCGCAGTCCGCATGCTAATAATAAAATATAATAATATTATGTCTCATCTAGACACGATAGGTTTATCGAACTCGAGCCGTAAGAGCGATTCCGGGCCGTGTCGTGATTTGTTAAGTCTCGACTACGCCGCCGCCGCGCGAAATACTCGTTTCCTCCGCCGGTTTAAATAATATTTTGTACGTTACGCACAAAATCCACCAAAAGAAAAAAAAGAAAAAAATAAAAAGAACGTTTGCCCGTACCATTTTTCAAAATCGCGTTTCGTCAGCTTTCCGTCTGCGGGATCGGATTCCTTTTGGTCGGCCGGTCAGCAGGACGTCGGCGGTGCGCGTGTTCGTCGTAAATTCGCGGCGCGCTCGCACCCGGCCAGCATTTTGCCAGGTCTCGGCCCCAGGTGCAAGACGTCCGGTTTTACGAATTTACAGTCTGGTCAGCGGCTCTAGACCGGGCACCGTTGTCGATTAAAAAAAAATTACGGCGTCTGAAATAACATAAAACGATTTATTTAAATATGATTATAATATTATCGCGCACGGCCAAGGACGACTGCTTTCATGAAATTACGGGTTTTTTAAAAAATATTTTTCACAAAGCAGGCGGCGGCGTAAACAACGCGCAACAACAAACCCGACGATTACTATCGAGAATCATCGTGAAACGTAATATTATATTAATTGTACGCGAAATATTTCCTACGTTTTTGTGTTCCAGTCGGAAATTTATTAACGGCGTCCGACGCGACGCGCGCATATTATGAAAAAACGAAAAAAAAAAAAAAACCGCGTATTTCATTACGTCTAAAACCGATTATTTATTGCGCAGAGTATTTGATTTGCAAATAAAAAATCCGACCGGCGGCTCGGTTATTATAAATTCTCCAACTGTTTGCTATCGAGTCGTATAGAAAAACTTAAACAAATATTTTCGATACCGAAACTTCTCGTCTTGTTCCTGTTTTCTTTCTCCTCCTTTTTTTTTTTTTTTTTTTGTTTCACTTCCACACCGATCGACGACCGTGTGACGATGGTACACAATAAACTTTGTAATCGTATTTATTTTACGTTTGAAATATTGACATTTCAGTTAAACGCCAAGCGAACGCGAGAATAAAATTACAAATTGTACTATCGGTTTTTTTTTTTTTTTTCTATTAAATACGTTGTTTACCTTCGAATCACAATTCGCGGTATGCGCTGCGATTATTATAAATCGGTATTTTTTTTATACATTACAGCTCTAGTCTGAATATATACACGATAAATACATTTTGACGGAAACACAGTTTACACGATTATTTCAAATATACAATAATCTGTATGTTCGTTATACAATAACCGACGTCGGATGAATATATATTTTATTAGATACAAATGACGACGGAACAAAAATAATGGACAACAGTCGTGTTGCAAACCAAACAATCCCGTATTCATGGCCCGTGGGTATAAACTATTACTTTATTATCTAAAAAAAAACGATTAGGCGTTCCCCGATATAGACGAGTACCTTTGGCCACATGGCCACCCTTTTTCGAGAGGCCTAATTTTGATTCGTTATGTTTATTGTATTTTATAGATCAATGACACGAAGAAAATGGATGGAAGGCGCAGGAAAACGTAGGATTAAGACAATTAGAAAAAATAAAAAAAAAATAAAAAAAAAACAAAAAACAACATCCGACAAACTCCCATTGAACTTGTAAAGGAACGTAGACAAAAATTCGTGTTCTTATAAATTACAATAACGTTTTTGGAAATAAAATAAACATTTTTTTTTTGTTTTTTAATGGGGATGGCGGCCTTGTCAATACCAAGGACTCCGGCCCCAAAATACATTTCAGGACAAGGCAGACGGGGCCACGGTCGAATAAATACGAGAAATCATTGCAAGTGAAAAACGATTCTGAGCGGACTTTGAAGTAATTTTTTTTTTTTTGATAGATACATAATGATTATTTTACCTTTTAAAACGTGTTGTTATTTATTCGTTTGTAAACGGTTTAGGTACACGTTCTTAAACAACAATGATAAGACTTTTAATTGAAATCAAATTTAAAGTCAATATCAAGTTCAAAAATCGTTCTCCTACGATATTATCAGTAAAATTATTATGCCTTGTGTCATCGTTTTTTTGTCTATAAGATTCACGCCGATCGTACGTACATGTAATAGGTATTCCCACAGCGGATGTAATTTTACATTTTATTTTTAATTCCTTACGCAACATTATCGTACTATTATAGTTATTTACGTCGTTCCGGTTCGCAATCGTAGATAATAATGGATACATGCGTAGATGCCAAACTTATATGTACACGTGTGATAAACGGTTCGGTTTTCAATGAAAAATTATTAATTAAAAAAGAAAAAAAAAAAAAACCCCTTTACCATTGAATTAATTCGATTTGCATAAGTAAATATTATGTGTACGGTATTTTCGTCGGATCGTATGGGTTAGAACGGCCTGTACACAACTAAGCAACAATGAAATTGTTTTCATTGCAAGTTTTCAGTTGTTCGAGAACTGGACATTTTGAAACCGTATGGTATGGAAAATGTATAAATCCTCGCCGGAAGTATATTTGAATTGTATAATAATGCGATTTGTAGACATCGGATCATAATAATTTCTGTTCTACGGGTTTTCTACCGTCACTGTATAGGAATTCAACGCATGTTCCGTATGATATTTGCTGCTACAAGTTGGCGACGGATTAGAAAATACGATGGATATTAGTAGTTAGTGGTGAGTATAAACGGATATAAACCGATATCGCATAACGGTGGACATTGACGATATAGGGAATGTCGGATACCCGACTCGGTGTTTTTGGAGGAAAATCGTCAATATGTAAACCGGGCGGGTATATGGAGAAAAAATACCGTAGGATTTTCGACCGGCATATCACGAATCGGCTCGCGGTTTTCAATTACCGAATATCGGACGAAACGGCATATAACCTAATAACGAACGTTCACCACTGACGATAATATTTCAAAAGTAAAAAAAAAAAACAGATTTCCGTTTACGCGAAACCGAGTGATGGCGAGAAACCGAGACAACCGAACTGACACAAACTTTTTTTTATTTGACACGTTTACGGTTACAGACGGTACGAAAAATTGTTCGCACATTAAAACCGGAGTGAAAAATAGGAATTTCTAGAACATTTATTCGTTATAAGTAGTCAAGCGTGTATCGTGAAATTCCGTTACGGCGTAGAATCGTTTCAATTTACGCACACCGGAATTATAGAAAACGAAAAACTCGCAGAACACGACGGGACCAAATTGTTACGATTCAATGTCTACAATCGCCATATTATAATATTTTTATATATACTTCGGGCGAGAATTTGTACATTTTTTTTTTTTTTACACGCCATATGATGGTTTTGACTTCCCGAATCGAATCGTCGCCCCTCCCCGCTCGTAGTATTTAATGTCGAACGGACAATTGGCGACCTCCGGGTTGTTTCGAAAATTATTTCGCCGCTTTATCGTATCGTTCGGTATTCCTCTCGTCTATTGCGTTTCATTATCGATCGTATATGCATATTTAACGGCTTAATGGCCATAATGGTTTGTTTTTTTTTTTTTTACATAAAGAAATTCAACCGCGAAATAAACATTTATTTTGATTATGGCGATCATTGAGATTTAATTTTTCTAAATCGTTTGAATATCTCAATTCTCTCGGAATATTTTCCCGAATAAAACGTGTACCCGATCATATAACATCCGAGTTAATAGAAGAAGAAGAAGAAGAAGAAAAAAAAACCCCCCCGTGATTAAGATTCGAAATCGCCGAGCAAAACACCGTGCAAATCCAATACATACGACTACGGTCGACAATTCAATGACATTAAAATCGCATTAGTGGGGTACTCCGTAATCGATATTAAAATCGAAAATTACAAAAAAAACCATCAGATTTTCGATAATACTAATAGAAAATATCATGTAAATTTTTTTTCTATTTTTTGGCTGTGATTATACAAACGAGTCGAAAAAACTTAGCCGGTAGAAATATCCGGCTTTAGGCTCTCGGCCTAATATTCGTATAATACGAATTGTACAGGTATTGTCGGCACGAAGAACGACAATCGATTTCCCAATGGAGAACATTCGTAACGAACCGTTAAAATCGAACGCACGTCTGTAGTAATTTGGCGTTTTACCGCGGCTTAAGGATAATAATAATATACTTACGTTTAAAAAAAAAAAAAAACACGGCGTACCGGGGTATGATACGGGTAACGATACGTTTTGTTTTTAATAGGTAAAAAAAAAATTAAAAAAACCGATCGGAAATACGAACGCACCGTGGATAAAACGCGTCGACGACTGGGCCTATTACGAACGGTACACCTAACCCGGCACGCTTGTTCGCCACTCAAAGTCCGGCAGCGATCTAAGGTCGAGGGGCGCCGTCGTCGCGTTCCCTCCCACCGCCCGGAAATTCGCTTCTCTCGCTCTTTCTCACTCGCTCTCTCTCTCTCCCGTGTTACGTTACGTCGAGCAGGCAAGTATACGTATAAATCGTATTTATTATATTATATATATATATATATACGCGCGTACGCCTCTGAAAATTACAAATAATCACGTTAATAACAACACTGTCGTAACACGACGATTATGAGTCTATAATGCCGATTTTTGCCCTCACGACAAGCGTTTACTAAAACTACAACACCGCCACACGTTATTGTTTGCCGTGCCACTGCGTGTACAGGGTGTCCCGCACAAGACGGGATATGTAACGTTAAAAAAATTTAAAAAAAAATAATAATAAAAACCCTTTTCGTTTTCGAAATACTGTCAATATAGAGTTCATTTTTCTGATCGGACTTTTAGACGTTTAAACACATTCATCGTGCACGTCGTTTTCAAATATTCATTTTTCGCTCCACGGACAAACAAACGAATAATAATACACCGCGGGAATAGTGTTTTTGGAAAATGTATTTACTCGTCTCGTTTTGTTTATCGAAACACGCTATTTTTATGTTAATGAAAAATGAAAATATTAAACGTCATTTAGGTCGGTGAGAATAAAAAAAATTCGAAACGTCATAAACGTTCAGACACGAATATAAACTCTATAAAACGATTTTCAATTTTCTTTTTCTCGAAAATAACAATAGTAATTGTTTTCAAGATTGTCTTACCGAACCGTATTGGTTTAGCTGAAATAGTCATATAAACAATAATAATAATAAAAAAAAAAAAATAAATACATTTTCGAAACTCCTAGTAGCCAACTACATTTTTGTAAACCCGGACGGAAATCCGTAATCCGTAAACGCCGTTATCGTTTCGGTCAAAATCTACGGATACTTAAATTTCAACGCCTTCGTTGTATATTTGGTTGCGGTCGATCGCACTGGAATTTCGTACGAAAATCAACGAATTTTTTTTTTTTTTTTTCTCGTAAATTTCCGGTTACTAAACTAATGCCGGTCGATTACGGGTCTGGTCCTAAACGTAACCCTACCGAGGTTACAAGTTCACCGGCCGGAATTTAAAGTGCGTGAGGAGTTTATTACCAACAACAAGGCCAACAGAATCGAAATATTTGACGGTTGCCAAGTATTTTATAATAATTAATAGTAAGATTAATATACAGCTAACTAACAACAACGCGGAAACGTACACCCCGCGGTATTTCCCGTACGCATCGCGTTCGTTTGGATACCTACAGATTGATTTTTTTTTTTTTTTACTCTCGGGTCTTCGGGAATTACTCGGGAGGTGCGTAATAATGGAAACGTGTACCTTCTCCTCCTCCTCATCTTTTGTTCCGGGATTTTTGCGTACTCGCCACAGTGATAAACGGGATTTTTCAATGAAACGAAGAGGTAGACAGTGCCGAAAATATTGACTAAATCGACCGGGAAACTCGTCAAAACGGACATTTTATTTTTTTTTTCTCCAAGGCATAAGTCATTGTGACATTTCATTATTTCGAAACGTAACACTCGTTGGTTTAACAAAACTATTATTACGAGGGCGTCTATCTAACGGGCAATATAGCAAATCACTACGATTATATGTAGAACGTAAATTGTGGGGCGCGTTTAGGTGGAACTCGGGGTTTGAACGCAAATAACAAAATGTAAAAAGGAGAATATTTCCGTAGTTTATTTTATTTTTTTTTTTTTAAATAGACGTAATTTTTTTGTATAACAATTGTTTAAGGGAAAAGCTACTGTACAGCCCACGGATATATTCTCCTCTTTAAATTTTCTCACTCGCCAGTTAGACCTAAACGCTACAGTTTACAGCTCTGAGTACAAATTAATTTGCTATGTTGCCCGTTAGATAGACAGAGACGATGTGACATACTTTTAAGGTGTTTTCGTCTCTCTTGGACAGGTCAATTTTCGTACATCATTACTTGGCGTTTTCGCCGCCGATACAAGACTGTAAATATTAATAATTAATAATTATTCTATAGACCGTGTCGAATTCGTTATACGCGACGAGAAACCGTACGTACCTACGTATTATCCGAATACCAGTTAGTTTTTTTTTGCCACCGCCACCGGTTTTATTATAATGCTGCCGTTTACAAACGTTTTATCCTTATCGCAATGCACGGAAAACGCGTTTTATTTCTTTTCTTAGTTATTATAAATATATTTTTTTTTTTTTTTGTACGGTAAGCATTTAACGAAAATCCTCCGAAACGCGCGTCCGTGAACTCGCGGTATAAAGTCGTAAACGAATAACTTATTTATTAATATTATCGTTGCGAAATAAAATCGGAAAGACTATTATAATATATATATATATATATTTGTATACGTTAATAAAAATTATCAATGCGAGTTTTAATGCTATAGACAGGGCCGTACTCAGCTTTGGCGGGCCCCGTGATAACTAAATCTTCTGGGTCTCCTTAATTTCCGTAGGGTCAGGCCAGATTTTAAGAGGGAAAATTTGTCTACTAAAAATTATACACGAAAACTAATAATTAAATGGTTTCGACATCAAATGTTATTGCAACCATGCTGTTTTAATACGGTTTTTATCAAGGGGCCCGGGCCTCTTAACAATAGGCTTAGGGTCAAGCCCCGGATAAATGACCCGAGATAACCGGTGTGAATTTATACATTTTTAACTCGTCGAATCTTTTTGTAAGGCCATTGTCTGCGGGCAAAAATGTTCGTCGAGTTATTATTGCCTACGCGTTATACGTTTGGAAAACAGGAAAAAATATACTGTAAGATTATTATTTTTAACTGGATTTTAGTGTCTATTGACTGTCAACGCTAGTCCGAGGAGAAAAAGAAGAAAAAAAAAACCTGTTTAAAACATTAACAAAACGTTCGTAAACGACAACACTACTGTGAACATAATTGCAATTTTATTTAAAAAAAAAAAAAATCATAAAAAACTTGTTGCAACATAGTAGGAACAAGGTTTAAAATAGCACGGATCGTTTTAAAATCAATATTATTATTAAAGTAAAGAGAATTTACAGGAGGGGGGGACCTTTTTAATTTTGAGCATTGAGAAATTCGATTTAAAATCAAATAAAAACATATCAGCGTGCTTATTGGGTAATTCTTAACCAAAACTATTATTCGGCCTAACAGTCAGTGAGAGGTCTCGTAAAAAAAACGTCAAATACCATAAATTATCATTTGCTTGTTAATGGTTTCAGAAATAATTCCTGTGGCTTGACGCGAGATGAGATTATTTGCCCAATGTCATTAATTTTGGATTCTGTTACTCGTGTTGAAACAGTGTACTTTAAAAATTCAATTTCCCAACAATTTTAATATTTGATGCGTCACAAAAGTCATCAGAGCAATAATTGTTATTGACCGTCACTTGTCGTGGACACATTGGCTTGCATTGAAATACATTTACAAAACAATGGGGGAAAAAATACCTCATGAGATTATTAAAAACTAACGAGACAGGTATTTTATATTATTATTAAGTAAAAAAATAAAAAATAAAAATAACAACAAATTATGAAAATAATTTCTATAAATATATTCCAGGTATTAACAATGGTTTAAATCATGGCTATAAATATTAGATAATATTTTTACTTATAGCCGTGGTATAAATAAAGCATTTTTAGTATATTGTTTACCTATATATGTATATATATATTTATATACATATATATATAAATATATATATATACATACACATACTTTTATTGAAAAAAAAAAAAAAAAAAAAAAAGTATGTTAACAAAATAAAACATAATATTAAAATAAAATAAATTGAGGAAAAAAAAAAACTTTGGATTTATTATTACTGTTGTTTAGTTTAACTTATAAAGAGTTGATTCAAAGTTAATGCTGGATAATATGTTCACCAACGACCAAACATACGGACCGAAAAATTCTTCAGGTTTCTCTTCCTCTACATACTTAAATTTAAGATCCGGGAATTTCTGCAAACACACAAATATTATTTATTTAAAATTATATACCCACTAGCTTTTATTGTTAATAAATTAAAAAACTTTGTCACACCTTCATTAGGTCTCTGGGCCATTGGAGGGACCAATGTTGCACTCTCGATAACATTGTGTTTACATCGGACGAATTCAATAATTCTTCTTCGCGCTCTAGCTTAGCCGAAAAAAACGTTATCACCATGTCAATGTTCTGAATGACGTCGTGGAATGCTTCGTGGCTTTTTAATGGTTCAAACACCTTGCGCTGGTAGAGCAGGGCGTACACTAAATTGGGATTGTGTATCAATTGATTTGACAGACACGAGTTTATCACTTCCAACACTATACGCAATGCTTCTTCAATGGCACTCATCTAAAATTAAAAAAACGTACAGGTCAAATAAGGAAAATATATCATAAACAGAATACAATAGGAAATCCTCAAAGATGGGTTTTGCACAAAAAATTAAAATATCAGTTTATATATCTCCAGTGAATCAATTCAAATATAATAAACATGCAAAAAAATATTTGTGTCAAAGGAATAAAAACTCTTTGGTGCTGACATAAAAATGACAAAATCGTCGCATTTTTAATTGCTAGTTATTTATTTCAAGAGTTTAGTTTTTTTTATTATTTATATAATGACTAATTTATTTACTTTTGGCTCGAGACTTGATTAAAAACCAACGACAATAAAGATAAGCAATTAACATAATCATATTATTGATACAATAAATAGTACCTATCAAAATTACAAAAATTGCTTATAAATAAAATATTGATTTTTCAAAAACATACTAACTTGCCGCCTTGATAAAAAAAAAAAAAAAAACTAATGTTCAAATACAAATAAAAAAAAAAAAACAATAACTTACGTCTTGATTTGGACATCTTAAAAATGTTTTTGATAGTGTCTCATATAAGCTTAACATCCTTTGGCAAACGTATGGATGTAGCTGATTAAACTGTGATGACATGTTTGCCAACGCTGCGAAACAATTTATATGCAAGTATTTATCCTGCAAAAGAAAATAAAGAAAATGTCAAGTGTTTAGTGTTTAAAGAAATCAAACAACAAAATGCAAACAGCTGCTTACCCTCATTTTCAGTAAGTTATATTGTGCCGTTCTTGTAGTGACCAAAATTATAAGACCCCCTAAAGAAATTTCGGACACCACTCTTTCTTGGTACCAAGGAGCGTTTTTCAGTATAATGTTGTGCACGGTCTTATTGAAGAGTTGATCTTCAGTCAGTATTAACAGTACAATGAGTGCCATATACATGTGCTGGAACCTACTGCTCTGCGTGCTATAAATTGTTCTTAAAAGCGGAATCAACTGAAACAACAATAAAACAGTAAGCCGGTCGTTTATTTCATTAAATTTGTAGGAATCGCACAAATACAAAATTCTAAAACACGTACCACTACTTCGATATCAGTACGAGCCAGAAGAAAGGTTTTAAAACCACTGTTACAGTGTATTAAATGGTACAGTAATAAAGTTTTTTCTTCGCTTAATGGAGCATCTGGATTATCACCCAGAAATTGATATACGGCCACGAGATTATCTAAAAAAAAAGCAAAAAAAACATCACAAATAACAACAACAATAGTGATAATATTTAAACATATAGTTATTAATTTAATTTTAATAACCAGAGATATACATCATACGAGTAACCAAATAATATAAGATACCTCCTATTCATTAAGCGTTCCTTGATAGACCGTATGCACGCCAATGTTTAAATAATATTAATATTAAATTATTATTTACTTGATAGCGAAGAAATACAGGTCCGATACGCGTTGCCTTTTGGAGGTGGTGGCGATGTACAGTGGTTGATTAATATTAACAGTACACTGACCGAGAGTGAACTCAATGGACTCGGATTCAATTGAACGGGTACATTAGAACTTAGAGTTAATATATTCCATAAGTTTGCTTCAGAAAAAAAAAAACATTAAAACAATAATTATTTGGAAAAAGCAAAAGACAAAAATACAACACATACATGCTAATCCATAGAATATACTTCCTCCGGACACTGAGGGCGGCTTGATTTGCTCTGTATACCTTCGCAGCAAAGCATTTGACAGTTTTGACGCATCAATGTTTTCCATGAATATCCTTCAAAAATACAATTGTTTTTAATTTTATAATAATAACTGTGTTTGATATGTCGACATTACTTAGACTTTAATCGACATACCTGTACGTGATAAGACTACTTGAAGGTTGAATGGTATACATTTGAATAGACAACACAATTAAAATACAATTTAAACTCTCAATGTGAATAGAGTACGTTGAATTCCTGTAGGAAGAGAAAAAAATTAATTGTATTGTATGAAAAAACTTAATTTGTTATTGTAATAAATAGGTACACTGACGTTACGTTTAATTCAGATACGATTTTCACCAAGAGCGCTAAAAACTTGAAGAATGTAGTTTCGTTCAAATCTTCTGGTACAGCGTACTCTTTCCGATCGCCCAGAGCTACTTCAATTCCATCTGTAGGACAATATTGAAAAATGTAATAATAATTGGAACTATGAGTAAAATGGCATGTAAAAGATAAAACAGATCGCCTGTTACACTTTAACGTTTTAAAATTTTATTTATCAGATTAACACTGTAAACGCAACGGTGATTGAAGTAAACAGAAAATAAAAACCTAGAACATAACTCTGATTACAATAATTTGTAACGTTTTAATATATAGGTTTGGAAGGTACATACCGGTCTGTAGCTCGAATTGATTAATGAGTTCAATTTCTTTTGAGTTCTGCACGAGATATTTAAGGAAGTACCGAGCGATAAACAGTCCGTTGTACACTTGCCACCGTAAAATATTGCTGTCGACAGTAAGACGAAATAGTTAAATTTAGTTAAATATTAGGAAAAAAAATCGTCGTTAACGGCTGTGCAATAAGAGACGACGACGTACTTGTTTTGGGCTTGCAGCTTGTCGAAGTCGGCCTTTTCCAATAGCAGTTTGATAAGCGTTTTAAAATTGGAAGTGTTCCGGTTGTTGGCGACCAACGAATCGCAGACGCTCTTCAGCCGGTCGGTCAACATCTTGTCGTCTTGGCTGAAAAACCACACGGTTGAGGTACGGGCGAAAAATGGTGATGTCGTCGTGGTTAAGGTACTCACCTGCAGGTGGGCGGGTTCAACGAGAACGTCAGGAAAGTGTCCCAGAACGGATCGTCGATGGTGATTTCCAGCTCGCCGGCCAGCCGGAGCAGGCAGTCGTTGTCGGCCAGCTCGCCGTGACTGGGTCCGGCGCCCATAACGACGACGGTTGGTCGCCGTCCGTCGTCTTCGAGCCAAGACAAAAACGGCGGCGGCGCGCTAGCGCGGGCACTGGCGTCACTGGACGACGGCGGTAGCCGGACACCGGTTACAATCGGCGATGGCCGTCGTAAAACGCATCGGCGTCGTGGCGTTCGTCCGGTTATCGGCGATCCGGACTGCGGTTAACGGTGAACAGCGAAAGACGGTGTCGAGACGCGGTGGCGACGGCGGACGACGTCACAGAAAAGCAGACGTCGGACGCGATTGTCCAACGTTTTAATATTTTTCTTTTTTCTCTCTCGTGTGGTTTTTTTTATTAATTTTTTTTTTTTTTTTTGTTATTACTCGGATATTATTATGACTACCGCGATACGCCCGCCGACGACGCGGTCTGTCCCCCCTTATCACGCTCTTATCACTCGCGCCTCGTTATCAACCACTGATAACGGAACCAGTGTGCAACACCGTACGTTTTTATTGTTCCTCGACCCAACAATGACGGGCGGCGTTGCGACGTTTGCATACAAATTATATACTTAATCACGACGTTTTCACCGCTATTGAGACGAACACGACGTATATTACGATAATAAAAAACGTAAAAAAAAAAAAAAAAATGACCGTAGCTCGGAAACTTGCTCGGAGTAATCTCCTACGAAATTGTGTTTGATCGGACGTGGCGCTATTGTGGAAAACCGATAGTTAAAAACCGGTGGGAGGGAGGGGGGGGGAAAGCACACGTCATATTAAAACCGATGCGGATACCTATCGACAGATATCAATAAGTCGTGTAGTTTTGTTAATTTCAGATTATTGATAATAAATGTAAACACATAGACGAAAAAAGTGTACGTTTTATTTTCGACTACTAGGCCGAGTACCAGTTTCGGTTCGGCACCGTGTTGTCGTTGTTGTTTTGCGAATGATTGAGGTGCTAGGCGATTGAATGTTAACCGGGTTGCGACGACCTAAAAATAACAAATCGAAAACAATATTATTGCCGTCAATTTTTCGACCGGATTTTTAAGTAAACCGCAACGAAACTAAAAAGAAAAAAAATTAAAATACCCCTCTGCCACCCGTCGCAATGTACCGGCTATATTGAAATTGGCTTTCGGCCGAAAGCATTCCGGAATTCCGGTAGTGGGTTTATTCGCATAGTAGTGGCGGCGGGGGAAATCCAAAATAATCAAATAAAAATTATCGCCGTAATGAACCGTGCAAAACGGTTTTGTAAAAATTACCGTCTCGTCAGGTGTTATTTTGATGCGGCGTACGCGAACCGTAACCCAGGGGGCAGGCCTGTACGACATATGGCCGCGAATCGAGGTCTGCGGGTTTGTCTTGAGTGTACGTGTGTTGTTCGCTAGTGTTACGCGTCAAATGGATTTAATAAAAATTACGTGTTCAATGAATAATAGGCGATCCCCAATGTCCGTTGGCCCACGGCGTTTATAGAGCAAGGACGCCGGCGCGGGCGCGCGTGCCGCCCGCACGCCGGTGCCACGACGGCGAAACAACGGAAACGGAATTTTTCAAGTTGCCGCCAATATTATCTTATCCCGCCGGTACGATTGTGGTAGGTTCACGTCATACCGTAGATTAAACAATACCGAATATTTACATCGGCATGCGCGTATTCGACCCGTGGTCATGCCTTTTTTTTTTTTTTTTAAAACCGGCGGCAATGTACGTAGTAGGATCAAAAAGTTCCCGGAATTTATTTATAGAAAAAAACTATTTTTCTTATCAAATATCTGTTTATTGGAATTAAAAGTAGACATTATTAGCTATCTGTAGGTTTTGTCGTTAAAATTACATTAGTCTCATGTGAGTCGTAATCGGGTCCATACGAAACGGAGTTTACGCATATTTTCAAAATGTCACAATTTGAACAACGCGCTAACATTAAATTTTGTTTTAAACTTGGAAAAACTGCTGCAGAAACGCTTGAATGTTTGAAAACAGTTTATGGCGATGAAGCATTAAAGAAAACAGCCGTTTATGATTGGTTTAAACGGTTCAAAAATGGTCAAGAGTCACTCGAAGACGAAGAGCGGAGTGGCCGGCCGTCAACTTCAAAAAGTGATGAAACAATCGAAAAAGTTAAAAATTTGGTGCGATCAGATCGTCGTTTACGCATTCAAGATATGGCAAATGCATTAGGAATATCGTATGGTTCAGTTCAAAACATTTTGAAAGATGATTTAGGAATGCGGCGCGTTTGTGCGAAATTTGTTCCACGCATTTTGGCCGAAGACCAAATGGAAAACAGAAAATTGATTGCCGCTGAACTTTTCGAACGTTCCGTAAATGAAAAAGATTTTTTATCAAAAATCGTTACAGGCGATGAAACTTGGGTTTTCGCTTATGACCCAGAGAAAAAATTGCAGTCATCAGAATGGCACACAACATCGTCACCGAGGCCAAAAAAATCACGTGTTGTCAAATCACAATTGAAGGTCATGTTGATTGTGTTCTTCGACAATGAAGGGTTAGTTCACTGGGAATTTGTACCTAATGGACAAACAGTCAACTCAAGTTTTTATATTGAAGTTTTAAAGCGTTTAAGAGATTCAATTCGGCGAAAAAGGCAAAGAAAATGGGAAAATGGTTGGTTTTTGCATCATGACAATGCACCGTGTCACTCGTCTTTTGCAGTTCGGCAATTTTTAACGGATAAAAAAATGTCTACAATTCCACAACCCCCTACAGATAGCTATTAATGTCTACTTTTAATTCCAATAAACAGATATTTGATAAGAAAAATAGTTTTTTTTCTATAAATAAATTCCGGGAACTTTTTGATCCTACTACGTATATACCATCCCGCCATCGTTTATTTACAAAACGAACACGTACAAACAAGTACAAAATATAAAAACCCGTTGTCCCCTTCGGGACGGGCCGGGCTCACATAAATTATTGCACACAAAGCTTCGCGTCCCTACCGGGGAACGGGCAGTGGCCGGGCCGAAGCCCACTTGCCGCCCTTACACTTGTAAAGGGTGGGGGGACACTTCCTACCGGCCCCGCGGCCGGCGTCTGCGAGGCCGCGATCGACGACGGCGGCGGCGATGCGCTTGAAGTCGACCACGGCTTTCCGACGGTCTGGGGATTCCAACATGAGCGACACCAAGTCGCCCGGTTCGAAAGGACCGATCCTCCGGACCAGGCGCTCCCCGTCCCCGTCAAACGCCCCGCAGCGCACGGGGGTATGCGAGAGCGTCGTCATCCTCCTCGTTCTGCTCACCGGGAAAACCGCAAGTGAGAACACCCGGGGTGCGGAACTCGCCCGAAGGAATGAGTTAAAGCATCCGTGCCCCGTGAGAAGTTGAGTGAGGCGGTAAGTCATCGAACCGTGCGGTCTTGTAACCCACCGGACCAGCAAGTCCGCGGGCACCTCCGCGCTACGAATCCGGCGCGCCCATCTGGTCGCGACGCGGAACCCGTGGTCATACCTAACGTGACCATCGTTTTGTTTTGTTTTCTGTACTCGCCTGTAAATTTCAATAGGAAAACCACAATCGCTTTTTCCGTAAAACGACAACACTAGAATTATACAGTAAAACCTAATCAGTTTTTTTTTAAGAAAACCGCAACGAAAATCGAACGAAAAAAATTCCCACCCCCTCGATTTGCCGACTATATTGAAATTTGCTACCGGGAAAGACGTTACGCTCGAAAGAATCCGGATTTCCGATAGAAAATCTGTTTACTGTTTATTTGTAAAACTCGTGTTTTATTATAAGTGTACGTTTTTTTTTTTTTTTTGTCAACTACTAGACGTACAGTTTCGGTTCAGCACCGTGTTGTTGTTGTTGTTTTGTGAATATTTCAGGTGCTAGACGATTAAATGTTAACCGGGTTGCGACGACCTAAAAATAACAAATCGAAAATAATATTATTGCCGTCGATTTTTCCAATTTTAAAGAAAATCAACAAAAAAATCCCACCCCCTCGATTTACCGAATATATTCAAATTTGATATCGGGACAGACGCTACGCTCGAAAGAATCCGGATTTCCGGTAGCAAATCTGTTTACCGTTTATTTGTAAAACTCGTGTTTTACTATATTTATCATATACGATCTATATTATTGTTGCCCACAGTGCGTTTGTATTAGGAGAAAAAAAAATAAAAACATACATTTTTTTTATATAAAAATGACAACAGACAAATGCCTATTATTTTTCGTCGTTTGATCTATACAAATATTTGATCTATTCATATAGGTTAAACTGAAATAAAAATCAATCGGAGTTAACGGCCGTCCGAGAATTGTCGGTATTATGGATAATAATTAGCGAGGTATTTCATAAGCTATTAAAAGTTCTTAAAGAAAAAAAATAGTGATGGATCCGAACGGAGAAAAAAAAAAACCACGTGTACTTAGACGCTAGGGACTTGTACCGTACGTCGAGTCTACTCTAGTATATAGCACTTGGCCGCAACAATTGATTTTTAATTTTGAATAATATGACGCTATGCGTTTAATATATTCGGATTTATCTTTTATATATATATATATTTTTTTTAATTTGTACGGTTTATATGGATTTGAAACATTGCATTGCAATGACGATAATATCGGAAACCGTACGGGGCGGCGAGTCGATGCCGACGATGGCAATTCAAATAGGTTTTATGCGCGTTTTAAATATTATGTTCTTATCGTTTCGCCGACAAATAAACAGATCGCGGGCGAAAACGCGGCTGTAAAATCGGCTCGTCTCCCGTACGAATATTTCGATTTATTTGTTTATTTGTTTATTGGCGCCCACAGTGTAGGACGCCGTGCGCGCGATAAGTACGTATTTGCGTGTGTTTCCGACGCGACGTTTTATATAATAAAAAAAAAAAAAAAAAAAAAGAGGCATTCGGCGGCGGCGGCGGCGGGGGATCGCAACTGAACGCCGCGAATCGTCTTAAGTGGCCCGGGCCACATGCCGCGGCACTCGACGCGGAACGAGGAAATTTTTAAAAAATCGTTTACTTAACGACGTGTCGGGCAATCTATAAAAATAAATGCGTCAGACTGCAGTCGTGTACGCGCGTCGCTTTTATTAACGATTGTATAATAACGTTTCGCGTAATTATAACGAACCGTTTAAACACAATGCGTGTAACAACTTGGACAAAAAAAAAAAAAAAAAAAAAAAAAAAACCCATTGAAACGCAACACGTTTATTATTTACCATGCGACGACACAATGTTAAAAAAAAAAAAAAAATTACGGTTGTAGTGCTTAAAAGTGTTTAAAAAAAACCGTACGTAACATTTCGGAACGGCCGGCGAGATATTTCAATATTGAATATTGAGCAGGCCATTTCAAAAACTACGTTTTTAACAAATAAAAATCATTGTGTTTAAAACGCAATTAAAATTTAATTGTCAAATTGAGAATTATGGGCTATTTCAAGTTAAACAATAAGTAGTCGATCAAAAATCATATAGGAATCAAAATGGCGTTACGGTTTTTCAATTATTATATTACCAATATTGCGTATGCGGGACAATAGTAATAATTTAACGGTTCTGTCACCAAAACGTCCGCACGTTTTTCTATCTATATTTATTAATAATTTTCAAATATACAATATATTATAATTATGCTTCTTCATTATTTTATTTTTTCAAATAACATTTATAGATATATTTTAATCCGATAGGATTAACAAAATTAACTTTTGTGAAAACTCGCGGTTTATAAATATAATAATTAAAGTAAAACCCCTCTATAAGACGGATTACTCCTTATAACGGAAAATGTCAATAGTCGTGAAATTGACCTCACTAAGTCGGAACCTACTAAACATTTTCGTAATTTAATTAGTAAAAATCGTCTCTGACGGAAAATAAAACTATTTAAAGATATATATATATATATATATATTATATGTAATGTATTGAAAATAACGTAATCTGAACATTATCATTAGCTTATATTTAGACGAATTGCAAACGTTTTCAGCAACAATTTCAAATTCAAATTATTAGAATTAACGACGAAAGCACGAGAACGTGCTGAACGCGTTGCCCCTTAGTCACAAAAAGACCTCAGTCAAATATTCCAAATTATTTTTCTTAATTATAAAAAAGGTTATATGTATTATGTTTTTTTTTTCTTTTAGTTCTTTATTTAAATTGTTTAGTCATATACACAAAACACATTTATATATAAATTCATATAGTATAAATTTACTTTGAACGAAATATTTACATAACTAAAATATCATATATTTTTAATACGCATGTAGATACTGGAAACTTGAATTTTTTTATTCTATCCTCTCTATAACAGAATTGTTTATTTTAGTGGAAAAATGTGTTGGTACCAATTGATTATGTTATACATAGGTTTTACTGTACCTGTATACGACTTTTATAATCCTCGAAAAATGTTTAAAAATCGTCATTTTAGTATAGACACGCCAGGCAGTGGCATACTGAGTCAAAAAGGCCCCGGGTGTAGACGATTTGAGAACCCTTTGTCTTTGGAAACCTAAATTGCTTATAGGTGTGTAGTATATATATATATATATATTAGTAGTAAATAATAAATAGTTTAATATTTATGGTACAATTCATCTACACATAATTATTGGCATATATATTTCATTTTTCTTTATTACAGTTATTAAATCAAGGCTCGAAGTTCGATTGCACCTTTAGCACTCCGGGCCAGTCCGCCACTGAAGTCAGCTGTAACTTACGTAAGTAAATCAAACAAACTATCAGCAAATTGTAGGTAGTTAGGCAATTATGTTATTATTTTTAAAAAAACATTACAAAATTATCTAATTAACAACTGTTCAGTAAGGAGTTCACTGTTCTTTTGTTTGCCCGGTAAAATTATGGTAAAGTGGCGATTTTTCAAGGATTACAAAAATTCTAATAAAATGTATTTATTAAACACAATTTCTCAAAACAGTATAAGACCGTTTTTATATTTAATTATCTTCATTTGTCTGATATAAGCGTTCACCAACTTGTTGGTGTACATTTATGAATGGCGATTTTGGAACTGACGTCTTGTGTTTAAATTTTCTATTGAACTTCATCAATTTCTTTAGTTTTCGCCGTACGGACGATTCAATACTGCTTTTTGAATCCTCTGACGATTGGTCAGACTGCTGCAGCTTATTGTATTTCTTGACTCTTTTAAATTTTTTCCTCATTTTTTTGGGTATAATTCTTATGGCTAGTATATATATATATATATATGTATATTATTATTATTTATATATGTATGTACATTGAAAGACGATTATATAAAACTGAGCGTAAGTATAGGTACTTGTTTCGTTTTCTTCGCAGCAACAGTACACGCATAACACTAAGAGTATTATTAAGCAAATCGACAAACAAATGGAAGCTATCGCATAATAAGTGCGTGCCGGTATTTCTCTCTTAACAAACATATAAACATATAATAATAGTATAATATACATAAATACTAAATAGAAAATTGATACGGACCCCCGCCCCAATCACAGATGATTACATGTACCTATGACGAATTGCTCATAGATTCGATTCTGTGCGAATATAGATGTATTTTCAAAAACGAATTGTATAACAAATATAACTAACTCTAAATATAACCTAGAAGTAATTGCCGAACCAGAAGTCAAAATTTCAAAGGTCCTGGTCTTAGAACGCAAGTTAACAAGTTTAAGATCAAAAAAAAAAAAGTAGCGAAGTTAAAGGTAATTTGAAAAATAAATGAATTTCAGTTTTAACATTTTCAGTAAAAAAAAAATTGATAAAAAATTACATTTTTAAAATTACCCTATAAACTCAAATACATTTTGTACACTTTGTGATATTTAAGTAAGAATAAGTAATTTTCGTGTACAATACATTTGTAAAATTTATTACCTAACCAAATTGTTTTCTAACATTCTATTTTTTTTTAACTACTCAATTTAAATGTTATGAAAAAAAGGAAATTATAATTTAACCAGTGGCGGAATGGACGGTCTGGAAATAGACATTTTCAAGATTACCTGAATCATATTGTGTTCCAGTGGCCCGATGATTTTATGGACTTGATAGAATAATTTATTTTATATTATAATTTTTTAAAAAAAACTGTTAAAGAAAGTACCACCGGGTGGTGGAATTAAGTACAGCGAGAAAAAACGATTTTGGGTACCTTTTTTATCAGGAGAACAAAAAGGTGGTCGGGATAAACTTCAATCTCCCGGCCTGAATTTAGTTCCCACTCCACCGTTGAACTTAACTTTCAACTTTTTACTTAGTTATTGTCCTGTAGCTTTGGTATTTAAGCTGCATAGTATATACCTCCTACTACTCTACTATATAAGTATGGTATTAGTACGTACCATGTAACAACCGCTGGCAAAAATGTTTGGACACTTGACACAATTTTCAGACCCAGGAACTGGCTGATGAAAACCTGGGCTACATTTCAAACAGTCGGCCGATTTACCCGGGCTGTAATGATGAGGAGGACAAGCGCTACAGAACACCTCTCGAATTCCGAAACCTGGCGCACAGGAGACAAACATTTTCACGTTCATTCGATCGTGATCCGATTCAAAACGCGTGTCGATCAACGAATACTTTGAAACGACTGCAGAAAAATAATAAAAATCATTAGATATACATATAATCGCCGGGGCGAGCATATTATAAATTTGTAATGAATTTTCATAAGTTATAAACAGCAGGCGTATTTACTTTGTACCAACAAAGTCTTGTTTAGGTTTCCGACTATGACGTCCGATATTTTCGCTAGTAGTTTTTGGTAGAACAGAGCGTTTCGACCTTTCTTGCTGGTCCTGATCCGTTCCAAGTAACCGGCTTTATCGTTAAATGTTACCAAATAGTTGACTTCCAACGTACTCTGTTATATTATATAAGTATTTTTACTAAAAAATGATAAAACGTACATATAAAACTATATAAAAGCATTGTCCCAAAAGTAATGCACACAGCGCTCTAGCTGTCTAGCAATATGATATTATTAGCTGATTTTAGTATCAGTTTGTAGCTAGATGTCTAAAGAACACGTTGGTTTCCAGTTGTAGTAAAGTATATTGAAGTGCGAGAGCGATTACGAAAGTGAAAACGGCTTACATTTCTGTTGTCGAGCAACGTGCGTACATTAAAATCGAAATGATTCGAGGTAAAATAAACAGTGCCTGAAACTCATGCCGCGTGAAATGAAGTGTGTGATACGGATACTGTGGATTGTAGTACGGTGCAAAGATTAATAACAACCCTCGCTCTGGCCGACCCAAAAGTGAAACAAATGATGATTTTGATGACGATAAACTTGGATTAATTTTCACCGAGCGAGTTCCAATTGGCAGTATTGTAACCCCGGGGAATACTACAAAACATTTCTTGCCAAAAAATTGGGACCAGAAAGCAACTGGGAATGTTGCAATACGGCGTGTCCATATTGCACGATAATGCGCGGCCGGATATCGGAGCACCAGTTGTCGCTCTTTTGGAAATATAAGGATGGGAACGCCTCAAACACCTACCGTATTCGCCGGATTTAAGACCCCCGGATTTTGATTCATTTCCAAAACTGAAGGTTCCTTTAGGAACCACTGAAAGAAATCCGTTTTCCCGACTTAAATATACGGAATGAAGAAGTGAGCCGAAGGATTAGTGAGCTCAACAAAGATGGCGTCCTATGCGGCAGTCAAACGCTCCCGAAACGATGGCAATCGTCTATAGACAAGCAGGGAGATTATATCGAAGGTCTAAAATATTGTATTTTGTTTAAAATAAATACTTATTTATTCAGAGCAAATTGTACATTACTTTTGGGATAACCCTCGTATGTATATATAATATACAATAGACCGTAGGTAGATGCGGTAACTATTCAATTATATAGTTACCTACACCCTATAACGTAAATATTCTCCAAATTTCATTAAATATAATATCTGCGATACAGAAATATTTCATTAAAATGCAATATAATAATAGCCGATAATTATATATAGACTCTAATAGTTTTCGTTAATTAGTTTTAACCGTTATTTCCGTTAGGGGGTAGTCAAATAAGTCTTATTGTTGATAGAGAATAACGATATACCAATATATACCGATGTCAAAAAGTTATTAAGTCCACGAATAATTAAGGGACGAATTTATTAATTTTTTCAGTTGTTTTATGTATACCCGTTACACGTTTTTATTTTCAGAACCGCAGAACCTTGGGGGAGGAGGAACAGTTTGCGCTCGGCCTACATCGTATTTTCTATACTTCCTTCTCAATATTGAGTACTACTCAAATAAAGTAAAATTCTTCGAAAATCATAATCCAATAATTTAACTAAACGTCCGCGAAGTTGACCGTTCTACACTTAATCCGATTCCGTGCCAAAATCCTTCGTATTAATTTGCAAGTGTTTTCTAGTTACCCGAAGCTTGGATATAGACATTTTATCTGGGTTAACTCAACGACACGGATAAAATATAAAACATTTATTATTTAAATCGATTGTCACGGGTACCCTTTTTAAAAGACAAATTACCGGGCAACATGGTTAAAATATTTCCGAGGACATTTTTGTCCTTTATTTTTAGATTTCGTCCTGATATCCATGTGCTATGTGTGTGAAAAAACAAACATATTGTATGATATAAAATAAATAAAACCATCACTGGAATATTCTATTTCACAGTGCACGTTTTTTAAACCGTAAAAACGGATTTTAACAAAACAAATTGCCCAGTTCAAAATCGGATAAAGTCGGTGGGCCAACTATATGGACGTTTTATAATCTTCGCCTAATATTATGAATTATAATTATACAATGTAAAATAAAATCGGTATACTTTATCTTCGGAACATTTTGTACACTCTATAACGACATTACACGCGTACTGTGACGATCCTTCCGGACACACTACGGCTTGCATGAAACCGGGTAGCTGTTTTCGTATAGGGTTGATTATTTCTTGTGTGCAACCGCCACTGGTCTTGTAAATTGCTGTACCTCGAATTTCATAAATGGGTTTGCCGATGGCTATAAAACATGAAAATTTACGTAAATGCGTCAATATAAAACCCATTTTGTGTTTGAGCAGAGTAAATACAGGAAATGTAGCTCGTAATAGGCCAAGTGATGGCCTGCAGTTGGGTATTTAAGGGGAGATTAGGGTTAAATATTCCTCGACCTTTTAAATTCCGAACAATGCGACAAATGTGATGGTTTTACTGTGATGTGTGTCTTTCTTTTTGTCTGTACACAACTTTTCTACCAAAAATTCTACTACTGCTCGATTTTTGGTGTAGTTTTCTTAACATTGTGGGGGAAGGGGAAACAAATAGAAAAAAAACTGGGAAAATAATGACAGTATCTATGTTTGTACTAAAAATACTTTTAAAAGTGCGCAAATGGTAATATGGCTGTACCTATAACGTAATGCGTGTAGGCATGTTTGTTGGGTTTTGAATCTTTGACCACGTCCGTTGTCGGTAAGCAAGTATAATTTTTGCTGTCTCTCGATTTCAGGCGCATAATCAACAGAGTACTCTTATCTGTACCAGCGATTGTAGAATCTGAGTAAAAATAATGTTGACATTATAGCAAAACGTAGTTATTATTAAATATTTTACAGTTTAAAGTGTGGAATCGATTAGTTTGTGAAATAACTAGACAATAATTTATAAAATGAATAAAATGCGGTGGGTATTGAAAAGTCGTAAAAAATTTCTAGTCATTTTGACTAACACCATAATCGATAGATACACAAAATCCACACACTAAATTTAATTTCTACACAGGCTATAGTTATATCCTTAACGTTATTCAACACTCTATAACTGTAACGTAATTATTAGCTGGCTCGTGAAATATTTAAACATTTTTGTAGTCGAACCGTATTTCACTAGAAACGTTTTTTGGCCGACTTTTCTCGATTCGACAGAGTCTCTATCATACTAAATAGTATCATTGGTTAATATTAACCGTTTCAGCTGAAATACGGTTCGATCGTTTTATATGCGTAGCTTCGGGCTGTGGATTGATATTTCGTTTAGTTTTACTTGTGCTGAGTTTGTCTTTCTCATAGTCCCATTTGAACGTGTTTATTCCTGTCCTATTGGGCAAACACCGAATTTTAACATCACTTCCCAACAGGCTGTAGTGTACATTGAAGTGATCTAAATATATATCAATACACGTTTAATGGTTATATTATATAACAACCGTAAAACAGTTGAGCCACCGGATTCATTCCGGAAACCCTAATAATATGATAAAAATTAATAATAAAAAAAAACAAAAATAAATGTTTTTATTTTATTTTTATATATGATTTTATACATATATATGTATTATATTCATCGGCGCCTTGTTCGATTTTTTCGCGGTGAAATTACTAACAATTGATACGTATATGAAATTATTATTGGTTATTTGAATAAAACAATTAAACGATAAAAATGTAGTTACGGCATCCTGACTTGCTAGTAAATTGCAATATAGCACAATGCCGTCTTACTTCTTAATCCTAATATTTATAATTGATAAATGAATATAAATCGTGGTTTACTCATAAATATTGCGTATAGATATAACTCACCGTCTTTAGATTTGTCCAGCTGGTAGTTGACGACGTGGTTGAAATCCACTTCTCTCTGAGCGGGTACCGCTTCAGCCGTGTCGGTTATGTTTGTTCCGTCGTTACTCGTATGTTCGGTCGTCGTTACGGCAGCCGCTGTTGTGGTCGCCGACGACGGGGAAACGACGAACACCGACGGCACGACCCTGTATGACCGACACGCCAACTTCGCCACCGCTACCGACACGTCGTCCTGGACCACTGGCTCGTCCAACAGTGAGCTGACCGCCGAATCCAAAAAGTCTTTCGTGTAACACGCGCACGGCCGCCCGTTGTTGGCCAAAACGCACTCAGTTTCGCCGCCGAATACGGTACGCCCGCCAGTAGCCGTCGCCGCCGCCGCCGCCGCCGCCGTCTCGTATTTCCTGTTCCTCCCCGCCGCCGCGATCGCGTCGTTCGGACGGATTGACGACACGCGCCGACGGCGGCCACTCGGCGACGACGGCTTGGGTTTGGTCACCTGCCGCCGATGGTTGGCGTTGAACAGTCCTTCGAAAATTATCGACCGTTTGGACGCTTTCGTCACCGCGTTTTCGCGATATTTCGCGGCCGGCCACCAGGGCGAGCCCATTATCGCCTTTAATCGTCTGTCCAACTGTTTTAGCGTACCTCGGTCCGATTCGTAATCGCCGCCGGCGACCGCCGCCAGGCAAATCGTCCAACACGCAACGAAAAACGACATCGATGATCGATTGAAATAAATCATCGTTTAATAATAATAGATTACGTATTGTGAAAAGTCTTCGCAAAAGTCAAAACAGAGAACGATAAATTGTTGTTACAGTGGTAGTAAATAGTAACAAAAACAATAAAAGATATTTCAATACGGTTTTTTTTTTTTTGCGTTTTTGATTAGCAACGGTTATTATGTATAAACTGTTTTAGCCAACAATTATAGCCAGGCCATTTTAGATTCTGAGCGAAGGGAGCATTCTTGTGGTTTTAGAATGACGTTTATTATTATTTATTTTTTGTTTAACGCCGCTGTTAAGCATATTCATTATAAATGTTAACGTTATATAGATAACCGCATTCATTGTAGGTATGATATGATTCCAGTTTTATTTGTTAAAATATTATAATAGTTCGAATTATGAGCTATAAGACGACACAAAAGACTAACTTGTACAGAAATCTCGTGTATTCGGTCGTCGGTTCGGCAGCCGCTGTTGTGGTCGCCGACGACGAGGAAACGACAAACACCGACGGGACGACCCCGTATGACCGACACGCCAACCTCACCGCCACCCGCTGCCGACACGTCGTCCTGGACCACCCGCCTCGTCCAACAGTGCGCTCACCGTCGAATCCGTAACGGCCGTCGTGTAACACGCGCACGGCCGCCCGTTGTCGGCCAAAAACGCACTCGGTTTTGCCGCCGAACACTGTTGGTCCGCCGATAGCCGCCGACAGCTTCGATTTGGTCACCTGCCGCCGGTTGTTAGGGTTTGAACGATCCTTCGAAAAATATCGAGACCGTTTGGACTCTTTCGTCACGGCATTTTCGCGACATTTCGCGGCCGGCCATCAGGGCCGCATAAGCCGAATGCGTTTCGAATTTATCCAATACGGTAGACTAATTATGAAAATTGTAATTGTTGAACAGGCGAAAGTGCTTTGGCAAGTACAATGTCTAGAGAAATTACGTTTGTCCGCGGCTCAAGTAGCTGTTATTGTTATTATGTTCGGTTACACGGAAAATAATATACTTAATATTACAGTTAAGTGTATAAAAACGAAACGCGTCTACCAGTTTTTGAACATTTTTTTTTTTTTATCTGCTCTGAGGGGTCTACACGTTGGAGCGCGCGCTGAAATAGATTTGAAGTATTCGATTTTGAACCGTGCGCGCACTTCTGTTGAATAACGACGAAACACAAATTGTTCGATACAGATTTATTCGACGACGAAATTTCAAATCGTAACTATTATCCCCAGATAGCTCTATCGTAGAAAATTGTACAGGGTCCGGCAGAGCCGACTGACGAGTTTAACGACGTCATCGGCCTGTGATAAGATAAGAGCAGGCCTTAATAAGTGGTGAATTTTGAATTGTACGGTAATGCCGTTTTTATTCGTAATCATGGTCGATGGACAGGTGTACATGGAGGTTTCGTCGTGCTTGCGTATTACGAAAATAATCATTCTGTGATCGCTACACAAAAGGCTACACGTATACACTTCGGCATTCCACGTGCTGAATCTGTTCCTTCTGCTAACACTATCAAATTGTGGATACGGCATTTGGAAGAACTTGGAAGTACCCAGAACAGTAACAACCCCCGAAAATGTGCAGTTGGTTAGAGCAGTCAATTGAGCAGTCACCAAGAAGCTGTTGTGATGTTGGAAACTTATCTACAGCATAGGTTGGAGGAAATGGCTGAAGAACATGATTTGGGAGATGTATGGTTTCAGCAAGACGGAGCTACAGCGCACACAGCTAGAATTTCACTTGCTGTCTTGCGACAAATGTTCCCTGGGCGGTTAGTCTCTATGAGAGGATACATAGGCTGGCCAGCACGGTCCCCAGATTTAAGCATGTGTGATTTTTTCCTCTGGGGCTACCTTAAGGATAAGGTTTTCAGACATCGCCCACATAACCTAGAAGAAATTAAATAGAAAATCACCGTGGAAGTCGAGGCCATACCAGCCGGAATGTGCCGAAAATCATATGAGAGCTTCAGAGATCGTCTACAACAGTGTATCAATGCCGACGGCCGCCAACTTGGAGATATAATTTTCAAAAAATGGGATTGAATACTGATATAAATTTAAAAAAAAACCTTTTCTCTGAGTTTTACTGTTCGCCCATCAAAACTCGTCAGTCGGCTCTGCCGCACCCTGTATATGGTTTCCTTATTTTTTTTTTTCATTTTATATGCATTATATTCCTATCTAACTAGCTTGTCTAGCTAGCCTAAATTTAACAACATGATAAATACTAATTGTTGTTACCTATATTGAGATAATGATGGTTGTCTTGTTCATAAATACCAACACACGACAATTAATATATGTATGTATTTCAAAATTTTTTGATTATGTAATTCGGCTTATGCGATGTAAATATACCAAAAGCGACTGTAAAACATTGAAAAAAAAAACTGCACGCGTAAATAGTAATGTTTAGTATAATTTTCCACTGCCCTCTCGCAGTCAAGGTAACCCGGAAATCAACGAAAACAAAACCGGTGCATTGTCACCGTCATTCGTTGTCAGTGTTTGAAATTGTTTTTTAGAAAAACAATTGAGAACCTATAGGCAAATTATTCGAACAAAGCATCACCGGGCGGTAATTCAGCATTTTTTTTAAGGCACCGCGTTAGAAAATTTTTCGCCAGCGTTTTTCGGGGAAAAAAATCACACGTTAATAGTAAAACTCATAGCTCGCAATCGCTACATTTGGAATACAAAACGAAAAAAAAATCGGTATTAAAACGACATTTGCCGAATATTTCATTATTGTGCGAATAAAATAATTAGTTTGTTTACGGTGACGATAATAATTAGAAAAAAAAAACAACAACGGTATTTAAAAACGCGTACGTAAAAACAAATTGCAAGTTTTTGTGTCCGAGCGTGCACGCATAACGATAATAACGTATACTTGGGCTTTTTTTTTTTTCAAAATGAAACGCCGTTTATTACTATATACGTAATAAACAAACGAACAGCTGCACACGTTTCGGAAATATATTGTACTGAATATTTTACTGATATATTTTACTGAATTATGAAAATCGTATTGTCTCGCGTTTTATAGTGCATACCGATGACATTAGCGCACAATTGTCGTAAGTGATGTTTTCGTAGTTTGACACGAGACGATTTTCAATATTATTACTGAGATCAAAAATCAAAAAATCAACATTGTAACCGGTCAACACGAACTTTGTCACATAAATATAATGAGTAAATAGGATTTAAAATTATTGTTCTACGCGTGCAGACATAAAACAAAAACCTGTACTCAACGCATTATCGTATTTACAAAATATAATGTGTTTAAACACTTTGCTTTTATCTTCAATAAAGAAAAAAAAAAAAAAATGCAATATCGTTATAATACTGTTACTGCTTTATGTTGTACGTAAAATGTATTGATAATAGTGATACTAATATTCAATCGATATTAAATATCGATTGAATAAATTAATAAATTTTATTAATGGGAATCGAAACCAGTGCGGAAGTTAATTAACAAAAAATTTTTACATAAAATACGTAACCACAATTATTATCGATTACACATGGCATAAAATCGATTGAAAAATTTGTCGTTTTCTTGTCTTAGATCGCCCGTGCTCGTAACAAACAACACTGACCTATAGCCCGGATAAATATGAATACTTTAATCGCACAAAACGCGTATATGTTTGAAAAAAAAAAAAAAGATCACCGGATCTCTGAGCTTGAAGGTACGGCCTGAGCTCCGGCGGATACGATGGGAACGATTGTATATCGGTATAAATTCTAAATTCTCGCCCCGAAAAAAGCGCCCGGGAAAGATTTTCTACAGTGAAATGTATTCATAAATGTCCGCCGCGAAAACTGCGTGCCCACAATTCGGAAAATGTAAACTTTTCACGAAGAATTTTTCAAAGTTCGAAAATCCGGGGGGGGGGGGGTTATTATTATTATTATTATTTATACGAGTATAGGCATTAAAATTTAAATTGATATCGATAATTATTCCTGCCGGCTAATGCCAATGGTGTAAAAAAATCGTTTGTGAAAAATATCAGCACGCGTCCTACTAGAACGTAACAATAATTAATATGTTAAGTGGTCGGAGCAAGACAGAAAAAAAAAAAAAAAAAATCAGCACATCACAAATCTATTAAAACACAGACAATGTGTATATTAACCGTTTAAAGAATTTGTTGTCATTCGTTGTTTTTTATTTTTTTATTTACACAATATCGTTTTGAACGATTAAAATAATAAAAGTACGAAGTCCGATCGACAGAGCGCTCTGCGGTTATACGTTTTACCGACAGAAACGTTTATAGTAATATATATTTATTTTTTTTTATAGAAAAAAATCAGCCTAGATATTGGTTTAGAGCATCCTGGTAGCAGTGGCGTATTTTTGATGATTTTTTTTTTTTGGGGGGAAAGGGAAATTCAACATGTTAGAAAACATATAGACCCGTGTTCAGAATTATTTACTGTCAAAAAAAAAAAAAAAAAACCATTGAATTTAATTTTTTTCTCAAATTACTCTGTCAACACTTGACAAGTAATTCGAAAAACAAGAAATTTGAATAATTCACGGATATTCCTGATAAACTGTAAACTATGTTTAAGAATTTACCTCAAAACGTGTCGTCGGATCTAATTTCACTTTTGCGGTTTCGATATAAATATTTTAATAGGCATGAGTAATGGAAATACTAATACAATGGGCCATTTTTATTTTTAAGTCGGGGGTGTTCAGACACGGTTAAAACACCAAAAAAAATAAAAAATAAAAAAATACGCTGCTGGTTAGAGGTTACCATACACTCTGGTAGAGTATAGCCGAGTAACAACAACGAATACAAACGTTTAAAATAATAAAATTAAATAAAACACGTGTTTACAGGGGGACCAAAAAAAAAAAAAAATATCGTCGAACAAATCAATATCGTATTCGAATTATCGCGTCCGGCCTATTTGAAATTTTCGTTCATCGTAAACAGGGCGCCGCGTCGTGTCAAAACTGAAACATATTACAAACGTTTAGGAAACCAGTCATGTTGAAAACAAGTTCATAATTGTACTTTTTCGTTTTTTTTTTTTTTCGGTAAAAACAACATTCGGGACGATTTAAACGCGCGTAAATTACACAAATAATGCAATATACTTAATTAAAAATTCAATTTCGATGTACTTTTTAAAACATATTTTTACTATTCCCCCCCCCTCTGTCTCGAGCACATTTTTTCACTCCCTACCCCCAACACTTACTTTTTATTTCTTTATTATCTTCAAAAAAAAAAAACACAAAGACTTTCTTTGCCCGCGAGAACAGAATTAAATAATAATAACTCTTATTCTTCTACACGTCACCAAAGTTACGTAGAAATAAACAAACGATATTCGAATTATTAGTCCAACAAAAATAATCAAGTGTTAATAATAATACTAATATCAAGAAGGTAATATTGGATAACGTTTAAATACTAATAAAAAATTAAAAATTTTTTATAATACAATAGGGTAATTTTCATTTCATTTATGCCGTAATTGTTTAAAATTGTATTAAAATTAATAAAATACAGTTTTAAATATAAAAAAAATAAAATAAAAACAAAATCTATATAAATATATATATATATATGTTAAAATCAATTGTCGATTGATCGATTTGGTTTATTGTTTTTTTTTGTTGTGTTCGTAATTGTCAGAACAAGGATTGTATGAAAAACAATTAATGGAAAATCCACCGGAAAAGTCGGAAATTCGGATTATACAAAAAGATAACAATTTCAAGATAGAATTAATAACATTTGTTGATTTGCCATGGAAACCAAATAGTATAAATAACTATAAGTGTTACGCTAAATCGGTAATCCTCCTTCACAAAATATACAAACAAAAGTAGTGGTCCAGCTACATTTAGTTTAGACTCTCGAGATGAAGCGAAGCAATTTTTCTCCGGTTGATACACGGACAGGTAGACAGGTAGACAGGACAATCTACCAAAGTAATCTAACGGAGAAAACAATGGACCACCGTCGAAGGTTGTCCTGGAGTAAAAAAAAACAGACGCCCTTGTTAGGATACATGCAATTTATCCGAATACCAATAAGTGTTTAAGAATTTTGCTCCACGTGATCAAAGGCCCGATGTCTTTTGCAAGGGATCGAGGACCTACTCTTACGAAAACTGTCTGCTTGAGCGTAACGATCCTTACTCTGGTGTGGAGCTGAGGAAACGGTATTGATCCCTAGAATACCAATGATGCCAACCAATCTTCCATTCTAGTTTAGACGGCTTCAACTTCTCGTAAACGTATGCTTTTCGATGACCACAAGTATGACACAGGGCCAAACATTAAACGTTTTAGGTTTAGAGCTAACCTTCCAATGTTGTTTCCATGGTCAATTGTACGTGGCTCTGTCACGTGTCTCATGCAAACAACATTATATGTATGCTGGTGCCGGAAATATTTAATGTGTAAGGCCAATTGAAACATAATATTTAAAAATGTATTATAAAATTAAAAATTAAAGAAATATGGAATTGAAAAAAAAAAAAAAAAACATTTAATCTAATTAAGGCAGAGAAAAAAAAAATGTAAAAAAAATCACTTATTATAATTAAACCAGTACGTTACACACTTCGATGTAAATTTTTAATAAGATGATGTAGCGGTACAGCTAGACGATTGTGGATAATCAAAAAAACTTGACCCGAGCAAGGCCGGCCGATGGCAGTAGTAGTATTTACTAGAAGTATAGTTTGAAAAATTAACGAATTTTCAAAAAAACCTTTATGGAAATTTCACATCGCTATAGCCACGACCGAACTCGTATATAAATCGTATTTATTTTTAACTATTTATTTCGTATATAGTCATTAACGGATACTAGGGCGAAACGCGCGGCAAGTCGAGTGACCATTAATAATGAAATACGTTGAGGTGGTTGTGCGTTTTCATTTATAATCATCCGGTAAATTGTGCGCTTAAATCCTCACGACGATCGCCCGCCTACCGTAAACTTTTTGTCTCGGCGCGTGCATTACTGTAATTGGCACCCGGCGGTATTTTCAGCGTTTTAGAGCTAAAATGTTTATACGGGGGAAACGGGCTATCGAACGGCCAAAAAAGAAAAAAAAAATCAAATAATTTTTATTACCACTCCGGGATATACGCTAAGAAACCGCCGGGTTAAGCAAAACGCGTTAATATTACAATTTTCGAAAGAAGAAGAAGAAGAAAAAAAAAACCAATCGAAATCGGATTTGATCACGTAAACACGCAAAACGGCGTGTTGAAAACTAAGTGTATTGTTGTTACATAATTACAGTTATGTCCGGTGGAATCGATATCGATAATACAATATATTGCGTAACATACAGGGCGCGTCAGAAATAACTACCTGGTTTGATAAGGTTGCAATCTGGGTTCGGACGGCGATAAACTAATGTGGCATTTATTCACTTCGATCGAAAGCCTTTTTTCAGTGCTTATCGTGGCCTGGTCGGAAGAACGTCGGTCGTCTGTTGTCGAGGAATTTATCGAAAACGGCCGTTTCGCTCGATATCCACCCAGCGTGCGTTTCGTGTTCGGGCCCGCGCTCGGTCGACACATGATCCCGTCCCCGACCGCAAAACTATTGCAAATCGGGTTTCCTAATTTTAGAAAAACGCGTTCAGCACTGAAAATAAAACAGCCCACCGGTCGGCCGAAGTCCGTCACAGGACTGGGAAATGCGTACTTCTCCGTAGAAGACGGCGTTATGGCAACGGCGACCTCTAAGGCTAGGTTCACATGAGAGGCGTTTACAATTACTATTAATTGCTGTTAACTGTACACATGGTAACGAGCGTTTGAACATTGTACAGGTTTGCATTGACGTGTTCAATTGCAACGCGTTTTTCAAGGCGTTACGTCGTTTTTCGTCTTCAATGGAAGAATTCAATACTGAATTTTTCATCGATGAAATCGAAAAAAGGCCCTCGATCTGGGACATGACCAGTCGTGATTATTCAAATAAAATAATACAAAGAAATGCCTGGGAAGTAATAGTACTCATTTTTTCTGAAGAAAAAATTTCTTCTTTGATTTGCTCCAACAAGTCATCAAAAGATTTAATCGACATCCGGAAATAGTTAAAAAATTTTAGTTCATAATTTCTCAAACTTGGATACAGCGTGATGTACAAGCTTGTACTCAGTCTGTTTTTTAAAATAGGATGAACCCAGTATTTCCTATTTCCCTGCCTACGACGCTGCATTCGTCTATATAAGGTCCATAAGCATACAGCTTCTGCTACGTCTGCTATCTTGGCCGGAATAAAAAACACGATTGACTATAGTTATACGCGCGCTTAACGCGTAAAATCTGTAATTCATGTGAACATTGACTAAAAACGCACTAACTTAGTCCGACGCGCGTCTAACGCCTCTCATGTGAACCTAGCCTAATCGTTATTGTGTGACTCTTGACAATCATTTTCGACCGAAATCGAACGGTTTTTTAACGAGTATGGACAAGACAACGTGTGGTTCCAACAAGATGGCGCCACCGCACACACAGCTCGTCGGTCACTCGGCATTTTGCGAGAAATGTCGTCGGGTGGGCCACCGCGTTCACCAGATTTGAGCCCATACGGTTTTTCCCTTCGGGGCTATCTCAAAAGCCAAGTGTACCACGAACCGTGGAAGCCCGGAGGAGGTAATTAACTCAGAAAGTCCACTGCCGTCCCGCCCGAAATGACCCGTCGAGTCATAGATAACTACCGAATAAGGCTCAATCGGTGTATTGAAAACGAGGGGCCGCCACTTAAACGATATAATTGTTAAAAATAGTTAAAAAAAAAAAAAAAAATAATAAAAAAATTATATGTACAATTTATAAATAAAACATAATTGTTGATATTCGACTTGGTTTGGTATTTATAAGGTTCACAAATCAGAGAGGTTTTTCTGACGCACCCTGTATATACTCGTATACGAGTGTTTTATATAACTGTACACATTACACAACTAACGGATGTTATTTTATAGATCGCTCATTTTTTTTTTTTTTTATCAATTTTTGTACCCAGTACCTGCACATCACGAGTAAATATTTTTGATATAGTGCAATTAGCATTGATAACACTATATGCAATGTGTGATAACCGATAACTATACTAGTGAACTTTACATTTTATATATATTTTGTAGGTCACGGGTAATCTCCGAAACTACTGAATTTATGGACTTTTTTTTTTTTTTTTTTTAACGATATAGTACATCGCGGAGCAGATTTTCAGCCCGATTCCGTTTATGTAAGTTAAATTTAGTAATTAATTTGTATGAATAACCGGCAAATACATGAAAAGTTCAAATTACACCGAAACAAATTAAGTGACCCACCAAATACCAATCGTTAATATATGTACGGCTTTGGACGGCACGAGATTGCGGATAATGTCTTCGAACAAATACCCGATTGAAGTTGAAATTGGAATCGGCTGCGCGAAAGGTGATATTTTTTATGTTCCGAGGATTTTTACGATAAAAACGGATGATCGTTTCGAATTCAAACGTCTTGAATTTCCCGTAATACTTTTCTTTCGATTACTATCATTGACTAGCACACGGTCGTCAAATATTAAAACCATTTGACATGGACAATTCAGATCCTTGTTTCGTTCGTGGGTAATTTTATGTCGCACGTCCTCGAGAGTTAGCGTGGAAAATAATTTATATATTTATGCATCTAATAAAAAAAAAAAAAGGGATTTTGTATAATACGTATCGAATTCATAAAACTACTATCAGTACCCGTTGTTGAATGTTGTTTCTAGTTTCGAGTGAACATTTCACTAAAATCTTTTTATTGGTTAAAATTTGAAAACGTGTTTTATTCATTTATGTGCTAAAGGAAAATGATCAAGTAACTCGGGCGAAACCTGGTGCGGACCGGCTAGTGTTGTATACGAATAGCCGTACAATAGTGTTTCTCGCCCAAAACGTACGGTTGTTAAAACCGGAGTCATTATTGAAAATCAAATCGAAATGTTCGGAATTGCTCAAGTTTTATGGCCTTTTTTATTTCTCGCCCCGACACTCCGTTTCCCCGATACTCGTTTTCCTATCGAACCACCCACCCACCCACTCACATCTCGGGCGAGCGTCGAATCCCCGCCACCGGCGGAATCCGGTCGGTTTTTTTTCCACATCTCCGTGTTTGTTACCCGGCGAATATTGCTCGATAAAATCAACTGCGTTTTCCCGCAGGGACCGGCGGAGACGAATATAATTAACAATATAATTCGGCGGTAAAAACCCCCTCCGCGGGCGGGCGGGACACACGGTTTTGCATAAGTGCCAGCCGGCACGTCAAGTCCAAGTGGTACATTATAATAGTAAATAGTTAGCAGCAGCAGCAGCAGCAGCAGCAGCAGCAGTAGTTGTACGCCAACGCGTTTTCCCACACAGGTTTCGGATTGCACAAAATATAACCGTGTCGTCGTTCGGCGACACCGCCGTAACAGATCGCCGGCTCATTATTTCCACTCGGGTTTAAATAAATATTCCTCTCGTCGTCGTCGTCGTCGTCGTCGTCGTACCCGTTCTCCACTACTATTACCGCGCAAACTGCGCGCCCGCACGTGCCACCTCCCCGGGCGCCGTTCCTCGTTATCCGCGCCGGGAGGCGGGCGGACTCCAGTTTACAAGGTGTCGAGCGCCCGGCGCCCGCGGTATTATTATTATTGTTTTTTTTTTTTTACACAATATTCGTTATTTTATCATAGATAAATGATCATAGGAAATAAACAAAAAAAAAAAAAAAACACTTGCTAGCCGCTAATGATATATTGACGTTTTCGTTAGACGCCGCCCATCTTGATGATAATGCGAATGTCAATCGGGGGGGGGGGGGTGCCGGAAAAATGCCGGGGCCAATGCGAGCGGTCGCGATTATACGGGTTTAAGTAATCCCCTAATATTTTTATATCGGATATTGAAGCAAAAAAAAATAAAAAAAAAAATCTCTTAGAGGAGAACCGTCGGCATTGTCTACAATATGGACTAATGTTTTAGGGTTCCCGCAAATGGGATTTCCACATTTTCTCCGATTTTGTAAAAAATCGAAAATTTTCTTTTACATTTTATACGATAAGACTTTTCCACTGGAAAACTACTGCCCGTTTAATAATGGGGAAAGGGTACCGATCGTTTTTTACGTTATTTATGAACATTTAGTAACTACTACGCCTGACAAAAATGTCGGTACTTGAAAATATAATTGAATTCATTAACGAGTTTACTCATCGGATGGATGTACTTTTTCAATTTCATCGATATTATTTTTATAGATTTGTCAAATTTCAATGGTTAAAATAATTGAATACAACATTTAAATACCAAAAATATGCTTCGATCGATGCAAAGTAAACTTGTTAATAAACACATTTTTAAGCCATTCACGAGAGTTGTGGATCATAACAGTGAAAACCGCATCCGAATCGATCCAGCAGCTTAATTTATATCTGTATGCAACGATAAATTGCAAACAAAGAACGATTCTGAGCGAAGTAGTTCTAGTCGCTGTTATTCAATGTTGCCACGGTAACATAAAATCAACATAAATAAAAAAGAAAAAAAAAATTAAACTCGAGTTTGACAAAATCGTGTTTTTTTCCCCGTCATTCTTGGTAGTGTTTTCTGTCGCGTAAAAAAACTAATTCGTATATCGATAAAATGACCCTTTTAAAGCACCAACTAAAAAAAAATGTTCAACCGGAAACAGTGTAGGAGTGTCTTGGTAGGACGAAGTCTTTTGGTAGAAAAAGTGTTTATAGAAAAATACAAAAAATAAACACCATTGTAAAACCACAAGTACCCCTAGCTCCGCTCAGAATCTAAAAAAACATTTATAATATACCGGGATATCCGCTGCGAAATGTTTAGGAGCACATATCGTATAAATCCGACCAAGGGATCGTTCATTAAAAATTTAATCGGGAGGTCGGAACGCGGAATGTCTCACGGGATCTGGGACATGGGATTTTTTTTTTTTTTTTTAGTCTAAAGCGGACAAAGGGAGAAAGAAACATTTATTTTACGCATACATATATATGTATGTACGGATAAAGCGATGGCAAACAATTTTTATCTATACATAATACTAAAAAAAAAAAAGGAACAATTCAAATATAGCTGCCTATAAAAATAATACGAGAATCGCCCGAATGTTTCAAAACTTATACCGCGTTCGGAATACACGCGTATAAGTATATCCTACGCTTGCCTAACGTAATCTAAACGCGTACGGTTAGAGTTTTTTTTTTGTTTGCCCGTTCGAAAAACAGCAAAACGCATCTGTGACGACAGTTCTTCCAGGTACCATCTCGGTGACAATTTAACCGTTCCAGTGCGCCCTCGCGCTTCAATATCTAATATCCCAATAATCTCGCCGAAATTATGCCGTCTCCGAGGGGGGTGTATAATTAACGAAACACCCGGCGTCCCGACCGTCTAATATTACATCCAATATATATTCCTTCAAACTGACGATTATTTCGATTATTACGCACGTACGTGTAACGCGTAACGCGCGCGCATTATGACAATATTATCATTATCGTTATTATTATTATTATAATAATATATCGGAGATAATTAATTTCCGGCGTTTGCCTCAGGCACTTTGTTCGGGTTATACGCGCCCGCACGACAGTTCAATTATATCGAACCGCGGTGTCTGAAGTGCGGGTTTTAGCCGGTGTTTATTGAATATCGTTATAATATTATAGGTCCGCATCCTGGGCACAATAGATATGCCGAGACCATAACCGCACGACCACAATCATACGGTAATGCACATTGCTTGTCCGAGTCTAAAATCCTCGTTGTCACATTATCGTTATTATTTCGTAACGAACGATCCCGACGAAATCGTTTTTATTCTATAGGTTGGCCACCTCACCCGGAACCTACGATGACGATTACGCGGGTAATGTCTATCGCATTTCGTCCGATATCGACAAATAAAACTGTTGTCTGATTACCCACGGACAATCGGATAGTCTAATTCCGATTCTCGTGTTTTTCGAACACATAATATTTTACAGAATTGTTACATTTTTTTTTTTCATTTAATCGTATTGTTATTGGCTTAACAGCTAAACAGCGTAAAAAGCATTCCGCATACAAATACCGACACTTTATAAAATATATATCGGTAATGAATGGTTTTGTTTAAGCGAGTTAACGACGCAATGTGTAATAATTTGTTCGGAACATTACGTTCCGTCAAGATTTTTACAACTTTAACGATGTTTAAAACGCAAAACCGCGTAAATTGGATATTATTACATTTCCCGGTTATAAACGTACGAAGTCTGTTCAAAAAGTTCCCGAACTATAATTTCTAAAAATAGAAAGTGTATAGTATCGTAAATGTTATTAGATTAAAATAAAATAGACAAAAACTTGCTATCTTTTCAATTAAATCTCAAATGTTTGTTGCTATCTAACCGTTAACTGTGCGCGTTCAAAATAGACACGAGTCGTGTGTATTGTGCGATTTTTAGGATGAATAACATTCACGAACAACGTATTGATATTAAATTTTGTGTTAAACTTTGTAAATCTTTTACTGAGACTCATTAAATGTTGCAAAATGCTTACGGTGATCAGTGTTTAGGACGTACTCAGTGTTACGACTGGTTTAAACGTTTTAAAGACTGTCGGGAATCAGTTGATGACGACCCACGCGTTCAGGACATCCGTGGACAGACGATGCTAGTGTGACAAAAGTCAATGAAATTGTGCGGTCTAATAAACGTTTAACTGTTCGAGAAATTGCGGAAGATTGTAACATATCGGTTGGTTCATGTCATTAAATCCCGGTAGAAATACTTGGAATGCACCGCGTTGCAGCAAAATTTGTCCCTCGGTTGATGTCGCAAGATCAGAAAGACGACCGCGTAACCATCTGTCAAGAATTGTTAGATCGCCCAAATTATGCATACGAGTATGTTCATGGAGCAAATTATAACGAGTGATGAGACGTTGGTCTATGGCTATGATATTGAGACAAAAGTCCAATCATCACAGTGGGTTGGAAAATTTTCTCCAAGACCAAAAAAAGCTCGTCAGGTCAGATCAAACGTCAATGTCCTGCTAATGGTTTTTTTTTTTTTTTTTGACAACCTGGGAGTTATTCATCACGAATTTCTACCTGCAGGACAAACTGTTAACCGATGGTACGGCCTAGAAGTATTAAAATGTCTTCGAGAAAAAGTGTGGAGGAAAAGGCCTGAAGTGTGGAAGAAAAACTCATGGTTTCTCCATCACGAGAATGGTCCGGCACACACTTCCTTGTTAATTAGAGATTTTTTCGTAAAAAATCACATGATTGTGCTTCCTGATTCACTATATTCTCCCGACTTGGTACCAGCAGACTTTTTTTTATTTCCAAAACTAAAATCTCCGTTAAAAGGACAAAGATTTTCTACGATAGACGAAATAAAAGAAAATTCGCTAACGGAGCTACGAGCAATTCCAGAAAATGCTTTCCAGGAATGCTTTCAACAATGGAATCGTCGTTGACAAAAGTGTATAAACCAAGAGGGAGAATACTTCGTGGGTGATAAGTCTCAATAGCTTGTAGGTAAGTACTGCAAATAAAAAATTGAAAAATTCGGGAACTTTTTGGAACAGGCCTTATCGTATTATAGCTATAGCGTACAATTTATTAATAATATATATTTATTTCGTAATATTGGCCAAGTAAGTAAATCGGTTTTCAACGAATATTCAGCGAATGAGACAATGCCCCTATGACGAATACGTTTTTTAAATTTTCGGTGCTAAACCAACTAATATTTCATAATCTTGTGGTCGATGACGAGTAAACAATATCGGAAAAATGGTTTGTTTTTAACGGAAAGTTAAAATAATTTTGGTAACATTACGGTGTACCCCTGATTATTATTTTTAATATAAGTGTAAAAAGCTCGATTGACGAACAAGTTACAACTATTATGTTATACACAAATCGGTAAGTACGCTTAAGTAAGTATGGGTACCTATGGATATCAAGGATTTTCCGAGGAAAAATAATTTTCAAAGGAATCGCGCCCAATTACCCACCTATCCAATACTTGTATCCCGCTCGAAAGTTACTACTTTTGACTTTGCTGTTTTATACGCGTCCGGAAGTTTCCTTATTGTTCACAAAAGGAGTATAGTTAACAATAAAGCTCGGCCTTGCCCACCTATAATAATATGTGTGCAGGGCTTAAGGCCAACGCAAAACTATAATATGGCTTCGAATCGTTACAACGAAACGAATTTGGTAGTGTTAAACCGTATATAATATATCCCCTACGTGAGAACAATATTACAGTATAATAGATAAAATATCGACGTATTTATTTAAAAAAAAAAAAAAAAAAAAAAACACATTGAACGCGATATTTCACACGGAATTAATTTTTTACAATATTTTATATAGGTCAGTTATATTAATCAAATGTGTGGCGCGATTTTAGATTAGAGCAGGAGCGGGAGAATATGTTTCGTGTGTCTGATGGTTAGGTTAGGTTAGGAAATCGTAAAACTGCCCGATTTATGAACGAAAAAAAAAAAAAAAAAACAAATGTCCATGCGAGTCCTTATAAAACCGTGCGAACTCTCTGGCGAATTCATTTTATACCAACAGCCCAGCAGCGTCTGCAGCTCGGCCAATTAAAAAAAAAAATCACTCGCACCGCCACCGCGTAATATAGGTTTTTTTTTTTTTTTTTTTTTTTAATTGACTTGATATAGATATATATATATATATAAAAAAAAAAAAACCCAAACGTTCGACACGCCGCGCCGACCGGGTTCGGTGCACGGTCGTCGGACCACAAGCATCGTTGGGCGTAATAATTTCACAGTCGAACGCTTACACCTCTACCTATACATAAACCGACACGAACAGGTGAATCAGGATCATCTCCGGTCCCGGAAACGCGTCAGAAAATTAATTGAATTAAATAAAACTCGTTTTATACGACGCGGGAGAATGCGGAGAGAGGAAAAAAGCCCGTTGGTTTTTTAATCCTAATCGGATTTCTGGCGCGAAACCGTCGAAATCCCGTATCGTACGTCAATTTCGCCACCGGAAAATGGCGTCTCGGACTGAGGGTCCGGACGATAACGACCGTGAAATCACGAGCGACGATCTCCGAAAACCGTTGCGAACAATTTGTATATTAAAAAGATATTGCTGATTTTAATGATTAGTAATTACGAAAAAAATTATTGCGGTTGGTAGAAACCGCGGTTGTAGATACCACATCAGTAGTATACAAGAATAATATTGTCTTAATCGTGACAAGCTCTTTGTGTATAGCTGTGCGTATATATTATATACCCTAGTGGAAAACCAAAAGATTATATTTTGTGATAAGAACAAAACTTCAAATATACCGTCGAGGTTTACTTCGACAACCTCGATTATCAATCAGATGAACAATCCGATGGGTTTCGGTGTTCCCATACATCAAATTCGATTAATCGGATTACTAATCAGATTGCTTCTTGATGGATCGGATTGGAAATCGACTAATCTAGAGAAGCATAAAATCACATAGGTGAACATAAAACTAGTAAAAACGTTAATATTTTAGAAAATATTTCAAAACATAAATGAGGGCACTAGTTTCAAAGTGTAAAATCTCCATGTTCCATAAAAATTGAGATAGACATCGTTGCATATTCAATTGTCAGCGCTGAATTCGAATAATTCACTATATTTGAGCAAAAGGGTCTATCTCCAGTGTATTTTAAGATTGAAAATTGCATTTTGTATCAAAACGTACAATCTCTTTAATGACAAGTTTGTTTCAAAACGTACAATCTCACTATTGTCGAGCAAAATGGCCAATCTCTAGTGTATTTTTAAGCTTAAAAATAACATTTAGTTTCAAAACGTACAATCTCTAATCAAATAATATTATGACTGGAAAGTTGAAACCAACAACTTTATTAGGCCTCCAGGACAGTGGCATTTTGCTTTTTCAAAAATGAAAAGAATGATTATTACAAAGAACTCAAAAGGCGTAGTGTTAGTCCGCGGTGAAGGCGTGTACAATTCAAATATTGGAATAGGAAAACCAATTACAAAAAATGCAAACAACAATATTAACATGAAGCCCTCCGAAATTCCAATACGGAATGTTGACAACAGTAATAAAAAAAACTGATGTAAATAATCTACTAACTGCTCATTACGGAAATGAGTGGAAAAATGAACAGCGTTTAATTTTTTACAAATTTGTCATAGAGGGCGATGCAATACCAGGTTATGTTGAGGAAGACATATTACGTGAACGTCATGCGATAGAAGATAAAATCAATGTTGCAATCGAATAAATAAATTGACTAACTTATTAATCTTAAGTATTTTTTTATTTTTAACGATTTTTATTATTAAATTAAATTGTTTTGTAAACTTCTAAACAAAATAAAAAAAAATGAATAAAGACTTCTAATTTTTAGCTTCTCAATACCTATTTATTATTTACTAAAGTTATTTTCAAAACGAGCAAACTCCTACTGTTAGTTTTATACTGTACAATCTCCAAACAAAATGTTGTCAGAACTACGACATTAAAAAGTCTTTTTAAGCAAAAAACTGTTAAATCATCTCTGCACAACGTCAACTCTGTTGATTTTTTGGGTTTTCTGAAAATTTAGTGAACGTGGAGATTGTACACTTTGAAACTAGTGCGCTCAAATAGTAAATCACGTTTGTCGTTAACTTATCAACTCGATTAGTTTATGTTTTTATTGTATAAACTTAACTTTCTACAGTTAATTTTTGTAAACATTCAATTGAGTCAACCGATTGATGACTGGTGATTTTTTTCTCGAAATTCAATATTAATTAGTAGTGTTGTCACTGCGATTTATGTGTTTGGTAAATATTGTACAGTGTACACAATACAATTTCGAATTGAATTCCTTAAATCAACGGTAACGCGTTGTTTGTAGCTTAATGCCCGTATAGTATACGATAATAATAAATTATTAGGACGTACATAGTTATATATGTAAAACGGTCAATAGTAAAATTATTAAGCATTTAATATCGAATATTTTCAACGTATAGTAAAAATTTAACATTAACCGGGTCCAGTTAATCGTTTCCGTCGACTTGCCCGATTTGGGAAAAACATAACCGGTCATTTGTACCGGCACGGTATACACTTATATTGAAAAATCTTTATGATGTGCGCCTAGGGCCGTATATTGGTTATGGTATTTGTGTTCGTTAAAGTATTTTAAATTTTCTCTCGAAAATGTTTCGGTAACTTACTAAAAAATGTACGGACACAGTAAAACGAATGCAATCCCGAAAACCAGATAAAACGCGTTTATACAGCACGTTCGCCATAATATTTGACGTCGGAACCGTTCAGTTATCGGTGTCCGGTTTAGGATTAGACAGATTTTACCTTTGAAAATCGGGTCTGAACCTAAGGGCATTACGGCAGGTCCATCTTACCCCTTTTCCTTAGCGGTTCTCAAATACCGTGTCTGGTTTTTTCGGTTTTCTGAAAATTTAGTGTACGTGGAGATTGTACACTTTGAAACTAGTGCCCTCGTATATTTGTTACATGAATTATTACAATTGCATCGGAGTCCGGTGTTTATTCTTCACGGATAAATAAATACGCGTGTATCGGTAAAAAAATATCCGTGTACGAAAAACACGGATCTCAATAAAATTTTTAGTACGTGCGCCCGGGTTACGCGTACACGCGGTACTCTAATAGCCGCGTATAACCACGACCAGGGGGGTGGTCGTTAAGGGGAGTTATTATATATACTTTTTCGTATCGTTATTATTATTATTTTTTTTTTTAATAATAATATTGGACGTCGGAACCATTCAGTTATCGGTGTCCGTGCAGGATTAGACAGATTTTACCTTTGAAAATGGGGCCTGAACCTAAGGGCAATACAGCGGGTTAGGTCCATCTTATCATTTTTCCTTAGCGGTTCTCAAATACCGTGTCCGCGATATTACAGACGATATTGATTTTTTTTTTTTTTTTTTTTTTTTTTTTAGATCTGTACATTTCCGCGTGTCGTGTAAACACCGTAATCGGTAAAAAATATATTCAAGGGCCGGTGCGCCGGGACTTTGGCGGTTTTCTTCGGTCCCCAGCCAGTACCCCCGCGCGTATATAACTACAATAATAATAATAATAATAATAATAATAATAAACAAATCCGTTTCGTCCGTTCTTTTTGTCCGTAGTATTATTATTTTTTTTTTTTGTAAATTTAATTTTTTTTTTTTCATTCTTTTCGTATTGTATATAGACCGCTCTGCGCGTATAGACAGACCACTGCGGAGGAGAATCGTAGCCCGCCACCACCGCCTCCCGCATCGGCCCTTCTATCTCCCCCTAACCGAAAAAAGACAAACAGAACAACCTAATATTGTATTATACGGAGCGCGCGCAGCCGCTCGGGAAAACGCTGGGAAAACAACGACTACGGTATACAAGAGATTTTCCCAACAAATACCGAGCGATTTCCCCGAAGGAGTTATATGTACGTGAAAACATATTTATACAAACGTAACGAGATTTGTCCGCGCGCCCGTGTTTACGGTCCGTCACTATAATAATAATATATTAAAAAAACAAACATAACCAATATAAATAAATTCAAATATATATATATACGCGTGAAATACAAATAAATAAAAAATATGTAGAGAAAAAAAAAAACAAAAAACGAGAAACAATGCCTAGAGTACTGCGTACAGTTAGGTTGTGCGCACCTAATACTGGCGGGACTCGGTTTTATTTTCGTTTTTCTCTGCATAATTTTTTATTTATTCGTATTTGCACTATTCCATAATATATCGTATTATATATTTCGTATACGTATACATACACGTATATTTATAATTTTTAATTTTTTTTTTTTTTTTTAAATGTATTATCGTATTTCATAGTAACTAAACTTTTTCTTTTCATAAGCTAAAATACAATATTTGAACAGTATCAAAAAAGTGTTATTATTATTAGTATTATTTTTATTTTCTGTGACAAGCTATTGGGCAACAAACGAAATAATAAGAAAAATATATATATATATATGAAACTCTCTCGATATCGTTTCCCGGATAGAATTACTTTTTAGTCAACAATGTTATAGCCCGTCGAAAAAACTCGTATGTTCTATAAATGTAATTATCCGAAAATACTTACACTGCGACGTGTCAGTGTGTCATATTTTTTTCGAAAATACCTTCTTAAACGATGTACGGTAAAACGTCTTAATAACGGAATCGCTTGGGACCAACACATTTTTCCGTTACAGAGAGTATGAAAAATAAATTTTCAAGAATCTATATGCGTATTAAAAAAAAAAAAAAAAAAATTATATTTCACGTATGTAAATGTATCGTACAACGTAAATTTATACGTTTAATGATTATAATGTATTTAATTTTCTATTTAAACGTGTTTTGTGAGCTAAAAGAACGGAAAAACCATATAACCATATTATCTTTTTCGCAATTAAGAAAAACAATTTGGAATATTTAACCGCTTTTCGTGACTAAGGGGGGGGGGGCAACACGTCCAGCACATTCTCGCGCTTTTGTCGTCGATTCTATCAGCTTTGAACGTGTACATTCATAGTATAGACGCGGGCGAAACGTCGAAGAATATGTCCCCGTACCCGAATAGAGTTTTGTCAGCCGGTTAAAATTACTGGCCCGTAAATCAATTAGCAGAACGCTGTTCGGTGAAGGTGGAGGAACCGTTTTCCGATAAAGTGAGCACTGCAATTACCTTATTACATTCGTATATTAACATATAAATTTTGTGTTCTCGTTTTGCAGTTATCCTCACCACCACCACCACCACCACCACCAGCACCAACTACAAGACACTCGACGGTATTCGACAAATCGAATTGAAAAATCTCGCGTTAGACACTCGGGTAAAGAGATAAACTTCTGCTCGCTGTTTGGTACGACGTCGATTGTATTAATAATCGTAAACCGATTCGGTTACGACAAAGCGGACGTCATAAAATTTGTCGGATTGTGCAGAAAACACTTTATTTATTTATTTATTTATTTATGGTATAAATTTAGGCGTTTGCAATATCAAATTGCAGCCGTTACATAACGTCCGTCGGTATTTACCGGACAGGTGACAGTGGCGGTCGGCTACTTCGCGGTTAGTGACCGTAAAATATTTTCCGCGTAAATTACTATTCCCCTCGTCACTCATAATTACGCCTATATTGGTTTTTTTTTTTTTAATAGCTCACGGCACGCGATTACCGACCGACCGACACCACCTCTTCCAGCAACCAGCTGGGCCACGTCTCGCCGCGTTTCCGATCCGCGGGAAACAATCGGTTTTTGCGGTATTTCATATTTTTCGAGTAGGTCCGTACGGAAGCGTAATCCGCCGCATTCACGTAAATCCCATATAGATCGTAGGACGACGGGCGTGGGGAAACATTCCCGCCCTTACCCTCTGAACATTCCTCCAACAGTGCCTCGAAGTCGGCGTTCAAAACGAACGGGTGGTACTGGGTTCTACTCCACCCGTCGCATTCGGGCAGTGTACCCTTCGCGCGGCATTTGCGGCCAAATAGGTTTACGCGCGCCGCAAACCTTTCATGTGCTCGTCCAAAGCCTCCCTCCCGCCCAAACGATTGAAATTTTTTCGCCTGACTGTCAAATGCGGTAAAGCGTTTTTTAACATGTATATGTCTTATGGCTGGGGGTCATTCTGTTAATAATGTCCGACACCGAGAATGTTACCGCGACGCTCGTTTAAAGAACAAGCTCAAAATCGTCATTCCGATAACCGAACCGCCGCGAAGTGTCTGTATTGACGAATTTCCCGTCGCCGATAACGAATTCAATTTTCGTTTTATCCAAAACAAATTCGGTGTTTCCTGCGCTGTTTGCGATCGCCTTTGGTTCGAGAAAGATATGAAGCACGTTCCCCAGAAAGCCGTAGATTTTTTGCTCGAAAAATACCCAGACTTAGATTCTCATAATACGAGCGTGTGCAATACTTGTTATAAAACTCTGCTCAGTAACAAAGTTCCCCGTTTTGCTACTATTAACGGTTTTTGTTATCCTCCATTTCCATCTGATTTACCGCCTCTCGATCGACCTATCTCTGAACGATTAGTGTCACCGCGTCTTCCATTTAAAAATTTGGAAAAATGTATACTCAATAAAAATAATTGCTGTCTTTGAAAAATAAATAAATAATTCCTGTCTTTGAAACTTGTTTATTTTTTACACGTGTTAAAAAAGTTACCTACAGTTTAATCCTCGTCTCCTTGTATCTAATACCAAATTGACATCTACCTTCTTATTTCAACTATATTCAGTAGAAACAAGACATATACATATACCGATGTATCTGTATGTAGTGTAGATACTCTTAGTTTTTTTTTTTTTTTTTTACAAAAATACAGTCCACTGTTATATCTATTTTTCTGCGAGCCCGCCAAACGCAATAAATCTTTTACAAACGCGTAACGGTTTAACACTTCCTCGTGTAACGAACAACAGGTCAACGCGGTCGGATTTTTCATACATCCGCCACTCTTAATGGGAATATAGCACATTTGACAGTTTTTAATACCCCTACTATCACACCGTTTTCAACATTGGGCACGTCATGTGTGGCCTCTAGTTTTAAATTATATTTAATCGGGTTTTCCGCAGAGCGTTCGCTTAGTTTTTCCATTAATTCTAATTGCATCTATTCCAAAAAGTCATAATAATTTGTTATACACCTCATATTTTTCCGATAGTGCCAGACGATTTTTACGATCGAATGCCGATTTTAATTCGACAAAGCCGGTGGTTTTTACAAAATTTAGCCGAGCCTTCTTTCGGCGGGTGACGTTGACACCTATTTTCGGAATCAATACGTTTTAATCTTAAAAACGTAAAAAAGGGCGTTTGGAATCCAACCGTGATTCGATATTAAAATAAATCTTACCTTGATTCACATTCGGCGAAATTATAATACATAACTCGGAAAATTATCAAATCTCGTGACATTTCCCATTTGAATTGGCTCTGTACGTCTTTTATACTGTCCGTGAATGCACCTCGATGTCGTCGTGCACACTACAGCTAATCCTTATAAAAAAAAATCGAGAAAAAATGGCCTATTGGATAATTATCTTTCGATCAACCGGCCAATTTTATACAATATCTATATTTTTTTAAGGTGAACAAATACGACCAGAAAACACTACAATATTTTCCAATTGATCACATACATGATTGACGTTTTTTTTTTTTTTTTTTTTTTTTTTAATATCTTTTCCAGCCACTGACGTCCAACAATAATTCGGAGTCATTTTGATAAATGGTTTTCGGAGGGGTAGGAAAACGATTGTATCGTTAACACGTTAAGAGTCTAAGAAATTCGTATCCGGCTATGATACACATAAAAATAGTCTCTCAAACAGTTTCGTTTTGTATAATTTTCGAAATGAAATAATAGGCACACACCAGTTTGTGATCCATATTTTATCAGCGCGTTTATATTAAATAGGTAATTTTGTAATCGTGTGCACCAATATTCCACGATATTTCCTCGCGTGTTATGTTCCCTCGTTTTTACAGTAAAAAGATACGACATTTGAAATATTATTATATCCATCATCTTTGGGGTCTAAATAAAATAAATGAATAAATCATACAATGAACTGCAGATGAACGGGTGTTGCATGGAAAATTGTATACATAAATGTTTGCGAAATTATACTGCGAGACGGTCCATTCGCGTTGTCCACGGGATCACCAGATGGCATTTCGTCCAATCTAAAATATGGTAAAAATTATCATTTTTACATTCATAGAATAGTAACGTTTTTTTTTGTTTTTTGTTTTTTTTTTTTTGTAATAACTGCAGACGACCTATAGTTCACGGATAATAATTATAAAATTATTTAATTGTGACCATATGGATTCTATATAAAAAAAAAAAAACAAATGAAACCGATTTAGCTTATTTAAGAGAAGAATGACGTACGTTAGATTTATAAAAGCAAAAAAGAGACTGTCGGATATCACGTTAAGCTAATAATAATAATAATAATAGTAATAAAATAGATTCTAATAAAGTGCATACACTAAAAAGTTCTCAAGTATAAAAAAAAAAACATTAAACGCGACGACAAATTTCTTAACAATTTTCTACCTATATAATATATTTTAATTTTCTTTGATTTTATATGCTATGTTTATTGTAATAATATAATACAAACACTGCAAACATACGAGGTGCGACAATAAAATAACGAGACTTTTTGAATAAAACCTAAACTATTAACGTTATCTATAAAACGATTATTGAAATATGATTAGAAAACACTTGTCTAAAAGTACTATGAACACTGATGGCATCGATTCATTTTCTTATACATTAGTAGCCTTGTTATTAGTGCGAGTTCGACTATACTGCCGAAAAATGTTAGATATAAAAATCGAACAACATGTGTTAACACATTAAATTTCTTGTTAAATTAAAAAAAACTGCCGCGGAATCGTTTCGTATGTTATGTGAAGTTTATGGTGAAGAATGTTTATCAAGAGCTCGTGTTTTTGAATGTCACAAACGGTTTTGTAGTGGAAGCGAGGACGTCGAAGACGATGATCGCTCTGGACGTCCTACCACGTCTTCAACAAACGAAAACGTTGAAAAAATCGACAAAATTAATTAATCAATATTATTATAAAGAGGTATTAATTAAATTAAGAGAACGTGTCAGAAAGAAGCGACCAGATCTATGGAAAAATGGCTGGGTTCTTCACCAAGACAATGCTCCAGCTCACAGTGCATTTTCAATTCAACGTTTTTTAACTGAAAAAAAAATGTCTGTACTTCAACATCCCCCGTACTCGCCAGACCTTGCTCCTTGTGACTTCTTCTTATTTGCTTCTTATTTCTTTTCCTATTTTCAAACAGTTGATGACGTAAAAATGAAAACAGCAGAACTTCTAAAAGGGCTGAATGAAAGCAATTGGCAACACTGTTTTCAAGAATGGCAGCGACGTATGCAACAGTGTATTGATGCTGAGGGAAGGTACTTTGAAGGTGATAATCATTAAATTATAACATTTTTAAAATAAACAACTTTTATTCAAAAAGTCTCGTTATTTTATTGTCGCACCTCGTATTCGAAAAGTTTCGCTCAATCCTCTCGGTTTTTTTTTTTTTTTTTTAAATATTAAACATGTCGTGCAAACTGTAAACTACACCGATGACATTTTAGCGCATAAATTAATATAATATTATACTATTACAGCCAGTTCGGTAGGATTTAAAACGGTTATATTATATGATGGTAAGACGGCCCGTAGTAGCCGACTAGAGTCCGATTAATATAAATAACTAAAAGAGAAAAAACGTGCGAAATGCTCTCACGGCGATACGAATATTATCCGTTTACTCGGATGGCGATGAAATAAATTTCTTCTATGGACTCTGCACGGGAATATACCGTTTCGTAATAAAAAAAAGTTAAACTTACTCATACGCGAATCAACATTGAATACAGCTGTAAATAAATATAAATAAGTAAATTATACGAACGAATTTTCCATAAATACGAACAACAATCGTACATACATATTAGATGCCAGACGCGGAGGAGGCATAACAATATTTTAATTCGCGGCCCGTACGAATTAGAACAGACGACGGCAGTGTTATAATAAAATTATATTTTTCGGATTTTTCGCAAATTCCGTGTAGGCTACGGTACGTACGTACGTACTTGCCTATAGTATTATTTTACGGACAGGATTTCGAAACGGTTGGGAAAAATATTATTCGTATAGGTAGGCAGCGAGTTTCCGTCAATGTCAATTGGGGTAATTCCTGTCGAATACTTATACAATTGAAGGCGATGGAAATCGGATATAACGGGCTAAGTGGCAAAAAAAAAAAAAAAAAAAATTGATTTAGACTCGAAAAACCACGTGTCACGACCATAATATCGGTGTACAAAAAGCCCAAACAAATGTCGTGAGAGTTATGTGCCGGGTGTGGTTATAACGGGCTAGTTTCATGATAATTGCACGAATGCAACAAGATACTTATATCGTCTCAGCTAGGTAAGGTCAGCTAGTAACGAATCCAATGTGTTCAATAGATTTTGAACAAGGCCTGTCTCTACCGTTTTTAACCCATTATTGACCCAGATGTTCTATTCGTGTTTTAATCAACGTGTTCATGTTGGTGACGACGAAAACAACAAAGGGACTCATGTTTTCAGGGTATGAGTGGACGAGGCGGTAATGAAATCGCTTTTATGCCTCTTTAACGCACTCAATAGTCCTGCCCATAATAATATCACGGTTAAAAGAAAACTACATCGGACAAACTAGAAATAAATAAAATGATGTTATTTCTTTGGATTTATTTGACGATTACGGGCGAGTATGATGAGATAAACCATACATTTTTGGTCTTGAGCCATTCATATTTGCCACGTGACAGGGATTTTGCCCAAATCGAGTAACGCAAAAGGGTTGGAAATTGCCAAGTTCCTAACGATCTGATTAAACGTATGGCGAATGATCCTTTTATAGTTACAATGATCAAACCTGACGACTTTATTGATTTTAATCAAGCGGCCGATTTATACATCAACACGACAAAACTAAACATTTCCAAATACAGTTGGATTAAAATTGAAGAAAAAAAATAACGTAGTCGTGACAACGTTCAATGAACTTGAAACATGGAATACGTGCAGGGATCTCAAAAAAGGGATTACAACTCAGAAAACTGCGTATTTTTTTACCAACACAACCGTGTCATAACAGTCTATCTGTCGAAAAGAAGAGGGACCTGCAACAGATGTTCCCGTATTTGAAGGAAGAAAATCGAGCGTACTCCGAAGAATTAATTAAATAATTTGTAGTCATAATAAATTAATTTGTATGTAATCTTGAAAATTAAAATGATTTAATTTATCAAAAAAAAAAGCTAGATACTTTGTTCATTGGTACTTGCGTCGTTTGTGCCGGTTAAATGGTATGGCGCCATACCCGCCTTTTACATTTATCCGAATAAAATATTATTTTTAAAATACAAGGGGAAGGAAATTCGATATAATTTCGCAATAATCATATCACACATAATCTAGATTATAAATGCAAAACTTGGTTTAGGGGGGTTTTTTTCTTTTTTTTATCAACAATTTATTCGAAAAAAAAAAAAAAAAAATTGAATAACTCGAAAACGACTTTTCAGCATTCGGTCCATTAATGATTTCCGGTCGTCAATTGCGTTTTATGTATACCGAATATACGACAACGATACGATGTTATTATATCGTACGCGGCCGGAGACAAATAAAGTACGAGATTTCGATAACGTCTGACGTATTTTCCGCCCGAGGTCCCGTCCCGGGACGTTCCCATTACACGGCAACCGTAATGCCTGTTTGTAATAACGCGTACGCTACTTTTGCAACTTTTCCGTATCGGCGAATGTGAAATTAACGAATGAATAATAAATGCGCGCGACAACTTCGAGAACGTTACACGTACGTATAAATATGTGTGCGTACACAGTTAATGTCAAAAGAACACGCGCCTTTTTTTATGTCACGGGGTGCTGTCACATTATCGAAAGTTTACTCCGCGCGTGTGTAATGAAGAAGAAGAAGAATAGGGGGAAAAAAAAACAATCCAAACGCTAAAAAAACCGCCGTAAGTCGTATAGGTACGCTCAGTGACGGATCTAGAGGGCTGGGACAGGAGGTCACCGGTAGTTTTCCAAGTTATACTGGTGAAATTTACCTCTTGTCAGGCTCTCTTATTTTTGGCGTTTGAATTCATTTGTTTGAACGTTATATTTGTACGAAAACAAAACAGGATTACAAATACACGTTTAAAAGTCGACGGTCCTAATTTTTAACCCCGAAAAGAGAGGCCCATCAAATATAGCTAATCTGCACTTCCCTAACTCTGAATCCGTCACCGGGTATGCCCGCGTGTATTCGGGCATTATCAACGGCGCAATTTCAATAAAAATCGGCATTTTTTTTTTTCACACCATCGTTTCTGGATGACGTCGACGGTCTCCCAGAACGTGGATCGTCTTCAGTTGACAGCCGACTGTTCCCGAAACGTTTAGAACACTCGAAAGTCACGGAACCACTTAATGAATCGTCCTCAAATGCGGTTTTAATCATTTCCGTACGATTCCGTTGCATCATTTTTTTTTTACCAAGTATCAAGCAAAACTCGATGCACACGCGTTAATCGTTAATTTCGGACATGTCGAAAACGGCGAACGAAAAAAAACTGACTGGATTTAACCACGTTGTAATGATTAAACTGAGATACGATAGCGATTTTGGGTTTTGTTTAAAATATCAAACACTTATTCGCGGGGAATATTTACAATTTGAAACGTTATCGTGTGTAGATTAGCCGTAATAACATTTGTCCTGGTACTTTTTGAACAGACCTCGTGTACATATATATATATATATATATATATATATAAGTGTTTTTTTTTTCTTTCTATAAGGTCTAGAAGATTTGCTCCGCTAAATATCTGCTACATCGAGGCACAGAGGCCAGACAGTTTCGGTAGGTAACGTTTTAACAGGAGACGGTATTTTTTTCGAAATTCCTAGTGGCCGACTACATTTTCGTACACCCGGACGGAAATTCGGAATCCTACGCGTTATCGTTTCGGTCAAAATATATGGAAATGAAATTTTCAATAAACGGCGGATACTTAAATTTTAACGCTTTCATTATATATTTCGTTGGGGTTGATCGCACTAGAATTCCGTACGAATTTCTTTTTTTTCTCGCAAATTTCCCGATACTAAACTAGTGTCGATCGATGTACTTTTCGAACAGACCGTCCGGCTCCGCCACTGTTTTTTTTATCGCGAGTCACTATCGCACGGTCTGCATATGGAAACGATCGAAATTAACACGAGAGCAATACTATTACCATATCAAACGCGAACGAAAAAAAAAAAAAAACATTTTCCGCATAAGAGAATCGTAAACGCGCGTACGTTTATGTATTTGGCGGTCGGATTGGCGGGCAATAAGTATCCCAAACGTTTTTTTACGGCCGAGCCGGGGCAACGTTTTTTTTTTTTTTTTTTTTTGCGCGTAATAATAATAATTCGCGAGAAATATTTTCGATTTCGAGTGTCGGTAAAAATGTAACGGCCCCGTTAAACATATAATTGTGCGCTTACGGGCAAGCGTCCGAACGCCCGAAAACCACTCGTGAAATTGGCACGGGTTTGCGCGTCGTATTATCTATAGCCCGGGCACCGGGAAACGTACGGGTTTTTATGCGGTTCTCCCGGGGGTTACCCGAGTGTAATGATAATACCGCAAAACCGAAGGAGTATTCGCGTTCGTGTTCGTTTAACGGACTTTTCGGACGCGCACCGTATATATATATATATATATTATATAGTGCAGGTGTAACGGTGTACTATCGAGAGAAATATTGCGATTCCGTGGGAAAAAAAAAAAAAAAAAAAAAAAATGTTTATTATACTCGTAAGTAAAAAAAAAAAAAAACCCTCCCCCCCCCCGTAAAAATCGCGTTTCCGCGATCGTACATTATAATATTGTACGCGTGTATAATACGACGAACATATATTGGATTTTGTCCCCTCTATTTTGCGCGCGTCCCCGCGTACACCTCTAAACCGAATAATCGCGATAAATTTCCAAAGTTTATATCGTCGCCGCCCCACTCGAATAGTATAATACTATTACGCCCGTATAAATCGTACGCGTTACATTGTTACGGCGGAACAATATTAAATATTTTTTTTATTTTTTTTTTATTATTATTATTTACCGTATTTTATCGTATCGACACGTCGGGTATCCCGGTATAAGAGACAAACCCCGTACACATACGCGGGGACGTACGCACAAAGTAAATAATCTGACGTGTATTTCGACGACCGAGATTGATTTATGGGGCCCAAAACCGACCGACGGGCGCGCCGGCGTTGTAATATTAATATCGGTCGTGTATATCATCTAACGGAGTATAAAAAAAAAATAATAAAAAAAAAACCCATACCGATATGCAAAACAAAAAAAAAAAAAAAAAAACTGTCGTTACGGTATATACAATAAATGTTTTAAATGTAACAAACCCGGAGACTCGAACCGGTTCTATCGGAAAATGTACACTGATGAAATTTGTGATTTCAAGAACAAAACCGGTCTCTAACGACAAAAAAAAAAAAAAAATCGTGTGTGTTTTTTTTTCTAACCAAATTGTTAATGACAATTCACAATTAGTCTGCGCGGGTTTTGACTTGTTGAGTTAATTTCAATACTTCGTGTTAGTTACGCTTTTTTCAGTTTAAACAAAAAAAAAAAAATGACAGAAGTAAATCGATTTTAGAAGATATAACGATTATCCGTGATAACATAAAAATAAGAAACAAAAAAAAAAAAAACAATAATTTTAATTAGTATTATTTTTTTTTTGTGTTCATATTTTTGTAGTCTTTTTGTTAACTTTTCTTTTTTCATTATAATATATACACACTATATTATGCTATACAAGTGCAGTCAATTTTAAATAATCAAATTTCAAAATAAAAAGATATAATTCATATTGGTCTTTTTTTAAATAGTATACACATTTATCTCTATCTATTTCTAGACATTTTAGTGACCAGGATACGCGTATCTATTACACACAAATAAACAGAACATTTTGTATTTAATGCGCTTTAAACACATTATTAGCATATCAAATGACTTTGGCCTTTTTTTTTTTACCAAATTTAATACATTAAATTTCCGTAGTGTTTTAGTTGTAATTTTTTTTTTTATTATAAATCATAATACACCAAATAGATACAGTCAATTTTAATAATTTATAATATGTTTAGGTGTATCATATATTGCAGATAAATAAATTATGTGATTAGTGATTACTAGGGCTCGGAAGTTGGGAGGTAAATTAAGCAAAATATGCACAAAAAAAAAAAAAAAAAAAAAAATCGAAAATATGCATTAAAATCTATAAAATATACATAAAACAAATCGTATTTATTGTAAACAATACGTATAAAAAAAATGTTTTAAATATAGAATAATGAAAAAAAATGAAATTATTATAATAAAATCCGATGTTTAATCTTTAATTTTTTTTCTCAAACCTTGATATTACGCTGAAAAACAAAAATAAATATATTTTATACAAAAATATTATTTTTTTTCTTACCTGATTGCATTGTATTTATATTTTCGGCATACTCATCTATTGTCGGTCAAATATGTGTAAAATATACATAAAATAACTAAATATGCATTAATTGTTGAAAATGGTAAAAGTATGCAAGACAAAATAACTCATATTTTACCTTGCACGAATTTTTTAGCTTGGTCTGTTATAAATAGGAAACATACAGTAAAAAATTTTTCTCTTTGTTTTCCCCCCCCCATTTGTAAACTATTTACCATTATGCTGTATATTATTATCGTTAAAAAATACATGCAAATCCTATAACTTTCGACCCTTTTAGTGATTACAAGCTTCAAAACGAGTGTTTTAAGAGTCATAGATGTTGATTTTTTCAATAAGTATTTTTATTTTTCTATATTATTTTTAAAGAACAAAATTAACCTGTTACTTAGACCGACAAAAAAAAAAAAAAAAAAGTGCTAGAAGAACTAAAACTGTAAGCCGACATAATATCATTTCGGTTCGAGTCCCCGAGTAAAGCTCGTGTTTTACGACTACGCGAAATCTCCGCAGATATTCACGACATCCCGGATTTCGGTCGAAATACTATACGCAAGTTTAACTGTACAAGTACATTCGGTGATCCTTTGAAGTCTTACGGGGATAGGAATCGGACAAGTGATTTTGGGCGAACTGCGTGTAGATATATAAATATATATAAAAAAAAAAAAAAAAAATGTTTTTCGACAACCGTCAGATTCACCGCGATAAAACAAAGGGGACGTGCAATATGTCAGCGTTCTATTTCCGATGACTCTTTCCTGCAGATATAATCGAAATATGCTGTATAGTTATATTTTAGTCTGTGAAATGTGTATAGAGTATACGGTTTATCGTATGGCGTCTACATGAGACATGGAAAAAACCGATATGGCAGGTATTTCGTATACCAACATGTACTGTTGGTGACACACAAAGGTTTACCACCTACCTGGTTATTTGTTCATAAAAAAAAATATATATATATATAAAAAATTAATAACTAAAAAGGACGGGGCATGTATGTGTACTTTGTTCAACATGCGGATGTAATCAAAGGGACCGAAAAATGACTAAATAAAATCTCGAAATTCGAGTGTGATCGAAATTTGAAAGCTTTCCGCGTGCGTTTTTTTTCCGTCTAAAATATTGTCATTTCGTGTTGTCAGTTTTTGATTGAATTTTTTTCTTTGTCGGAATAGACTCTTTCAAATAAATTACCGACGGCATCGTTTAATATGTATACATTGTACGGTGGCTAGCCGTCGAATAGAGGGGAATAGTCCTCTATAGAGCCTTTTTTTTTTGGTTTTTTTGCCAAAACCTAGCTCATACCTACTATAATTAAACTTCTGTAAGCTGTATACATAGTGTTAAAACTGCAAAAAATAAAATTAAAAATGTAAAACATAAGTTTAACGGTTAAATTATACCATTGATAAATGATAATGCGATTTATAAATGCCCACGACTTGTTCAATTGTCGTTAATAACGGCCAAAATTACTTTTCGTTTTAAAGTCTGTCCAGTAACCATTAAAAATTGATCGTATTATCGATTAAAAATCATTATTTAAACTAAATAAACGGCAAGTATACTTGTATCACGCACAGATTTTATGGGTTCACGGGGTTCCACCACTTGGAATTCGAAAAACGAAAATTGCATAGAATAAAAGTTAAAATAAGGCGTGCGGGGGAGGGGGGGTGGTGGACAGTCGAATGTTAATTTGATATAAAAAATTGAAGTATTCGTAAAATTGGAACGGCGGCGATATAAAAATGCGAATATTATTATTATTATATTATTCGGCGAACGCCAAATCCCACGTGACCGATAAACGGGTCGGTCCTTGTAAAAGCGATTAAAAATTCAATAGAAAAACAAAAAAAACATTGCCCTATTTTACGTAAATACATAATATACTCGCTCCAAGTGATTTTATTTTTAACAATCGTGTATATTCTATATATATATATATATATATGCCACGGGTAATGTTAACATACGGATAATGATAACATTATACCGGATAATCATGGCCGGGGACAGGGAGAGTCGACACCCTCGTCCTCAAACTTTGAAATTTATTATACCGGGTCGGCAAAATCAACGATAATTTAATTATAAAGACGACAGAACTTCTTGGTTTTTTTTTTTTTTTTTTTTATACGTGATTACCGTTATATAATTATCGTAAAATATGGATAAAAACCGCTTTTGAAGTCGGCAAATTTTGATAAATTTGGTAATTTGGTAAATTTGCAATTGCGCACTTTCGTCGGTTTTCGTTGGCGCCGCGTTGTCCGCGGATAATGTAACGCGGGCCGAGTATCGACAAAAAAAAAACCGTTAAACAATTTGGACAAAGTTAACATTTGCCGGATAATTTGGAAAACCTATAGGACTAAATTAATAATTGCACGTGAACCTATACGAATTGCGCGCTGCTATTATAATCTATTGTTTTTTTTTTTTTTTAGAATGTATTATTAATGCAGCAAGTGTCGCTTCCGAGATTTACATTTTTACATTTTTCGCGTGACAATTCGGTTCTATTTCGCCATCAATAGTGAAACGAATTGCACAACCATCCATTATTGTTGTTGGCGGGAACTCGGGAATGTTATCGGGTGGTTTAGTTTATAGTAATAAACTGAACAAATAAATAGATCATTGCAATCTAAAAACGATACTAAATGGAACACGGTTAGCTAAAGTTATTTATTTATTTTTTTTATTTTTTTGGCGAGACTCTCGGGAACATATAAATATCCAGTAAAAATTACGTAATAGAATTATCGTGAACCGATTTCATTAATGATGTCGTATTTTCATTAATCATGACGGACTATACACGATGACGTCCATCGATTGGTACCAGTAATATTCAAAGATAACTAAAACTTGTATCTAGATAAAGATAAAATATAGGTTATTAATTTAAATTATCTAGATACATATAAAAAATGGTTAAAAATTATCTAAATTATGAAGACCACGTACGAGCCATCCGCGTACCACGGGTCAGGAACCTCTGGTCTATAGTATAGACTCGTTTCTATTCGAGTTGAACGTTTGCTATTTTTCCTCGGTCGATTTTCTAATAATTATTTATTCCGGCGATAAAATCTTCCGCCGCCGGTCAATTAAATTCTGTTTCAGACGTCTCCGAGAGTTCCCGTCGGTTTCTTTAATAAAATCCCATAGAATCGTCCTGTAGTAAACCATCTACGTAGAAAAGTCAGGGAGAACACACGCACACATCATAGTAAAACCAATCGCATTACTCGCTTAGAATCTGAAAGTTGAGCGAAATGCAGTTGTTTTTTTTTTCTTTCGGTGAGCCTTTAAAATGCAAATTTTGATAAAAAAAAAATCGTATTAATCGTGGTATTTCGTTATTCTGTATATACCTATACATGTGAATACGAGTTGTATAGCTCCATAAAAGTACACAGCGATTCGAGACGCAAATTAATACAATGTTTTAATATATCAAAACGTTTTTACCGAACTTCGGTAACGAATCCGCCGACCTTGTGGTCCAACATACCTTTAGAACCTTTAGAAAAGGTGCTGATTACACTTGAAAATCGGAAAAAGATTTCTTGTAGAAAAGTTGTTCATAAGACGGTGAAAAAAAGAAACCCACATCACAGTAAAACCAATTCATTACTCGTTACGATGCTCAGAATCGGGGAAAAAAAAAAAAAAAACAGGAAAAAACACCCGGACGACGACCCGGAGCAAATAACCGGCCGGGAGTAATTAGTTTTGTGCCGGTAAACACTTTTCGAATCGGTAAACACCGCGCGGTCGAAAAGGCCAGCGTATCGGTTACTATAGTAAAAAGTATTTTTACTTTTTACTATAGTAACCCAAGTGTAGTCGAGACGGTATCGTACACCGTTGGCACACATTGGTAAAAAAACAGATGTTGTTTGAAGACGTTGCTCTGTACAGAGGCGGAAACGGCGAGCCGCACAAGAGGGCTCTAAACGAGTACTTGACAAAAACAAAAAAAAAGAAACGTAAGTATTGGTTTTTTTTTTTTTTTTTTTTGCGAACGTGACGATTATTATACACGGTTCGGGGTTTGTTGGTACACAACTTTATGACGTACCACGGTATTGATATATTTTTTATTTTATCGGTTTTTTTCTTCTTTTCTTTTTCTTCGCCTCGTCGTCGTATATAATTATGATAATTACGATAAATTAAAAATACGATGACGCGCGTGCCACTCAAGGACGAGCGTATTATATCGGTATAATACGTATATAACACACTTACGTGTACGAGAACCTTTGACGACATTTCATCTACGACACGCGAACCAATTTTTTTTTTTCTCTCGTCAACATCACAAAACCGCGCCACGTCAAAGGATTATTATATTGGACAGATATACTTATATGTATGTAATTCCGAATAGTCGGGGCGTATAAAAAAAAACTCGTTTAGTCCAGTCGCTTGTAAAGACGAGTGTTGAAAAATATATAAATAAATAAATTGGTACGTTGCGCTCGACGAAATCAAAACTTTGAAGTGGCAACGAAAAATCGCGGTAGCGAATAAAACAAATATCGTATAAACATATATTATTAGTCTTTTTTTTTTAATTTTCCTCCTCTCGTTATAATATATTATACGCAAAGAAAAATACTATGTAACACGTATGCCTATTTCATAACCTATTCTAACATTAGTATCGTATTATAAACTATTGAAAATATCCTAGTAGTTAACCACTAGTAGTACTGACTACTAATATTTGTCTAATAGTTAATGAAAACTATTTTTACTATAAAATATTTACTATATATTTTAACTATAAAATATTTACTAAAACTCTCTCAGTAGTTTGTCCGAATAGATTACGTAGTAGGATCAAAAAGTTCCCGGAATTTATTTATAGAAAAAAAACTATTTTTCTTATCAAATATCTGTTTATTGGAATTAAAAGTAGACATTATTAGCTATCTGTAGGGGGTTGTGGAATTGTAAAAATTTTTTTATCCGTTAAAAATTGCCGAACTGCAAAAGACGAGTGACACGGTGCATTGTCATGATGCAAAAACCAACCATTTTCCCATTTTCTTTGCCTTTTTCGCCGAATTGAATCTCTTAAACGCTTTAAAACTTCAATATAAAAACTTGAGTTGACTGTTTGTCCATTAGGTACAAATTCCCAGTGAACTAACCCTTCATTGTCGAAGAACACAATCAACATGACCTTCAATTGTGATTTGACAACACGTGATTTTTTTGATTTTTTATGGACACGATTACGACTCACATGAGACTAATGTAATTTTAACGACAAAACCTACAGATAGCTAATAATGTCTACTTTTAATTCCAATAAATAGATATTTGATAAGAAAAATAGTTTTTTTTCTATAAATAAATTCCGGGAACTTTTTGATCCTACTACGTACTTAGAGAATTTAAATAGTTTTTTTTTTTCCTAACTGTAGGTACGGTCAATTTTATTTTATATAAGTAATCCCGGTATTCTATTGGTCTATCTATTTCTAGTAATTTTAGTGATTTTAGTGAATTCATGCACGTGTCAAGTTCTTATTCTTTTTTTTTATTCAAAGAATATTTACAATCTGTGTTACGCATACAATAAGCAAATTCGCAAAAACAAATGGAAATATATACACAAATGATTACACGGGGAGGGAGGCCATCCGGTGATAGAACCCAACATTAACTATTTTTAACTTGAAATTTCATTATAAGTATTTAGTTGACCGTTGGTCATTCAGCAAATCTCGACACCATTTTCTCTTAAGGCGACGTGTGGATTTCCCGGGAAGTGAATTAGATGCAAGTTTAGCAATTATAGGGTTAGAGTGAGTTTGTAATTTGGAGTAAAACTTTTTATAGTGTTTAGTAGCTAATTGGTTAACTGTTTCTATTTTACGATCATTATGAAGTGTGGCATTCATTGGATACGTACCATGGTGCAAAAGAGACAATACGGAGAGTTATGGATTGGAAGACCTGCAGGGTACGTAATTGGGATGGTTTAGCACAACCCCAGATTCGAAATGCATAAGTCCAAATAGATCTTTATAGGGATTTGTAGATTATAACTTTTGTGTGAGTAGCTTATAGTTTTGATTTCAAAATTGTGCGAAGTAAATGGAGACGGCTATTGAGAATTTTCCTTTTAGATTTGATGTGAGGGCCCCAAGTGAGTCTTTTATCGAGTATGACCCCGAGATAATTAACCTCTGAGGATATTTAGATTAGTATGGAAGTGGAGGAAGTATAGATTTTTTTTTAGCGTGAAAGGGATATATATATATATATATATATCGATTTATCGGAGTTAATTTTAATTCTCCAATTGGATGACCACTTATCTAATAAATATAGACGTGTCTGAATACAAGTTATGGTATCTACAGAGTCATTTCCTGGTGAAATAATTGCAGAATTGTCGTCCGAGTAGGCGGCCAAAACGGTATATGAAGTTTTGGGCATATCTGCCCGTTATATTATACTAAATAAATCGGGAGAAATGTCACTACCCGGGTGAACGCCAGCTTCAATTTGGTGATATGACGAAAGTGCATAACCGTATCGGATTATAAAAGTACGGTTATATTTTTTTTAAATATGAACGCATTATCAAATAATATGGGTGCAGGTATAGTTAACAGTTTAAGTGTAAAGAGTAGACCGTCGTGCCATACCCGTCCGAACGCCCGGGCCACATCTAAGAATAATCCGGGACAGTACTGTTTTTTTTTTTCCCCCAAACGAAAACGAAATTTGTTCAGTTAGTCTGTGAATTTGATCCGAAGCCAAGTGCTTGGTTCTTGACGACATTTTCGGCCTCGGCCTACACCCCGACTTTAAAATTCATACGCCGAACGACTCGTTACACGAGTCCAGCATTCAATTATTGTCGGCCAATTGTACGCGAGGTTAGGGCAGAGGTAACCGCAACACAATAACAAAAACTATTGTATAATAATAATAATAATAATAATAATAATATTTGTATTATATAAACGCCCCTGTGTGTAACTGCAGACGTCTTGTAAAGTTTGCGTGTCCCGCGACCCCCCGGGACGCGGGCCCGTCAAGGCGGTTATCGTATTGTTATCACTATTGTTTTGCGTGCCGATTTTCGAGTTTAACACGCCGCACCGGGCGTTCCGAAACTATTATTGTATTCCTCGGCCCCGTCACCGCGACCGGTATAGAAAACAATCGGCCGAACGGGGGATAAAAAAAAAAAAAAATTATAAAAAAAAAAACAATTGTAATAACGATACCGATAAGTATATATAATAACTCCCCCGAACGACCACCCGCCTGGTCGTGGTTATACGCGGCTATTAGAGTACCGCGTGTACGCGTAACCCGGGCGCACGTACTAAAAATTTATTTATTATAATTATAAAATGTTCCAGCACACCTAGTGCAATTACAACTTTTTAATTTTTACAATTTTATTTGTTGCAAATTTAAATGATTATAAATTTATTAATGAGAGTGATATAATAATGTGTTACATATATGAATATAATAATAACGATGAGGTCTAGTATATTAATAATGATCTTCATTTTCTGATGATGAGTCTTCTGTGTCTGTTAAAAAAAAAATATATTGAGATCCGTGTTTTTCGTACACGGATATTTTTTTTACCGATACACGTGTATTTATTTATCCGTGAAGAATAAACACCGGACTCCAATGCAATTGTATTAATTCATGTAATAAATATACGAGGGCACTAGATTCAAAGTGTACAATCTCCACGTTCACTAAATTTTCAGAAAACCGAAAAAACCGGACACGGTATTTGAGAACCGTTAGGGAAACGGGTAAGATGGACCTGCGGTATTGTCCTTAGGTCCAGGCCCGATTTTAAAAGGTAAAATCTGTCTAATCCTAAACCGGACGCCGATAACTGAACGGTTCCGACGTCAAATATTATGGCGAACGTGCTGTATAAACGCGTTTTATCTGGTTTTCGGAATTCCATTCGTTTCATTGTATTCGTACATTTTTTTAGTAAGTTTCTGAATCATTTTCGAGAGAAAATTAAATATTTTAACGAACACAAATACCTTAACTAATTATAATACGGCCCTAGGCGCATATCATAACGATTTTTCAATATTAGTGTATACCGTGCCGGTACAAATGACCGGTTATGTTTTTCCCAAGTCGGGCAAGTCGACGGAAACAATTAACTGGACCGGGTTAATGTTAAATTATACTTTACTATACGTTGAAAATATTCGATATTAAATGCTTAATAATTTTACTATTGACCGTTTTACATATATAACTATGTACGTCCTAATAATTTATTATTATCGTATACTATACGGGCATTAAGCTACAAACAACGCGTTACCGTTGATTTAAGGAATTCAATTCGAAATTGTATTGTGTACACTGTACAATATTTACCGAACACATAAACCGCAGTGACAACACTACTAATTAATATTGAATTTCGAGAAAAAAATCACCAGTCTTCAATCGGTTGACTCAATTGAATGTTTACAAAAATTAACTGTAGAAAGTTAAGTTTATACAATAAAAACATAAACTAATCGAGTTGATAAGTTAACGACAAACGTGATTAACTATTTGAGCGCACTAGTTTCAAAGTGTACAATCTCCACGTTCACTAAATTTTCAGAAAACCAAAAAAATCAACAGAGTTGATGTTGTGCAGAGATGATTTAACAGTTTTTTGCTTAAAAAGACTTTTTAATGTCGTAGTTCTGACAACATTTTGTTTGGAGATTGTACAGTATAAAACTAACAGTAGGAGTTTGCTCGTTTTGAAAATAACTTTAGTAAATAATAAATAGGTATTGAGAAGCTAAAAATTAGAAGTCTTTATTCATTTTTTTTTATTTTGTTTAGAAGTTTACAAAACAATTTAATTTAATAATAAAAATCGTTAAAAATAAAAAAATACTTAAGATTAATAAGTTAGTCAATTTATTTATTCGATTGCAACATTGATTTTATCTTCTATCGCATGACGTTCACGTAATATGTCTTCCTCAACATAACCTGGTATTGCATCGCCCTCTATGACAAATTTGTAAAAAATTAAACGCTGTTTATTTTTCCACTCATTTCCGTAATGAGCAGTTAGTAGATTATTTACATCCGTTTTTTTTATTACTGTTGTCAACATTCCGTATTGGAATTTCGGAGGGCTTCATGTTAATATTGTTGTTTGCATTTTTTGTAATTGGTTTTCCTATTCCAATATTTGAATTGTACACGCCTTCACCGCGGACTAACACTACGCCTTTTGAGTTCTTTGTAATAATCATTCTTTTCATTTTTGAAAAAGCAAAATGCCACTGTCCTGGAGGCCTAATAAAGTTGCTGGTTTCCAGTCATAATATTATTTGATTAGAGATTGTACGTTTTGAAACTAAATGTTATTTTTAAGCTTAAAAATACACTGGAGATTGGCCATTTTGCTCGACAATAGTGAGATTGTACGTTTTGTAACAAACTTGTCATTAAAGAGATTGTACGTTTTGATACAAAATGCAATTTTCAATCTTAAAATACACTGGAGATAGACCCTTTTGCTCAAATATAGTGAGTTATTCGAATTCAGCGCTGACAATTGAATGTGCAACGGTGTCTATCTCAATTTTTATGGAACATGGAGATTGTACACTTTGAAACTAGTGCCCTCATATATAAAATTATTTCCAAATCGTATATCTTTTATTATTTAGAGATGCAACACCTAAATAATTATGAGTAATAAAAATACAAATAATGTAATCCATTGCGATTCTACGCTGTCGTTATTTGTAAATATTATATTATTTATATACGGTTATTTTTTTTTTAACCAGTTTTAAACAAATAAACCCAAAGTTATCTTAATCGCCAACTTTACGGCCTTGATAGTATGTGAAAATATTTCTACAATTTTAAGGTAAATACCAAATGCTATTAATATTTATTTATTAAAATAATGTATACATAATATATTATGTGTATATTTTGTTTCCAATCCCCTCCTATTTTGAATATTGTATCTCTTACAAAACACTAAACATCGAAATAGGATCAATAGTTACGCCTAAATATTATTTTTCGTGCGAGTTATTGTTTAGACCACCAATATGATAATTTTGAAAATTATTATCATTGAAATGTCAATATCGCGAATAAAGTCCTAAAACGAGTAGAACAACCGCATGCTACGCTGCGGTCGCAATATCGACGTAGTATATTTAGATTATTATTATTTTTTTTTTTTGGAAAATGTATGCATTATTAATAAAAAAAAAAAAAAAAAAATAAAGAAATCATGATAAATTCAATACAAACACACGGGTAATATCGGGGTAATTTAAATGGAAAAAAATAACAGTTGTTGTTCCTATCTGGTATTGTTAACGTGATCGCGGCTAGAAAATTATGAAAACCAACGTTAATACAATGATGTGTTTTTTTTGTTAACAAAAGTTTATTGAGTCTTTGACTATTTCGTATGTACGCTGAATTAAAATATCTTTACACACCGGCCCGCATGGTTTTGATTTTGCCATCTAGTTCTTTTAATTTCATTTGCGCCACTGAAAAAAAAAAAAAAAAAACACCCGGTGAAATGTTAAAATTGTCGTCCTGCCCAGCAGCCGCCCTGGACGCCGGGGAGTAAATTCGCGAAACGATTTCGTCGGGGCGCGTGCGGACTGACGCGATTATTATTAATAATGCGTTCTTTTTTTGCGGATAAACGGATAAACGCGCGTTTTTTTTTTTTTTTTTTTTTGTACGATACGATTTTATTATACGAATTTCGAGTGAAATTTTTCATTCGTTCGAATTAACCGTTGAATATAATAAGTATCTGCACGAGCGCACGCGCCAGTGTATTATTGTACAATTGTAATAATGATAATATATTATCGTGCGGCGCAGCATCTATCATACAAATATTATACGGGGCGTATTAATTTTTTATTTACATATTTTTTTTTTTTTTTTTTTTTTTTTTATGTATAACGAATCCGGGGAGAAGAAGGGAGGGGAAAAAAAATTATTCGTTTCGGAGCGTCGCGTCGGCGGCGCCCGGGACTACGCGCGTTGTCCGTCGGGCCCGGGGCTAGAAGAGAAACGTGTCGTTTTTCCCACGGATTATGCAAAACACAATATCATATAACGGGTAGGTAATAATTTAATCTATGGCGTCTGCAAATGACTTATTGAATTGTTATTCGTCATAAAATATATAACGTTAAGGCCGATTCGTATAATATACTCACGAACGTCGTTCGACAAAAAAAAAAAAATAAAAAATAAAAAATTTAAATAAAAATACCGTCCCAATCCGTTTTAGGCTGACCGGTGATTCGGCGGAATGAACACTAACAACGACTAGTTGTAGGCGGTTTTCCGTATTTGGCTATGTATTTACCAACCGGACACCGAAAATCGAAATAATATCCAACGACTAGAGGCCGCTGACTCTACGAGTAAATATTTTCCCTATTGGCGTCCGTCAACAAAATATACCGAGTGCCCGGGAAATTCTATTGATTAATCCGTAAAGTATTTGTTTATACGTTTACGCCGGGGACTCGGACCGAAATGATTTTGTTTCTCGGTCAGCAGTTTTTTCGTTTTTCTATCGTTTCAAATCGTGAAATCCGGATAATTTTGTTCGTTAGAAATACTAGAACTAGACGAGAGAAAAAAATTATATTCCCAACCTTTTTTTTTTTATATATATATATATCCACGTACCACAACACGTTTTGACATTTTTTACTTGCCTCTTGAACCCAATAAACTTAAATAAAGTCTTTTATTTATTGTTGATTTATTTGTTTTTTTGTTCCGCTAATCAAAAGATTTCTTCGCGTACCACAGATCGCGAACCGACAGTCTAGAAACATTACCAAATCACACGTTCCCCAGTTACTAATCACTTTATTAACTAATTTACAGTAAACATTTATATACATATATAAATTGTTAAAATTGTGTGGTACTCCCTCTTCAAAATAATATAATTTATAATGAAAAAACGATAATAATACAAATGCTACACACACATAATATATATCGATTTATTTAATATGTTATAGTTTTGAATATTATAACCATATATACGAGGTCAGTTCAAAAAGTTCCCGAACTTTAATTCCCAAAAATAGAAAAAATTTTAGTATCGTAAATGTTATTAAATTAAAATAAAATAGACAAAAACAGCTATCTTTTCAATTAAATCGCGAATTTTTCTTGCTATCTAACCGCTAACTGTGCGCGTTCAAAATAGACACGAGTCGTGTGTATTGTGCGATTTTTAAGATGAATAACATTCACGAACAACGTATTGATATTAAATTTTGTGTTAAGCTTTGTAAATCTTTTACTGAGACTCATTAAATGTTGCAAAATGCTTACGGTGATCAGTGTTTAGGACGTACTCAGTGTTACGACTGGTTTAAACGTTTTAAAGACTGTCGGGAATCAGTTGATGACGACCCACGCGTTCAGGACGTCCGTGGACATCGACAGACGATGCTCGTGTGACAAAAGTCAATGAAATTGTGCGGTCTAATAAACGTTTAACTGTTCGAGAAATTGCGGAAGATTGTAACATATCGGTTGGTTCATGTCATTAAATCCCGGTAGAAATACTTGGAATGCACCGCGTTGCAGCAAAATTTGTCCCTCGGTTGATGTCGCAAGATCAGAAAGACGACCGCGTAACCATCTGTCAAGAATTGTTAGATCGCCCAAATGATGCATACGAGTATGTTCATGGAGCAAATTATAACGAGTGATGAGACGTGGGTTTATGGCTATGATATTGAGACAAAAGTCCAATCATCACAGTGGGTTGGTAAATTTTCTCCAAGACCAAAAAAAGCTCGTCAGGTCAGATCAAACGTCAATGTCCTGCTAACGGTTTTTTTTTTTTTTTTGACAACCTGGGAGTTATTCATCACGAATTTCCACCTGCAGGACAAACTGTTAACCGATGGTACGGCCTAGAAGTATTAAAATGTCTTCGAGAAAAAGGCCTGAAGTGTGGAAGAAAAACTCATGGTTTCTCCATCACGAGAATGGTCCGGCACACACTTCCCTGTTAATTCGAGATTTTTGCGTGAAAAATCACATGATTGTGCTTCCTGCTCCACCATATTCTCCCGACTTGGCACCAGCATACTCTTTTTTATTTCCAAAACTAAAATCTCCGTTAAAAGGACAAAGGTTTTCTACGATAGACGAAATAAAAGAAAATTCGCTAACGGAGCAATTCCAGAAACTGCTTTCCAGGATTGCTTTCAACAACGGAAACGTCGTTGACAAAAGTGTATAAACCAAGAGGGAGAATACTTCGAGGATGATAGGTCTCAATAGCTTGTAGGTAAGCACTATAAATAAAAAATTGAAAAATTCCGGATCTTTTTGATCAGGCCTCGTATATATATTCTTGGGTCACGAAGGGCTTTAGTCATTTTTTGGCAATACAAATGTGATCAAGCGTATCAATTATACAATTGTAATTAGCAAACGGGGGCACGGACGGTAGGCGGACATGGTATTCGTTCAAGTCGAAGGCCGCGCAACCAGACCGTGAGCAGGGGAGGCGATTCGAGTCAGGTCCTGTCGATCGGCCAGGAAGTCCAGAGAGGGACGCCCGTCGTCGAGCCAACCCGTCGCGTCATCCCGAACCATTTATAAAAGCCAATCGAAATAAATCGGGGACGTTCGGTAGCGGGGTAGCTCACATTCCATTAGAATCGTACAAATATTTTAGTTTCGTACCGTTTTCAAATAAATAGTAACAAAAATGCGTTGAGTTCCATCGATCGCGTATTTTTACCCGTCCCCCCCGTAACGTGTTCGACGGGCACGCCACGTTATCGTATCACTATAAAATTGCGTAATGCTATTGTATTATAATATTAATAAGAAAATTGTTTCGAGTCTCGCATCGATATTCAACATCAAAAATCGTTGGGCACTACCGAAACGTATATAAATATATTTTACCGTTGAAGGTTTATCCCCGGGCGAATATTTCCTGCCAGCCCAATCGCGCCCCATTTGCTCCCGTTGTTCCGGCGTCCCCGTCGACGATTGTGCGAAGAATGTATTAAACCGTAATACCGCGAGCGGTCCTCTGTTGTAGGCGGAAAGTCCGTTACACGTCATTTTTACCATTTTCGTCGTAATGTATACTTTATTAAAAGTTTATATATATATATATATATATAAAAAAAAAAAAAATCTATTAAAATAACATTCAACTCATTTTATTCTTCGCCTTCAACTCATAATGAAACTTGCGTCGAATCGGTGTGCATTTCTGTTCAGCCCAAACAGAGAACCAAACATAAACTAAAAAAAATCAATAACTTAAAACGCTTATAAATTGTTGAAAAAACAAATAATAAACTAATAAATAGTTCAAATAGTTGATAAATGAAAGACTTTGCCCACGCCTTTAAACTACTTATTTTTAACAAAGTTACAATATAAAGAAAAATGCGAATACAATAAAACCGTTATTGTTGTAAATTGTTCCGTTTTCTTCACGGTTTTTCATTATATACTCTACATTTGAAAATCGGAGCAGCATGTCCCGGTAGAAAAATTGTTGACGGACAGAAAAAAAAAAAAAAAAGACATCATATTAAAACCAATACATCAATTAAGAATACCGTACGGAAACTACTCATCATGAGTGGGCCACTGTTGTTGGCGGGGATGTGTGAAGGGGAGACGTAGAAGGGAATTTAATTTTTATCATTCTGTATTACGCAACAATAAATCGTCGCTAACGAAAAACGATTCCGAGCGAAGTATTTCATGATTTCATGATTCAAACTTGTATTTTTTTTTTTTTTTTTTTTTTTAAGTATAAATAACAAATTCTGAATGAACGTTTCAAAAATAATCCCTTTGTAGAAACATTTAGTAAATGTTGTCATTAATTTGGTGAAATAATTTTTGTTTTACGTACGAAAACACATTTTTGCTATATTGTCCATTAGATAGACAGAGATGACGTTTTATTTTATAACTACAAAATAAATTGCAATTGTCAAGTAATAGCTCAAAAATCGCCAGAATGATTATGAAAATTATTCCACGTCTATAAACGATTTACATAAATGATTTTTATTTCAATACGGTCAAATATAAATTTATAAAATACATTTTTAATTATTATATACTGTTATAATTCAGTTTTTTTTTTTTTTTGTTATATCCTATACGCGTTGTCGCGTCGACCGGACTGAATTGCCTGCAATACTCCATCCAGGAAAGAGGAATTATTTACGTTAATTTGTATAATATACAGTCTAAAAGTTCGGTGACGATGAGCCGATGAACAGGTTATATAGGGAGATTTTTCTATAAATCATCTGCTGTTTCCTTGGTAGATTTTGAGTGAATTTAATTTCTGTTTTTTTTTTTAATTCAAAATTCAAAATTTCACCCATTAATACAATAACATTATATAATTAACCTAACTTTACCCCTCTTTTGAATAAAGACCCAAATAGAGAGGTTTTTTTTTTTTTTTTTTGTCTAAGATTGTTGATATGCATAACACATTAACACTTGTACTGGTTATAATTCATAAACGGGGCATCCCGATATCCGATAATATCATAGTGTTATGCATATCCAAAGTTTAAGAAATATATTCTTGTATGCGGATCTGTGTTGCAAACATTGAGAGGGGGTTGCTATTTTCCAAAACGTATCCTCGTTGAAGGTAAAAGGAGTCATAGGAGGAGTAGGGGTAATATTTTGAAAATAGTCTTAAAATAAGTGTTAAACGATAATGATCGAAGAAAACAGAAATCGTATTTACTTGAAATAGTCCGAGATGATAATCATCGACTGGATCATAATGAATGGATCACCCTGTACTATAGTCACGAGTTTTGACTCGGTTCCTATCGGACAAATATTTAAAAACATATTACTATTCGATGCGTACACAATATAAAACACCGACAAGTTAAAGTTCGCGGGAATGTTTCGTTCCGTTTTATCGGGGTTTTAGAAGAAAAAAAAAAAATTAAAATAGGAAGTTTTCAAAAAAAAAAAAAAAATATAGCTCGCTTTTTGTTCGTGTCCCAGCTGCCATACCAATCGAAGGTGACCGATCAAAACATATACAATACAACAATCGTAACAAAACGACATTTTTCGATCGGGTCAAAGAAAACGAATTTGTTAGTGCAACGGTAACTGATCGGGGTTTTTTTTTTTCGATTTATAGTACAATTATTAAAAAAAAAAAAAAAAACTATAATAATAAAATACAAATGTATTTATTAGTACCCATTGCAAACCGCGAACAAAACGGGTATTGAAATTCTTATCAAAGTGCTCCCACCCCCCCGTTTGTATTTTAGCTACGATATTATTACACCGGTATAAAAAGGAAATAAAAACGAAATTGTTAAAATGCCATTTATCGCTTACGACAAGGGATAATAATATTATTATAACTGCAGTGTAGGTATATGTGATTGAATTTGGAACGGGTATATACACTACATACACGTACACCGGACGAAACGGATTGGGAAAAAAAAAAAAAAAATGTACTCAATACAAATCCTCGGGAATTGACGGGGATAACTCCGAACATATATGTGTATATATATATATATAAATAAAAATGCGTATCAAATATATTGTATTTAGTTATATCCGGCGGGATAGTTAAAAAAAAAAAAATACTATACACATCTATTTCGTTATTGTTATGACGTAAACAGTTAAAATTTTTTTGAAATTGGGGAAGGTGGGGGGCTAAGGGTCTTATCGTCTTTCGTTTTTGATTTTATCCGGTTTCTCACGCGAACGCTTAGTTTGTGCACGATTTGCGAAAAAGGTTGTCAGGGTGCTATTTCGTTATGTTAAAATTTATAATAAAACGTCGGGCTCGGCCTCAGAGATTTTCTCCAATTGATAATTCTCCTCTCTATAATAACGTGCATTCTATTTTCGAACGGATCGCGAAAAACTGAAAGTATAAACGTTGCTCACTGATCCGGAAAAATTGATTACGGACACGCAGATTTAAAAATGCGGGCATATAAGGTTTTTTTTTTAAAAAAATTTTTTTATATTACATGCTTGAAATTAAATTTTAAAAAAATGTACTCGTCATTTTAAATGATAACGATGATATTAGTTACCGTTTATCAAGATGATTTTTTTGTTTTGTAATTAAGTGATATTATTACGAAAATATACAATCCAGATTTATAAAGCAACGGCTTATTATCCACGGTGGTGGATTTTACAGAATGTAGTTGTCCGAAATATAGAAATGCAGAAAATGAAATAGCTGGAACGTAAAAATTCCAGAAAGATTTCAAACAGAAAGTAAAATGACCAGAATGTATAATATCACAAATAGTAAAAATCCAGAAAATGATATCAATTACGTCTGGCAGCGGGATAGTGAATTTCGAGTAAGCGAGCGAACGAGTTGCCGGGTTAGTAGTGTTCGGCTTTTATATATTCTGATAAATGTATTATAACCGTTGTTTTACCATTCGTTGAGTTTAAACAATTTTTTTTTTTTTTATGGAATTTTTAATTTCTGGATGTTATTTCACTGGATTCCTACACGCTGGCCGTCCGTTTACCGAAACATTACAGTATGCGCCCGTAATATTCCGTTTTAATAATAACGTCACGGGATCTTTGATGTTTTAGTAGGTATTATACGTTATTATTTATACGGAATAAAAATATGTTCGGCATTTGCCGACGGACCTGAAATAACTGTGCGGCCGTTTTACTGCGGACCGCGTCGTCATCGCCGTCGTCGTCGTCGTCGTCGTCGTCGTCGGCCCAGCGAGAATCTCTTTGACTGTACAGCCTCGTGTACACCTATACCCGGCAACATAATATAATTTACAAACATATATATATATATATATACACGTATACATATACACGTGTATACGGACGCGGTATTTATACCGCTCGACGGTCGGAAAACTTTTAAAACTTTATTTATTCGACTATTATTTGGACGGCGGTGGAGGGGAAAAAAAAAAACTTTTTTAGTCCGCGCGCGCAAACGCGGTCGGAATTAAAATGAGCCGCACGTAATTACGGCGCGTCGTCGCCGGGCCGGGCCGGGCCGGGGAGGAGGCCAAGGACGGAAAAGTAGAAGAAATTAAGTGCGTCAGTGTTGCGCGTATTATAGTCTAAAAGTCTTCTATTGAAATTTCTTTTGCCTGTTACTGTACTGCTGCTGCATGTCTGCGATAGAAACAGACAGAAAGAGTGCGTGTGTGTGTGTGTGTGTGTGTGTGAGACAGAATAAGAGAGAGACAGAGAGAGATGAATTAAAGTTTTGAATGAAAAAAAAAAAAAAAAAACACAAAAATAAAACAAACAAACACGCGAAAATATACACGAAAAACGTTTTCACGCGGAAAATAACCGCGTATCTCTCTATTGCTCTCGTGCGATCATCGATTTCCTGTAATATCGTGTTGCCCGACTGATGATAGAATTTTTATTATATAACACTCGAATCGCATAAAAAAAAAATACGACGATAGTAGAGAAACATCGGGAACCTTTGAAAAAAAAAAATGATATTAATACGACGGATTATTTTGCCGTTTAAATACGTATTTAAACGAAATAATTATACGTTTTTCGACAATGATACACAACGGTAAGTCGACGTGTTGTATTAAAATACCAAAAAAAAAAAAAAAAAATACGGACATAATTTCGGGTTGGCTACTGTTGTAGGCGGGAAGGTATAACATGTAGATGGGAATTTAATTTTAATCTGTACGCAACGACAAATCGTTGCCAAATGAAAAACAGTTTCTGGGCGAAGTCGTGTTTCGAAATGCCGTAGTTTTTACGATTTACATCAATCAATTTGCACAATCATAACCGACTCCCAACACCGTCCAACACGCGCTCGCACATATTCTTTGGTGGAAACCACACTTGGAACAGGGTTACCAGGTATTGATTGTTGCAATGTTTTTTTTTTTCTTTATTTTTTTTTTTTTATCTTATCTATAGATAAATAAAACTATTATCTAATTATCTACAAACAACTAATTTCACTCGTATTTCTATTCAAATGTATTAATTTAGTTTACTTTGTACATAATATATAATAGTTTACGAGGCGCGACAATAAAATAATGAGACTTTCTAAATATAACCTAAACTATTAACGTTATCTATAAAACGATTATTGAAATATGATTAGAAAACACTTATCTAAAAGTACTATGAACACTGATGGTGGTCGATTCATTTTCTTATACGTTAGTAGCCTTGTTATTAGTGCGAGTTCGACTATACTGCCGAAAAATGTTAGATATAAAAATCGAACAACATGTGTTAACATTAAATTTCTTGTTAAATTAAAAAAAACTGCCGCGGAATCGTTTCGTATGTTATGTGAAGTTTATGGTGTAGAATGTTTATCAAGAGCACGTGTTTTTGAATGGCACAAACGGTTTTGTAGTGGAAGGGAGGACGTCGAAGACGATGATCGTTCTGGACGTCCTACCACGTCTTCAACAAACGAAAACGTTGAAAAAATCGACAAAATTAATTAATCAATATTATTATAAAGAGGTATTTATTAAATTAAGAGAACGTGTCAGAAAGAAGCGACCAGATCTATGGAAAAATAGCTGGGTTCTTCACCAAGACAATTCTCCAGCTCACAGTGCATTTTCAATTCAACGTTTTTTAACTGAAAAAAAAATTTCTGTACTTCAACATCCCCCGTACTCACCAGATTTTGCTCCTTGTGACTTCTTATTTCCTTCTTATTTCTTTTCCTATTTTCAAACAGTTGATGACGTAAAAATGAAAACAGCAGAACTTCTAAAAGGGCTGAATGAAAGCGATTGGCAACACTGTTTTCAAGAATGGCAGCGACGTATGCAACAGTGTATTGATGCTGATGGAAGGTACTTTGAAGGTGATAACCATTAAATTATAACATTTTTAAAATAAACAACTTTTATTCAAAAAGTCTCGTTATTTTATTGTCGCACCTCGTATACCGACAATTCGTGCACGATTTATGATGTAATGTAATGTTTATTATTCGTTCAATAAATAAATAAATTACGACACGACTTCCCGATACATATAAATCATAATTCATAATCAAATAGGTTATACATAGAAAAAAAATTATATTTTACTATTTCGCAGGTTTTTTCACGTTGCGAAGGCCGTTAAAAGCCTAAAAACTAAACAATTACTCGTGTTTTATCTATGTAAAAACGAAATTGATCTGGATGAACTCCATTTAGTATTATCTAGATCAATTTTCAACGCGTTGTACTTTTAATTGATCTAGATAAATTCAGAAAGTTGTCCGTGCCAATACGAAATGTTAACAGTTTACCGCCGACGGAAAACTGTCTGTCGTACGTGCCAGTATATCGACTCACACCCATAGGTTCAAATAGGGAGGTCGGGCATATCCCTCAAAACCGTCAATAGTCCCACTACCCCACCAGACATGTTCTGTTATTTTTCTTGCACGTTTTTAAAATTTGTATTTTATATTGCCTAAGTATTTATGCGTGTACAATATACGTAATTGTTATACGTATATTATAGTCGATAGAGTACATTAAAAAAAATATGCAGCGAGTTTTATTATTTACCTAGTTATATATTGTAGTAAAAGGGGTAAAAGTGTATGATTATTCGATACCGAGTTTAACCGGGAAAAAAACGTTTGGGGGCCGTTTTTGTGGACGCTTGATAAAGTAGCCAAGAGGACGACTTTGGGGGGCCCCCGAAAATCACAAACGTTATTCGCGCCTACGCATACGCCTGCCTCGTCGGTATTCGCGATATTATTATTTATTTTAGAATATTTTTCGTGCTTCTCACTCTACAGTACATCAGCTGCATAGGCTAGTCGACGCCATATCCTTTTCACTGGGGGGGAAAAAAAAATAAAAAAAAAATACTGTTCCTGGGTGTTCCTCGATATGTCTCAAGCGTTTGATCGCGTCTGGCACGAAGGGTTACTGAACAAATTAAAACTTTTTCTTCCACCAACATACTGCTTGCTGAATAAATCATACCTAACCGACCGTCACTTCCAAGTCAGATTTAGTTCTTTCTTTTCCAACGTTGCAAACATTAACGCAGGAGCCCCGACCAATCCTTTATAATATATATGCTTCTGATCAACCTACCCCTCTAAATACATCTGTAGCCGAGTTTGCGGATGATTAGGCAATCATATCAATACACGAAGACACAATTTCTGCTTCCCTAAATCTTCAAAATCGCCTTAACTTAATGTCAAACTGGTACGACAAATGGAGAGTTAAAGTAAATCATTCAAAATCGTTACACACTACCATTAGTCTTTGTCTTGCCCCTTGTCCTGAGATTTCCTTAGTTGACATACCTATGCCTTCATCTCAGTCGGTTAAATACCTGGGCCTAACCATTGATCGGCGCCTCACCTGGGCGCTACGTGCAAAGGAAAAAAACTCGTTCTAAATTCGCGTCTACGGTTGCTAAAAATATTATTATCTAATAAACATACAAATTAAACATCCTAAATTGCTCATTTATAAATCATAGACATATTATCAAGACCTCCAACCTTGGGGCAATGCCAAAAAATCCAATCTCAACGAAATTCAAACCGTTAAAAATAATAACATTGTACGCTCCATCACCAATTCCCCACTTTAAATTTCTAATTTTACTCTCCATTCTGACTTAAGAATCAAAACAATCCACGAAGAAGCCAAAACGTACTATAAATGTTTTTTCCACAAACCTCTTATATCCGGGTTAGCCACTCACAGGATTCCTGGCAATCCACCACGACGTCTTAAAAGAAACCGGTGAAGAGATCTTCTTAATAGTTTACAAAATAAAATTATATATATTTAAGCAAAAGAAAGTGCGATCACTGGATGGTTTCTTCCCTCGCCCTATCATGCATTGTATTTCTTAGCACATATTCTATATATTATGCCTTTGGGTATATTTTCTATTAAAAATACAAATAAAAAACAATTTTATAAAATTTAATATTATCCAAACGTATGCAAACGAGAGTGTCATCGGGTGACAACGTCTGCCGTCTCGCCGACAGCTATAATACCCGGGGCGCGTGGCGACGGGACGGAACCGGAGGGTTACGCGACCGTTCCGGTGCTATCGGCGCGCACGTTAATAATATTTATCCCCGATTGTGACGAGGGATTTTTTTTAACATTATTTTTACTTTATTTTTTTTACGCGATACACGTTTAAAAAACGCGTTTGGGATTCGCCGGATACCATTCACGCTATCCTTTCTCCCGTCCTCCTCACCCCCGGTGAGCCGGATAAGCCGGGAAAATCGTTTACAGGTATAATATCGATATTTTATGTACCGCTATGCCCGTCCACCTGTACATTCCGCCACGGGCATCATCGCGCGAGTATATTAACGACATTAATAAAATACTATATTATTACGAAAATTAATCTTTTTATTTTTTTTGCTTCTCCGCCACGCCACCCCCGGGGACAATATATCCCGACGGTTGTTGAAGAGGCCTGTGCGCGGGGGCTGGTATGCCCGCGGCGTTTCGAGACATTTCAATCCGTGTAATCGTCGTAATTGATATAGAGAAAAAAAAAAAAAAAAAAAAAAATCTTTTAACAAAATAAATAACGGATTTTAGCGTTTAGGTTATGTTCAATACGATTTCATTGTAGCCGGCGGGTATTTAAAGTCTATACGTTCTCCTCCCGTGACGTCCCCGGCGGGCACGGGCGAACAAATGACGTGGCCGAGCTGCGTTGCTGGCTTGTTATAGAGCCTGTAATGAGATTACCACGGTAAACCACTGCCCAGTGCCGTATTTTGGACGATTTTTCGGGGTGTGTCCAAAGTTTTTAGGAACCCCATACAAACGACGAGTTTTTAGAGTAATTTACTGGCGAAAAAAAAAATAGACATCGGCCATTCTATGGTTTGAGAGGACATTTTTTTTTTTCGAGTTTTTGTATACAACATTTGAACAAATTATAATATTTATGGATATAATTTCGGTTTTTAAAGAGCATTCCATTCGCAGCCCTTATTTTTACTTAATACTAAAGTTTATTTTAAAAATTACCTCCTTTTTGTATTAATAACGTTTAACATAATTTATTATTTTTTTTTTTTCAAGTCGGAGGGTGTGCACCTCCCTGCCTCAATCACCATTGAACTTGCCTGTGATTCTTTAAGTGCGTTATTCATTAGGACCACTTAAGAGTAATATACAGATGCTACTAGATGCTGTTTTTTTTTCTTTCACAGCTACACCCCCGGAAATGTTTTCTGTAAACGCCACTGTTAGAGGTTATCGGTAGCAAATATTTGTTGTATCGGGCACACATATAGACCACCGCGCGTCGGAGATTTACAGGTGATTTTTTTTTTTTTATCCATACACCGTCCGGCCCGTAGTATTATTGTTACGTCGGCGTTTAGTTTATTTAAAAACCGATAAACGTATGAAGTAGTAGTAGTAGTAGTAAAGGTAATATAATAGGCAATAACTCAATTGCAATTTGGTGTTTAGTCGGAAAATTTGTTATCCGCGCGGGCGTACAATTCCAATATAAAATGATTTATCGTCGCGGGCGAGAAAAAGTTACATATAAAAAAAAAAGAAAGGAAAAAAAGCGTATAGAGACTTGTGCCGTTCCGTGTCGGCGGTAAATCTTAAAAACTCTGGCAGCCGACGATAACATTATCCAACAACCCTCAGACTGCCGCCGCAAGAGTATTAACCGAACGGCGAGCATCGCACTCGCGAGTGAACCTATTAAAAAAAGCGGTGCGCCGGGGCCCGGGGAGTACAAAATGTTTCGCCGCCAGTGAAACCGTTAAAAAAAAAAAAAAAAAAAAAAAAATACTAGTAAAGAGGATTCCGCCGGTGATGTCGCGACAGAAATTATACAAATAATTATTTTTATAATAGTCTGACGCGAAGACGTGATCGTCGCCGAGCAGCGGCCGGTACACCGCGTGCAAGAGAAGACGGTTTTTTTTTTTTTTTGTATAATATATATTTTTTAGTGACGTATTTACGGCGTGGCTGAAGGAGGGACGGAGATTCCCCACTATAGATCATAGGATAGGATATCGAGTTGTAATAACTGATATATTCTATTCTGTTCTACAGGTTTTCGTGATAAAACGCGTCGTCGTTACACAATGCCAAACTATTCTCTACATTATAACAATATATCATTTATGAAATCAGAATTATTTATTGTGCCCTTACACCAGAACGGTTTTTGTAAATATATAAACGCGGTAAACAACTGCATTTTTCTAATCAAGAATTAATTGTAATCGTAACTTTTGGGAAATACTCGGCCCTACACGAGCTGCGCAATTTGATATTGTTATTTAAAACTATACAATTTAAAATCGTAATTCGTACCGTGATCATCTATCCCCGTCCGTAGTGTCGTTGATTATAAATACACTCGAAGGAATACTTCGAATTGAATTCGAGAGTAACGCCACGGATTTTTTGCATTGAAAATGACTCAAAACAATAGTTTTCGAAATTAATGGGCAAAGGTTCCGTTGCCATTAGACATTTGCATTAAAAGAAACAAAATATTAATTGATTTTAGAAAAAAATGGGCATAGGTTCCCCGGCGCCTTCAGCGTTTTGAGTTACGAGAGTAATAAAAAAATATTAAGCTTTTGAAAAAAAAAAAATGAGCATAGATTCCCGACACCCCGGGGTATTTGTGTTTTGAAAGAGCTCCGGGACTTTTCGGCATTGCCGGGAGCTTTTGTGTATTGCAAGTAACGAAAAAAAAAAAATTATAATTTTTAATAGACAATGGGCATAGGTCCCCCGGCACCCTCAGGTTTTTAGTGTTTTTAAAGTAACTACAATGATAAAACAAAAAAAAAAAAAAAATGAGTATAAGTACTCACAGTTATTAAAACGCTGCAATCCCGTCGCGTTTTATCCTGTTGGTTAGAAGAGTGCGACGTTCACCTTGACGTTTACGGTCCCGCAATCTTTCGACGGCCGAATGTTTTTTTACGATAATAGTTACAATTATTATTTTACTAAAAAACTCAATAACGACCCGGCCGGAGAAAATTAAAAGCGCACGTACCGTACGGCCGTCCGCGAACAACCGAAGAGTGTTTAACATTTAAAAAAAAAAAAAAGTTTGAAATTTAATTTCCGCAACCGGTTAGGTATACGCAACGACAACAGCTATTCATTTTGGCTGATTATTCGACCGACCCAGCCGTCGGATTCGCGAACTACAGGGTGGGGCGCGGTTACTTCCTTATTTAAAAAAAAAAATCATAACGCAAAAAGTATTGGCAATATTGATTCAATTATTTTTTCTGCGTATAGGGGTACGTTTAAAGTTTTATATTATTTGGTTTTAAATACCACCATGTCGCAGGTGGTGGCCACCGTCAATCCATTGAGATAGTCGAAATTTGAAATTTCTGTCCGCTTTTCCCAGCATAGATATTGCACACCGAACAGTCATTTGCGTTCTGATAGTATGCAGAGGCTGCTCATGAAGGGTTCTCTCGGGTTAGTGCGGGGCTCCAATATCGCGTGTTTTGTCTGTTCGCACGTCCTGAAATATGAAAATATAGTGCCTCGTCACTAAAGAAAACAACGGCGTCCCCTGAGGCAGGTTTTCGAGGAAGGCTTCACGTGCATTTTTTCGCGCAACATAATCGCGTGGATTATGTTGTTGCGACCACTTTTTGTATGGGTGAAAATTAGGTTCCTCGTGAAGAATTCGTCTCGCTGTGAGGTCTTTTTGTGAGAATTCGTCTCACTTTTAAATCGGTAAAAAACCGTCGGTAAATTTACCTTAGATTGAATACCGAGCTAATGCGTCTCGTAGTAGAAAAAAAAAATAGTTTTGTTATTAAATTACAACAAACATTTATAATTGTATATTGTTTATCGTGCAATGGACTACAATGATAGTGTCTGATGATGGCTTCGTAAACTAAACGTTTTTCGAATAGAATCGACTGTACGGAGTCGCCGTGTTGGCGGTACAAAAAACGTCTATTTCGTATTATAAAAAAATTACAGTAGAACTCCAATTATCCGAACGCCAATCATCTGGACGTCCAATTAACCGGACGAGAAAAATACGGCACATGCCGTTATTCATACACGTGTTTCATAATCGTTTTTAGATTAGGTAAAGAATAGGTACTACATATATATTATTCTTAATAATATCCGTCATTCCAACGTAGGTATATTAAAAATTATCGATAATAAATAAATAATAATAAATAATTATGGATACAAATGATCCTGGATATCAAATACTTTCGGATGATGAAATAGTTCGTAACTTATTTGAAGAAGATGAAACTGAAGAAGAGGAAAATGAAACTGACGATTTGACTGAAGGTGAAAATGGGCCGTCTCATTCTGAAGCTTTTGATGCATTGGATTTGGCGTTTAAATGGTTTGAGAGACAAGAAGAATCAAACACCACTCAATTGTTGCAATTAAGAAGATTGAGAGACCTAGCTGCTCTAAAGAGAAAGTCAACTATGAAGCAAACTAAAATATCATCATTTTTCAAAATAAAATAAATTATGTGCCAAGTCAGCTTTTTTTTTGGTTTTAAATTATATCACGTATGTACTTTAATTAGAGCTTATTTTGTTTCAGTTGAATATCTAATAAAATTACATATTTATTTATGGTTACGTGTGTATATAACTTTTGATATATCATATGTCAATCATCCGGATATTTGCTTATCCGGACCACCCTTGACATTAATTAGTCCGGATAATTGGAGTTCTACTGTATATAATACACGATATACACGTACAATTTGTTAAGTCTCCCCCCATCTCGCCCGCGAGAAAATCCTTAATCCTTAATTTGTTAACATTCACCCGTAGTTAAACGATTGAGTTAGTTAAAAAAAACCGCGGCGCAGTCGTAGGTAAACCAGAAGGATGGACAGCGGCCGTGTTTTTTTTTTTTTTTGTTTTTTGAAAAAAAAAAATTAAATGCCGTTAGTTTTCGCGCCGCCGTCCAAAAGTGAATGCGCATTTTAACAATACGTAATTCTAAGTGTTTGAATAATATTTAAATATTTAAATATTATTTACACGTATTCCGTTTTGATTTTCCTCGACGTGTATTCGCCACCGTCGTTACCGCGCGCGAGAGTAAATAAAAAAAACAAAACGCGATTTTTTCGGGTATTCGAAAAATTGTTTTTTTTTTTTTTTTTTTTTTAATTTACTTACCTTTATGCACTCTGACGAAAGTCGTCTTTTTTATTTGTGACTTCGGAATCTTAACGTAGATATTTGCATAGCAAATGCAGTCATAAGCTACCTGGCTATTTTAAAATACCAAACACGTCCCGCCGCGGCGAACGTCTGCTATAATTCTATTAATCTCGAAAAGCAAAAAAAAATAAAAAAAATACCGCCAGAGACGATTTTTTCAAAAGGAAATCTGAATAGATTATTTATTTGTTTCGTTTGGAGTTGTACACGTCATATTTCAAATGGATTGTTGTTAAATATATTACAAGAATTTTAATTTTAGATTTTAAATTTCTACGCATAAATTTTGTATTTGCGGTTTGAAAAACGGAATATTTCGTCCGGGCGTACTGAGATTAGGATAGATTTCTTTCTTTTTTTTTTTATGTATGAAGATCAGGGGTTTTCAAAATAGAAATGTTGAACTTGGTTTTATTTTAAAATTGTGCACGCGCAACAAAACGTTATTTTTCTTATATTTTTTTTTTTTGTTGTTGTTGTTGTCTCAATAATCACCCGAGTCAATACAGTCATCTAAAGTTCATTAGAAGATACGGTTTTCACTCGGTATTTCAAATCCTTTAAACCAATCCGTCCGATATATCGGGCGACGTCAAAGGTGCCGTTGCGAGTGCGACCGACCATATTATTTCGTAACTACTATCGGTAGAAAACATTTATATTGCGGTTACAATTTTAATCAATCGATACAATTTTTACCGAACTCCGGTCAGAATCGTTTTTCGTTTCGAGACGAATTGTCGGCCGTCGAGTACGCGGCTATAAATTAAATTGCTCTACCGGATTTCCCAGATTTCCGCCGACAATAACGGTGTGAAGTATGTCAGTGGTTTTTTTTTATTTTTTTTTTATTCCGAAATAACATTTCACGGTGTGTTGTTAAGACCTGTAAATAATAATAATAGAAAAACCGCCGATATAATAATAATTACTATAAAAAGACGCCGTGTACGTCATTAGAAATAATTTCATCCGAATGAAAGTCCGCTAATAAATACGGCGTGTTTCGTTCGAATTTCGTCGGTCCACCCTATAATGTGCACGGGTATTAAAACTCGAATAAACCAAAGAAAATAATAATAAAAAAAAAAAAATGTACTTTCGTTTTCCCGTCCGCGGGAGTTACCGTGCCCCGTTTACGTTTCAAACGACCCGGTCGCCCATTATTATAATGGTTACTTATTTTTTTTTTTTTTTTTTATTCGATACTCGCCTTAAATTTATATTACTTTTTTATATTATTTACGCGGTGTTTTATGCAATAAATATGAACGATAATAATCAGTAATCTTTGGCGGCCGCGGTTTACAAATGCTCGCGTTTTCATTACATTTTTGTTTTGTTCGCTTTTTTTCTATATATTTTTTTTTCTTTTTTATTCGCGGCAATAATAATAATAAAAGGATTTATATATATATATATATATATATATATATATATATATATATATATATATATATATATATATATATATATATATATTAATATTTAATCCGGGCGGGAGACTCGGCGGCGTTTTCGGTTAAGAAAACGATTGAATTTTAATAATATAAATACGATATAATATTATTTCGGGAATAACGGAACAGTCGCGACGCCGCCGCCGCCGTATCCCGCGGAGAACAGTATAATTATAATATTTATAATATTTATTATATACGTGTACAGGCGCATTATTATTGTATGGAATTAATTTTCGTGACGTAAGAACTGGCGTGTAGAATTTAATCCGCCGGGAATATTATTGTAAAACTCTGCACCGGGTATCGCGGCGTAACGTTTCGAAAATTAAATTCTCGATCGTAATAGTATTGTTTACCGGTTTCTTTTATTCTCCTTTGCCCGGCATACCCTTCCGAGAACACCTTCTGGCACAACGGGGGGAAAATTGATAAAAAAAAAAAAAAAAAAACCCCCCCCCCGAATATTGCTGAACAAATAAATCCACATATTTTCCTTGAAACTCGGCCAAATCGCGAAATATATATATAATACATTTCGCGGTTACATTACTGAATAAATGACTCGTAGTTTAGTGGTGTTTTCGGGCAAATTTAGGGGGCAGGGGATACGACACCCCAACCACCTTCCCCTGTGCACGCCACTGTTTTATAGTCCGCGTCACGGTGTTTGGAAAGTATATTGGATAAAGGACGATTTTTTTTTTAAATATATCGAAAACAACGAAAAATCATTGCAATCAAAAAACGATTTAACACACGGTAGAAATAATATTATTAAGGATAAGGGGCAGGGGATACGACCGCTAAAGCTTCCCCTGTGCACGTCACTGTTTTATAGTCCACGCACTATTACGAATATTGTCGAGTGTGCAATCGTAAAAGACGACTTTTTTTTTAAATATATTGAAAACAACGATAAATCATTGCAATCGAAAAACGATTTAACACACACGGTAGAAATAATATTTTTAAGGAATTTCAAGGATATGGGGGCAGGGGATACGATCGCTAAAGCTTCCCCTGTGCACGCCACTGTTTTATAGTCCACGGACTATTACGAATATTGTCGAGTGTGCAATCGTAAAAGACGACTTTTTTCAATCACTTTTTTTTTTTTTTTGTTTACGTGCACGAAAATATTGGTACTGACGAACCACGGTTCTACCTGTACCAACAGTTGTTCAAAATATGCTAAAACATGATAAGTGATAACAGTGATAAAAATACTATATCGCGATGTTCAAAATTTCGTATACACCACGAATATAATGGCCGAAGCGGAACGCAAATAGAGCAACAACCTTAAAGTACGCACAATAAAAAAACCAATACAGATCGGATTGTATGTCGCGTATACGCGTCTATGCACCCCATTCGTATTCCACCGCCGCCCAAATCGATTTTCTGTCATTTTTTTCATCGCCGATATTTACCAATTAGACAATTCAACAATGCCGAAAATTAATTGTAAAAAAACAAAGAGCTAAACTCGGATACATATTAATCGTTTGATCGTACATTAACTAAACCGAGCTACACTGACCGAGTCGAGTTAAATTCAATAAAAATGTTAACCACACTGTAGTGAATGGAATGTTTGGAAAGTATATTGGATAAAGGACGATTTTTTTTTTTAAATATATTGAAAACAACGAAAAATCATTGCAATCAAAAAACGATTTAACACACACGGTAGAAATAATATTTTTAAGGATTACCTCAGACGGGCTGGAGACTTTCTACCGTCGACGGTATATCCGAAGGTATGGACACATTTATAAAAAGTATCGTACCCGATAAGCAACTTTCGTTTCAACGTACGTTACTGTTATCGACTAAATATCTAGGGAAACGTAAAAATATTCCTTCGAGTCTAAGATTCATTTCAAATATACACGGGCCGTTTATATGACTACATTGGGCGAAGGCGGTCGGACGAATAATAGTAAAAAAGTCCACCGGACATAGAATCGAAAATAAATTAACCCGGAAACCGGATTAGGTTTGAGTTTACGACAAAATGCAATTCAATCGTAATTATAAAATAGGTTAGTATTTTTTATTAATTTTTTTTTTTTTTAAATACCTAATAATTATTCGTTACGTGTACATATTTTCGTATTACATAATTTTCACGGATAATATAGAGCTAATGCAATTGAACTTTAATTGTATTATTTATAATAATTTTAAACTTTTATGTCCATGGGACATGATCCTCCTCACGCTTTCTTAATGTAAAAACATTTATAATGTATAATATATTAGCACAAATATATTGGGTTTAAATTTCAAACCCGAAAATTGGGCTCAGAATTGGCAAATTCAACTAAATCCCTAGAAGTCCTCTTTGGTACCATTCTCTTTAAGAAAAGACCCCCTCCTGCTCTCTTCTTCGATGGCACTGCAATACCTGTTGTTACTCAAATAAAATACTTAGGTTTGACCATTGATAAGCCCACTCACCTGGGGACCACATCTAAAACGGAAAAGAAAAGCGCTTAACAGCAGAATTCATCTCCTCCGCCTTATACTAAAATCAAAACTTTTATCTGTAAATCAATGCTCAGACCTGTCTGGTCCTATGGTATCCAGCTTTGGGGCTGTGCAAAACCCTCTCAATCCCGTCCAATTCAGGCATTCCAATCCATAAAGCCCCGTTTGTTAACCCCTGTCCCGTGGTACGTTTCTATTAATTCAATTCACATAGACCTCAATATTGAAACCATCAATGCGGTTGCTCACTTCTACTACACAAAATTCCACTCCGAATTAGTCAACCATTCCAACCCACTGATTGCCACTTAAGGTAACGTTAACTTACCCGATAATCCTCCCGGTCGTTTAAGAACACACTGGTGCAGAGATCAATTGAATCCCGTCACTTAAATAATCATTTAAATATTATACAATAAACTTCTGAGGGTTCTGTCACTGGACAGCCTCCCTCCTCGAAAGTATTGATTTTATGTAAATATTCCGTAATTATCCTATTTGCTTATTGTACAAACGCTATTGGTTTTTTCAATAAAAAAAAAAAAAAATTGATATTGACTTTACGTTATTTAATTCGTTACTTATTGAGTCAATGCAAATAAAAAAATTAAACTAAGTTTAGTTGATACAAATTCGTGAAAGTGAAAAATTATGTAAAAATCAGTGTTTACACTTATCACCTGGTCAATGCCCGGTATACCTTTTAACGAAAACCGTAAAAATCACCAACAACCGTGTAATATCCGAATTAATAATTTACATAAACAGTTCAATAAATGATATAAAAAAAAAAAAAAATAATAAAAACCCTTCTTCGGTATCTGCTGAATCGTATTTTGTTTGCAACGATAATATTATATTGCGTTCGGGATATTTTAAATTAAATCTAAATATATTCTACGTATGTATATATATCGTTATCATCGCTATATAATCTTTCCAGCTTTTTAATTTCTATACGATTAGCGCAACCCAAAACGTCGGCAAAACGGAATTGTGCCCGTGTATAAAAATACATATCGCGGCGACAAAATAGTAATTGTTTGTTTGGCAAAGAGAAACGAGGGGGTAAAAAAACGAAAAAAAATTAACGCCGTAACAATAGTAATAATAATATCACGATAATATTTATGCGTATAATCACCCTACGCAGAATCCAGCGACCGTTTTTGTCGAGTTTTTTTTTCGACTTTTCCCCGAGTCCGCGATAATCTGCTGACAAGTGTTTTTTTTTTTTTTTTTTTCCAACGGTTTCGCATTGCTCGCAATCTTTTTTCGGTTTTTTTTTTTTTTTTTTTTTTCATTCTCATTACCGTCAACCCTCCACCGAGCACGTCGCGTTCACCGCGGAGCACACGTTCTATTTTTTTCTCTTTTTTCCCCCCCCCCCGTCTCTCATCTGTCTTTTAAATTCCACCCTGCCCGGCGACGACGGCACCGCCGCGAATTAATTAAGCGCGACGGTTAAACGGAGCGTCGCGCCGCCGCCGCCGCCGCCGCCGCCGCCGCCGCCGCCGCCGCCGCCGCCGCCGCCGCCGCCGCCGCCGCCGTCGTCGGTGCCGTGAAACGTCGACGGTGCGGTTTAATGAATGCGACTCTTTAATGAATCATCGGCCAAACGCGCGCGACGACGACGACGACGACGACGACGACACCGGGGCCACCGCCGCAGCGGGGTAACGGCGTACAAATCGCCGAGACCCCCGCCCGACGTCTTTGACTATATCGTTTTAACCCCGGGGTCGAGTCGATTTTAACTTTTTTTTTTTTTCCATTCCCCCCCTCCCCCGACATCCGGATAAACCGACGCGTTTCATTACGATTTTAGGACGAAAAAAAAAAAAAAAACCACGATTTTTTTCCCAATTTCGGAAACGCAATAGCAAACGGCAAAGTTGTGGTTTAGTGTATCCTAAACAACGGCGAAATTAATGAAACATTTCCAAGTGCATATCTTCGGTTCGCGCATTGGGCTTAAAGTTTGGGGGGGGGGAAATAGTCAAAAGCTGAAATATTGAAAAACTTCAACGAAAATCAACGAATCGAAGTCCTCCTTTGTCACTTTCTCGCTCAGACCCCATAACTGCCCAGCTGTAACTATCCGCAACATCGTCATCATTCCTCATTCGAACGAAGTTAAATACCTTGGTCTTATTTTTGACAGGCGCTTAATCTGGTCCCTTTAATCTTAAAGACAAGCGTAAGAAACTCAATTCCAGACTCTTTCTGTTAAGAGGCCACTCTTTCGTTCCAACCTAACCATACCCATCAAAATCGTTTTATATAAAACGCTTCTTCGACCAATATGGACATACGGTACCGTAATATGGGGGGCTCTACCAAGACCTCAAATAAAAAGACTATTCAAGCTTTTCAAAACATCTCTCAACTTCCAATCACTGGTGCGCCCCGGTTTGTTTCAAACGCCACCTTAAATTCCGACCTCGAATTACCTTCCGTCAATGGAATTGCTGCTATCTACTACGAACGCTTCCACGCCAAACTTCTACATATTCCAAACCAATTAATCAACGAGTTAGCCTCATTAACCCTTCCTGGCAACCCAAACAGACGCCACAAAAGGAACTGGTGCCGTGATTTGAAAACTTACGAATCAACAAATTAACAAATTATTAATAATATTATTATGAGGTATCGCACAACTGTGTGATTCCTCTTCATTTGTATATAAATGTTGATTGTCTGTAAATTATTATTATTATTATTACTTATTGTAAAAAATGTACAGATTGTAATTTTTAAAAAAAAAAATAATAAAAAATGTATTCTCAGAATGTGTGGGCATAGTTTTAGCGATGCAATTATTTCGCGTGCGGTATAAATTGAATATAAAACAAGCAATTACTTTATCTGTCGTCTATAGTGACATGGAACGATATTACCGGTAGGACAAGCCCAGGACGCTCGGCTATTTTGGCCAACTTTTTTAGTTCATGCACAAACTCAAAGTACAATGGATTTATTATCTAAATGATTTTTTTGGTAATGTCTAGCATTCCAATGAATATATTAAATTTATAAATTGTTCTGAAGTTTTCAAATATTTCAGTTTTTGACAATTTTTTTCCGTCCAAACTTTAAGCCCGATGCGCGAACTGAAGATATGCACTTGGAAATGTTTTATTAATTATCCCTTATTATAGGATACACTACGACTACAACTTTGCCGCGCTATTGCGTTTCCGAAATTAAAAAAAATCGTTTTTTTTTTCTTTTTCGAACCGCCCTTATGGATATAGTATTCCGAATAAAAATATTTTGAATCAAGGGCGTATTTTTTTGAGGTGGAGGGTATGGGCGGTCACCCGTTTCCCTTGGACTACAAACGAATCAATACAAATATTGTCCGTATAGTAATTTATCGTTTTTTTCTATCCTTAACCTTAAACTATCCGTAAAATAAAAATACGATTTGTATTCAACTATTAGTAATACTTCCTAGTAGACTTTCAACCGATTGACTTGGAAATGCGCGAATACGTACAAATCGTAGCATACGGGTTTAATGTCGTCCCCTCCTAAATTACGTTGCAGGGTCGCCCCTGTTCTGAATACTGTATTCGGAATAATTTTTAAGTATTTCGAATACTTAAAACTATTACTATATTTTAGGTCTTTATCATTATTTTCAACCGAATCACGTAAACAAAAAAAAAACGACCCTCCAGCTCAATGGGGCGCCTACTTGACGAAATTGTCCGTTTGAAACCACCTCCGGTGTTGATGATCGGCACAAGATTCCTGCGAGAAAAGTGGTTCGAAGACATAAAGGAGAACAAAATCATTTTGAGCGCGAAGTTCTGCAAATTAAACGGTTTTCGATCAATCTCGAACACGCCGCGGCAGATTGATCCGTCCCCACGACCACCGTCTAGTTGTGCAATTAGGATTTATTTTCGGTGGTGTGGGGCAGGGGTATACTTAATTGTACTTATAAAAATTCAAATGCGTACAGTGTACCCAGAGCATAACACTTAAAATTTGACTTTTAAAAAACATTTCGGGGATCACAATCCCTCCCCGCGGTTGCCGGCACCGACTGCGATCCCCCAGCTAGCCGTAACGATCCTTTTTTTTTTTCAACCCCGGACACGAATAACAGACAGCCTGCTAAACGCAATTATAACGAAAACAATTTCTATTAACGAAAAGTTAAAAACATAGGCATACCTACGTATATAATTAGACTAATATATTATATGACGGCGGGCATAAAAAAAAAAAAATATTAAAAATACCGTTTTAATTCGATAATTTAAATGGAATAGAAATTTCTTTTTAGACCTCGGACTCGGCGAATGTTATCGTAATATTATTTAATTATACACATTATGACTTGAGTCGGATAAAAAGTAACGGCCCAGCATCTAAATACCGACCGGCGGTCACCCATCCGATAGACGCATTGACAATGTCTGCAGGACTTTGGGTCAAGACGGGCCAAAATCAGTTTCTTGAATTTTCATATGACTTTAACGGTTTTAGTACGATTGGTTAGCATTTGAAATAGTATATTTATGTTTGATTTGGACATCGGTCTATATATTTTTTTGTAACTATAGCCCTTCCAGCACATGAAAATAAATCTTCTCTTTTATATGTATCGGATTTTGACCGAAAAATGACTTATGCCTACGTACACGTTATAAATATATATTTTTAACTAATTCATTGAACTTGCACAAGAGTCGTGTACACGAGGTTTCATTCACGATGTTAATATCATGGATATTGTTCTCATTATACTATTTTTTTTTGCTATATTTAAAAAAAAAAAAAATATATATATACTTTTTTAAACATATTCGATGTCATCACTGTATAATATGGGATTTATGAAGTCCATGAAGTTATTGACGGTTTTGGTATTTAGACAGGAGATGTAGGAAATGCCGACGAAATGATCATACAGTATTGGTAAAGTAATACAGTAATGGATCGCGGTGAAAGAATCACCATATTATTATATGCTTACTGCGTAAATGAAAATCGACATATATAGTTAAAAAACACAAATATTTTTACTAACCAGCGTCATTATTGGTCGTTCTTGAAGTGCATACTATATTGTGTTATTTATAGTGTACCGGGTCTACATGCTAAAATAATATTGTTTAACGAGTACAAATTACGAATTTCCCGTTTAAAAATCGATAATTTGTTATTATTATACCAATATAATTGTTTTTATAGTTTTTTACATGGCTGCGTAAAGTTTTTTTATCCAAATATTTACTCATTATATGAAAAAAATTATTATTAAAAAAAAAAAAAAAAAATGTTATTATGCTATTGCTACGCTCACAGCCGTATCTGGGGCCGTGAATGGGTTCTCATTCACTATGTTATTTATTGAAAAAAAAAAAAAAACATTTTCGTATCGTCATAACAGCAATACAGCGTTTATAGATGATTTTATTATATTCAATCAATTGCAAAAAAAGTTTTACTAATCACAACAAATTTTATATTACCGTTAGAGTTTTTAATTCCGCCCGGATACTATTTTAAACTCGTCGATAGAATCGAGCGATTTTAATATTTATAATCACTATTTCCGGATTTTTAATCATTGTTCAGTTAAACCGAGGACATTTTGTAAGACCACTCGAACACTCGAGGTATATTCCGAGTGTAGTCCCGATTTTTTTGCCAAATATTTAATTTTCGTCGACTCTACAAGTGTCCGCAGATAAACAAAAAAAATCATCTGAAAAAATATAAAAAGACCGGTTAATTAATCGGTTTAGTCATAACTCGTGTGTTCAGGTATTGTAGTTTTGCAAGTATTTTATGTATCTTACTATAAGGAACGGATTTTCGTATTTTCGTAGCATTTCAATTTTGTTGACAATTCTCGTTATTGAAACTCGTGAATGTCGGTCGAAAAATTACATTGTTGACAACGGATTCCTTTTTATTACATTGTATATATGTTGACATTTTTTTTTCCCACACTCAAAGCCAAAGATCAACCGGATTGTCGATGAATTAAGACATTGCATAATGTTAGACTGGCAAACCGTTTAAAATATAAATATAAGTACTAAAATCGTTTAAAAAATATTTGCATTGTTCATAGATTCTGCTGGATAGAATGCTGTCTGTGTCTAAGAATTTTTTTTTTTAAGTGATATCCAAACCGAATATTAATAATATTCGTGAATTTCATTCGAAGATGATAATCACAGCAGCTGTACATTCATATTATCGTGATATATCCGAGTGACTAAAACTGATTACGTAATTTATTTACTGCAATCGTTTGAATTTTACTCCAGCAATTTCCCCTACGACTAACCAAGGTTACCGATAGTTAAAAAAAAAAAAAATTGATAAAATCTTCGCGTTTTTATATTGAATTATTTTTGATGGGATTAAACTTTTTTTCTTTTTTTTTTAAATCGTCCTTTCAGAAAATCCTTTCATTTTATTTGACATTTAACTGATTCAACTCTTATAGTAAAATCGAATCCCGGAAAAAATAATCACGGTAAAAAAAACCGAACAAAAAATGTAAACCACACTGTAATAGGTGGTAGGATGTTTGGAAAGTATATTGGATAAAGGACGATTTTTTTTTTTTTAAATATATTTAAAACAACGATAAAGCATTGCAATCAAAAAAACGATTTAACACACACAGTAGAAATAATATTTTTAAGGATTACTTCAGACGGGCTGGACTTTCTACCGTCGACGGCATATCCGAAGGTATGACACATTTATAAAAAGTATCGTACCCGATAAGCAACTTTCGTTTCAACGTACGTTACTGTTATCGACTAAATATCTAGGGAAACGTAAAAATATCCCTGATCACAATAGAAACCTGATCACATTCATTCCTAGTCAAATTTCAAATGCACCATTTGATATAAACCGATCGCCGGAAATAGTTTTTTTTTTTATTTTTTTAAAACCATAATTATTATTTTAAAAATTGATAAAGAAAGGAAATTTTATTTGACACGTAGATTATTTACGGTAAAATGTTTCCATTGGAGTTCTATATAGGAGTCGGAGTAGTGTATGATTTTTATGCGCGGTTTGTGTATTGCTTCGAATTTCTCTTTATTTATAAAAAAAAAAAAAAAAAAACGGTTGAAATAGAATTCATTTTAAAATTATACGATTCAAAAATTAAAAAAAAAAAAAAAAATATATATATATTTCGTATTGAAATCATCTTCACGTGATCATTATGTAATCTGACGTATTGCGAATTTCCGTAAACCTATATTCGAGGGCTGTTAAAAAAATACCAGGATATTATTTTTAATAATTACAAAAATGAAGTTACATATTATATAATGATATTTCCATCGAAATACCCTCGTCCGGACGGCATGCCAGTGATGCCGGCGATCTTGCCGTTTTTCAAAAGTCCTTTGGAACTGTTCCGCAGTTAAAGTTCCTATGAGTACTGTTGTCACGGTTCCATTTCGTTTCCTCTACACCTCGAAACCGCTGTCATCATAAGCGCAGATTTTAGTCTCCTCCGAGTCCAAGATTCATTTCAAATATACACGGGCCGTTTATATGACTACATTGGGCGAAAGCGGTCGGACGAATAATAGTAAAAAAAAAGAAAAAAAGTCCACCGGACATAGAATCGAAAACAAATTAGCCCGGAAACCGGATTAGGTTTGAGTCTACGACAAAATGCAATTCAATAGTTATTATAAAATAGGTAGGTATTTTTTATTAATTTTTTTTAAGTACCTAATAATTATTCGTTACGGGTACATATTTTCGTATTACATAATTTTCACGGATAATATAGAGCTAATGCAATTGACCTTTAATTGTATTATTTAATAATAATTTTAAACTTTTATGTCCATCGTTTTAATCAGGATTCTATCAAACACGATAATAAGCGTTAAAAAAACCCGTAATATAAGCATACAAATCTAAAAAAAAAAAAATCATACATTTAAAATATTTATAATCAATAATTATTATTCAAGCAGCTATAAGTATTAATTTGAACATTTAAAAGAAAAAAAAAAAAAATACAAAAATTTGACTTGAAATATTGAAAAAATTCTCAATTATTTCTTGAAAAAAGTTTACCTTTCTTTACTATGTATACCTACACGAAAATTATAACGAGCTACAAGTAGTAGATAAAAAAAACATATTATTGCATTAATAATATTGCTTGGCTTAATTTAACTGATCCATTAAAATTTGTACATTGTTTGTTTAAAATTCAAAGAATTTGTCAAAATAGGCAAATGAAAATAATAAAAAATCAAACACACAAGCGTTTTACTACAAAATCGACGAAATGCGTACATTTTAATTTCTGATTTTATATCATGGTAACCAGAAACGAATTTATTTCGCACGCTGCCAATTTTCACAATAAATAACAAAAGTACCCGGACCCTGGTTATAATATTACGCGTATATTATTTAGAATTGTAAATTTTTTTATTTTTTTGAAATTGTTAAAAATCAATAAATCACGTGAATTCTCAAGTTAGGGGTATGCCCATGCACATCTAAAACGCATTTTTCTATCCGGATTATTTTTCTCCACAGTCATAGTCATCGCCGATACTCGGTAAACGTCTCTCGTAGCGCTAATCAGAAATCAGAGATCTTGGCGGGTTACTGCGTGAAACACGTCGACTCCTCGCACCGCGATCGAATTTCATTAATATTATTATTATTATTTTTTTTTTTTATCAATACTACTCTATCTGTTTTAATTACCGACGGTCGCGTTAAAGTCAGTGTGCGTCTGTCTGTCTGGGGAAACCGAATCGAAAATGGGTATTCAATCAAATCGTTGTTATCGACGCGTTCGAGTTGAACGTAATAATAAAAACCATCAACGAACGGGACCCATTTAAACGTTTTAAACACGCTACAATTGTAGAGCCGTACGGTTTATTAAATACCGTTACGATGTTTTTTCGTAAGTGAATTTACCCAGGTCTCTACGGTTTACGGTTTTGTCGGCGGTGGTAGGGTACGGGCGAATTATCGAAATATTATATTCTCTTTGACCGCACGGCGACATTTTGGACGTTCGTTCGAGGCCAGGGGACTAGTGTTTTCGTCCCCGTCCGTGTTTTTTATTCACTAAAATCATTTACCTATAAAAAAATGTTCCAAGTACTGCTTTTTTTCCTTTCTTCACGTGCACGCGATACGAATATACTATGATAAAAAAAAAAAAAAAACTCGTTTATGTATTTATGTACGTTTGCGAATGACTATTTTCGGCAAACGATTTCGAGCTTTTGAACAATACGTACGCATGATACTAAACGTAAAATTTTTTTTTTTTTTTTATGTAATCCGATCGACGATTGTAAAACGTTTTGTAAAAGTGTAAAACACATTACACGTAACATTAAACGTCGCAACTGTGTATATTGAATACAGTTAAACCTCTATATAACGGAATTGCTTGAGACCGACACATTTTCCCGTCACTATATGTTTTCCGTTATAGAGAAGATGAAAAAAAAAAAAAAAAAAAAATTAAAAACGATATTTTAGGTACGTAAATATTTCGTACATCTTAAATTTATACTATATGATTATAATGTATGAGTTTATATTTAAGCGTGTATTGTGTATATTATTAAAAAATTAAAACCAAGAGAAAAAAACCATATTACATATTACCTTTATTTATAATTAAGAAAAATAATTTGGAATATTTGACTGCTTTTTATGAGTAATGGGGCAACAGTTTCTCGTGTTTTTGTCGTTAGTTCTATTAGGCTTTGAATTGGAAATGGTGACTGAAAATCGTGGTAATTCGTCTAAATATGAGCAAATGATAAAGTTCTTGTTCTGTTATTTCCAATGCATTACACGTGATATTCATCTTTAAATAGTTTTATTTGTCCGTCATACACAGTAATTTTACTAATTTAATTACGAAAATTTTTCCGTTTCCGTTTAGTAGAGGTTTCGCGTTAGTGAGGTGAATTTCTGTTTTCTATGAGCAATAGGGCAACACGTTCTCGTGTTTTTGTCGTTAGTTATATTAGGCTTTGAATTGGAAATTGTGACTGAAAATCGTGGTAATTCGTCTAAATATGAGCAAATGATAAAGTTCGTGTTTCGTTATTTCCAATGCATTACACGTGATATTCATCTTTAAATAGTTTTATTTGTCCGTCACAGAGAGTATTTTCGCTAAATAAATTACGAAAATGTTTCCGTATCCGTTTAGTGGAGGTTTCGCGTTAGTCAGGCGAATCTCATTACTATTCGATACCGGGACTATTGCCATTTTCCGTTACAAGGAGGATTCCGTCTTCTAGAGCAGTGGTTGCCAACCTTTTTCACATTACGGACCACATAGAGAACTTTAGATACGTCACAGACCACCACAACTTTAGACCTTATATTTCTTATAAACAAGAATCAAATTTTTTTACACTATTTTAGATGAATTTTTGATTATGAATAAATAAAAACCAACGAAATTCCTCTTATAGCAGGCTTATAATATTGTTTATAATTGTTGAATTTTAAGTAAATGTTTTACATTTTTTTTTACAATTTAACGCAAATTACTATTATAAAAAAAAAATGTACACCGTTTTATTATATTTATTAAAGGTAAATTACAATTATAAAAACAATTTAATGTGATTTTTGGACTTGCATTTCCTTTACTAACAAAGATATTCTTTGGGGAATACTGCTCAAATCTACAGGCACGTCTATAATGGCGTCCAACTGATTTCGTTGTTTATTTTGAATGTAGAGCAGCCTGGAAAATCCTCGTTGAAAACATAACACATAGTCTATTGTATTCTACCGATAATCTAATCATGCTGTACAAACAAAATTTGATCATCGGTTAAAATAATAACATAAGTGGCATTATGTAATTTAAATTCATAAATAAACGACGTGCTCTACACGATTGTCGGTGTTCGTGTCACGCCCCAGAGGAAAAATGAAATATTATTAAATTTTGTAGGTATGGCTCTCGGACCATAGGTTGGGAACCTCTGTTCTAGAGGGTCCGTTAAAGAGACGTGTTACCGTATTTATGCGGTTCGAATATAATTTTACGGGCCATATATTTCAATTTGGGGATTCTGAGCGTAACGGATATACAGGGTGCGGCAGAACCGACTGACGAGTTTTGTTGGGCTATAAATAACAAACAGTAAAACTTAGAGAAAAGGTTTTTTTTTTTAAATTTATATCAGTATTCAATCCCATTTTTTGAAAATTATATCTCCAAGATGGCGGCCGTCAGCATTGATACACTGCCGTAGACGATCTCTGAAGCTCTCGTATGATTTTCGACACATTTCGACTGGTATGGCCTCGACTTCCACGGTGATTTTCTGTTTAATTTCTTCTACGGTATGTGGGCGATGTCTGAAAACCTTATCCTTAACGTAGCCCCAGTGGAAAAAATCACACGTGCTTAAATCTGGGGACCGTGCTGGCCAGCACGCCTATGTATCCTCTCATAGAGACTAACAACCGGCCAGGGAACACTTGTCGCAAGACAGCAAGTGAAATTCTAGCTGTGTGGAGCTACAGCGCAACATAACGAGCGGACGTGACGACAGTGACGGTCAATTGTTCTCCAACTGCACATTTTCGGGGGTTCTTACCGTTCCGGGTGCTCCGTGTCCAAGGTCTACTCAGGGTACTTGTAGTTTCATCCAAATATCGGATACGCACAATTCGATAGCGTTAGCAGAAGGGACGGGGATTGAGCACGCGGAATGCCGCCGAAGTGTATACGAAAAGCCCTTTGTGTAGCATAATCACAGAATGATTATTTTTATATAATACGAAACGACGATTGTACACGATGTCCGACGACCACGATTACGAATAAAAACGGCGTTACCTTTACAATTGAAAATTTACGGCCACTTCTTAAGGCCTGCTCTTATCTTATCACGGGCCGATGACCTCGTCAGTCGGCTCTGCCGCACCCTGTATTATTATAGGAGCTTTTAATTTTACGACGGCGATAATGGTGGGTTTTTTTTTGTCTCTCTCGATGTAATTACGTAATCATATTAGCGTAGTAAAACGATTCGAACGGCATTTCGTATATTTTCACGACGTAGTTTATATCGCTTATAAATACGGTATGAGCGTGCCCGGGGGGGGGGGGGGCGGGGTGTCTAAAAATGGAGATAAAATCGTGTTTTATGTATACCGATCATCGCTCGTTCAAAGTGGATTTTTATTCATAATAAACACGCCGACGTGATATGTAAGTGAAAATATATATATATATATAATCATAGCCGGTGTGTCGTCGAACCGAATAATTTTCGTCGAGAAAATTTTCTTCTAATGACAAACGGGAATAAAAAAAAAAAATATCGAACCCAAGGAGTCGACGTGTATAGTAATACGCGCTTTTATTTATTCGTTATTTCCATTAATAAAAATAAAGACGCGTCGAAAGTTGGTTATTCCTTTTTTTTATATATATATATTCATAAGCGAAAAATTATTATTTTCAGTCAGATCAGGTAGTTATATAAAAAAAATAAAAATAAAAATTACTTTCCAACTAATCTAATTGCCTATCTACTATAAACGTGGTTTTTTTATTCGATAACTGCAACCGTCGTACTTTTATTATTATATATGAATTATTCATAAATTAATTTTGATAAATTTAAAATACAAAAATATCTAAATTCAAAAAAAAAAAAATAATAATATATAGGGTTTTATTAAGTTTTTTTTTTTTTTTTTTTTTTGTCACTGTCTGTAAACAACTTTTCACATAATTATTATAATTTTTTAACGACAATTTATTTGAGGAAATGTATTATTTTTTTTTTTTGTTAAAGTCTCATCGATTTACATACACACACACAATTTCAACCGGGAATGGAAGTATTAATAAAAAAAAAAAAATATTTTTATATATATTATTTTGAGAGGAAAAAAAAATGGAACATAACAATAATTATATAACTTTGTCCATAAAATATACGAATAGTATAAAAAAAAAAAAAAAAATAACAATAATAATAATTATACTTATCTCATGCGAGTACTTACTTCATTACCATTTTGCACGGTATCGTCGTCGTCGTCATATTATTATAATATTATATTATTTTTTTTATTTTCGTGTTCAACCCCGTGATACCATGACAATAATACAATTTAGAACATAATGGATACCGAAAAAAAAAGGGTCAGCCGGGCGTAATCGTTTTTTTTTTTTTTTTCAAATATAATTTCTCGTATTTGTATTTACCCTTTTCCTAATAATACGCTTTTTGACGGCGTTTTCCTGCGGTTATTCCGTTTCGGCGGGACGACACGATTTCCCGGATTGGTCGGAAAACGATAATTTTATTAATAAAAAAAAAAAAAACAATAATCGTCGCACGGTTTTCTCTACGTAGCGAATAGTTTTTTTTATCACGATTCGTAATATTTTTTTCACCCGTACGGAGATTTCGATCTTTGCACGGTATTTTTTTTATTTGTTTTTAATTATTTAAATACAGAATCGTCGAACGGTCGACGGTAATTTACGATATTTCTCACTCTTATTATTTTACGCGGGAATTTCGGTCGTACAAACACGACAACAACAGAAAAAAATACAAAACAAAAAAAAAAAAAACACCCTGTATACACGCGGTACGGGAGACTACCGATGTTTTTGTAGGCGTAACCGTAATAGGAGTACAACGTACAGAATAGATCACTGAAAACATATATATATATATATTTTTTTTTTTTTTTTTTTTATTTTATTTAATAACAATATACAGTTTATTAGTTTTTGCGTCGAAGCAACGATTATTACTATTATTATCATTATTATTTTTTTTCATTTTTTTGTTTATGAATACATAACACGCAAAACAGTATATTCGTTATAATTATATAAATATCGAGCAAATGCGCACATACGGGTACTATACGGCCGTCGAATATTTTCCATCGGAACCGTGTACCGTATTACGACAATGCCCCCACTAACCACCTGTACAATAATATTACGGTGCACAAATAAACGCCATCGCTTACAATATTATTGTTATTATTACATAAAAATGCCTTATCGAAACGTATTATTATTACATAAATATTTTTTTTTAATCATATATATATATATATATATATAAATTATTATTTTTTTTACCAATTCGTCGGTTTTTTTTTTAAATATTAAATACAATATTAATAACTCGGTACCGAACCGATCGCGACAATAATATTCGCTATCTATAATAGTTTTTTTATTAATACAATCTAAATATCCTACAATTTCACAACGGAACAGTTATATCCGGAAATTATCGTTTATTTTACGTACATACACTATCAAACGGGGGTGAAAATACAATTGTTTTACTTGTAATATTATATATATATATATATATATATATAGGTATATATATATATATATATATATAGTTGAACGGCGGCAATGCGAACGAATCCGTCGTCGGTTTTCTCATTTTTTTTTTTTTTTTTTTTTTAATAATAATTGTATGGAACGTGTACTGCGATTTTAGCGATTATTAGACGAGGATTTTCGAAGTTCTAACCTAACCCGCCTCCGAAATATTTAAAAAAATATATTACCCGACATACAAATTTACAAATTGTTTGCCAACCACCCCCCTGAAATTTCTCCATGCTTTCGCCCCCCCCCCCGGTTAGATAAGAAAACGACTCGAGATATAAACCAAAGAGTGACCATCTCGACGATGTTATCGTCAGGGGATGCCGACGTATTTTGTTCGAAATCGGCGAGAACTTCAAACCCGGCGTTTCGTTTATAATCGGCAATCTTATCTTACTCGATGAAAATATATATTATACGTTATTGTCATACGAAACGTCGACCATATTATTTGGTTATCTCAATAGCTGTTCAGAATTCGGACAAAAGATCGAGTGTACCGTAACGGTAGCTGACAACCGATATAGGAAGGCATTAAGAGGCCCGAGGCCGCCCGCAGAAATATTATCTGTACTGCACTTTTGTCCCGTGTGATAATAAAGTAAATAATTTAACATCAATTTAAACATCATCATCATCATCATCATCATCATCCAAATTTTTATTTTACTCGCGAACATAAGTAACTACTTTTTAACAAATAACATTAATAAATCCAAGCGAAAACTTATTGAAATATCGATTGTGTGTTTTTTTCCTTTTTTCTTTCTTTCTTTGTTTTGTTAATTAATGTGTTTATTGAATTATTATCGGGTTAAAGAATTCCAAGGGACGCTAATTTGTTTGGAGTCTCATAGTCCACTTGTTTTATTTGTTCTATTCGACCACGCTTTATAGGTTTATACCCCGATGACTGAATAAATTATAGAACGATTCGATAAAGTTTTAAACAATGTAATAAAAATTCGTATTTCTTGTATTTTCAACATACATACATTATTGCTCTTTCGAGCGTGAAATCGGGTATTCGACATTTCAAATAGTTCCTCTCGAAAATTCCTTATTTTTTTTTTTGTTCTTCGACAAATTATGCGTATTTTATTAACGTTTTCGGCCGGATGTAACAAATCTCAAGTAAATTCACGATAATCCCGTCCGAAATATTTCGTGTTATTATATTAAATTTACTAAATCGTACTAAATTACGACCTTTGAAAATATATTAAGGGGATAGAAAATTAAATAAGATTTTTATATATATATATATTTATATAAATAAAAAATAATAATAACAATAATTGTCCGTATGTATTTTTTTTTTTTTTTTGCCCCCACCCCCATATCTGGAGGACTACTCTCGTGTATTTTGGCCTGGCCTAATGGAAATTTCAAGTTTGGCCTATGCCCTTTATCTACGAGGTTATTATAAATCGGCATAACGAGTCTACTAAACCGCGTCAAGGCACGAACGTTATTACTAGGTACTAGAATATAATTATAGTCGTACAGATAAAGGGCGCGTAATATAGTAAATAATAATAATAATAATGCCTATATATATATATATATATATATATATATTATAATATATACAGCGTGATTCAAAACTCATCGTCCGATTACGAATGGATTCGGTTAGCTAGCCCGGCGACCGTTAACCGCAAGCGCATACGATTTAGAGCAGTTTTTTTTTTGGTTTTTTTTTTTTTTTACCAACCCGATTGCACGTGAACACATTGCCGGCGACGCCGCAAAACGGTCATCGGGGAATGTAAAATTTGTATTTATCCAAAAATTATTTCCGTTGTACTCAAACCGGAGAACACGGTAAAATGATTTCGTTATATTATTATTATTATCAATATTAAAAAAAAAAAAAAAACACTATTCGTTACGCATATTGCGCAGTTTTGTTTGCAAAATGTGAGAGTATTGATAGTCTACAAATCGGGCGACGAATAGGAAAAAAAAGTAAAAAAAGTCGGAAAGCACTGGATTAGTGAATGATGTTAATTGATATTGGAATTTTTTTTTTTTTTTCTCTCGTTGCCGATATTACCTACGCGTCGTAGTGTCTTCGTAACGATTAGCGGAAAACTGCCGTTTGGCGAGTGCCGCGACCGCCGTAGAAATTCGTACGCCGGCCCCTGCCAATCCGACCCGGATTGTCGTCCCGCGGTCATGTTTTTTTTCATATTTATTTTTATTAAACCGGCGAAATAAAAACGTAACGGGAAATCCGTCTTGCTCCATCTACGGGATACTCGGCCTCTAGGACCGTCACGCCGAACAACCGTTCCAGTCTCCGGTGTTCCCTGTCCGCGGTTCTTCCCGCAGTCCAATGGAAACCCGTCGCGAAAATTGCCGACCCCGACGGGACGACGCGGAGTAAAACGCGTTTAAAAAAAAAAAAAAAACGGGATTTCGATATCGGACCGGCGGCGGCTTTTGAATCACGCCGTATTTACACGCACCGGACCGACTACAACATTTTACAATATCCATCCGAGTGCCTATATTATTATTATTATTATTATTATTATTACTATTGCGTACGGCATCACGTCGCCGCCGCGGAGTGTACTCACGACTCGTAAAATAATATTTTAATAAATATGTACTGCGTATTGTTATAATTCCAAAAAGGGGTTTACGATGGCCGGGATATAATAGAATACCGACGGATATTGTTTTCTAAATAAAAACAAAAAAAAAAATCGTCCATTTATTCAAGAGGCCGACACAGACGGGCGTCGAGTTCCGCCGTTCTAGCCCATCGACCTGATCGGTTTTTTTTTTTTATATAATTATTATTAGTTATTTACATATTGGCTCGGTATAATACGGTGCACCGGTGCATTATATCGTACTAAAGTAAAAAAAAATTATATTACCGCGGGCAATATAATACAATTTATCGGTCGCGCCCCCAGCCCCTAGTGCACCGTATGATTTTCAGCGTACAAATACCGATTAAATACAATTTATTGCCCGGGACAGTTATTAGGCCGGGGCACCTCGTCTCGTCGCGTTATACTAAACGCGCTGTTATTTAAAAAAAAAAAAATACAAGTACCGAACTGAGATTTATCGTCAATGCGACGCGCGGCCCGAATAACGCGTAAATTTTTTTTTTGAAAGTTTATTGGTCCGTATTTTTCATTGATATTTTTATTTTTGTCTCGTTCAAAATCGCCTTAACTACCGCTTAAACATTCCGGCCGTGCGTTTTGACCGTGACTACCGAATTAATATATTTATATATATATATAAAAAGTCTATGAAATCATATGTGGGTAAGAGATCACCCGGCCCACAGTTATCGATTCGGCCTCTCGTTAAGCCCTGGATTTCGGATGTATTTGTTCGAAACAATACAAATAGGAAAACTATTCGGTGTTTTCAATAGTAAAATTACAAATACAAATGTAGACCGTGCCGATTTTTATCGATGCAAAATGGCCTTTCGAAAATTGCTGACCGCCCACTGTTCCCCGATTCTGGACCCGCCACCGATACAAACCTTAAATGCACACATACGCGAATACAGTACAATAATAATTACGGCTGAGAAGTTATAGGATTTGGACGTTTTTTATTTTCTAGCAAACCGAGATCCGAACGCAAGTCGTAAGCCCTAAAGTTTAAACATGAATTTTTTCAGGAAAATTTCAGAGAGAAAATATTTGAAAAAATCAAATCTCGCTGGAAACGATTGAACATTTTATAAATAACAACCGCAGTGGCCGAAAGAAGTTTTTGCTCGGTACAAAAACATATTGGCCGACGTTCTGCAAGCATTCAATGTAGCAAATATGTTTAAAAAAAAAAAACCCAAAACTAGTCATAGAATGCAATAGTTTGTCAGGTGATAAAATTTTTTTTTTTTTTTTTTTTTGTTTCGGTCTAACTAAATTAAAATCGTATAAAGTTCGATAAAATGGATTTTTTTTTTTTTTTTTTTACTGTAAATAATTATACGCAGTATCCAATAGACAATAACTAGGCGATTTTCTAGGTTATGGTGAAATTATAATTATAATCGTCGTCGACGAATCCGTTTCCTGTTCTATACACGTTCGCATATTATTATTATTATTATTATTATTATTTTATATTCGCGTTTGAGCCGTATTATATAATATTACAAGTTGAATTATATTCTGCATTAGAAATGGATGGGGGGGGGGATTTTATGCGTTTTTTTTTTTTTTTTAAATTTTTATTTACCTTTTAACGATTGAACTGTGTATATAAATAATATTATGTATATTATCAAAATTGAAAAATCTAAAATGCGTAAACCAACAAAAGTGTGTGTGCTCAGTAATACAATACATTATGTCGTAATTAAAATAAGGCCGTTGCACTACAAACTTTTTTTTTTTTTTTTTTTTTTTTTTTTTTTTATATTATATTATTGCTCGAACCGCAGTCGTGTTGTCGTCGTCGGGAACAAACGTCGGGTTTACCGCTGTCGTTTATAATATTATGCGTAAGTACTTAAATCAACGTACGTACAACGAATCTGTCCAATCGTTAGCTGAAAAAAAAAAAAAACGACGATAATAATAAATAATAATGATAAGTAATGACAGTAATAATAATAATAATAATAATATCGCATCTCAGAAAGAATATAGCAACAACAAAAATTCCATTTTTCAATGCCATTTTTTCACTAATCATTCAAAATGTGCAGAGAAAACGATTGTGGTTTAGTATATTAGTATTTTTGAATTTTTTTAATTTAGTTTAACGATAAAGTCAATATAAAGCGGGCGTGCCCAACCCGCGGCCCGCGAAGGTGTTCCAACCGGCCCGTGACCATTTTATAAAAATTAGAAATTTGTATAGGTGTAAAAAAATTTATTTTATTAAGTTTTTAAGAATATAAAATATTTTACAATTTTTAATTTTTATATAAAAAAAAATGCACTGGATTTTAGAATAGAAATAAATTAGTGTGAAATTTGGGCTTGTTTGTCTTTAACAAATCGTTCAATATTCGGAGTGAAATGTGTAACGCCAATTCTTAATAAGGAGTGTAAGTGTTCATCAGTCAAACGAGATCTTTCTGAACATTTTACGTAATCCATGCGTGAAAACGTTTGTTCGCAAATATAAGTAGAACCAAATAATATAAATATACGCATTGATAATTCTTTTATACTATAAAGTATATACGTTCTTTATTATTCAGTTTATTATAAAATATTGTTTCCCGCGTGAATATATAGACGATTTTGAGGCGGGCCATTATAATGCCGTTTTTTATTATTGTTGACGCCAGACATCGAGTCGTATCTCTAAAGGAACAGTTTTACGCGGGACAAATCGATCGATTTTTTTTTGATAATGAAAATTTTAAAATCGATTTCTCTAAATTTAAATTGTTTTAATCGTGTCACTACTAACTTATTCAGGGGCGCGACATTACGAATTTAATAAAACCGAGTGTAATAATGATTTTGTTTTTTTTGTTTTGTTTAGAGAACCGCATACATATTATTGATCAAAAACTAAAACTCAAAACAGAACCGTTAAACATTTTGGGGTGCCCGTTTTGTAGGTATTTTAATATTTCAACGAAAAGATTTTTTTATATTACCCGCGATCAGCAATCAGCGACAGTAAAAATCACAGATACAAATTTGCAGGCTCTCTTAAGTGTTCGAAAAATATGAATGTAAAATCTAATCGCGTGCCTTATAATAAACGCATAACGGTGCTCATCCACGTCAAAAAATGATATTTCCAAAAACAATATGTTAGCGGCTCAGGTTTATATTGTAAATATTATATTTAGAATTTAATATTTGAGTTCAGTCAAAAGTTATTATTATTATTTTTGCAATATTGCACTTTAAGCTTTGTGTGATATTATATTTTACATCATTTTTTTTTTTATATATATTTTCTCTTTTACGAGAACAAGAAACAATTTTATAACAAATAAAATCAATATGCAAGCAAAAATTTAGCCCGCAGGAGTTATTATACGGTCGTGTTTTTTTACCTTGTAAATATAATGAATTATCGAATAATGTTTAAAAAGTGTTGTAGGAGGGGGTGGGACGGAGGGTATACGGGACCCCGGGGTTAGGTTGAGTTCAATAATTGCAATAAGTAGAGCTATTGTGTGTTTTTTTTTTTTTTTTTTTTTTTTAACTCTCATTGTCTCCCTTTTTTTTATTTCGTCCAGTCCGAACACTGGCAGGGCTACGCACCTTTTATACTTGTGTATAGGCCGTACGTACGTATTTTATAATATTTTTTACACGACCCGCGGATAACGCCAATAATCATTTCTCGGGGCGTCAAGAAATAACAACTATGACTGTACCTACACGCGCTGAAAGTGTACGAACGAGCCAAATAAATTGAATAGAGTCAATTTTATTTATTTCTTATTTGTTGTTTTTTTTTTTTTTTTTTTTTTTTTTTTATTCTTTTTTTTTTTTCTTTATTCCAATACGTGAGAAGCGTTGACAACGCCGAGTAGATTAAACAACTGCAAATATACCGAGGGGGGAGACGGGGACTAAAAAAAAAAAAAAAAAGTTAACGGCCGCGACGGGACAAAGTTCCCGTATATACACTACCGGGCAATTTGTATTCAAAGAATTTTTCAACCTTTGAATTTTTTATGAGCGACTGCTGAAAAAAAAAAAGTTTGTGCAACACGCGCGTCACGGGGAAAAAAAAAAAAATAAAATAAAATAAAATATAAAACGCAAGTAGGTTCGCTAATTTTTTTTAATGCGTTTACACGACTCGGCCGTCGATGTATAAATACGAGTGTGCGGGAGGAGCGACAGAAAGAAAGTTGTTAACGTCACCGCGACTTTAAATTATGCGTTAAAAAAAAAATAAAATAAAAAATACATATATACATACGTTTATCGCCAAGAAATTTATAACAGTGTCCACTTATATAATATCTAGGACAGTGACGGGCAAACTTTTTTTTAATGGGTGGCCACAAAGTTTAAGAAATTCTAGAGGAGGGCCAGAATTATAGAAAAAATGCATTTTGTGTTTAAGCTTTATTAAATCATATAATAGGCATGTGAGATATATGGAATTGTTTTTGATTTTCCATAATATTTTCGAAAGCAGGTTCCAGCTGTGACGAAGCAACTGTCATCGGCGAGAAAAGGTGTTCATCAGTCAATCGATTTCTAAATGAGTTTTTCCGTAATTTCATGGTCGAAAAAGCCTTTTCGCACACATACGACGACGCAAACATAGCCATAATTTTCTGGGCGTGAGCCCATTATCTTTGGGAATTCAGGTTTCGGCAGTGCTCTATAAAAATCTAGTTTTGTGGAATTCAAGAACAATTGCTTTAAATGGGTACTGCACTGCATTTCAATAATTTCCAACTGCAATTCTGCAGATACATTTTCCGGATCTACATTAAACGGCATCGAGAAAACATCTAGCGACGATTGAATGTTCTTAAAATCTTGAAACCTGGTTTGAATTTCCGTGTGAAGATTTTTCAACGCCTTACTGAATTCTTTTAGCTTGTTCTCATTCACTGGTGACATGGATTTAAAACGCAAAAAGTGAGATAAATCGTTCTTCGCCATGCAGTTACAAAACAGAAAAAGCTGGGTTTTAAATGATTTCAGACAACTCCAAGTCTCATCTATAAATTGGTTCTTTCCTTGCAATTTTTTATTTAATTTGTTATAGTGTTCAAGCAAATTGGTGAAAAATGCAAAATCGGTACACCAATCTTTGTCTTCGATGATTTGGAAATCAGACCATTTGTCTGTTTTATTCTTTAAGAAATCTTTTTATACTATACGGGCCATATACTATCCATGTCGATGGACCCTCGGCGGGCCTAGATTCTAGGACGTCAGTTATTGTAGTGTACGAAGGACTAGAGGAGTTACACTGTATATATGGCGTTATTTTTTTTTTTTTTTTTTGTGGGAGGGGTGGTGGTAAAGGGGAACTTGTATAAATTTTCCCCTTGCCCCCCAATGGTACGACGACAGTACAAATGTCTGACACTCCTAAAATAACGAATAAAAAAATGTAATACGTTAATATTACGTTTTATATTCATAAGCTACAAATATTATTTCGTAAAAGTCTTTGTACGTATTTCGCGTTTCTCCCGATATAAAATATATGTCGACGTTATCGCATTAACCGAGTCACGAATATAGGATTACTAACATTAAGCACAACAGTGTACTGTTTCGTTATTATTTTTTTAAGTCATTAAAGTAGTTTCTGATTATTTCGTATACATAGGATAATAATATACGAGGCCTGTTCAAAAAGTATCCGAATTTTTCAATTTCTTATTTATAGTGCTTACCCACAAGCTATTGAGACTTATCACCCTCGAAGTATTCTCCTCCCTATTGGTTTATACACTTTTCCCGACGACGTTTCCATTGTTGAAAGCAATCCTGGAAAGCAGTTTCTGGAATTGCTCGTAGTTCCGTTAGCGAATTTTCCTTTATTTCGTCTATCGTAAAAAATCTTTGTCCTTTTAACGGAGATTTTAGTTTTTGAAATAAAAAAGAGTATGCTGTTGCCAAGTCGGCAGAATATGGTGAAAGAGGAAGCACGGTCATGTGATTTTTCACGCAAAAATCTCGAATTAACAGGGAAGTGTGTGCCCGAGCGTTGTCGTGATGGAGAAACCATGCGTTTTTCTTCCACACATCAGGCCTTTTTCTCTGCACTTTTTCTCGAAGACATTGTAATACTTCTAGACTGTACCATCGGTTAACAGTTTGTCCTGCAGGTAGAAAATCGTGATGAATAACTCCCAGGTTGTCAAAAAAAACCGTTAGCAGGACTTTGGCGTTTGATCTGACCTGACGAGCTTTTTTGGTCTTGGAGAAAATTTACCAACCCACTGTGATGATTGGATTTTTGTCTCAATATCATAGCCATAAACCCACGTCTCATCACCCGTTATAATTTGCTCCATGAACATACTCGTATTGCATCGTTTGCGCTATCTAACAATTCTTGACAGATAGTTACGCGTTTGTCTTTCTGATCTTGCGACATCAACCGAGGGACAAATTTTGCTGCAACGCGGTGCATTCCAAGATTTTCTACCGGGATTTCATGACATGAACCAACCGATATGTTACAATCTTCCGCAATTTCTCGAACAGTTAAACGTTTATTAGACCGCACAATTTCATTGACTTTTGTCACGTGAGCATCGTCGGTCGATGTCCACGGACGTCCTGAACGCGTGGGTCGTCATCAACTGATTCCCGACCGTCTTTAAAACGTTTAAACTAGTCGTAACACTGAGTACGTCCTAAACACTGATCACCGTAAGCATTTTGCAACATTTTATGAGTTTCAGTAAATGATTTACAAAGTTTAACACAACACACTCTATTTTGAACGCGCACAGTTAACGGTTAGATAAAAATAAACATTTGAGATTTAATTGAAAAGATAGCTGCTTATCTCTATTTTATTTTAATCTAATAACATTTACGATACTATAAATTGTCTCTTTTTAGGAATTATAGTTCGGGTACTTTTTGAACAGACCTCGTATTTACACCACTTCCTGTGGTTTTTATTTTGGCCTCCTTCCATAGTATTTTTATCTGGTTAAAAATGTCGGACCGTGACACGAGAATCATTTGAATAAAAATATCAATAAGATTGTTCGGACGTCGCGTCAGATCGAAAACGACCGGACTCGCCAACAATATACTTGCCTACGGTATATTTTGTTATTATTATAACAGAAATGAGAATGTTCCGACGTTTTATTGTCCGTTTGTACGAGTATATCGTATTAGTAATATTTTAATAAAACACCCTTCGGCGATATGCGATTTCGTTGCGAAACGTCCGACGGGCGTCCGTTTCGACGGTGGTCGTAGAGTATGAAAATATTATAAAACACGTAACGTCCATCAAGCAAAGACAACAAACATTGGCCCCCCCGGACAACAGGTGGTGCGATGCGGCGCTGAGAACGGCATATATTATTTTCATTATTATTACTATTGGCATTTTCGTGCACGGTACTCGTACCGTATATACAGGGCGTATCCGTGAATTATATTATTTATGAAATTTATCTACGGATAAAGGACAGTTAAAAACCTAAATTATCTAGATAACGATAAAAGACGTAATAGCTATTTATCGGGATTCAAAAAAAAAAAAAAAAAAAAACAAAACAAAAAGGAAAAAAAGAAAAGAAAATATGTATATTTTAATTTCAATTATAATATTTCGCCCGTGTATATTTTCTATATTATTATGTAGACAATAAAACTAATACAATTTAAAAAATAAACGTTTTAATCGACAACTGCTTGAATCGTTTTACGATTTTAACTTCAAAGACACGTTTAGAACGAAAAAATGTTACATTACGATCAAATTATTTCAAATAAAACCAACACGATAACTATGTAAATTTAAAACGTCTATAAATTCAAAAAATGTTGAAGAACATTTTGATAATTTGTCCGACATTCGAAAGATATCCTAAGTGAAAATCTGACGGTTTTACAATTAAATATTGTAACCGAAAAGAATGTAAAAATCAAAAATTACGAAATCCGCGTTGTTATTTTATGTAAACTTTACCGTTTTTAACAATTGTCGAGTATAATACAACGAAAAAAAAAAACAAGAACCGGCTGGATCCAATATGGTTTCAGAAGAGGGGTCCGCCCGTTGAAAATCAGAGCACGATTTCCGGTAGAAAAGTTGTCCGGCAAGGACGGTTGGAAATAAAGAATTGAAAAAAAATAAAAAATACCGACCCGTACGTTTTTCGCCGGGCCCTCGGAGTCCGCCGAACGACGGAGGCGGAATATTCGGAGTGGTTCGTTATTCCGGGACGCGCGTCGTATAATTACACGGGGCCCGCGCGGCGGTGCCGGTAAACCGATTCCGAGCGTACATATACGCGTACAAGTACAAGTATATATATATATATATATATATATATAATACCCATAAATATATTATAATAAATCTCGGCCTCTCCCCCCGCGAGTTAAAACTTTCGGTTTGACCGGCCTCGCACGCAGAACGTAATAATAATAATAATAATAATAATATCCGTCAGCTAGGCAGGCGCCCGCCCCGTTCTATACGCGCGCGGGCCTATCGTACCTATCAAAACAGTAATTTCGCCGGGCCCTCCGACCGCACCGTCCGCCCGCCCGCCCGCCCGTTCGTTGTTGTTGTGTTTGAGAATTGATACGATTTTCGGGGCGGATATCACTTTTCGGCCGGCCACCGGGATTCCCGTACGGGTCGCCTACACTTGCCCGGCCTAAGTCCGGCTTAGCAGGGTCGAGTTTAGTTTGATAATAATTTATACCCGTACGCGGTGTTACGTATAAATGCGTATACGCGTTTATGGGAACGTTATCGGCACCGTAAAGAAACGATAGCGGCAAACCGCCGCCCTCCATCCCCCGGGGGCTCTACCGGCGCGTCGTGAAAGAACGCGCGAAAGAGACGCGATAATTCGGACAATCGTAAAATATATATGCCGAACGGACCGGAACACCCTCCGCCGGCGGCCGTCGCGGCCCCTCGGTTTCCTAACCTTGAACGTGAAATTTCGGGTATTTTAATTTCGGAAAAAAATACCCGTAATAATAACGTAAACGTTCGCTTTGGACCGCCGCGCGCCGGGCCACCGAATAAAATTGTTATACCGTCGGTTCACGTCCCCCGCACAATATCAATAAATATATACTCTACTCGCGCATAATAATTAATAATAGAGTTTTCGGGCAGGACGTCTTTTCGGGCAAACACTGTGCCTATACCGTATAATATATTACAATACGTAACGGTAATATAGGTAATATCGCGCCGGGTGTTATGGGAAAAGTTTTCCAAAAGCGGGCTTTGCCGGGGCTGGGGGAAAAAACCAAAAAAAAAAAAAAACACCGCACGAAATTACGCGAGAAACACGCGAAAACAACGATAAATATTATATTATTATTATTATTATATCTAACGCAGAGACCGTGAAAACAAGCGAGTGGCCGGCCGGACATAATTTTATCAACGGATACGGACCGCTTCGCGATCGTTTCCGTCCAACAATCGTCATCACCGATAACTTATCGGCACGGACTAAAATACTAGTCCGCGGACATTTGTACTCTCCCGAAGGCTTATTGTATTTCAACAAACGTGTTCGGTATATTACTTTTAATAAAACGCATGTAAAGGAAAAGTTGAAATAATTTTTAACAGTGTTGATAAACGGGAGCTAATCGGAAACACAATAATTCCAGGCTCAATACGTAATCGATACCGAAACAAAACGATCGTCGCGATTTGATGATTGGCAGCAATTGTTGTAATTGATAATAGCAAACTAGCTGGTGTTCATCAACTCGTTCGACTCGGGAAAATACAAAATTAGTACGGGGTACACACTCTGATGGGTCTGATACCGACGTCAATTGATTGTGGAAAACCGATTGTGAAACAATAAATCGTGTGATGACAACTGGCGGTATACGACAAATAATGGCATGTACAATTGAGTCATACAATTACATTTTCATAATCAATCCACTCTAATGATCAGGGCTCGGATATATTCGTTTCATTTTTGTAAACGGCCAATATAGGCATTTTAAAGAAATTAATTTCGAGCGTTCTTGGGTCTTTTTGTTAATAATTTACTCTTGTAAATAGGAAATAAATTCTCGAAATTGTTTTAAGGATCGAGAAGGGCGAGACGAAGAGGTCGTGAAAATACCGTATACGCAAAATAAAGAAAAGACAGCGTATTAAGGGCGAAATGCCTATGGTATTGAAAATTAATCCGGGGTAGTCGTATAACATAAAGTACCCGCATTATGATAATATAATATTATGTTTCATGTCGATGATTGAAGAACGCTTTGACGTAAAAAAAACGAAAACAAAATTCAAATAGCAGAAAAGTAAGTAACTTACAAAAAAAAAAAAAATAAAAAAAAACAAACCACCTAACCTATATCAGAAAAACGTAAAGTTACTGGATGAGTGGGTGGGAGGGGAAACGGTGTTTTTAACGTAATTATAATATTTAAAAACATTTATAAAATCGTACAGTGTGCAGCGGTTTTATATATATATATATAAAAAAAAAAAAATAATAATAATAAAACAAATTCGTCCACACTTACCTTTGTAGTGCAAGTTTTTGTGCATGTTCAGCTTGCAAGTCTTACCCTGGAAAAAAAACAAAACAAAACAATCGGTTAGAAAAACAATAGTGCACTAGTAAAGAGTAAGTACATAATGAGTTTCGCTTTGTATTCTTTTTATACAAATATTTATTATATACTTTGAGGGATTCGTTATTACGGTTTATACGACAGTACTTTTATTGTACGTATAAACGTTTACTTCCCTCAGACTCAAAGCCGTGCAGTAAATAGTTAAAATGTTAAAAATTATAAGTTACATTTTTTTTTTTTTTTTGATGATTTAAATAGTTTTGAAAAAAAAAAAAAATATGTAGAATTTTGGAAAATAACACGGTTCTTTATTTTAATAAATAATTTTCACCAAACTTGGTTAACTATATTAACATTTGAGTAATTTCTAAACATTTAATGTGCAATTTATTGATTAGTGATCGTATGTTTATTTTAAGGATAGCAAATATGAGGGCGAACTGCAATAACTAAATAATTTTTGTCCATCAATTTTTAATCTGGAGGGTGAGCGATCGCCCCTCAACTTCCCCTCAAATACGCTCTTGTGTGGTTAAGGACGCATTTGCACTTAAAAAGTAAAAAATACTCGCACGAGAGTAGTTAATGGGTAATTTTGAAAAAGTAACTTTAAACTCGACGTAATAGTTAGGTATTATTTTCCTGATAGTTTTGTAACTTAAACATAATCACTCCAATTCGTTTATATTTATTAATTTACACATTGACTTGGCTTAGTTGATTTTTTTTGTTAGGAAAACTTAAACAAGCTAAAAAAAAAAAAAAAACAAAACCAATCAGCTTTGATCAAACACTTTGTCTAATAAAAAGGCAATCGCATATATCTGGGGCTTTTTTTGTGTAATGAGGGGGGGGCGACAATTTAATATTTCTTCATAATACACTTTTAAATGGTGGTCGGGGGTTACTACAAAAACATAGAAAAATGATAGAAAAAAAAAAAAAAAAAAAAAAAATTAAAAATAACGACCGTTTTGGTTTGCGCTGTAGCTGTGGTGGTCAATTCCCTCCCATCAAATACGTCGAGGTTAAGATAAAAGTAACGGCGAACGAAATCGACTCTCCGGTACCGATTACCGCACGCGAAAACGTATAATATATAAATACATTTGGCATTATTATTTTTATTTTTTTATTTTTTTTTTTTTTTACTCTCTTTACCGCCTGCTTATAGGGAAATCTGTCCGCGCTCCAGAAATCATTGTAGTCGAGTCGTTCGACGCATATTATTATTATTATTATTGTATACGTTTATATAGAAAACCGAATACGCGACTTACGAGTATATATATATATATATATATATATATATATATTTATTTATAGCGTTACATTTTCTCTAATGCATTTACCAACCGTTTTTGTACGGTCGATTCGATACGCGTGTGTCAAGGTGAAAAAAAACGCTTTACGAATATTTGAATAAGAGTTAAAAAAAAAAAAAAAAAAAAAAAAAAAGCACACACGAGACACGCGTATTATAAGCGTATATATTTGTGTACCGAATAGACACGCGAAAAGGAAAACGGAAAATGTACACTTAAAAACTCTTGTAGAATATCCATAACTGTGCGCCCGTGTGTCTGTGTACATTTTACCTATACTTCCCGCGTGCGTCAGACACGCTAAAAAAAATAAAACCCCGAGTGTGTGTATGTGTAAGGTGTGTATTTTTTTTTTTTTTTTTTTTTTAGTCTCAATGCGCGTATGAATTTTTACGTTCAAAAGTCTGCGCGATTTTTTTTTTTTTTGTAACGAATGACCGAATTTTCAATGACAACAACATTTATCGGATAACACTATACGACAAATGCCGTACGATTTTCACGATTTTCATACGGATTTGCACGCGTTTATGAAATATATAAAAAAAAAAAATAACTACGTCACGCTCAAATTTTTTACATTTCGTGTACAACTTATCGTGCATTTCGGGTTGGCTTCAAAAAAATAATTGATTCGCAAAACGAGAAAAAGTACGCAAAATTTCCGAAATAAATATTAATAATAATTACGATAAGTTATTATAGATTTTTTTTTTAATTTCACTTAAATCCCCCTGGGGCATTTGTTATGAACGTAAACAAAAAAAAAAAAAAATGGGCATAGATTCTCCGGCGCCCTCGGGATTTAGTGATTTGAAAGTATCGAAAAAGAAAAGAAAAAAATGGGCATAAGTACTCACAGTTATTAGAACGCAGTGTTTTATCCTGTGTATTTCGCGAATACCAATTCAACGTGTAAATGCCGAATTATTAACACGATAATAATTACAATATTAGTTTATAAAAAAAAAAAAAAAACCCAATTACGACCCGGTCGGAGAAAAAAAAAATAAGCGCACGTACTACGCTACGCTTACGCTACCGTAAAAAACTAACCAGAGTAATATTTAAAAAGTAATTTACACGACCGGTTAAGTCATACGCGGCGACAACGGCCAAATTTTCGATTTTATCCACGTGAAACCGAAACGAAAAAAATTCTCGACAATTTCAAATGTCTATAAATAGTTTTAAAAAAAAATTATCCGAAATATTTTGAACATTTTCGCGCGTCTAGTATATAGCTAGTATTAAAATTCTGTGGAAATTATCGAGTTATAAGGGGAAAAAAGAAAAATAATTTAAAATAACCGTACCGTCATTGTTGTACATTTTCCCGTTTATCCTACGCTTTTCTCCGACTATTGAGAAAACTACGACGAAAACAGAAATATTGTCTTCGGCAATGCACCAACTGGATCCATAATTCTTTCAGAAAATGCGCTATATTAAAAATTAGGAGCGAGATTTCCGTTTGTGAAAAAAAACCAACTAACCCCACGTCGTAGTAAATCCGATACATATGTCGTTTCGCTCAGAATCTAAAATCATTCCCTGCCACTTCGATCGCACTCTGTCACATTTATAGTGTTGCCAATTGAAATGTTGAAATTAACTCATTAAACAAACGTAATTGCACGTAAAAAAATATCAATTGAAATGGTGGGGGCGGGCGGGGCGGTCGTCATTCGATTAATCGGTAAAAAAATTTTGGGCAAATGTTCGCAAATTTACCGAACCCGTCAAATTTTTAATTACGCTTTGTTATTTCGGGACTTGATAACGAAAGTACCTCCCCATATGTATATTTTCGAACACATGGAAATTAATAAAAAAAAAATCCCTCGCTATGATTTTCGATTATACTCTACAGAATCCGAATAGTTGACATAATCGACGTAGCAACTTTTCGCCATAGTATATGACGAAAAATACATTCTTTTATCAAAATCATCATTTCACCGTTGTTGAACGGTTTACATTGGTAAAAAAATGAACGTGGAAAAATAAAATCGCCACGGCGCAAAGGGGAATCCCGTCATCTAATCGCACACCCTAAACTTACAATCTGTAAATGAGTAAACCTGATAACTTTGTACACAGAATAGAAAAATATAACATGACGAGGCTCGATGAGGGAGGCTATCCGGTGATGGAACCCTTCAGAACGTGATATTAATTCAGTTTAACACTCATTTATGGAATGAAATTATTCTCTTTGAGGATTATATTAAACAAAATGAAAAAAAAAAAAAAACACTGGCCCCAGTGTTACCAACTGTTTAATATTGAAACGTCATTCGAGTTTCAACACCGCGCAGTCAATTTTTTTGTTGTTAATTTATGTGTGCCCGTATAGTTTGAGTGGCAAACTAGACATATTGGAAATGTACGACCTTTTTCTCGAAAACGGAATAACCAGTAAGCTAAACGTAAAACGATCGGTATTAGGTTAATTTTTTTTTTTTATTTTACGCGTTTCTCTCCGTACACCGCCTATCAAAGTTTATTCGGCCTCTACCTCAATAACCGATTTAACCGCCACAGATTTATTATTCAATGTCGGATTGACGACCGTTGACCTATAAAATCATAGGGGGTGGAGAAAAAAAGAAAAAAAAGACTCTGAGGAATACAATGCGAATAAATCGTTTCCGTTCCGATATTTATGAATAAATATTATTATTATTATTATCGTCAGATACGTTGCGCTCGGGATTTGAAAAATAGTCAGACAATCCCCCTGGCGACCGAATTAATCTTAAATGACGAGTATTATATTATTACGAACTATTTTTTTTCCCCCGGTCCCCTTTTTTTTTTTTTTTTAACGGATATATTATATTAAAGACATTTATGTGCGTATACGCAAAGAAGAAGAAGAAGAAGAAGAAGAAGAAGAAGTGGGGAAAAAAACGATACACGAAAACTTTTGTTTTTGACTATATAACTTTCAAATATATAATAATATTAATACTCGAGGGAAACTTTTGTTGCGCGCTTGAGATTCCGCGTGTTGTTTATGAACTAATAGAAAGTGCCCTTTCAACCTAAGATTTATAAGTAAAGTTATTATTATTATTTTATACGTGTTCGGAATTATTATATGTAAATAATAAATGGCGACGTATTAACATTTAATTTCATTCGCGGGCGAACCGATTCGGATTATCAAGCTGATAAACGAAGCGCGTGTACAACTGTAATACCGTACGTCGTAATCTGAACGCGTTAACTTTTTTTTAATACCTATTTCGATTCGTGCCGTTTTTAAAGGGGGGAGAAAAAAAATTTAAAAAAAAAAACCGAGGAGTTTTATGCGAAACCGGCAAAAGTACATTGTACTGCTTAACAAATACGGAGGACAATACTTCCGAGGGATCATCGTCAAATGCGTTTTTTTGAAATATCGATCAAATGTGAAGAAAAAAAAAAAAAATGTTTTATTAAATGTATATGTATTTTTTTTTTTTTGCATTTTCCTATTACACATACGTATATATGAGGTTCGCCCGGAAACGGATAGCGTCTACCGTCTATTTTATCGTAGGTATTTATTATGTCGAAAAATATATTCACAGCGAACGTAATTTCGTTTATATTTTGGGTATACGAGTGTTTTTTTTTTTTTTTTAAATAAATACTTGCGACGACATTTTTAAGTAAATTAAAATAAAGTTGTTGATTATCAACAGTTTTTTTATTTATCGACTAACAATCAAATCAAGTTTTTTTTTTTTTTTTTTAAATATATTAAGAGTATATAGATTTTATATTTTGTTCGAAATGACTTTTATTTTGGCAATTACATCGTATACAATACTGCAATAAGCAGTAAACCGCGAAAAACGTGAAAAATATCTCGAAATATGCGAAAAAAAACTTTTGTATTTGGCTTTGTAAAGGTTTAGTAGTTAGGTGAGGTTTAAGTAAATCAAATCGTTTGTAGCCGATCTAGCAATTTTCCCGTTCGTTCAGTACGAACACGCGAATTCGTGAACTTCCGGGCTCTACTTTTTAATGTTAACAATGATAATCAGTGGCGTAACTGGGTAAAAAACAACGGGTGAGGACGGAGGAAGAGTAAAATAATTTATTCACGAAAATTAAAACTATGAGAGGTGGTGTACAAATATATTTCTATTCCACGCGTACGAAATAATCATAAACTCATTTAATAATTCAATTATTAAATAAAACATAAAAAACAATCGAAAGAATACATCGTTATTATAATATTAGCATTGTTATTTTCGTAACCTCAGAACGTTGACAATACGTCAAATCTATATAGATTTTTTATGAATAAATTTGAGGAAAAATATATAAAATGGTCTTATGTGAATAAAAAAAAAAAAAAAAGTAATTAACTTTATTGCGTTTTTTCTTTATTTTTGGAAAATTCGGAGATTCGTTCTGTTGTCGAACCTTTGGAGTACGGAGTGTGGGAGGGGAATATGTGTAAAATGATACAATTTTACAAAATGATACGCCCCCCTTTTTTTCTTTAATTCTAATTATTCTGCACTCGATAAATTTTTTTTTATATAAATAGCAGAGAGACTAAAAGACGACCAATGCACAAACGGCGTAAACATTTAAATCGAACACCGCGGTGTGGGATAGCGTATAATTGCATCGCCGGAGGAGCGGAAAACTCGCGAAATTTAAAATCCCGTTCAAATATAATCGCGGCCGTACCGTATCGGCCAACTGTCTCACCTGTTGACGTTTTGATTTTTTTTTTTTTTTTTTTTTATTACGACCGATTGGATTTATACGGCCCGCGGATGCGTTGCCGATCGCGATAAATCGGGCGTGTTAATCGGCTATCCTACAACTATAGGCGCCATCGGTATTAAATACCGTTCATTTAAAATCCGACGATTTCCGCGGACAGAATTGTTGAAATAACGATAAGAAATCGTAATCGCATACTAGTAACTACAAAAAAAAAAAAAAAAAAAAAAAAAAAAAAACGGTACATCGTACGACGGACGCTCTTAAACGTTTTCAGCCGCACAGACAAATCACGCGAATATAATATATACAGTCGGGTCGTGATAACTCGAAGTTGAAGGGGGATAAAAATTCACCTCGAGATATGTATTATTCGAGATACCTAACTCGAATTTATCAAAATAAAATAAATACTTCGAGGGCTACCTACAAAAACTAAATATGTATTATTTATGAGATACAGTAGAAAAATAATTTTTGGTTTTTTGGCTGTTTATTGACGAAATCCTCTAATTTGCCTATGGATTCGAAAATAGAAGTATCCACGCCTTCGACAGATTCAACAAATTGCCTAACAGTTTGTAATGATGACATTGCTTGGTTCGCCGTAATCATATTTAAAGTTGTTTCGGGCGCATCATTTTCATTATTATCGGAATCACTATTTGATATATTTATACCCATGATTTCGTTATCAGTTAACATTCCACAGACTACAACAGGTATCATCGATTGTAGCATATGATTGAAATGTAATCTCTTGATCGATATTAAGTTTATCTGCTACAATTTGCCAATCATATCCACCATCATCATCGCCATTGTTTTCTAAACCATCACCATCACACTGCTCATCATTAAAATAGAATCCAGCTTTTTTGAAACAATTGACAATTGTACTTGGTTGTACATTGTGCCATGTTTTTTCACACACACGCATGGATTGTAATAGATTTATTGAACATGGCCTTCATCAATATCGTAAACAATTTTTCGAATAATTTCTTTGCGGTATAATGTTTTGAAATCTTGTATTATTCCCTGATCCATCGGTTGTAGTTTAGATGTAGTATTTGGAGGTAAAAATTCGATTTTTACAGATTTTAAATTGATATTACAATGAGCTGTACAGTTATCAATAAATAATAAAACATTTCTTTGATTTAGTCGCATTTTTTGATCAAATTTTATAAGCCAATAATAATTATCACGAAATACCCAGAATATCCAGATATAGCAGATATAAAAATATACTTCGACTAAGCTATTCATCACAATTTCATATTCGAGTTAACAAGACTTATAATACATTGAGTGTTATTATAATTTCTAGGGGAATTAAAAAAAAATCGAGTTGTCGAGTTCTTCGAGTTATCGCGACTCGACTGTATATATTTATATATATATATATAGTCGAAGGTTTTTTTTATCTCGATCATAACGATCAATCGAAAACCAAAAAATTCGCGTCAATATTCCGTTTGAATTGGTTTTCGCGTAAGTTTAGGCTCGGGGCGCGGTTTCTAATAAAAATACAAAAGTAACGCGGCGCCAAAGTCCGGCACCGAAATTGCATTTTTTTTTTTTTTTTTTTTTTTTTTTTTATTATACAGAGCATTTGATTTTTGACTAGTTTTTAATATTAAATACATATATGGTAAATCTGTGGTCGGATTTCGCGCCGTCAACGACAAACGCCAATTTATCATAGGAAATCGCCAAGTGTGAAGGCGACCGATAGTAAAAGCTAAACTCGATAATATTCTCTAATATAATCCGATATAGCGGAAATATGCCCTTAAAAATATTCCCAAATATCCTACAATGTTAAAATATAAAAAATCCGTTTCGATGAATACTACGGGCTATGGAACGCAGACATTTCTTACTCCCGTCGAACAGCGTACGTCCATTAAAAATACGGTTTTGCATAAAAATCGGACCCTAACATCTATACATAAACGACGTGATTCCGAGAGTAGCCACATATGCGAAACACGCGAACCGGGCCAACAAAAAACAAAAAAACAAAAAACACGACGGAGAAGAGTCGATATAAACTGTAGACAATGTACTAGAGGGATTCAGTGGGAAACTGACATTCCTACGGAGATTGGCATTTGATTTATCTTATTTTTAGACAAACGGCGGTACGGGGGTAGTAATTTTCACAAAGACTCTACACTGATGTCGGTTCAGACGGAGAGGAAATAATAAAAATAAAATAATTATACAAGGCGATTGCAGTTTTATGTTACAGCAATTCGCTCGTATAAATATGCAAAACAGAGAAAAATGTATAATAAAAAAGTTTTATTAAAAAAATAATCTAATCTTTGATTATGTGCGGGCTTAAACATTGTTAGTCGCCCTATTCGGAGGTCGACATTTAAAATTCAAACGAGAACCAATATTTTTTTTAATGAATTTTATCGGCCGAAAAGTATGTTGTGCGTGTGCTATGAATAAAATCTACCAAGTAGTGAATTGCATTCAAATATGTCATTGGAAAATTCATTAATGAAAATAAAATCAAAAAAAAAAACATTTTGCATTATTAATTATAGTTTCTCGTTTGAATTGTATAAGTCTGCCGCCAAAATCCCTCCCAAATGAGCGTCTACTAATAAGCCCACGTACAATTTTTGACAATACTCTACAACAGTGTTTCCCAACCATTTTACCACCACGGACCACCTCGATTTTACGAAAACTAGGAATACCTTTTTTTTTTTTTTTTTTGCTCATTAACAAGTATACGCAAAATTTGTCGAAAAATGTTAACTTTTATTACTATACTTCTCGAATATATAATTATACGTCCATTTTTTTAAACTCCGATACCTATAGACAATTATAAAAGTGGAAAATGCTTATCGGTCTACGGCAGCAACAACGATAAGATAACCGTATACGGTCCCTGAATAAGTCGTAATATTATTCGCGATTTAAAAAAAAAAAAAAAAAAATAAAAAATAATAATCAATTTGTAATAGAAATCGATGAAAAAATCTACGGGACCGCGGCAACACAGCTCTACAATTGCACTCGTACGTTTTACATTACGTCTCTAAATTAAAAACTTAAATGAGATTGAATCGCGGTAAACGCAAAATTCCAACGGCCATACATGGACGCATAGTGCGGTGCCCCGACGTTTCACACACAAATCCCATTTATTGTATTGGAATAAAACGTATTCGGAGAGCGGACTAATATTTTACTGGTTCCTACTAGGCAGGCGTCCGGCATTATCGGACGGTATAACAATAAATAATCGTCTTAGCAGTCGGCCGGCGAACGCGACCAGGCCAGGAAGGGTTAAAATTATACGGTAAAACTACTGTACTCGCGCAATGTAAATACGGCGGCGTTTAATTAAAAAAAAAAATAACACGCGATTGAAATAATTACAAACAATAATAATTCGTTTTTCGGGTAACCGAAAACGTTCCGCAATAGGTAAATACGCACGTTTTTTTCTATAACGAAACTTGAAAACGTGAAAACGCCGATAGTTTTGTAAGATTAAAAAAAAAACACAACACCGAACGGGATATCGAAATGGTAAAAAAATCGCGTGAAACGGCGCCCGGTCCGTTACGAGGTATTATTAAATATTACATACCGCGTTTTAAAAAAAAAAAATATACGAGGTGCGACAATAAAATAACGAGACTTTTTGAATAAAAGTTGTTTATTTTAAAAATGTTATAATTTAATGATTATCACCTTCAAAGTACCTTCCCTCAGCATCAATACACTGTTGCATACGTCGCTGCCATTCTTGAAAACAGTGTTGCCAATTGCTTTCATTCAGCCCTTTTAGAAGTTCTGCCGTTTTCATTTTTACGTCATCAACTGTTTGATAATGGGAAAAGAAATAAGAAGAAGGAGCAAGGAGCAAGGTCTGGCGAGTACGGGGGATGTTGAAGTACAGAAATTTTTTTTTCAGTTAAAAAACGTTGAATTGAAAATGCACTGTGAGCTGGAGCATTGTCTTGGTGAAGAACCCAGCCATTTTTCCATAGATCTGGTCGCTTCTTTCTGACACGTTCTCTTAATTTAATTAATACCTCTTTATAATAATATTGATTAATTAATTTTGTCGATTTTTTCAACGTTTTCGTTTGTTGAAGACGTGGTAGGACGTCCAGAACGATGATCGTCTTCGACGTCCTCCCTTCCACTACAAAACCGTTTGTGCCATTCAAAAACACGAGCTCTTGATAAACATTGTTCACCATAAACTTCACATAACATACGAAACGATTCCGCGGCAGTTTTTTTTAATTTTACAAGAAATTTAATGTGTTAACACATGTTGTTCGATTTTTATATCTAACATTTTTCGGCAGTATAGTCGAACTCGCACTAATAACAAGGCTACTAACGTATAAGAAAATGAATCGACCACCATCAGTGTTCATAGTACTTTTAGATAAGTGTTTTCTAATCATATTTCAATAATCGTTTTATAGATAACGTTAATAGTTTAGGTTATATTCAGATAGTCTCGTTATTTTATTGTCGCACCTCGTATAATATGTTTTTTTTACGTCTGATAAAGTTTCGAGTTTTAATATACGCGTGCATTATGTATCGGGCGGGCCGGTATACGGCGCGCCAAACATTACGTGCAAAACGCAAAACAACCAACTGCAAAGAGTGAGACGATGGGTGGGAGAGAGAGAGAGAGAGAGAGAGAGAGAGAAATTGAGAAAGAACCGCCGTTGTTTTAATAGGATATTTTAAGTAAAACGTTCGTTACTACAAACAGCAACACCATAAAGTACCGTACGGATTTTAAGACTGAAAAGTTGGTATGCGCAGAACAAACTCGCAATCTCGTTGAATATTTAATATCGGTTCGGTAATAATGTATGGACAATTCTAATAATAATATTAGCTGCCGGGATTATTACGATTTAGTCGGCGTTTGCGCGAATCTCACGCATGCTTATTAATAATAATAATAATAAAAATAAAAATCACGCAAATCACTAGTGACAATTCGAGTAGTCGTGCGTTTCGTTCGGTTACATACGCGAAACACGTCAAAATATTACCCCGCAGAGTGATTGTAAAGATTGAAAATCAGAAAAATACATTTTCTAAACAGCTGGATTGTTATTTTTAAAACGCCGAGCACAGTTCCTCGTTTGAAATGTATATATTGCACAAGACCGTTTAAAAGGGGTACTTTTTGTGCGCGCCTTTACGTTTCGAGACACTGGAAATTATCGGCGAGACGTTAACCTCTTTATAACAAGAACGAAGAAAAAAAAAAATCAAATAAACATTGTTGGCTTTTATATCGTACAATTGAAAACCGTAGTACTTTCTGGTGTCGTCGCTAGTAGAACACGAACCCGTGAATCGCGTGTCGACGAAATGCGATAAACATTGTCTTACGTACACGATTGGTAAATATCCTTCGGAATGTACAAAAAACAAACAAAACAAAAAAAAAAAATAAAATAAAATAATAATAATAATAAAACAGGAAACTGATTTTATTAACAGTGGAAAACCGTTGTGTTTGTCCCCTACAAACAAATTATACAATCCAATCTGTGATTAAATTATTTAAACAGGGCGACGTCGTCGCGTGGTATCGGGACGCACTTTTCCGCGTTTGTGCACTCCGCGCACGTCCGCCTTATTATTTTTTTTTTTTTTTTTTTTAATATTGCACACACTCCAGTTTTGTGTATCGTATAACCCCGGTAATTTTGCGTTTTCGCAGTTCGTCCCGATAATTATACGTTTGGAAACAATAACGCCAACAGTGTATTCTGGTTGGAAAAATAATCAAAACGGAAAAAAAAAAAAAAATACTGGCGTCCGTATTCGCTATGGAATTTCGATTCGTTTCGGGGTCGGTATAATTCGCGAAGAAATAATATCCTATTATGCAATGTTCGAAATGTTTACGAGCGGCTGTACGACATGACTAATATCGATAACAATTTATAACGTCGTAACCGTACGGGTGAAAATCAAGTAGGCATCCGTATATGCGGTAAAAAATTACACCCATAAACGCATTAAATTTGCATTATAATAAAAAAAATCTTGTTATTTGCTCTAAAAATATGTGACGTGTAAAAATTACGTCTGACTCGAGATGGGGGAAAAAAAAAAAAAAAATCGTGATATTGCATAGTAGATATCTGGGTAGATTAAATTTAAATTTTAGACGCCGAGATAACATAATAAAGATCAAATTTATAATAGCTTTTGTGTGGTTTTTTTTATTATTATTTTTTTTTTTTTGTTATACGAAATTAAATTAGCACGAGTAACATCTATGGTGCATCTATGCTGATACACAGGATACAAGTTGTATCTTTTTTTAAAAAAAATAATCTTAATAATAGAATAAGAATACATATTGAAATGAGAGCGCCGTAATCAACACGGAAACATATCAGGCTACGGTTTGTATTGAGAAATATTTTAACCGAAAGAAAAAAAAATAGCCGATAACAGCTGTGTTTTTTTGTTTTATTTTTATCTATGGAGTAAAATCGTCTTGATTGACCTACAGATTGTATTGTACCATACTAGTCACGGGGTTATAGTATTAGTTTACGTTGGAAATAAATACATTTTTTGTATTTAGCGGTATGTTTTTAGCGTATGTTAATGTATCGGAATTTGGAAACGATATTTGATGTCAAAATCCTCTTAGCCTATAGTGATCCAAAAATAGATGCATACAATTTTTACTCCGCACCTCCCTATTTAATTGATCTTTACTCCCAAAAGAGGAGCTCCTCGCAGTTTTGGAACCCCCGTTGTATACTATTAAAGGCATATAAATTTTTATGTATAAATACGTGCACGGGCAATCCAAAAGCTATTTCGTATCAGGAAAGTAAGGGTCAAATAAAAAATAAACTTTTAACTCGTACACGAGATCGAATATAATATTTTTTAATATTACAGTCTTCTTTCGTATTGCAAACAATAAGATACATGCAATCCACAAAAGTCGTTCGCCGCAATATAGGAGGTATATGTGTATATATGTATGGGGGCAAATATTACCGATTTTTCGATGTACGTCATGACCAATAATTGCGTTGAAAATATCTTCTGGCCGATACTTATCCGATATCTATTTGTAACATATTAAAATTGATTTATGAAATATGTAAAAATGTTCAGTACCCAGTGTGCCAATGCCGAATCAGGGTTATGCGCTTTTCGTAACAGTTTTTTTTTTCGTTTTTTATAACTTCATCGTGATAGTCGTTGTTTATTTAATTATACTTATATCTGGTACATTATTGTATAAAAGTCAAAAAATTATATATATTTTCAAGATAAATCAATATTAGAGTAAAACTAACATCCTAAATTGATAATACCGACATAGTGCTATTTATGTAAGGACTGAGGATGTGTAATCAATGTAATCTGGGTAAGTTGAGGCCGGTGTGCATAACAAAAAGCTGAAGCTCTGTTCGAATTTTATCAGCTCATTATATTAAGTCCGGAAGTCTCCAATTGTTCGTCGACGAACGATGTCGGTTAGTACAGGGAACGGGGAAAATATATATAAATCATGCCGATACCCAACCCTAGTTGAAAATAATATAAGTATTGATAATTGTCCACCGATAATTTTCAGTGTCAATTACGACAACGATAAAGGTAGGGTTAAGATCATGGGCGGGCTGTACATGCGAAGAGTTGGGAACGTAAGACAATAATTATATATATATATAGGCAGTGCTCGAGTTGGGGAAAAAGTTAGAAGGGGAACAAAAGTGTAAAAAAAAAATTATACAAGTACAAGGAGCTTTAAATATCTCCTAGAGTCCTAGATATCCGTCGCCTAAAGACGATCATCATGGAAAATTTCAGTTTTTCTAATACAGAAAACTTTATTTTACACCGTTGATAGCAAACGGCTTTCGGATAATGCTTATTATCGTGATACATTTTAATTTTTCACAGTGCACCTGTCGGTTAAACCTCGAAACTAATAACATAGCCACGAGCGTCTTGGAAGTACCAATCAGCTGTTATAATATTATATCATAGACGTTATTTTTAATTTTGTCGAGATTGGCCTTGTTTGTACTTTAGGTGACGACATATGACGTTCATGATGTGTTTTATGAACACAATCGTATGCTGAAAATATTTTTTAAAAAAAGAAGATGTACTCCTACCCACCCTCACCAGTATTGTGAATAGGGCAATTTAATTTGCAACGGCAAACCGTTCTGAGTGAAGTTCGGTTAAACATGTTTCGATCGATTTAAATTTCAAATCGCCATAAATTATTGTAACGACAAAATAATTTACAATTGTTCGTTTTTTTTTTTATGGGCTAACAAATGTAATACGCATAAATGGAAAAATAGTGTTCAGTTGACGATTTTATTACGATTTTCATCGAAATCATAAATAACAACGTTTATAGAAAAGAAAAAAAAAAAATATGTACGACGTCCTCGTCATAAGTAAAGAACCGTTTTATAGTGGGAAAGCATAATTTTTTTCCCGCTACGCTATTATAGAGGTAAACGATAATGAACGTTATAACAGACGGTACGGTATTAAAACGAAATAATTTCAACGGTCGTAACATTTCAAATATTAAACTGCGTCTGGTTAAAAATAAAAATTGTTACTTATAATAATATTATAGAACGCGGTCGCCAGCTTTTATTTAGGTTTCCGAGCATTAAAATCGACTAGACCCCCCCCCCGCCATCGCTCACTGAATAAACAAAAACGTTATGTTGACGCGGGTAGATTGTCGATGGTGAATTGCACTTGTTTCGGACATTTTTCTACTTTATCATATTCGATAAAAATTTACTTCAATCGTATAGATGCGCGGCTTTAGAAATCTGAAATGCAATGTGGGGGCGAAGTGGCATAAATTGTTTTTAGAAAGACAATAAAAACAGTTTCAGTATGTACAGTATGAGTTATAGGGTAAAATATTATAGCCCTCTTCATGTCCTTTAGATACACGCCTTAAAAAAAAAAAAAAAAAAAACATGAATATTTAATAGTATTACATTAATTAGTCAAATTTACTCATACGAAGTCTGTTCAAAAAACGTCTAGTCGCTCCCTGTGGCTATAGAAAAAAAAAATGAAAAAAAAAAATTGATATACAAAATAACCTAAACACGATAACGTATCAAATTGTAAAAATATGTATTCCCCGCGAATAAGTCAATATTTTAAACCAATCCCGAAGTCGCTATCTTATCTCGGTTTAAAATTACACGCGGTTAAATCCGGTCAGTTTTTTGTCGTTCGCCGTTTTCGACATGTCCGAAATTAACGAACAACGCGTGTGCATAAAGTTTTGCTTGAAACATGGTAAAAATTGATGCAACAGAAACGTACGGAAATGATTAAAACCTCTTTAGGGGGATGATTCATTAAGTGGTTCCCGGGACTTCCGAGTGTTTAAAACGTTTCAGGACCGTCGGCGGTCAACTGAAGGCAATCCACGTTCTAGAAGACCCTCGACGTCGTCCAGAAACGATGGTGTGACGACAATTTGCGAATAAAAAAAATGCGAAATGACCGCCGATTAACCTTTCGTGAGTTAGCAAAGCGAATCTCCATTGAGCCTTGTCATGCAATTTCACCGGTAAATGTACCGACGAGAAGCGTCGCGGTGCCAAATTCGTTCCGCGTTTGTTTACCACGCCAATGTATCTGCACATTTACCGCTGTCGATTTTGCTAATGAAAAAAATTGCTGTGATCCCGCGGACTCTCCCTATTTTCCTGATCGGACGCCGTGTGATTTTCTTTCTATTCCCAAGACTATAATCCGCGCTCAAAGGACACCGATTTCGTGACGTAGAGGATATTAAAGCGGACGCGGCAACAGAACTCGTAGAACTCTATAATACTGTGGAACGGTTCCACGGGACTTTTTATTTTATTCCAAAGGTGAGTATTTCCAAGGGGGATACTAAATGCGTAATTTCATAATTGTTGTAATCGTTGATGAACTTGTAATCGCGGTGCGTTCCGATCAGAACGACCTCGGGGAACGTTCACTTGCGGCGGGTAGGTAACAATACGGAAATAAAATATTATTTTAGCCGGCGTCGACCGGTCGGCGTGCGGAGGCGCCGCGCGTTTCAATAAACCGATAACCGCGGGCGCGCGCTCGCGTACGACGGCGCGGCGGTGCGTTTACGCCGGGAATCCCGGGAAGATTTTCGACATCCGGTCTTCTTCACCGCCGGTCGTCTTACGCGCACGCCCAACAACGAAACAAAACCGGCAAACCCGCGGCCGATTTCAAACCCCGCCGACAGGAATATCATAAAGGCTGTTCAAATATATACAAACATATAAACATATTTGACGGGGGGGTACCTATAGCCCGTAGCCGAAATACAATATTATTATAATATAATAATACGCCGCCCGGGCCGATTTAAACCGAGCATTATTATTATTATTATTATTATTATTAGACGGTAAACATCATTATCACCGTCGTGATAATATCGTACGGATAATATACACGAGAGACGAATTATTATTATATTATCGCGGTTAATAATATTCGGTATTCCGTCCGTATTCTGCTCGTCGCAAACAAATATCCCGCTCCCGGGCACTCGCTCACCCGGCCCGACCGCCCGGCGAATTATACCGCAGGAACCGCGGAACAACCGCCGGTTATTTCTACACGGGCACGACGTAACGCAGACCGGCGGTTTCCGACACTTTTACTAGTGCGGACCGTCAATTCTGTAAGGTAAAAAAAAAAAAAAAAAATTAAAAACAATCTCCGAGGTCTGTATAGTAAACTTATTATTCCTATGGGCCGTGCGCAATTGCGGACATCACGCGCGGGTCCTCGGCACGCGCGTTTAAGAAATGTCACCATCGTCCTCCTTATCACTGTGTTCCTTATTTTTTTAACCGTCGAGTTACAAGTCGGATTAGTGTATATTATAACTCACGTTCGAGTTATCGGTGTAGCTCTAGCTTAACGTCAATCAGACTGCGTTCAAACCCTTCCGGGCCGAACCTCTGGATTCGGACGTTTCTAGTTTTGTGAATCTTATAGAGTATTACTTTTTTTTTTATCAAATACCTGTGCAGGTATTTTATCAAACGCACTACTTTCAACACCTTCACCCTCGTCGACCCAAGCGGAATATTCGATCGTTGTACGTGTGCCCAGCTAACCAGGCCCACCTATATACAGGGTGCGGCAGAGCCGACTGACGAGTTAATTCAGGTCATTGGCCTGTGATATGATAAGAGTAGGCCTTAATAAATAGTAAATTTTGAATTGTACGGTAACGCCGTTTTTATTCGTAATCGTGGTCGTCGGACATCGTGTACAATCGTGGTTTCGTCGTGCGTGCGTATTGCGAAAATAATCGTTCTGCGCTCGCTACACAAAGGGCTTTTCGTATACACTTCGGCGGCATTCCACGCGCTGAATCTGTTCCTTCTGCTAACACTATCGAATTGTGCGTATCCGTAATTTGAAAGAAACCGGAAGCACCCTAAGTAGACATGGACACGGAGCACCTAGAACGGTAAGAACCCCCGAAAATGTGCAGCTGGTTAGAGCAGTCAATTGAGCAGTCACCAAGACGCTCAGCCCGGAAACACGCTGTAGCTTTGGGAATCTCAGACCGTTCTTTGAGGAGAATTCTCCATGAAGATTTATCATTCCATCGCTATAAATTAATGTTTGTCCAAGAGTTACACGCTACTGACTACGGCAACCGTAAAAATCTCTGTCAGCAAATTCTTCTGCAAATTCCTCCTATATCAACTTTTTTCTGTAGCGATGAGGCCCATTTTAATCATTCTGGAACTGTAAATAAACAAAATTGTCGTTACTGGGCTACAAATAACCCACGGCAGCTCCATGAAAGACCACTCCACGTGGATGTCGAGGCCATACCAGTCGAAATGTGCCGAAAATCATATGAGAACTTCAGAGATCGTCTACAACAGTGTATCAATGCGGGACCATCTTGGTGAAATAATTTTCAAAAAATAATTATTAAAAATGGGATTGAATACAGATTTAAATAAAAAAAAAATTTTTTCTCTAAGTTTTACTGTTTGTTATTTATACCCGGCTCTGCCGCACCCTGTATTGTTTTAAATCTATACTCAATATATAAAACGATAGCGTTTGTTTGTGTGTTCGGGGTAAACTCCGAAACTTCTTATTGGATCGTCTTGCAGTTTTTTTTAAATTAAAGAGGACATCGCAGAGAAGATTTTGGGCATAAACTTATTCCGATAAAGTTAATTAACAATTAGTTATTGTCTATATACTTAATATATAAAACGATAGTGTTTGTTTGTGTGTTCGGGCTAAACTCAAAAACTATTAAACCGATTTGGCCGAAATTTGTATTTTTATTAGCCTGTTTATGACGCGAGAAGTGACGTAGGCTATTCAACAGTTTAAAATTGTTAATAATAAAACACCAATAAACAATTGTTAAATACAGAGCGACTGCAACGAGTTGTAATAAGGTATGCGTCATACCGCACGGTACACTAATATGACCATGCCTCCTTTGATAACTTTGATTATTACAGGAGCGTGTACAGATAAGAGACAGGAGAACCGGTGAGTCATCGGTTCAACGATTAACGGGTCTTGAACAACAGCGTGAACGATCCAGGAGTAACAGGCTACAAAATGTAAGCTTCCTTGGAAACTGAATTTGCCTTTAGTTATAACTGCCAATTAGATTACATTAATTTCAAAGAGATTCAGATAGGTAACGTGGGGAAAATATGCTCCAAATATCATGCGAAAAAATTGAAAGACGAACTACTTGTGCTTATGCTGCGCGCAAGGGAAAGTAGATGTGCCACATTTTCATGAACAGCCTGACATGCAAAGTCTACTGAATAATACACACCCGCTTACTCCGAATTTCTTGCATAAAACTAGAGAGTACAATACGTTATCTCAGATGAAGTCTTTTGGAGCGCAAGAGGTTAGGGAGGGCAATTACATGCCTACCTTCGAAATCGGCGGTCAGGTCTATCATCGTATCGGTAGTTTACTTCCACAGCCAGGTGGTGCACATTAATTTTTGCAAATTTATTTTTTATGCCGAATGACGATGATCACGGTTGCTGCACGTATAAATAATCAATCCGTCTCTACATAGAAGCCTTAGAGCACTTTTGCAAGCAGAGTTGCGAAGTAACAACCGTCTAATTCGTGCTTTCAAGTATAATTTACTGAATCAATTGCACGCACTAACGCTCGGGCGGAGCCGAGACGGGTATGCTAGTATATAATATATAGAATAATTAATATTATATGATTCACAAGTGTTCTCATAGAGAACCGGCGACGTTATTGTGCCGGGAATGAAATTTCCACGGGGAAATTCAAAATTTGGCGTAGTTAGAACCAATACTGTATGTGTAGGGTACACTTAAACATAATTGTACCTGCAATCAATTAGTTTAGTCGTCTTTTCGATTTTGTTTAGTACGATTAAATGGTACAAACAACAGCTATTTGAAAAACTGTTTTTTTTTTTTTTTTATTAAACGCCTTTTTTAGCGTCCTTTACGTACACGTTATTATTTCCGAAAAGTAACGGTTTTTAAATTTCGAAAATCCGGAACCGGGCGCCAATAAAATATTTCGCCGGGGTGTGATTGAATTAATTTGCCGACTTCAATAAAGAGGTTTTTACCCATTTGTATTTCTCACTTTGATAAACGATAATAAATTATACATTTTATTCGATAGTAACATTACGGTAATTTCACGTATTAAAATACCAAAAAAAAAAAAAAAATCAAAAATCAAAAATTATAATAGTTTTACCAGAATCTAGTCAAAATTTCAAAGTTTGGTGGCAGGACGTGTGTCACGATTCATCTCCTCGCACTGGCTCCGCGTAAACCAACTTTTATTTAATATTAACATAGGAATTATTAGAGCCCGGATTTAAATTGCCTAAATATCGTCTAAAATTATTAAAAAACGCCCGTGAACAATCGTTAAAGTTACGAAAATACGTACGTGTAAAACAAACGGAATGAAACCGGCCAATCTATTGATACGAAGCCGAGATTGCGACGGTATCTATACCGAGTTAAACTGAATACCGAAACAACACAATATCACTAGATAATATTTTGCATTGGTTAAATTTTAAATAAATTAACGAGTGGAACAAACAATGGAAATATATAGCGATGAGCTACACATATGTATGTGTATACCAATAGTTGTTGTGTTAACGAGTAATTTTTTTTTTGCGTATTGTACAGTTGATTGAATTAATTTTTTTCTAATTTATTGAATGTTTGAAATCGCCGTGCTGATAAAAGTATTTTTCCCGGTCTTGGAGTGGATTGGCGAGGATATTACGGAAACGTTAATAAACTCTCATTATCGGTAACACCGCGGGACCGGATTGGCCGACCGGGAAATCGGGAATTCTCCCAGCGGGCCCGGGTCTTCGTACGTGTAAAATCAATAATCCATCGTCTCTTGCGCGAAGATCCGCGTCGCGACCAGATAGACGCGCCGGATCCGTAGCGCGGAGTTGCCCGCGGGGAGTGGAAGCTCATTCCCCCGGATTTCCTGGTCCGGTGGGTTACAAGACCGCAAGGTTCGACGACCTACCGCCTCGCTCAACTTCTCACGGGGCACGGATGCCTTCACCGGAGCTCCGCGCCCCGGGTGTTCTCACCGCGGTTTTCCCGGTGAGCAGAACGAGGAGGATGACGACGGTCTCCATACCCTCGTGCGCTGCGGGGCGTTTGACGGGGACAGGGATCGCCTGGTCCGGAGGATCGGTCCTTTCGAACCGGGCGACTTGGTGTTGCTCGTGTTGGAATCCCCGGACCGCTGGAAAGCCGTGGTCGACTTCGCCGGGACGGTCGTCGCGGAAAAGGAGTCGGCCGAATGGCAGCGCCAAGCCCCCGACGCCGCCGGCGCGCGCCTTCAAGTTGATCGCGGCCTCGCAGACGCCAGACCGCCGGCCGCGGGGCCGGTAGGAAGTGTCCCCCCACCCATTACAAGTGTAAGGGCGGCAAGTGGGCTTCGGCCCGGCTACTGCCCGTTCCCCGGTAGGGACGCGAAGCTTTGTACACTAACAAGAATGTGAGCCCGCCCCGTCGAAGGGTACAACGGGATTTTATATTTTGTACTTGTTTGTACGTGTTCATTTTGTAAATAAATGATGGCGAGATGGCTGACCATTGCCGCCGGTTTTAAATGGAAAAAAAAAAAAAAAAAAAAAGGCATGACCACGGGTCAAATACGCGTACGCCGATGTAAATATTCCGTATTGTTTAATCTACGGTATAGCGTGAACCTACAATCGTACTGGCGGGATAAGATAATATTGACGGCAACTTGAACTTTCTGTTATTTTGCCGTCGTGGCGTCCTTGCTCTATAAACGCCGGGGCCAACGGACATTGGGATCGCCTATTATTTATTGAACACGTAATTTTTATTAAAATCTATTAAATGCGTAACACTAGCGAACACACGTAGACTTAAGACAAACCCACAGGGTTTTTTTATTTCGGAACCGGCAATACCCTCGCCTCCCGGAATGGCCGTGAGGCTCTACTTCGGGAGGCGGGTCGCCATCATTTATTTAACAGAGTCCTCTTGTTGTCCAGCACAAGGCCGAGATACTTTAAGGACTCGCTGGGCGCGATGAGGTCGCCGTCGAGTCGAATCGGCGGCGCCGTCGGCCAGCGCCGGTTACTGAAGGCCACGACCGACGTCTTTTGGACGGTCAGCCGTAGCCCCAGGTACCTTTGGAGACGGTCGCCAGTGCGGCGTTGGCCCGGTTTTGAGCGCCCTCCGCCACGATCAGCGTATCGTCCGCGTAGCCGATAGTGATCGTGCCCCTCGGCAGTGGCAAGCGGAGGACGGCGTCGTACGCGATGTTCCAGAGGAGCGGCCCGAGAACGGATCCTCGGGGTACCCCGCAGGATACCGGAACCGTCTCGAGACCGGTCGACGGGTCGTCGCGCACGATCAAAACTCGGGTATTGCCGGTTTAGAAATAAAAGAAAATATTATCCGTTTAGGTTATTGAGAATTTCGATTGAATTATCCGGTTGCGTCTGTGTACGTACAGGGGCCGATTGTGTACGTAGTAAATTCGTGTTCCCGTATATTCAAATGGCTCGTATTCGTTGGCGGCGACACGAACGGATCGTATTGCGGTCGGGCGCGTCTTCGAAATATCCGGAAATACCCCGCAACAATTCAACTCCTCGGTTTACAGCTATAACAATGGTAATATCTCGACTAATCCCTACCGCTGTTATTATTGCCCGTTAATTGCCCGCGTATAACGCCGGGAATCGTTGGCGAAAATAATAATTTACCTTATAACTAGTCACCGACCCTCGCACAGATATAGTATTGTTTTATAATCCGCAAAAGACCCGGCGGTACCGCCGGCCGATAGTATTAACGACGCCCTTGCACGTCGGATTCGTCTCGTCCGTACTAATAATTATTAATCGGTACCCGAAACGGGATTCGCGGTTACGGCGATCCGGCATAAACCGACCACCGTTTTGTTTTGCACGGTACAAGTAATTGTACGGTATAATTATAATTACTCTTGTTGGTGTAGTCGGTGGCGTAACACAAACGAATTTGCGCCTCCCGTCCCACTCAAAAATAAAAAAATAAAAACCCCCCAAAATATGTAGGTTTTTTTTTCTTTTTTTCTTAGAGTTCGATTCACTTTAGAAAACGACCCCCTCATCCCCCCCCCCAATAAAAGCCCCTCTCACGCGACCCGGAGTCTGCGGGCCCTCGGTAATGCCACTGGGTGTGATAACAGCCCGAAGAAAAATTATTAAACAACTACATCCAGAAATCACCAACAACCTTCCCCTTTCGCATGTTTTTTTTTTTTTGGGGGGGGGGCGGGAGCTAAACGGTTACGTTCGGGCGATACCATACGATTGTATTACAGTCGGCGAACTAATAAGGACATCCGGTATATTTTTAGTGGTCGCCTTTAGGCAATTTTAATGAGCGTTATTAGAGAAAAATAATAAACGTACAAACTGACGTCGTGTCGTGTCGTTATACCAAGCGAGTATTTTATGCGTGTAATCACGATGGAATTACTACCACTCTTAATCTTGCTCATCCTTATAACATAGATACTAATAAGAGTATCTCATGATCAGTGGCGTAATTGTAAAAAGGGGAGTGGCTCAGGTATCATTATGCCCGCTCAGATATCACAATAGTTCAAATCTCTGAATCTTCTAAAATAACGAAAGAACTTTTTATATTCATAAGATAAAAATAATTTTTTTTCCCATCAGATTTGTTCATAAAAATGTATATATATATATTTCGTTATTGTCAACGTTATCGCATTATCCGGGTTACAGAAACATGAAAACTAACATAAAATTATGATGTACTATTTCGTTTATTTTTTAATATTTTGTTCAATTAAGTCATTCAATTAGTCTTTGATCTACTTCGTATGCTTAGAATTAAAATATATTTACACTACCTCTCATGGTTTTCGATTTTGGTGACTAAATTTATTTGCCCCTGCCCCCTAGTTTTTCACCCAGTTATGCCTCTGATTGTAATATTGAACTTTTGCAATTATTATTATAATACATTGCGATGCTTTACCTGTGGATCGGCTTCTGTTCTTTGTACGAAATTAATATTCGTCCTGACGGTCCGTTCGCGGAGGTCTTGAGTCGGTCTCGAATTGTTGCCCAGCGGCGCTTTCGGGTGTTGCACCGAGCCTTGGGACAATTTTCTCAGATGGTAAATCTGAAACAACGTCGGTGTTTGTATAAATAATTAAAATTACACCGGGGGTCGTTCTGCAAACGAAATTTGTCTCGGGGGATGGACAATTTACTGTTGTGGGCGATGGAAAACCGGGAAGATGTGCTCGTATAACTATAAGTGAACCCAGAATAATAAGCGCAAAAATTGAATAGAACTTAAACAGTCGAGATCCGGACCGGGCTCAAAGATTGTGTTCAAAATTTAATTTCAAATCTCTTTCCGTACGAATTTTCAATCGATATTGGTATAGTTACAGTTTAACCAATAATAGTTTAATAGAGGGCCGCGGTAGGAAAACTACCTTATTTAAAAAATGAATAACACAAATAGTAAGATAAAAGATATCAGTTTAGTTTTTTTTTCCGAGTTATAGAGGGACATTAAAAGTTGTTTTCAAAATCATATCATTAAGGTGGCCTCCGTTCTGGTCAATGCATTGAGATAGTCGAGTTTTGATGTTTCTCTCCACTCTTATCAGCCTATCGACGGGTATAGCAGCTTGAATATTGTTCTTCAGTTGAGCCAAGGTATTTGGACGGTCGATGTAAACTAAAGATTTCAGATATACCCACAAAAAAAATAAATCACACGGGGTTAAATCAGGCGATCGCACTGGCCACTGAAGTTCGCCCTGTAAGGAGATGAGGCGTCCGGGGAAATGTTCTCGCAACAGATTTATCGACGTACGCGCCGTGTGTGGGCTGAGACGCTATCCTGCTGAAACTAGACATCACCCACATCCAGTTCTTCGAATTTTGGTTAAAAAAAAAAAACTCTTCAATCATGTTGACATAACGAACAGAATTGACCGTAACTGTCTGACAATTTTCTTCAAAAAACCACGGTCCAATGATGCCTATTCTAGACAATGTATGGAGGGGCTGCTCGGGGATTCGTGCCACTCCAGTAGCGCATAATTTGTTTATTCACGCAACAGGAAAGGTGAAAATGAGCCGGATCGCTAAAGAACACAAGGGCATCATGAGGCATACTGTCGCGTGCGTTTTTCCGTCAAAGAAAATCGCGTGGATTAAGTTTTTGCACCACTGCCAATTTATAGGGATGAAATTGCAGTTTTTGGTGAATAATTCGTCAAACAGAACGATCAGACATTCCAAGTGCGGCTGCGTGTTTTCGCGTTGTTCGCAAAATTGACTGCCTAACCTGCTCGATTTTTTCGGATGGAACCTGATGGTTCTTGAACCTCCCGGGAGGTTTTTTTTTTTTTTTGCTGTACATTACCGGTTTCTCTATAAGTGTCCACCGATAAAATAATTGATTTCCCCTCGGGAACACGAGCAAACGAGGGCGATATTAAAGCGATTTCCGAATGCACGTTGCGCGGCGATGATTGCGAAGTACGACTCCAAGGCGGACGCGCGGCTCCTCTGCATGATCGTTACTAAACCCGGACGATATCAAACGATAATTACCGTTCTTTTGAACGGGCACCTATCCGCCGTCGTCGGGATAAATTTCGCCGGATGGCACGCGTTTCAAATAAGGAAATTGCCTAAAAATATAGTTTATACGAAATACCGTTTGGAGGAATGTTCGAATAACGTACCGACGGCAGGTAAACGGGTATACGATTTGTATACTTAACGAATAAATGGCCGTGTAAATGTAAAACAAGACAAAAAAAAAAACCACACACACACACACGCATTTGACAGATTTGTACAACCGATACGGTCGGAGAAGAAAAAAAAAAAATACAAGAGTAAAGAATCCCCCGCATTTATATTAATATTCAAAAGTGCCGGTTTTAAGTGCGGCGTTGGCCGGGTGGGAGCGGACAGACGGCGCGCACACACGCGGACAGGAAAAATAAGCGAAAAACAAAATTCGTACGCGGCCGCGTCCTCAACCGCCGCCGGGGCAATTAATCGTCGCGGCCCGTCGTGTTTCCATTACCGCGTGCTCGCGATTTATTTGGGCACTCACCTCGCGTTTGGTTATGTAAATGGGTTTGTTCAGCACTATCCACACGGTCGTCTCCCAGCAGCCCGGATGAGTGGTCGATCCTTCGTACGTCATATAGTACTTGATGTCCGGCAGCATCTCCCTGATGGATATGTCCTTTATCGTGCGCAAAGAACCTGAAAAACGAGTAGAGGATTTGTCAAAAAAAAAAAAAAAAAACCATAATAAATTTGAAAAAAAAAACCCACCTGCCCACCGCGGTGGGCGACCAGAAGCAGTCGGGAAGTGCGCGGGACACGGATGGGAAATTAATTTTTATCCGTACGCGAATTCGGCAAACCGCCGAATCCGACGAAAAAACGATTCTGCGCGGTGTTCGATTAAAAACATTTCAGACGTCCATAAAAAACTTATATACCGAACAGAACTATTACATTGCCCGCGATTATTATTATTATTATTTTCTTTATCATATTAATATTCTGCGAACATTTTAGGATTATTTTTAACCGAGTTACAACAACAATACAAACAAAAAAAAAAAATTGACGAAACCGTGTAAATTTCCTAAATTTTAGCTACAGCGAAAAAATAAAAAAATATATGACGTCTACAATGCACCAACTAGACATCCAAAATGCATTCAGAAAAGGCAGTGCGCTTCCGAAAATCGGAGCAGCAAACGTACGGTGGAAAAGTCGTTCATAGAGGATAAAAAAAAAAAAAAATGTTAAAAACACACATTATAGTAAAACGCTTCGGTTCGCCTAGAATCTAGACAAATAAGAAATAATACAATAACGGACAATAAATAAAAAAATAATATTGGACGAGCGCGGGTAAACGTGCAGGGTGTGTACCCATTGCGACACTACATATATATAAATATTTTAATTAAATTTTGATCTTTTGGTAAAAAGTTTAAAAAAAAAAAACAACTTTTTATTTTATTATTTAGTCGAAAAGTCCATTTTATAGAGTTTATTTGTCTGAAAACGTTGACGTTTTCACTTTATATTTTCATTAAGCTCGTGATTTAAAAGACATTGTTTTTTGTTTTTTTTTTTTGTTTAGTTTACACACAAATAGCGTATAAATTAATATTGCCATTATGGTTTCGCAGTATCCGAAAAGTTTCGTTTGTCGAAACACTGTTGAGAATAAAAAGCTGAAACGCGTACAGGTTTTCGGCAAAAATAAACTCTAATAATACTCTATGGCCGTCTTCAATTCTTTTTGAAAATAAAAATGTAATTTTTTTTTGGAAAATTTTTCTACTGTATAACGTTATACATTTAATTGAAATACGACAATATTCGTGGTCCTCGTGGTCTAGGTAAGCCGTATTAAAAAAAAAAAAAAAGTAATAACAGAACTTGATGATCTTCATTATCTCGAGGAATATCACAACCAGAGTATATATATATACATAATACATGTTATAGTATCGCTAGATAATCGAGAGAGAAAAAAAAAACGGTTTGATATTATAAAAAAAAAAAAAAAAAAAAAAAAAAAAAAACAAATAAATAAATAATCATAAATCGCCACGCGACGTTTCTCCAATTTTCTGCTTGTCACAGATACGCATCGTCTGATATATAATTTTTAACCCGATGGCGGGACACGTTTCCCCGTCGTCGTCGTCGTCGGAGGAGGAGGAGGAGGAGGAAGAGGTCCTAACCGATTATACCGCGGTTACCGCCCCTATACCAATACCACTAGACCAGAGGTTCTCAACGCGTGGTACGCGGAAGGCTCGTAGGTGGTACGCGAAGAAATTATTTTATTACAATTTGTATTCAATATTATTTAGTTTAGTTTATTTGATATTAGCTAATTTTATCAAAATATAATGGGATTTGTAATCGTAGCAGTTTAGAATTTTAGATAATGATTCAACTCTATAGTTCATTATAGTTTTTATTCATAAATTCTTATTTGAAAAATATGTACAGATATGTAGGCTCGATATTCAACGTGATTTAAGAGTGAAAACTAGTTCCGTTCAGCCTGAAATTGATGTCCTTGTACAAAATAAACAACAACAAATATCACGATTAATTTTATTATTATTTTTTATTAATTTGAAAAATTAAATATTTAGATTTAATTAAAAATTAAGATCGTTTTACCGTCATAGATATCAAATAATAAAAATATACGCTGAAAAAAAAATGTGACTCCTAATTTAGTTGTAGAATTGAGGTGGTACGCGTGTTGATTATAAAAGTGTCTGGCGGTACTCGATGATAAAAAGGTTGGGAACCCCTGCACTAGTGGACTTCTAATACTGGAGTATTCTACACGGACGCGTACATTTCGGTTTATCGGCGGGAAATTCGCGTCACGTATTTCGGGAAAATAAATACGGCGCCGCGCGGGTGAGGAACGCGCGTTAATCCGCTATCGTTTTCCGTTTTTCGGGCCTGTACGCGCCCGACACCCAAAATACCAATACAATCGTCTTTGTTTTTTTTTTCTTTTTTTTTTCTTTTTTTTAAGAATATTCAACTATCGCTGGTTGGTTAATCCGAACGTCGGGTAAATATCCACTATATTTAACGCGTCTCCTCGCTCGTCGTATCCATACACTCGGAGATTCCCCACATGCGGAGTACCGCTTGGGGCGGCCGCGAAACTACCGACTTTTTGTCGCGCAACTATTTCGTCTTTTCCACAAATTCCGCAAAACCAAATGTCGTAGTCCCGCCACACGGAGCGACGCAACTTTTCAGTTGCTCGACCCGCCGACAGAATGGCGACGACTCCCCGTCTCCGTGTAGTTTCTCCTCTCCTACGGTTTGGTATATACGTGCGCACCGGGGCCACATTATAGTTGCCGTTTCGTTTTTTTCCAGTGGCGTCCGGGCATGTCACGTCGACACCGCCTGCCATAAAACGTTCAATTATCTTTGTCGTTGGGAACATTGTAGTGCGAAATGGCCACTGTACCCTGTCCACGGGATAAACGCATTGGCCGCGAGTAACAAATAAAATAGAAAAAAGACCGGCATTGTCCAATACAAATTTAAAACAGTATTCGGACGCTCGTTTAAAAAGTAAACTAGGCGAAGGACTGTGCTTAAATGCGCTGTGTACGACCTGGGCACAACTCAATAGCTCGTCAAATGAAGTTACACCCGTGCGGAGGTAACCAAACGGTTTCTCTGGGTGACTCCTTAACACTTCGAACATCAAAGTTGAAGATTTCCCTTTATTCGTTCTTCCGGATATCGGCGGGTGAACCCAATATTTCCTTTTCCAGTGTCGAATGATAAGAGCATCACAAACTACTGCAGTCTCCAGTAAAATCCATAGTAGGTTGGGCGTGCGTAATTGACGATGGAAATTGAAAATGGACGATTGAGATGTACGCGAACAAACGATGTGCACGCGTATTTATCGAATGCCTAAAACACAACACGTGAAAATGAATTTGTTTACAGGAAATAATTGGTCGTCGTGTGCGCACTCTTAAGAACCGGAGCAACTGGACGGCGACAAAGACAAAATAGTGGCGCGACAAAAAGTTGCTCGTGTGCGGCCGACCTTAGTAATTATCGCACAATTTTACTAATAATGAGTGATTTTCATTATTTTGCGGAAAAACTCAAAGATGTCGTCGTTTCTCTCTTAATGTACCCAACGATTAAATTTTGATTAACTTCTCTCTAAGTCGTTCCGTCCAACATTTTATACGAAACATATCTACGGTGGAAAATCGTTAGCTACCAGAAATTGCCAACTTATTTAAATCGAGATTATAGTCATTATAAAAACCCGATCAAATTTGATTTTTTTTTTTTTTATTTAAGAAATAACCAACTTAGTTAACTGGCATAGAATGAGTTTTATTCGGTGAGAATAATAACTAAATTTAAAATTTTAGTAAAAAAAAAAAAAAAAAAACATAAACACATTCCAGTAAAAATTGAAACTGTTGATTTAATAATTTGTTACTTTTATTGTTTTGTCGTAATGTAAAATTCTGGAAAAAAATTCCATACGTTTTCGGTATAGGTAAACATTATTCAAAAAATCGATTTCATCGAAACCTCGTCACGAAAGCATAAAACAATTTAATATTAATAAATAACACAACGTGATATATAGGCACACGTACAGTGATTTTTAAATGTTTTACAAGACTAAAATAATATTACAATATTGACGGGAAAAATATACCCGCGTTATAATGTGAGCCCCGTTCATATCACTTAAATTTAATTTTTTTTTTTTTTTTTTCCAAAAAAGCTTTTAACTTTAAAACGTGATTAAGTTCATGAAATACAAGATGGTTCGACGATACTATAATGTACAGGGTGATTCTTTTATCCGGCGATTTTCTCGGAGGATTTTAAGTAAATTCGATTATGTTTTTTTACTATTTTTTTTTTTTTTTTTTAAACTGTAATGAAATTATTGTTTATACAAATTATTCTAGGATTAATGTGAGTATTAACTTTTGATTTTCAAACGGCAACCCCAATTCCTTTCAATATCTAAAAAAGAAATAATTTTATTCTAAAAAAAATGTCGATGTGTTATACGCTAATATTGGATTTACGATTTATGGTTTCTAACAGCATAGGATTTGGACCGGGCGAGTAGACGGAAGGGTAATACAACGATCATAACAATGGTAATGGGATCACGATAAAAAAAAAAAAAAAAACACCCTGTACACACCGTCACGAACTCGATGCATGTAAGCCCTACGATATACTCGCAGTATATTGTTTTTACAAAAGAAACGAAGTAAATTAAAATCGTGATTTTACACCAAGTAAAAAAAAAGAAAAAGAAGAAAGGTGCGGGATTTTTTCGTGGTTTTTTTTTTATTTTTTTTTTTGTGGATTTATGGGGTACCTACGATGGTTTTACCAAAACAACGATAATAAACACTGCGGGAGCGGGCTAAATTTCTCGTTTCTAAACGTATTGCGAACAACACACTACAATTGCGCAAAAAATGTAAAGAAAAATATTCGGTATTTGCTCGTGCGCGTATTCAACATGAGTATTAAAATTGTAATAATAACGATGTTACGAATAATGCCAATCCTATATACCCGCCTCGGCAACCGTAACTATAATAAGTGGCGCGGTCGAAGAGATATTCGAGAGGCCACGGACGCCGAATTTTTTTCAGCAACCCGGCGGAGTATGGTCCGGGCGACTAATGACTTACACGGGGATCTGTGTAACGCATACAAATTGAATCGTACCTTAACATAACCCCGATAATAATTGACATGAATTACAACGGGCGAGCCGGTGCCACTGCCTGTACGATGATATTCGATATTTTATACCCTACGACCTTTATCGCATAATATCGTCTCTCTGCGCACGACCAGAGTACGCGATACCAGAGTCGCGCGCACAACGCCGATTTAGAGTGTAATCTCGACGTGTAGCCGCATAGAAAAAAAAAAAAAAAAAAAAAAAATACCGAATCGATCGAATATGTATACTGTAAGTATGACGAATATTTCGCCGAGTGTTGATCAACTTTAGAAATGGTCGGGGAGTGGCAAACCTAACCAAGCCCCCTCAAACGATGCGATTTTCGTTTTACGCTCGACGGGTGCCCAGAAATTTGATTCACACCATAGGCAGGGATGGATTTAACGATTTGCCGTCTCCAACTTAAAAATATCATTTCTTTTTTATTAAATGGTTTTAGAAATCCCCCATGATTTTTTTGTTGAATATTGAAGCGATACTCGAAAACGAAAACGATTTCGGACCCCTGCAAATGAATTTTCCAAATTATCACCGAATTTTTCCATTGAACATTTTTTTATTATCATCTCAAGGATTCGTCTCATTTTCCACTAATCTACTGCCCGACACGATCGTTTTTACGTATTTTATGAACGTAAAGTGTAGCTATTCGCCGAAAAAAAAAATAAATATTGTTATTTACCATAGTACGTTTTTAAAAATGAAAATATTTTTGAATGCATCAATATGTTTTCAATGTTATCATATATTAAAGATTTGTCAATTTTCAATGATAAATAATAATTAATAAAAAATGTTAATATCAAAAATATGCTTCGACCTACGCAAAGAAAACTTGTTTATAAACTCATACGTCGTTACATTTTAAAGTCGAACTTTGATTTTTGTCTGGCGTCATTAGGTTTTTTGATGACAATTTCACAGAGTTTGCAGGTGCCTTTAACCATGACTATGGTTAAAATAGAATTTTTATGAAATACTGACAAATAAAATTGAAACAATAACACAAAAGTCAGGTGTTATTTTATCAGAGCCATTATTATATACGTATTTAGATTAATATGGATATTTATTTCAACTAAAGAAAAAAAAAAAAAAGAAATTATTTCCGAAATTGTTTTTATATATTATTGAATAACGTAATTTTTCTTTTCAATTATTTTGTTCGGCCACCGCGGTTCAAAAATCATTCCGGCGCCATTGTTCATATGAAGAACATTTGAATCGGTAAACCAATCCAGGGATTGTTGAAAAAAACGAAAAAAAAAAAACCGACAATTCCCAACGTGGCATTTCTATTTTCCCTTATTCCCATGTCTACAACCGTCGTGGTTTTTCTTCGTCAAATAGGCTATACGTTTACGCTTAAGACACTATAACTCTCCCGAAATGGTATCGAGTTTGGACTAACCTGTAGTTTAGGTTTTCGTTTTAAGTCGGCGTAAACCAATATTTTTTTCTCCAAAAAAGTGCTCCGATCCGTGACCTGTTAACGGTTATAATTGATTTAACAATTTGCCGTCCTTAACCTAAATATATCAGTTCTGAAAAATATCCTCGCTTGAAAATATTTTTTTTTTTTTAATATTACGCAATTATTTTCTCGTTTAAGTTAATTCTAAAAACAACGTTCTGGTTTAATCATAATATCCGCTGTTTTTTTTTATAAAGCAAAAATGTATACAAGAGAACAATAATATAATTCATCGTATAAGTAATTTCAATGCTAACACTATTCGTAGTTACTGTTTACTTAGGTTTTTTTGTAGATTAATTTTCTCTTGAATAGTCTTTTCACCCTATGAGTCATAGGGTATAAAAAGTTCACCGCGACACCTTTGTCGCTTAACTTTTGCATAGGAACCGAAAACTGCAATTATCGTTTAGACTTTTATGGAAAAAACCATCGTCACTGGTTGCGATTTAATTCGAACGATTGTGTTTTGTGCGTATTCTCAATGAATAATTCGATCTTTCGTGTTCCAATAAAACAAGTATATATTTAAATAAAACGAACAATACTATTATATAAACGGGATAAAATCTTCGTGGATTCGGGAACTCTGAAATTTCGCTCAATTGGAGCCCCTTCAGACTTTTCCCCCCAAAAAATACGCCCCTGAATATATGTAAAGTACATTGACCACATGCGAGTATTCGATTAAGAGCGTTTTTTCTCACTCATTTATCGTGAAACCGATTGTTTTTGTTCAATTGCTCATCAGAACATAACTGATTATAATAATAACAATAAATTATTATATTGCATCAGGTGTGCGGAATTGTAAAAATGAGATAAGAATTTTCGTGGTGCGGATGATATTTAGACGAATTTGTGCTTCTTTAAGGAATTAATTATAATAATACTTTTATTCGAGTTTAAAAACAAAAAAAAAAAAATTAAATTAAAACAATAAATGAAACCTTTAATTCGGATATAGCTTAATAAAATATTGTTTATTCGACGGTCGCCGAATCGACATGTCAATATCGAACACCGAATGAACGTTAACAAAAGTTTACAAAGAAGTTTTAATATAATATAATACCGTAGCCAATGATGATTTACGGGACAATTGAAATATTGCCGGTAGATTTAGTTTAGTAAACCTTGTATGAAATTTTCGAACTTTTTTGTTTTTTTCATCTCGATATAAAAAATTGTATTTACATAAACGGATATAAAACTCGACGATTTCGAATAGCCGTAAATAAAAAAAAAAAAAAATATATATATATATATATACAGTCGAGTCGTGATAACTCGAAGTTGAAGGGGGATAAAAATTCACCTCGAGATATGTATTATTCGAGATACCCAACTCGAATTTATCAAAATAAAATTATTACTTCGAGTTACCTATGTAATGAAATATAATTTTAAAATTTTACGATAAAAACGCAATGACAAATATTATATATTTATGTTTATACATAAATGCTATACAAAAACTAAATATGTATTATTTATGAGATACAGTAAAAAAATAATTTGGTACGAGGTTCGAGGTATCGCGACTCGACTGTATATAAATATATATATATATATATATATATATAAAATAATAATAATCACGACTAGATTCGAAATTCTACAAGAATGCTTCTGCGAAGTATTCGATTGCGGCAAGTCTGCTGGTCGAGAAAATCGTTAAAAAAAAAAAAAAAAAAAAAAAAAAAAAAAAAAAAAAACGGTAGAGTTGAAGCACAAGAATCGAATTTATTAGCCAATAGCTAATGTCGACGATAATAATTATTATCGTACACCTACGTTCTAAGTCGAAAACCAATAACAAATATGATACCAATTAAAAACGTCAAACATTTGGGACGATCGAATAATAGTAAAAAGCGCGTTACATAATTGAAACTAATTAAAAAACGACAACGAATAAACGCCGCGCGCAATATTGTTTGTACGTGACAATATGTCGCGGAACTGAAATCACAAAGGCCGGGACGAAAATTATAATGTTTCGACTGATATTATGGAATATTATTTGTATTTTTCCGCCCAAATCAATACACTATACAGGGTGTTTAAAAAATAAAATTTTAATTCCAAACTACTATCGTGTCGAATTACACCGCCCGTACCGGATTTGTCGTTGTATTTTATTACCCAGCCGTTGGTTTGACAATACGATTTTTCGTAGGAAATTCAAATAATGTACTATATTGAACTAATCGGTCTATTTAGCGTTTAAGAATAGTTTTTAGAGAAATCTAATTTATAAAAAAAAAAAAAAAATTGCAAGTATAATAATAATACTAACGATAATTACGAGGATGGTCGTAGGTTCGTGTACAAAAAAAAATCACCCAGTATCGTTTATATTATATTTGTACCTTTAATTTTTTTTTTTCTTTTTCTTTCTAGAAATTTCATTATGTACCTATAATACGTGTATACCGATAACAAGATTATTATTATTTTTTTTTTAATCGAATTTTAATCATAATAATATCGTTCTTGACTTTATTATTAATATATATATACACGGATCATCAAGTTTTGACCGTCGTCGCGGAGATTTTATTTATTCTTCAAAATTTAATTCTACGCTAGAAATATTCTTTATATACATAAAACTTTATTATTATTAATATTCCTATATATCTGTTTTAATCTAAACTACAAAAAAAAAAAAACCCACCCCCGTTTAGATTACTTTCGTTATTTATTACCCACCGTAATTTCCACGGTAATAATATCGTTAGCGAAAAAAAAATCGTGAATTATTTCAATTTGTTTAAATATTTTGATCGAGTTAAAATGTCCCCTTACTCGTGAACACCCAGCCTTATTTATATAATGCGTTTTAAAATATCTAGATAGAGTTAAAGATCGATTTTTTTGTCTAACGGTATAAAGAAAAAAAAAAAGTGATAATATGTATACTTACCCATGATAAGTGCTAAACAAAAATATACCAGCTATGCTAGGTCTGGGTTTTAGGAAAGTCGTGCGATTGTGATAACTTCGTCACTCGTATTAAATATTTTACCTCTATATTTAAATTCCAATTTACAAAAAAAAAAAAAAAAAATCTATCCGAATGACTAAGTTATTCGTTTCGGATAAACTGCTACTGTGTTAATGCGGCGAATAAATCCACTAATGTCGTTTAATTGCAAACGGGTGTTTTTTTGAACGTATAAAACGACGAGAAGATTTTTACGGGATAACAATAACCGGGGTCGGGCAGCGTGGAGGGACAAAAAAAAAATGCGTCGCGGCGCCGGAGAGAGACGTAATATAAAACCTATATGGAATAAATTTGTATTTGGCGAAGAAAAAAAAGAAAGAAAAAAGAGAAAAAAAAATGTTTTGCATATGTAGCGAACTCGCGCGAGTTTCCGCGCGCAAAACAACCCCCGGCCGGTTGTCGACGGCGGAGACGACGAAATGTCCGAGGGCTCCCACCTGCGGCGAGGCGGCCGGCCGGCCGGCCGGTCCCCGGTCTCCGGGCCCCGGCGACGGCGTTATTAGTTATTCAACAAATATTATAATTTTCAATTTTAATGATGCCCCTGTACTGCAAAAACGATGATGATGCGTCCGACTTAATAGTCTAAGCCCTAACAAGCTTTTGAATAAAACATTAATTCTATTTAAGTCGCCCTGCTCACTCATTAGACCGGCACGCGGTGCGTTTGCACTGTGCCGCGCAGTGTGTTATTACCATAAATACATTTTCATAAGTTTTAATTAAACACGTTTATATACACGCCGCATATATATATATATATATTTATATACAGTGTGGTCGTGTTTTCCCGTTTTTTTTTTTTTTCTCTCTATCACTATCTCTCTCTCTTTCTCTTTCGGAAAACTGCCCCATATCGACTAGGGACGCGCCCCAACCACGAGACGGGAACGCGCCTGGACACGTGGGGGGGGGGAATCGACCGCGCTGATAAAAAATTCGAACACAGAGCCGAGAACCTACCGATCACGAGCTCAACGGCTTAGAACCCGGGGTTTAAAACGGAAAAAACCAGGGGCCGTCGCCCCTACAAGACAAATTGAACAGTAGTTACAACCTTGCTAATAAAATACGCAGGTCTAAGAAAACCGCTATAATTTGCGTGTTGAATATTGAAGCGATACTCGAAAACAAACGAATAGACCGACACTCGTTGACGTTATAAATAATACGGAAAAAAAAAAAAAAAGGATTTCGGACACCTGCAAATGTGTTTTGCAATTTTTCACCGATTTTTTTTATTATCATCACAATGATAAGACCTTTTCCACTGATCCACTGCCCGACACGATCGTTTTTACGTATTTTATGAACGTAAAGTGTAGCTATTCGCCGAAAAAAAAAAAAATAAATATTGTTATTTACCGTAGTACGTTTTTAAAAATGAAAATATTTTTGAATGCATCAATATGTTTTCAATGTTATCATATATTAAAGATTTGTCAATTTTCAATGGTAAATAATAATTAATAAAAAATGTTAATATCAAAAATATGCTTCGACCTACGCAAAGAAAACTTGTTTATAAACTCATACATCATTACAATTTGGTTAAAATAGAATTTTTACGAAATACTGACAAATAAAATTGAAACAATAACACAAAAGTCAGGTGTTATTTTATCAGAGCCATTTTTATATACGTATTTAGATTAATATGGATATTTATTTCAACTAAAGAAAAAAAAAAAAAAGAAATTATTTCCGAAATTGTTTTTATATATTATTGAATAACGTAATTTTTCTTTTCAATTATTTTGTTCGGCCACCGCGGTTCAAAAATCATTCCGGCGCCATTGTTCATATGAAGAACATTTGAATCGGTAAACCAATCCAGGGATTGTTGAAAAAAACGAAAAAAAAAAAACCCGACAATTCCCAACGTGGCATTTCTATTTTCCCTTATTCCCATGTCTACAACCGTCGTGGTTTTTCTTCGTCAAATAGGCTACCTCGTCTACGCTTAAGACTTTATAGCTCTCCCGAAACGGTATCGAGTTTGGACTGACCGGTAGGTTAGGTTTTCTTTTTATAACCGATATTTTTTTTCTCCAAAAAAATGCTCCGATCCGCGACCTGTTAACGGTTATAATTGATTTAACAATTTGCCGTCCTTAACCTAAATATATCAGTTCTGAAAAATATCCTCGCTTGAAAATATTTTTTTTTTTTTAATATTACGCAATTATTTTCTCGTTTAAGTTAATTCTAAAAACAACGTTCTGGTTTAATCATAATATCCGCTGTTTTTTTTTATAAAGCAAAAATGTATACAAGAGAACAATAATATAATTCATCGTATAAGTAATTTCAATGCTAACACTATTCGTAGTTACTGTTTACTTAGGTTTTTTTTCTACATTAATTTTCTCTTGAATAGTCTTTTCGCCCTATGAGGTATAAAATGTTCACCGCGACACTTTTGTCGCTTAACTTACGCATAGAAACCGAAAACTGCAATTACCGTTTAGACTTTTATTAAAAAAAAAAACCATTGTCATTGGTTGCGATTCAATTCGTACGATTGTGTTTCGAGCGTATTCTCAATAAATAATACGATCTCTCAAGAAAACCATAATATTATTAATAAATATATTATATCGTATAAGTAATTTCAATGCTAACTATTCATAGTTTCCGTTTACATAGGTTTTTTTTTCTAGATTATTTTTTTTCTTGAATAGTCTTTTCACCGTAACTAATATTTTTTGTTATCCAAAAAAATGCTCCGATCGCGCCCGTCGTCGGTATAACGAGTCATTACATTTCGCTGTTCACACACACTAGACGAAAAACGTTTTTTTAATAATATAATATGTATCTTTGGTTTATGTGTAGGTTAGGTTAATTTGTCAACGATATATTAGGTTAGTTATGTTATAGGTTAACTAATGGTGATCAAATTACGATATTTTTTGATATGATGGGTTCAGGTATAAGTAATCTTGATATGGAATTTACAAAATACTTAATTAATTTACTCAAAATATATTATCCCGAAAATAAAAAAATAAGAAGTGCCCCCTTTATGTATTTTTCAAAAAAAATTTGATCAAGTTTTACCACAATTTAGAAATTGAAAAATTTCTGCACATTTTAAAACTTTATACAAACAAATTTTAAACTATATTAGAAAATAAAAAAAATATTTACTCAATTGGTCGAAAACGACACATGTTCGTAAACGACATAACCAAATTTTAAAACCCCTAAAAATCAAAAAATTAAGAAGTGCCCTCTTTATGTATTTTTCAAAAAAAATTTGATCAAGTTTTACCACAATTTAGAAATTGAAAAATTTCTGCACATTTTAAAACTTTATACAAACAAATTTTAAACTATATTAGAAAAAAAAAAAAAAAAATTTACTTAATTGGTCGAAAACGACATTACCAAATTTTAAATCCCCTGAAAATCAAAAAAAATAAGAAGTGCCCCCCCCTCTTTGTGTACGATTACGAGTACCTTATACGCAATTACAATATATTTCTGCACTACATGATTGTGGGATTGCGATTTTTCCTCTCTTTATTTTTAATCCCTCCGGTGATGACGGCGGGCCGGCCGTAGTCGTATTCGGCAATTGATCACAGGTTTTTATTATTATTAATTTTTTTTTTTTTTTTTTTTTTTGCCGTTGTTATGCGCGCGGTGATTTCGCTTGGAATAAAATTATTATTTTACGAGGAAAAATGTAAATCGCTCGCCGAGTTCTTACAGACCCGCCTAAGTATAATTATTGTAATTATAATATTGTTTTGCGGCGAAAAATTCGCGCGGTACCGTTCGGCTTTGATCCGCGTACTTTTTAATATTATACAGAGTGTGTCGCGTTCTTGCCGGGCAGTAAAAACATTTTTTTTTTTTTTTCTACAATACAATACGTACGCTGTATTTTTAATCCGATATTTATACAATAATTTTGCGTTTAAATAATATATATGGAAAAAACCGTTTCAATTATAATCTAATGGTATTCCCACAACTAATCGGCTGTCCTGTATGTTTGTGGGAAATTCAGAGACATTGAGAAATGTCTAGGGTTATCTGGTCGGCGGTCGTGTGGACAAATATCCTTTTACGTGTACTTCTTGATACATAGGATAAAAAAAAAATGTTTTGCACAAATTTCAGTATTAATTTTTTCACTTACACTTTGATTGTGACCCTTCGTACATGTAAAACACGAACCGGTCATTAGGTGAGAATGTCAGTGTTGATCACGGGTTGGATTTGATCGTGTTAAATATGTTCTGAATTAGAAATATTTGATATAATATTATGCAGTTAAATGGTGTTTTAGGCTGTGCAAAGAATTGATAACATTATCGGTAATATTTGATTGCAAAAACGATTTATTCAAAATTTGTTGTGTTCATTGTCTGTTTTTTTGTTTTGTTTTCATTAAATTCGTGGTCTTTATATTTCGAACAAATTAATTATTGGTAGGTTGTGATTTACAAATATTTTAATAAAAATAACCGTATTTCAAATGATGGCGGAAACGAAATTCAAGTATTATTATTAAGAAAAAAAAAAAACTACTATATTTGAGGGAAAAAAATTAATTTTGAACATAACACAATTGCTATGTAAAATAATTGTTTGTTTTGTTTATGTACAAATAGTTAAAAATTATCGAAAATAATATATTACATTGAAGTTAAATAAAAATGAGTATTATTTATTAATGGTTTTGAGAGAAGAATTTCATTAATTTGTGTATAGTGCTCAAAAAAATCCATATTCGATAATATATTCCAACTTAATTATAATATGCGGGAATTTTGGATTGGTATAGTTAAGAAGTCGCACGACAAATCTAACTTGATTCGAGCATAATCGATAACAAATTTACAAAAAAAATACAACTCGAGACGTTTATTCGTTATCATTATATATATATATATATATATATTTTTTTTTTATCTCCGAGGATTTTAAACCGATTGAACGATAAATTCCGTCGTTGCGAACCGCAAAGTCTCATCGGAACGCCCGCGAGAATCCGATTTTTACGACTATAGGCGTATGGGAGTTATGGCGTCTAAAGAGCTTTTAAGATCCACTACATTAGCGCTTTTTAGGTTAATTGTGCGACCGTTCTATTTATTCCACCGCAAACGACCTACTCTGTTTTTTTTCCTCTTAATTTTTTTTTTTTTTTTTTTTTTAATTTCTCTCTCCCGTTTTATTTGCACGTCGTTCGTTTCGAAACCGTTTTAATCGGTAGCGTTTATACTACTTGTATAATATATACAAGCACGGTGGATAAAGAACCGAGAATCGTTTCGCGTTTCAATTGTTCCGCAGCGTTGACCAATGGACAACGACTCGGACGAGACGTTTTCGAAAAAAAAAAAAAAAAAAAAAAAAATGCGAAACCGACGACATTGTCTTGTGTTTGCTCCCGATAATTCAACGTGCCCGGCTAAACGCCGACCCCGGTGCAACCGAAACGGCACACACGGGCCACCCCATCCGCACAGGGTAATATACATATATCGTTTCATATACTTTGGCCGGTGTCCCCCATATCCCTTTTTCAATATACTACGATAACTCGAAGAACACGACAACTCGATTTTTTTTTTTTAATTCCCCTAGAAATTATATTAACACTCAATGTATTATAAGTCTTGTTAACCCGAATATGAAATTGTGATGAATAGCTTAGTCGAAGTGTATTTTTATATCTGCTATATTTGGATATTCTGGGTATTTCGTGATAATTATTATGTATTATGTTTTATCTACTTCAGTACTGTATAATAAAGATTACTGGTTAGATTAGCGCACACACAATAATAATAAATATGGTTGGATAGTATGTGTAATATCGATAGTATGTATAATATCGATCAAGAGATTACATTTCAATCATATGCTACAATCGATGATACCTGTTGTAGTCTGTGGAATGTTAACTGATAACGAAATCATGGGTATAAATATATCAAATAGTGATTCCGATAATAATGAAAATGATGAGCCCGAAACAACTTTAAATATGATTACGGCGAACCAAGCAATGTCATCATCACAAAGTGTTAGGCAATTTGTTGAATCTGTCGAAGGCGTGGATACTTCTATTTTCGAATCCATAGGCAAATTAGAGGATTTTGTCAATAAACAGCCAAAAAACCAAAAATTATTTTTCTACTGCATCTCATAAATAATACATATTTCGTTTTTGTATAGCATTTATGTATAAACATAAATGTATTATATTTGTCATAACGTTTTTATCGTAAAATTTTAAAATTATATTTCATTACATAGGCAACTCGAAGTATTTATTTTATTTTGATAAATTCGGGTTAGGTATCTCGAATAATACATATCTCGAGGTGAATTTTTATCCCCCTTCAATTTCGAGTTATCACGACTCGACTGTATATATAATTGATATTTGCTTTGTATTTTTATCCCCTTTATTTGGTCGAAGTTTGGTATGGTGTCTCGTGGCTTTTCTTCGTCGTTGCCTTGACTTTGTAACTTTATTGAACGATTGCAGTCAATTCCCCTTTCGTTCGTCCTTACATTCTAAATCCAACGGTTGTTTTTAAACTGCTGTATTCGCTAATTATTTCCCGATGTACCACTTTGGGCGGTAGTTACACAACACAAAGTCCTACGGTCTCCGGCCTCCGGGTCTCGGCCGTAGGTCGGCGATCTTACTTTCCGAGCACGTCATTTAACGTTCCGTCCGGACCACCGACGCATATTTCCCTTCGTTTTTCTTGGCCGTTGTCTTAACTTTGTAACTTTATTAAACGAGTACAGTCAATTCCCCTTTAGTTCGTCCTTACATTCTAAACCCAACGGTCGTTTTTAAACTGCTGTATTCGCTAATTATTTCCCGATGTACCACTTTCGGGCGGTAGGTACACAATACAAAGTCCTACGGGCTCCGGCCTCCGAGCACGTCTCCGTCCGGGCCCCTCACATATTCCCCTATGTGAAGAGGACACGTTACAGTGTGTTATTGATTTTAATCGACGGGAAAACGGGCGATCGGAAATATTCGAGAAATACCGCGGGGTTTCGTTCGGCAAAATACAATTTTCTAAGATTCGGTTAAGGGATATTTGGTAAAAAAAAATACCTAACCAAACATTCGAATACGGTATTATCGAGAACAGGGACCGCCGCCGATTGTTTTCTGTTCGTATTTGTATTATTCAAAAAAAAAATAATAATACATCATCCCGGTGCCTCTATTGATCGGCGGCGCGGACGGACCGTGCACAACGACGCGTCGCGGACACCGTTCGCAGGATGTCGAATAACAATTAACAATAACAATAACAATTCCCGCCCCACCCCCCGTCCGGCCAGCGGGTTTAATAACGCCGGCCGGCTATTGTTGTTATCGCTCGTCGTCGACACCGAACGTTCGATCCCGCGGACCGACCGCCGGCGAAACGGCGGCGTTCAAACGGCGGGCGACCGCGGAACGCATTTCATCACGGTCGGTGTTTAATGTCTCGTATCCCGTGTCTATCTAATGAACGGGCGCGCCGGATATATTTTATTATATTGTTGCCGCTCTGATAATCGCCGTAAAAATAATACGATAATTTTGCATTAACCGAGTCCATCGCGATCCGCGACGACCGCGATATATTCGACGTAAAACCGGGCCGACCGCGACCGCGACCGGACGTCGGAGTTTGACGACAATCCGTATACGGGCGATGTAGATTTACAGTTTACGGCGGTAATATGCGGACGCTGATCGAGCAGCGGGTCGTCGGCGGACGAAAGCCGAGGTGTTACGATACCGGTGACCGTATCCGCGATATGTCTATTCTACGGTTTTTGGCCGATAAAAAAAAAAAAAAAAAAAAAATTAAAAATTAATAACGAATTGATAATACCTATGGGAATAAGTGGGAAGAGTATTGCGGTTTGAGGAGTTACCCCGTCGTTTGCGTCCTCGTCATTTCCATTTTATTTCTTCCGTTCAAATTCAATTATTGCATCTACAATGTTGTACTCGGTTAGGTTTTTAATTTTTTTTTTTTTTTTCCATCTATACAATATTTGTTTTTAAATTTTGAGTGTTGCGCCCGTGAAACACGTGTGGTTTATTTTGCTTAAAAAATTTGTGTTGGGGTGGAGGGCATTTTTTTCTTTCTCATTTTGATTTTCGTACGTTTTTGCCTTTATAATTTATTAAAATAGGCAATAGGCGATGAGCATTTCAGAAAAATCACATCCCCATTGCACCGATTATAGATAACAATTCTAGACGCCCCTCGATGATTTTTCAGATGTTCTAGTCACTAGACCGGATGGTTCGTTATGAATGTGGTAGAAAGCTGGAAATGTTTGGCAAAAAAAAAAAAAAAAATCGAAAACGATTTTCTTGTCCAACGAGGAACAATGACGGAGGGCCATATGAAATATAAGAAGAAACGAACAATTAGAAGAAACCCGTGTGGCGAAAGTTGTACAACCGGAATCGTATTGTGGACTTCTAATCGATACGCAAACCACCTGTTGTTTTGGACGTCTAGCCAAATGGAGATCGAACACTGTAAAATATCCCAGAGAGGTCGGTCAAGACAATGGTACACTTGACAAGAGTCGGTCTTGAGCCTGCCGAGAGTCAGGAAAGCGGAAAACGCTGACAAATGAAGGGGACGAACCTCCGTCCGTTGGGCCACAATAAAACGCCGGGTAACCCCCCAAAGCCGACGTCGACGTACAGAGAACAATATTTCGACGGAATTTCGCATTGTTCGCTTTACCAAAGTCCATTAACCACAATACCTGTACCGGTACAGAGATTTATTAAAATAAAAACTATTTTTACACGACAGGACCGTTTTGTAAATTGATTTGCAAGCGACATCGAATATGATTTCCCAGTCGATAAATCGTGTTTATTTTTTCTCCGAAATTATGTTTTAAATCGCCTATACGTGAACGGCATCCGTTCAATATAATATATAGGCGGGTCGAGGGGCGGCGTCTACGAAGCCGACTATAATTTAAAATACGATAAACGAAACGGTTACGCGAAATAATACTAAATAGTGATGTAGTAACGAGACTACGGAATATAATAGTTTTTAAATTTGTTTATTAAGATTTAAGGCTGCTTAAACTAGGTGTGGTAAGAGCTGAAAACCGCGGATTGAAAATTATTTACAATGTTTTTTTTTTTTTTTTTTATTGCTTAGATTTATGTTGTGAAGAAATTAAAGTGTCGCCAGCTAGTTGGACCGAGGTCGAATTGGAGAAGATCCGTCGTGCTTCCCGACAATTCGGGCGTTTGGTCACGATGTGATCGATAGATACGGACGACGGCTTTACGTGTGTCACGCGTTGGGTGACCCCGGCTCTTCGGCGACGAGGAAAGGATATAATTGTCGTCTTAGAACAGTGATGGGCGAACTTTTTTTAATGGGGGGCCACAAAGTTTAAGAAATTCTAGAGGAGGGCCAGAATTATAGAAAAAAAATGCATTTTGTGTTTAAGCTTTATTAAACCATATAATAGGCATGTGAGATATATGGAATTGTTTTTGATTTTCCATAATATTTTCGAAAGCAGGTTCCAGCTGTGACGAAGCAACTTTCAACAGCGAGAAAAGGTGTTCATCAGTCTTCATCAGATTTCTGATTGAGTTTTTCCGCAATTTCATGGTGGAAAAAGTCTGTTCGCACACATAAGACGACGCAAACATAGGCATAATTTTCTGGGCGCGAGCAATTATCTTTGGGAATTCAGCTTTCGGCAGTGCTCTATAAAAATCTAGTTTTGTGGAATTCAAGAACAATTGCTTTAAATGGGTACTGCACTGCATTTCAATAATTTCCAACTGCAATTCTGCAGATACATTTTCCGGATCTACTAAACTATTTTCTTCGATAATTTTCAGAATATTTCGGGAATTTTTTATTGATTAAATACTTTCGCGGGCCGTACTTTGCCCGTCACTGTCTTAGAACGAGCGCATGGTGTCGACAGGTCGATCATAAATTAAATATCGAAAAACCCGCGGGTTTTTTGCGAGGGGGGAGGGTTATTTTTTTTTTTTTTTTGGGAGATCGGTGTACGTTCCGGTACCCCTGACCGTCCCCCGCCAAAAAAACACACACCAAAAAAAAAAAAAAAAAAAAAAACCGTTACGGCTGAAGCATCCGTGTTGTAGTGCTCGGAAACAAAACTGCACAATCCCGATGACGCGGAACGCGTAATACGAGTATATATATATATATACGAATCCGATAATGTAAATTTCGGACTGTACAACCGCGGGGGGGGGGGGTCTAAATTAATGGTCGTATTGTACATTATATTCTTGTTGATTCGCGTGTGTCATCAGAAGGGCTTTGTAACAACAATAACACTACTGCCGTAATAATATATATATAATGTACAATTCGAACAAAACGCTTGGGCGGCGGTCCGGATTTTAATTATTTCGCCCCTCTCGCCGGTGCCGATTCCGCCGGTGCCCCGCTGCATGTCATTAACACCGCTCGCTTTCATTCCTCGACCCCGTCACCGCACCCGGAGATATTATATGCGATTCGTCGCGTGTACCGTTGACTACATTATAATATCGTTAAAAGTCAACGGAATTTCGACGTTCGTACAAATCGGTTTTAAAAACGATTATTTATGGATGAAAAAAGCCCGTTCAAAACACGAACCGTTTGTTTTGTAGTGTAGCGAAATCAATAACGTTCGTACCGCCGAATCGGAATTGTTTTTCGTTTTCCGACGAATTTACCACATTATGTGATTTGATTTTTTTACACAAAATTTATACACGGAACTCGAGACACACGAGCCCGCCGAGCTACAGAATAATTTTTTTTTTTTTTTTTTTTTAAATACCGCGCCGAGCAGTCTAAAATTAATGTAAAAAAAAAAATAAAAAATCCAACCCCATTATTTTATTTATTTTTTTTTTATAACGTTCGATATTAACGGAAACCGTCGTCGTGACAGCGAGTCGTAATAATAATACAATATCTTATTTTGCCGTAGCCGTGGAGGAACGGCACGCGTGTGGTTAAGTGAAAATTTGACACGACAATATGGCGACCGCGGTTACAATATAATGATGACGTTAAAACTCTTGACAGATTTTTCCCGAATAGGTATTTTTTTTTTATATATATGTATATAAAGTAATAATTTTTTATTATTATTATTTTTTTTTTAATGAAAAATCCGTATGACATTGAGAAATAAAAATACGAGTATTAATTCTCGGTAAAAATTATATTTTATTCCCTAACAATATACTCGCGCGGAGGAAAAGCGTTTCATTTACTGTAGATTTCGATATGAATTTTTTTTTATATATATATTTTTAAAATTAAATCAACATTTTTCTAAATTACACGTGCACGTTCGAGGGAAAAAGTTTAGGTTTTAAAATAATATAATAGTCGGTTGAAAAACTGTGTTATTAAACAAAAGAACGGCAATGTCGAAAACGAATAATATATCCGTCGTTTTTCAATTCGTTTTACCGTTTACTAGATTTGGACAAAATTGTCACCCGCAGGATTTTTTCGTTTTTTCTTCTTTTTTTTTTTTTTTTTATTATTTTTATATTATTGGAAACGACCTGTCACGGTGTTCTTATTCACTCGAAACGGATATATATTTAAGAGATTTAAATATTGGGGAGGATTTAACAACAACAGTATAACAGGAACAACTTTTACTTAGTTATACAATATTCTCGTAAATATTCGACTAAAAGCGCTAAAGAGTAACTTTTATTGATGTTTGCCGATAACCTTGATACACGCACAAGATTTTTAAGGTTAAAAACTCTATAGCCTTTATAGACAAGTATAATTTGAATTATGATATGCTATCAGTCATTTTTTTTGATAATAATTTTGTCTATACTTACAAATGACGTGTACGCATTATTTTTTAAGATTTATGGCGAAATTTTATGGTAATTATTAATTTTCAATGTTCAATAAATGTATAAAACATGACAAATTCGTGAAACACAAATCAATAAATTATAATTGTAATTCATAATCAAACGGTTCGTTAATTGCGCATAGAAAAAAAAAAAAATGATATTTTACTATTTTCGCGGGTTATGCATTTCGTGAATATCATTGAAGACCTATAAAAACTGAACAGTTATCCTCGTTTTCTATCTAGATATAAAAACGAGTTTATCTTGTATTTTTATCTAGACGAATATTTGTGTAGTGTCATTTTGTGATCTTATCTAGATAATTTCAAAGTAATCTGCGCACAATACACCGACAATATAATCGTCATGTGTACGCAAAGATATATAATACAAATATGCTGTTACGTACAATGGGTATACGAAGGAAATTGATCACCATCACCACAGAAATTACAAAAAACAATACGACATACACGTACGATTGAAAACTATAATATTAACCCGAACGGTGAACATCATAACCTAATCTTGCTTATCCCGAAATACTGATGCCGCCGAAACCTTTCCAGCCGATTGTGGTGCTTTCGGGCGCTTTTGCGACGGGGTTCACCGGTCGCCGTCCACTCAGATGACGATCGTCGTGATTCCCGGAGTGGAGTGATGGATCCACGTTTCATCCGTTGGCACGTGTCGACGCAAAAATTCAGGGTTTATTACGTTTGTACATGGCCAAACGGTGATTAGAATCATCAACACGTTGTTGTTTTTGCTGGACAGTGAGCACCCACTTTGAACAGAGCGTTGTCGTGGACAAATGATCGTGCAATATAAAGCCAACATCAATTCGTTTGATATGCTTACGGTGTCAGCCGACACCCGTGCAACTTCGCTTTGCGATCATTCAAAACGATTTTGTGGATTTTGTTCAATGTTTCCCGGTGTTACCGCCTCATTCGGACGTCCACTGCGTTCTGCATCATCAGTGTGGCTCTACGACCACGTTCGGAGTCAGAATACCAACGTTTGATTTTTTTTTTGTTTCTGATGGACCGGAGTCCGCATAACACTTTTCAAGCAATTTCTTCGCTTGAACGATATTTTTTCCCATCAAGAACCAATGTGAAATTAAAACACGAAATTGTTTTTGAATATAACAAAAGTAGCGTAACCACTCTTAAGCACAATAACTCACGCACACTAACGAACAGATTGTCGTGAAGCAGCTGTCATTTGCAGGTTAGTACCACCAACTAAATATTAGGGGAATTCCAAAACACTAGCCACGCCATCTATGCGACTTTTTAGCCCATGTGTTATTAGTACCTATATCGTTACACGACACGCGACGATCTTTTGTCGCAGTATAAATAACGATATAGAACGATATCTGTAAGGTAATTCTCGTTTATCAACGACGACGGCCGTTTTGGAATAACGCTATCGTGAAATATACCGACGAAAATATCGGAACGTTCGTATTTTTTCGACAGTGTAAAATTCGCAGTTTTACCATTTTATTGTTACCGGTCGCAGTTTTCGGGTTCAGTCCGCGGTCTTAAAATGCACGGACTCAAAACAGGTCATTTTAGGAAATTTGCACGAACCAAACCGAAATCACAATTTATGATTTCATGTACACAAACGATGTTATCGAAATCGCAATTACTTTCCGAAAAAAATTGTGTACTTTTAACCAAATCGTTGATAAGTTTAAATATTACGTTTTGCAATTAATTTTAACGGGTTTTCACTTTTTAATTGAATTTTTATATATCGCGTTAGTCACGCAGTTTCTAGTTTGAAAAATGGTAGCCGTAGATCGTTTTATCGTCGATTTCAGAACATATAACGATTATCCGTGGCAATAAAAAATATCAAGAAGAAAAAAAAAAAACAATAATTATAAATATTATTTTTTGTAGACTTTTGTTAATTTTCCTTATACGTTATATTGTACTGTGCGATTACATATGCAGTAAATTTCGAAATGTAAAATTTACATCATAGACATTGGGTGTCTATCGAAATAGCAATTGTAATTTTTTCGTTTTCAACATATCGCCTATCTGGGTCTAGACATTTTAGCGATCGGAATACGCTCCTCTAGAACGCGAATATAAACACAAAAATTGTATAAAACACTTCTATTGGCCCTTTAATATTTCCGACAAACCTCACGACGGCCGTTTTATAGAGTTAATCGCCCCCCCCCCCCGGAGTTAAAATTACCTTTATCCAAGCAGCCCCTTACGTATTAACAGTGATGATCTTCTCACAATTACTCGTATTATTACATTTTTATTATATATTTTTCCGCCGTAATTATCGCGGTTGAAACGGTTAAAACGGTATTCGAAAATCATATTCGGTTTAGGGTTTTACGGTCGCGGGGTCGCAGTGTGTTCGTGGATGATCGGGTGCCTATATCCGGCTGCTGTTTTCGCGAAATACACATTTTGAACAAATTTATCGATTTGAAAATAAAACAAATACACAATAAATTACGAATACATTTTACAATGTGCGCGGAAACGTGTTTACGGAACAAAAAAAAATAAAAAAATAAAAAAATAAATACTTTCATTTTACCATTCGTAGACGACCACCACGTAGGTGTTTTAAAATTCTCTAAATAATTCAACTTGACTGTGTCGAAGGTACACATACAATTACTTTTTGTACCCGTATAAGGCCTCGAGGGAATTTTTATTATTATTTTTTTTTTTTTGTTAAAAATTTAAAAAACGTAATTTCCTTTTAAATTGCAAAAAAATTAAACTTTATCAATATTATATTATATTAATTTCGTAATAGGGATTTTAAAATCGCTGGCAAATGTCCAAAACATGTTTTAATCGCGGAAAACCGACGGCATCGCGTCTTACGATAAATAACGAATAACGTACGCGGAAAACGAATTGTGCCCCGGCGTTTAAAATTTTTTTTTTAATTTTTTCCAAGTCCTAAACTGCCCCGAGATAAACGGGTAGATATGAAAAAAAAAAAAAATAATAAAAAATCATGTAAACAGCAATTATCCGAGTCGCAGAAGTTCTTTTAACGTACGCAACACAACAACAACAACAAAAAAGAGTATTATCATCGTACATACGCGCCGGTATTATTTACAATAATATCATAGTGCGATTTCTTTTTTACCCCGGCTGTAAACGCGGATTACGTGCGCATTTTTTTATAAGCCCCTGCCGGTCGTATATATATATATATATATATATATATAGTGGACAGGGACGATGCAATATGGCTCGGCAAAGGATCCTTGAAATTTAATCGGAACGATGATGACTATTGTTCTTTTATTTATTTATTTTTTTTTTTCCCCTCCCCGTTATCTCTGACCAGAGGATTCGAAAATATTTGGACTTTTCAACAACGTCGGAGCCACTTAACGGTACGGCGCGCGCAATACAAACACCGGCCAATATACGAGTATACTATATAAAATATTATACAAAACCTATTCGAAGAGAGTGGATTTTTTTTTTTTTTTTTTTTTTTTTATAACCATAACTGTTATAATGACGCACGTACCTCGCGAATTTTAATGCGGTTTTATATTTTTATTTTTTGGTTTTCTTCCGGTAGTACTTACGAATCATAATTACGAGTTTGATGCACAATGACAATTTGTTTTCTTTGTTGCATATAACTGAGTATTTATATGCAATTGTTATTGCATATTCGTGCATATTTCGTCGAGTGCGAAACGCGTAAAAAAAATTTATACGAAATTAGGTTGTGTTCGTTGTCTGGTATTTTTATTCTCTTCTCGAATATAGTAGTCCTTTTTTTATGATAATAATCGAATTTCGTTTCCGCCATCATTTGAAACGCGGTGATTTTTATTATAATATTTATAAATCACGACTTACCCTATCCGATATAATTTGTTCGATATATAAAAACCGTTAAATTAACAGAATAAAAACCAGACAATGAACACTACACATTTCGAATAAATTATTATTGCAATAAAATATTAGTGATAATTTTATCAATTCTCTGCACGGCCTAAAACAACATTCGACTGCGTAATATTATGTCAAATATTTCTAATTCACGACGTATTTAATACGTTCAAATACAAAAAAGACGACACACAACTAAAACAAAACGGAAACACTGGGTTTATCGACAAAATCAAAACATTTTTAAAACAATTATGTTTTTTCCAAACAACAAATTGTTCTTGTTCAAGTGAAAATCGTGTCCCGAACGGTGTCGGTAAACGTCAATCGATTTCCGTTTTGTTTTTGGCCGAATTTGTCGACTGTGTGTGGACAGTGTTTTAAAAAACAACAACCAACCGTGTCAATAATGCTTCGGGATTTCGTGAGTGGTGCGATATCGATAAGCTGACAAGTGAAATTATATTATTAATTTAATACTTTCACCAATTTTTGTCGTAAACATTACTAGTTTCAATTTTTGTTGTCACATAAATTCAATAATAATATACATTTTTTTTTTGCAAAATTACAATTATTATAAAAACAATAATGGACCGTACCGGATGCGCGCAAGCTTATCGGCGTCGCCCATATCGTAGAATGCGAGTAACTTAAACAATAAGAGGAAATTTAAAAAGCAAAAAAAAAAAACACCAAATGCATTAAATGAAATTGCTATCGCGTTAAATTACAGATGCCAATGAAATTGATCGTAAGCTAAAAAAAATGTGTGTTCACAATACTCCGGGGAGAGACTTGCGTATAAAATCACGAAGAGAATTGTTTTTAATTTTGTTTTCTATAGATAGTAAGTAAACAAGTGTTTAAGTATATAAATACATACAATTTTAATTAAAAAAAATTATTACAATAGTTGTCTATTTAATAACTTACGAATTTCGATCATAATATTTTGATATACAGGGTGCGGCAGAGCCTACTGACGGGTTTTGATGGGCTATAGATAACGAACAGTAAAACACAGAGAAAAGATTTTTTTTTATTTAAATCACTATTCAATCGCATTTTTAAAGATTAATTTTTGAAAATTATATCTCCAAGATGGCGGCCGTCCCGCATTGATACACTGTTGTAGACGATCTCTGATGCTCTCGTATGATTTTCGGCACATTTCGACTGGTATGGCCTCGACTCCCACGTGAAGTGGTCATTCATGGAGCCGCCGTGGGTTAATTGTAGCCCAGTAACGACAATTTTGTTTATTTACAGTTCCAGAAAGATGAAAACGGGCCTCATCGCTACAGAAAAAAGTCGATATCGGAGGAATTTGCAGAAGAATTTGCTAACAGAGATTTTTACGGTTGCCGCCGTAGTCAGTGGCATTTAACTCTTGGACGAGCATTAATTTATAGCGATGGAACGGTAAATCTTCGTGAAGAATTCTCCTCAAAGAACGGTCTGAGATTCCCAAAGCTACAGCGTGTTTCCGGGCTGAGCGTCTTGGTGACTGCTCGATTGACTCTCTAGCCAACTGCACATTTTCGGAGGTTCTTACCGTTCTGGGTGCTCCGTGTCCAAGTCTTCATAGGGTACTTGCGGTTTCTTCCAAATTGTGGATACGCACAATTCGATAGTGTTAACAGATGGAACAGATTAATGCCGCCGAAGTGTACACGAAAAGCCCTTTGTGTAGCGATCGCAGAACGATTATTTTCGTAATACGCACGCACGGCGAGACCACGATTGTACACCTGTCCACCGACCATGATTACGAATAAAAACGGTATCATTACCGTACAATTCAAAATATGAAGCTGATGACCTCGTTAAACTCGTCAGCCGGCTCTGCCACACCCTGTATTTACAATATAAGTTCTATGTACATTGATATATCCTGACAAAGCGTTTCGTATTGCCTCACACATTTTTTTTACTATATGGAATATTGACCGTGCCGATACTTTAAAATGATACTTTTTACCGGTAAAAGTATACCGTTGCCAAAAATCGTAATTTTAATGATAAGCGTTCAATAGTACTAAGAGCACATGTCCAATTGGCGTGTTTTTTTTTTTTTTTTTAATCGCTGGTCCAACAAGACATATTAATTTATCAAAATGATCAGATGGGATCCTTAAAAAAAAAAATGTATAAAACCAAAACGTGTTCTCTGTTCAAACCAACATCGTCGTCTTATAGGTTCTATAGAAGTTTATCTACTCCGTGTACATTCCGTTTTTGAAACGTTGATCTTACCCAAAAAAAAAAAAAAACGTCTTTGATTTTTCAATTTTTGTTGTTGTAAATTAATATATCCACCACCTAGCGGAAATAAACCTTCGTCGTCTTAAAAAATGTTCTTCTAATTTTCCACATTTTAATTTGTGTTTGATCTACTATTACAAAAAATGTAAATTACAGAATAAATAACCGAAGTATTGATAACTGAACGTCCGAATGAATGTCTGATCGGCGAAAACGAAAATTATACAATTTCGAAATAAATCTGTTTATATGGTACGGACAAGATAAAACTAATGTACAGAACACAAACAAATCGTTCGGGTTTTGTTTATGTTTTGTTTAATTTTTTTACTCAACTCAGTGTAGACATATGTTTTGTTTTTTCGAACTGATAAAAGTTGAGTTTGTGTTTTGTTTTTGTTCAGTTTTTTTTCTCGAAAACTCTGTGTGGACCTGGGATAACGACGCACGTACACCGCGATTGCCGCCGTTGTTGTTACAGCGCGGATTTTTAGGCGATTGTGTATTTTTTTCCCTTTTCGTATTTTTTTTTTTTTTTGTTTGTATTTTCGTCCGGTAATCGTTACGAATCTTAATACGAGGTTGAATCTAACGGCACATTTCGTTTGTTTGTTGCATATTTAATATGGTTATTGCGTATTTCGACAAAATTCAAAATGTATTGCATATTTTCGGTGCGAAAATTAAAAAAAAAAAAAAAAAAAAAAAACAATATTTCGTCGAGTAGATAATTCATTAAAAAAAATAGCATATGCGTATCGTTTACCACCGGTATTGCTGCGTCGGCCGGTCATCGACATATCGCTCTGTGCATTTTTTTTTTTTTTTTTTTACCATATTACCCAATTGAAGATTGTTATTCGATGCACATCGAAATCGCGATTTCGACTGCATTTTATACAGTTAATATTTTAATGATATTTTTTAGTGAATAAAAGCCAGATGGGAATCCAACTTGAAATACTACAATTTTCGATTTTCGATAGTATGCGACCACCGTGTTACGATCGAAATGTTTAATGTTCAACAATAACGTTGATTAAAAGAAAAACCAATTGATATTGTTGGACAATCGAAACCGACAATCGAAAAATATATAAAACCAGATCGTGTTCTCTGTTCAAACCAACATCGTCGTCTTGTAGGTTCTTTACAAGTTTATCTTCTCCGTGTACATTCCGTTTTTGTAACATTGATCTAACCCAAAAAAAAAACGCCTTTTATCATTTTTTTTTTTTTTTGTTATTGATGTAAATTAATATATCCATCACCTAGCGGAAATAAATCTTCGTCGTCTTCAATAGTTGTTCATATTTTCCACATTTTCGTTTGTGTTGATCTACTATTACAAAAAATGTAAACAACAAAATAAATAACCGAAATATCGATAACTGAACGTCTGAACTTCAGTAACCGAATGAATTTTTCATTTCGCTATTCATCGGCGAAAAAGAAAGTTATACAATTTCAAAACAAATTTGTTACGACTATTGCGTATCGTTTATACCACCGGTATTACGCGACCACACGTGTTGTTACGATCGAAATGTTTAATGCGCAACAATAACTATTGATATTGTAGGACAATCGAAAAATATATAAAACCAGATCGTGTTCTCTGTTCACACCAACATCGTCGTCTTGTAGGTTCATTACAAGTTAATCACAATCCGTGTGCATTCCGATTATGAAACGTTAGTCTTACCCAAAAACGTCTTTTATCATTTTTTTTTTTTGTTAAATAAAATCCCGTCGGGAGGAATGGGCGAGACCAACTTGTTATAGTACGTGCGATTTTGATAGTACGCGACCACCGTGTTACGATCGAAATGTTTAATGTTCAACAATAACGTTGATAAAAAAAAAAAAACCAATTGATATTGTTGGACAATCGAAAAATGTATGAAACCGGATCGTGTTCTCTGTTCAAACCAACATCGTCGTCTTGTAGGTTCATTACAAGTTAATCACAATCCGTGTGCATTCCGATTATGAAACGTTAGTCTTACCCAAAAACGTCTTTTATCATTTTTTTTTTTTGTTAAATAAAATCCCGTCGGGAGGAATGGGCGAGACCAACTTGTTATAGTACGTGCGATTTTGATAGTACGCGACCACCGTGTTACGATCGAAATGTTTAATGTTCAACAATAACGTTGATAAAAAAAAAAAAACCAATTGATATTGTTGGACAATCGAAAAATGTATGAAACCGGATCGTGTTCTCTGTTCAAACCAACATCGTCGTCTTGTAGGTTCATTACAAGTTAATCACAATCCGTGTGCATTCCGATTATGAAACGTTAGTCTTACCCAAAAACGTCTTTTATCATTTTTTTTTTTTGTTAAATAAAATCCCGTCGGGAGGAATGGGCGAGACCAACTTGTTATAGTACGTGCGATTTTGATAGTACGCGACCACCGTGTTACGATCGAAATGTTTAATGTTCAACAATAACGTTGATAAAAAAAAAAAAACAAATTAATATTGTTGGACAATCGAAAAATGTATGAAACCGGATCGTGTTCTCTGTTCAAACCAACATCGTCGTCTTGTAGGTTCATTACAAGCTTGTCTATTCCGTGTGCATTCCGATTTTGAAACGTTGGCCTTACCCAAAAACGCCTTTTATTATTCTTTTCTTTTTTTTTTTTGTTAAATAAAATCCCGGTGGGCGGGAAGGGCGAGACCAACTCGTTATAGTGCGCGACCACCGTGTTACGATCGAAATGTTTAAAACGCTCAACAATGCCGTCGGTAATAATAACAATTGATATTGTCGGACAATCGGGACCGATAAAGTTGTACCGGGACGGGTAAACGTAACGATTTAATTTAATCATTATTATTATTATTATTATTATTTTTTTTTTGCATTTTCTCTCACTCTCGTTTCCAAACCTTCCTCGTTATCGTCACGGGCTCGGCCGACCGATCGCCTTGCGTGCGTTCGCCAATACGCCGGGGCCCGGGCGTATCGCCGTGCCCGGCCCGCGTCCCTCTCGTACGTACAATTATTACTGTTATCGCACGCGAATTGATAGACGTTCGCGTTTTCGACACCGTATAATTATTATTGCCGTACACACACAAATCACCGTAAACTTTCGCGTCGTTTGCCCGGCGTATCCGCGGGGCGTGTTGTACCGCCGTGCCGACTCCGGCAACGCTCGTATTATAGGACAGACGATAGCCGGCGGTCGAGCCCAAAACCGGGGGGAGGGGGGGCCGAAGGGGACCGTCGTCGGGTTTCTACTTGGTATTACCGTGTTTTTTTTTCTTTTTTTTTTTTTTTTAATTATTTATTGCGCCCGGCCGGTTCACGCGATCTCGCGATTTCGCGCCGCCCGCAACAACGCGAACCCCCCCCCCCCCCCGTAATTTTCCAGTGCGCCTGGTTTTTTTTTTTTTTTTTTTTTAACGAGCGGATCGGTAATTGTTACCATTCTCCGTGCACGATTATTATCGCGATTATATCAATTGTCGTCGTATTTTTATTGAGATAACACAAGCCCCCGGGACTCGGGCGTAGATTGTCCGAGACCCCTCAACACCGCCGCCACTGCCCGCGGTATTCCGACGTTCCCGCGCCGTTTTCGTACTCGTAAACGGGTGGACAATTTTCTCGCCCCGTCAGTGCGGAGAAAAATAAACGCGTTGTCTCTTCTATTCGTCCAGTTTTCGAATTTTATTAAGCATTTACTTTTGGACTATTCCCGTCTATATATGTGTGTATCGTATATTGGAACTTAGAAAAAACTTGCAGACGCGGACTGCATTATAGAACTCGGTAGATTTAGATTTTGGAACAGTCTTAATTATTTTATGAATTTCCTAATTTTCCGAACCGGATATTTGGATACTGAGGACCGGTGTTCGACAATTATGACTCAACGTTGAAGTCATCTCCATTTTACCAGAATTCTATACGCCGACCTAGACAATAAATTCGTCTAAATTGCTGTCTCAGTCCTAACAAACGGGTAACACGGCAAAAACATGCTTGCGCAGCCTGCAGAAAACACGCTAGATCATATAATAGACGCTTAACTATTGTAAAATTAAATGATTTCTGCAATATTTCAGAGAGCAGGACGCTGCGTTGTTTTTATTTTTAAATTTATTTTTCGAATTGTTACAATCGTCGATATACATGTTTATTGAACGTTTTATTTGGAATAATTGAAAAAAAAAAAAACGAGCACCGTCTGCTCTCCGGAATATTACTGTCGTTTTTTTTTTTAATTTTATAATCGGTGCTTTTACTCTAAAATCAATATCAAGCGAGTTCTATGCGTGTTTATCTGCTATGTTTTCCGTTAGTTGGACCGGGGCAGCGATTTCTCTGTATTGCTGCATTGTTGCGCCAAAAATTACTAAAAATGTAATCTAGATACTAGATAAATGATAGGAATTATCCAGATAAAGGAGAAATTACTTTTGGCGCGGAGAAAAAAAAAAAAATTAAATTTTTATTATATGTCTACGATTTCCAGTGTATATGCACGTACATTATAATAGACAAAAACGACTTTGATAGAATTAATGAAATGTTTAAAAATAACGTTTTAATCGTCAACCGTTTAAAATCGGTATCGCGTGACCGGAAACGACCGGCGTTTTCGTGTACGCCGACCACAAAGCGAAGTGAAGACTAAGGTTTTCCGTATTTTAACATTTTATTTAAAAAAAAAAAAAGAAAAAAAACATCGGTAGATATCTACAAAATGTATCGGGATCACTATAGGTTTCGATAGTACACTATAACCCATCGGATTGTCAATTTTCGGTAATTATCTAGACAAGATAATAAAATTATTAATTATTTATCTAGATAATGCTCAACACCGTCTAGTACTAATAGATATCCGAGTACATTCTCTATACGTACATTAAAAAAAAAAAAAACTTTTAAAAAATTAATTAAATTCTAATAAAACAACCTAGTCATTTTTAACATTGTATAAATTTATTATTTTCTTTTTTTTTCCTCGTCAAGTTAAAAAGTTATATATATAAAAAAAAAAAAAAAGTAACTTTTAACCTAATTCTGTTTAATTAGCAGCCCAGCTTTGGTGTACGACATACGATAATACCGTCGAATTTCAGTCTTATAGTATTATTCTAGCGCCGCAACATGTACGTAATGGTCCCGAATGTTAACATTTTTTAACCATTTTTTACCCGTGGTAACGTTAGGAGCGTTTATTTTTATTATTATTATTATTTTTTTTTTTTTTATCAGACCTCTTTCTCCGACCACGCGTCCGCACACCTGCAGTACTCGAGTGTTGCGACGGTAAAGCAAACAATTATATTAAATATTATATAACTTCAGGAAACCGAGACTCTGTTTCACGATACACACGACGGCCGATGTGAGTATTTCCCTCTGTTTCGCAGTAAAACACCGACAAGAAATGAAACAAAAAAAAAAAAAAAAACACCCAACTGCGTGCCGCCCACTTGGACGTATTTTAATATAAGACACTACTCGAGCATATTTTATAATATTCCCTCCACCACCACAACCAAAGGAATCCAATTAATACTCTTTGAAACGGATTTTTAGTATGTACCTGCCCATATGGTATTTTTTACGCGAAAATATATAAACGCGACGTTTAATAATAGCCAGTGTATAAATTGTAACGCGATGTAAATATAAATGGCGAATAAAAAACAATACGTACACGCGTTCTAATGATATAAAAAGGATTTCACCCGCATAGATAAAAAAATTAAAAAAAAAAAAAACACCAACTATAACCGTACAACAACGCCGTGCGGGTTTACAATAGCAATTTATAACTAATACGAAAAAATCAAAAAATATTCGCAATAATGATCGCGAAGTGGACCGATTAGAATAATATTTTAATGGTAGAAAAATTACTTTTAAACGGACTTATAAATAAATTTAAAAAAAATGGTGGTGGGAGGAAAGGATAATGTCACAGTTAGGTGGGCCACTGTTGTAGACGGGTAGCCGGTACAATGTGGATGTAAAGAGAAATTCGATTTATCGTTCGCAACGATAAATCATCACAAAAAAAAAAAAAAAAAAATGCGGAAAAGTTCGCGGTTAAACACGATTCGAATTGCCGCGATTTTTACGATTTCCGTCAACATAATTTGCGGAGAAGCAATTGATGTTTTGTGAGAATACAAGTCTTCGGACCCACCCACCTCCCCCTCACCCACCGATATTTAAAAAGTTCTCGTTATAATATAATTGAGGAGAGCACTTGAAACGTGACGTTTATTATTGAGCGAATTGGACGTCGTTAATTTTACAGGGGTAGATGCCTTTATGGCGAAAATGAATCCGACAGGGAGACTGGTAAGTGTTTTAGTTCGCAATGGAAATTTTGAAAAATTAAAAAAAATACATATTTGTAATTGAATTTGTAGATTACAGCACAATAATAATGATATTCGTAAAATTCGCTCACGTGATTTCGTATTAATTTTTCGGCAGTTTAATTAAATATAAAAATGTAGTCCAGTCATTATTGAAACTTTGGGAGTTACGACACGGATTCCGTGCAAATTCTCAATGAATACGAGAAATTCACAATCGATTATTAAAAAATATATTTTTAATAGTTACCGTGTATGTATTTAATTACGCACAGAGGTGGTGTTTAAATCGGACGAAAAATATTTGACGGCAAACATTGTCTGGATAATTGTTTATGCAAAACAAACTCGAAATGTCCGTAGAAAAAAAAAACAATTCTATATTTTTTATCTCAGGTTTCCCCCCCCCCCGTTTTTATAGTTACTATTTCATTTTTTTTTTTTTTTTCTTATCGTATACCACGCCTAAACTAGCATTAAATCACAACGCAAGGCTGTAGAGTAGATAGTTTATTTTAATTGATGATGGCCAACGCAGTATTGCTGAAATACTCGAAGTTATTAACAAGAGAAATGTAAATATAAAAATTACAAAAACGAGTAAAAATGAATGTTTGTGCTGTCCGGAAACTAAAGCTAACCGGCAAGAATTTTTCGTTTTTTTTTTTTATTTAAATAGATATCTAGATTAACGGTTAAGTGTAATTCGCTTTTTACTCGTAACGAACGTAATAAAAATACAATATCGAACCGATAACAGTCACGAAACCGTATGGACGTTCTAGATAGGGAATCGTAGACAATTATTTTTAATAAATATTTATCGCTTTTGAAGGTAAAACTCGTTAAAATTGTAAAAGCACGGAAAACATTACAACGTTTTGTAATCGTTTTCACGGTTTCGTCGTCGTCGCTGCTAGTGCGCTGCTTTAGGACGCCCAACATAAAACTTCTCGCGTATAGTTAATCGTAAGTTTCGAGATTGTTGAAACATTTTTTTTTTTTACCATACCACACCGAATATTTCCTGGCAGTCGACTAGATTAAAACCCCGAATACCGGTATGGGGTATACGGTGAAATTATTCGCACGGCGGATTTCCGGCTCGTCCGTATGGACGTGTCGGCGGAACGGGCCGGTCGGTATGCGAAATAAAAGTAAGGAAATCCATCTTTCTCGTGTAGGTATACATCGCCGGGTCACGATAATGTGTTTAAATAATATACCAGTGGTATAATTTATAATCTAACTTTATTTTAACTATCTAATTCGCCGTGTAAGTATTAACTATTTACGAAATTCCGTAAAACTTATGCGCGCGTACTCAAACAATTACAAACGTTGTTAATTTGTGTAAACTATTTTAGATAACCGAGGCTGAAAATCATCGCGGACCGCGAGCAAAACTGATTAACGGATTAATAATGTTATAGACGTACGAAAAGATGAACGCAGCAATTTCGAATATTTTCTATTATTCACAACGCAGACGACGTAAAAAACAACGAAAAATCCACCATTTCTAAATCTGATACTGCTCCGATGAATTTAATGTCCGGAATGGAAATCTAAAACTATTAGTGGTAGAAAAACTACGGCGGGTAAGTCAAATTTTGACGGAGAAAGTCGACGGGGCGATTGTGCACATGAAATTATGGTACTAAGATATTTTGAAGTGGAAAAATGTAAAATATTGTCCTCTTATCATTTTTTTTTTTTTTTTGTTACAATTGTTACTCTTCGGATTCGAATGGTATTTTTTCTTATAATTTCATTACTATGAACTTTTTCGAAAAAATCCTTCTGTATTATATAATACATAATACAACGCTCACCGGTGTTAAGACGTAAATAAGTCAAATTTGTCTAGATAAAGATTTTAGATAATTGATCCAAAATTATTTAGACACCGATAAAGGTAACTAATATTTAAATTATAACAGATAAGATAATGGATAAGTGGAAATTACCTAGATAAAAAAAAAAAAAAAGATAAGTTTTTTTTTTTGTTTAATTGTCTATCGTTGTCGTTGATAAAACATTATAGCGGATAGATAAAAATATAAACGGTTAAAATTGTTCTGTAAATGTATATGGTGTAAATCACTATATATACTATATAGCTAGTAATTTTTTTTTTTAAACAAAAGTAAAACATACGAGTACATTTGTTTAGTCAATTAATATTAATTTACTATGGGACACGAATTCGAAATCCATTTTTTTTTTTTTTTTTTATATTTTGTAAATGTTTATTTTATTTAGGTAACTGTGTTTTATCTTGGAAAAACTTCAGATAGATATCGAAATCACCATCTAGATAAAATAAAAGATGAACTAAATATTATCTAGACAAGTCACTATACTGATACCCACCGAAAAATTCATAAATATTAATTATTTGGCAGTTTCATTTACTGTAGAGATAGGTATTTTTTTATTTTTATTTTATTAAATGTCAAATATTCGTCTCGTTTTGTGCTTGTGCGTCACGTAGCGTATTATATAAACGCCGGTAAGTATAAATAACGAAACTTAAAACAAAGTTTTAAAAAGATGTCGCGCACTGCGATTTGCTGTCTTTGTATTTCACACATACGACGTAATAATATATGTGACACGTCGAAAGTGCGTACATAGAGCGGTGGCAGCGATGCAGAAATAATTAAATGGCTGTAAAATATTTTATAGAAATGTTCTAAAATTTCATGATACGTACGATATATATACTATACATATATATAAATATGTTAAGTACTAGCGCCACGTGTGTTTTTTTTTTTTTTGGAAATGAACGAGTTAAAAAAAAAAAAAAAAAAAAAAAAAAACAACGATATCACTAAAACCTATGGAAATATATTGAAATAACACCACGGCATGAGAACGTTGTAAAAACGCGCACCGGAAAATTACATTTGTTTAAATTTTAAATATTTGAATAAACGCTAAATGAAAAACAGGCATTTATTTTTTTATGAAATTTATGACTCGTTTCAACGATTTGATTTTTGATTGTTTCTTCAAAAACGCGAGAGCGAGATGATAATGCAGTCACATTTGGAGTAATAATCGGTTTTTCTTAAAGGCCAATAGCAATACATATACAATTATACGGTTTTTATTATTAATTTATTGTTTTTACGATTTATAATTTCTTCTGCGGTTAGCCAAATAACGAAACTGTTTTACTAAAATCAAAGTATTTCTGTATTCACGAATAGTCGGAGTTTCGTTTTTAATATTCGTATCGATCGCCTTGTTAACTCGTTGTACATACCATTTATATAGGATTTTGTTTTACTCGTCGAGTGCAATATTATACCGCGAAATGTATTTTTTAACGAAATAAAATATTTCGAAAAAGCGAAATTTCCTTAATATCGCCGAATCGATATATTATTATTATTATTATAATACGAATATGTTTTATTATAAGCCGTTTACCTTTGTACAGGAGTTTGTTGAACTCGTTGGTGACCATTTGGAATTCTGAATTTGTCGTTTGTCCGATCTGAATGGAAAATAAAAGCACATACGGTTGAGAAAATATAGTAATACGGAAAAATATATATAATACGAATGTATTATATATATATGTATATTACTTACTTGGACCATAAGTGATACACCGACGATTCCTTGGGATTTCATTTGTGCTTCTGACATGTTTGAATAAAGATCGGTATTGTAGCCGTACAGCTGAATCTAAAGTAATAAAAAAAAAAAAAAACCATATAGAATATTCGTATTAATAACGATTGTGTATTGCAATCGCGACCGACGTCGTGCAGTTTATACGAAATAAATTTTCGGCTAGTAAAATTATTTTTAAAATATAAAACGACGATTTCGTTCAGTATTTTTGGCTAACGTATTGGAAAATATACAGCGCGTTCCGAGACGATTCGTCCGATTTTAGTAGCCCGTAAATATCGTTCCGGTAGTTTGTCGTAAACGAAGCACCGACCGTCCGGGACGGTAGGGTTTTTACCGATACATTGCGGTAACGCGCGCCTTAGCCGGGCGGGCGTGATTTGATCGAAGTTGTTATAGAAATGTGCGAAAACCGTCTGGGAAAAGTGCGAATCTGCTGTTACCGTGCGGCGTGATTGTCGACGAAAGTTTTACAAAACGAGCCTCGAACAGCCCGGAGTATTCGAAGATTGCGAAACACCTGCCGACAAACCGCCGGTTGCCTGTGCAAAAAGGTCTTGGTCGTCGGGTCCACCGGGGACTTACAAACGTTCCGTACACATACAAACGATTAAAGATTGGCTATTCCCGCAACTTCGAGCCGACGGAGGCGATTTCGTCGTACAGCAAAATGGGGGCGAAAAGTCCGCAGTTCTTGGCCGGGGCAGCCTTATACGGCCGACCTTCGAATCCGCGATAATTTCCACGGGGGGTCGCGCGAAAATAAATGCCCGTGCACCTGCCCTACCGAAAGATCTCGACGACGACGTGAAGAGTCGATTACGGGCGACATGTTTCGACGGGTTTATAATGGCGATTCGATTGATGTCGCTCGGGCGTGTGCCGTGCAAGTAAGGGTCACGTCGTTGACCGTTCGTAAATATTACGCTTAAAACTCATCGCGACCCGATTATTCGAAATTTTCCAAATGAATATACGAGGTGCGACAATAAAATAACGAGACATTCTAAATATAACCTAAACTATTAACGTTATCTATAAAACGATTATTGAAATATGATTAGAAAACACTTATCTAAAAGTACTATGAACACTGATGGCATCGATTCATTTTCTTATACGTTAGTAGCCTTGTTATCAGTGCGAGTTCGACTATACTGCCGAAAAATGTTAGATATAAAAATCGAACAACATGTGTTAACATTAAATTTCTTGTTAAATTAAAAAAAACTGCCGCGGAATCGTTTCGTATGTTATGTGAAGTTTATGGTGAAGAATGTTTATCAAGAGCTCGTGTTTTTGAATGGCACAAACGGTTTTGTAGTGGAAGCGAGGACGTCGAAGACGATGATCGCTCTGGACGTCCTACCACGTCTTCAACAAACGAAAACGTTGAAAAAATCGACAAAATTAATTAATCAATATTATTATAAAGAGATATTAATTAAATTAAGAGAACGTGTCAGAAAGAAGCGACCAGATCTATGGAAAAATGGCTGGGTTCTTCACCAAGACAACGTTCCAGCTCACAGTGCATTTTCAATTCAACGTTTTTTAACTGAAAAAAAAATGTCTGTACTTCAACATCCCTCGTACTCGCCAGAGTACCTTGCTCCTTGTGACTTCTTCTTATTTCCTTCTTATTTCTTTTCCCATTTTCAAACAGTTGATGACGTAAAAATGAAAACGGCAGAACTTCTAAAAGGGCTGAATGAAAGCGATTGGCAACACTGTTTTCAAGAATGGCAGCGACGTATGCAACAGTGTATTGATGCTGAGGGAAGGTACTTTGAAGGTGATAATCATTAAATTATAACATTTTTTAAAATAAACAACTTTTATTCAAAAAGTCTAGTTATTTTATTGTCGCACATCGTAATGTTGTGAAATCGGACGGGATCACTTTGAAAACACAGTGTGTATCGATCGGCCGATTGCGATTCGGATTAAACCGTTAAAGTGTGCAAGGGGGTATAAATATATCATAAATGAGGGGGAATTCGATACGATTTTACCGGGGTCGCGGCTGTCCGGAGAGCAGTAAAAAAAAAAAAAAATAATAATATTGGCCCAACTAAGTTTTTTTTTACTTTTTTATTTTCATTTTATTATTACGAGTAATACTAAAACGTCATTATTCGCTAAACTCGGCGGTAATGGAGATGACAATAATAATAATAATAATATTTTCGGCGGGGGCGACGATACGGAAAAAAATCGTATATAAAAAAAAAAAAAAAAAAAAACCCGTCGTCAATACGCCGTGTAAAACGTCGAACAATACCCGGTTAACGTTTACACAATAAACACACTTTCGTGTGCAAATAAATAAATTATTATTAATAACGGCACGGAACGTCGTCGTGCCCGAGAGGTTCGCCGCCGCCGGGCGAAACGGACGGGATTGACGTGTTCTGCCGGGCGTGCGGCCGGGCGCGTTTGCGCATACGGCCGGTTCCGACGGACGACTATAAAACCGTACAAACGTATACAGCATTAAAAAAAAAAAAAAAAAAAAAAAAAGAAAATAGAAAAACTAGAAAAATCGCGTCGAATTTCGACTCGAAACCGCGTCCCGTCAATATTTCACTATTATATTTTTATAATTCGCAAACGCGCCGTGCACCGCGCAACGATATCGCCGGAGATACCGAAACACAATCGAATTGATTTATTTTCATTTTCATATTTTTCTACGGAAATTGTTCCGTACGACTCGCTGTTCCAATTTAACGTTCAACTCCCGTGTTTTAAACGTGAAAACTCTTCGTTGACCTCGTGACATCCAATACGTTTTTTTTTTTTCGAGTTCACAGGAAAATAGTGTAAAATTCGAATACACTATTATTATGTAAACTAAATAAAAAAAATCTATTCAAAACCACGTGGTCGACGAACATAAAAGTCAAAACGTCAACAGCAGTATAAACTCTATAATACGTGTTCGAATTTTTCGAAAATAAAAAGTTATTTTTTTTAATATTTTCACCAAAACATATAGAATAAATTGAACTATGAATATTTATAGTTCTTACCCCTTGCGAATCATATAAAAAAAAAAAAAAAAAAACAAAAAATCAACAGAATTTGACTATGTTCGTTGTCTCGGGAGATATCGTAACGGGAATATCATCGCAGGGCACCATGTAGGCTACAAATTAAATTTTTAACGTTTTTTTTTTTTTTGTAACATCATAATATCCTGCAGATTCTCGAGGTTATCCGCAGTGTTCGCTGTAAATTAGTCGCTCGCGAAATTCAACAAACTGCCCCGCGTTTTCTATACGTGTAGTACCGAAATCAAACGAAAAAAAGAAAAATAGATGTGTTTTTTTTTTTTATTGTTTCTTTTCTAATTTTTTTTTTTTGAAATGCACAACTCGGAGCTTATTTGGACTGTGTGCGCGGAGCCACGAGGAATCGATTATTACATTTTTTTTTTCAACGAGCGATGCCCGTAGTAAACTCCAAGTTTATCTATTATCGATATAATACGAGTTTACAAATTGAATACACTAAACCTAACAAAATCGCACATATTTTTATTTAATATTGCAGTTTTAATATTGATAATTGTTTAATAAAAAATTACGATTTATTTAAATCGAATCAATAAATAAATATTTAAAAAGTATTTGAAAAAAAAAAAAACGGTTTAAAATCAATAGGACGTAAAATCGTCCGGGATTAATTTTTACAAACAACATTAGTCATATTAGTTTCAATGTCCAATGTGAATAATGAGTTGAATTAAACGAAATTATTTACTAACGTCCCACCCGACATTATATGCCGGTCGTTTAGTGCTTAACTATGTTTTATGATTAAATAACAATGTCAATAAAAAAAACTTTTATAACATTAACAATTTGACATTTAGTTTATAACATCGTGATACATTAGATATCGAGAAACAAATATTGGATGTTTAAAACGTATACAATATTAAATGGTATATTAAAATAGTATTCTGTAAACTATCGACTTTTCGACTATAGAAATCTTGTTCTCATCATCAGGGCTTGTTACCGATGGCAAATATTTGACAATTTGATGCTATGAGGAAGTAATTCGTTTTTCCCTCCTCTCCCGCTATGTAATTTTCTTGAGAAATTAGTAAAAAAGGCGGAAAAAATCGGAATATTTACGCAATAACGTCTTCCGTTAAATTAGACTGTGTTATTTTGTCGCGATACAATGAAAAATAACGAGCATAGGAAATTTTAGTCGTTAGCACGTCCTAGACTCGGTTTAATTTTCAAAATGCTCTAGCGTTTTAGTTATTTTTTGTCATTTTGGTTTTGTGTAAATAAAAGAAAAATATTTAGTTGTATTATTGATAACACGAACAATTGTAATTCACTTTGTACAGTTATCGAAATAAATTTATCACTTAACGATTAACCGAAAGTCGAATTTGTTATTTGATTTCACGTTGAAAATATTTACAAAAAAAAAGAAATAAAAATACCATCTACGATTATTTTTGATTGAATTTTATCGATCGTACCAATTGTATTTGTTAATACCACCGTACGCGATGTGTGCTCTTGTGTTTTTTTTTTTTTCACAATTGCAATTGTGTTCTATTAATATTACGAGTTTGTTATTATAATCTCTTTTGTTTTTTTACGAGGTTAGCACACAACAAAGTATCGGGGACGTGTAATTTTCCGAAGTAAATCGATATCTTTGGACGACAGTGTTGTAAGTATGCGAATATTATAGCGTTGGAATAGTTTTCGTTACTGTCTGTCGGTGCATATTTCGGAAACGCATTTTAAATTCACTAGAGCCGAACAACACAATGACTGTACGGATGAATTTACATATATAGTAATACGTATTTTTTCCCCCGGAATAATCGATTTCGGGGCCGACGGGGGACCCGCGTTTTTATTGCTATTTGACGAGCGTGAACGGTTTTTTTTTTTTTTTTTTTTTTTTTTTATCGAATATTTATAATTATATACGTCGTAGAACGTTTTCGTCGTGAAATTATAAGTATTTCACACGAAAACCGACGCAACAAATGTTCGAAACTAATAGTTTCCCGCCGACCGTCTGCGGGTTGGGTATAAAAATAATAATATTGTAATACCGTGGAATCCGCCCATTGTAGGCACCGGTTGATATGAATAAATCCGCGTAAATATGGGCAAAATGGGTTAAGAATAGGGTTAAAGAGAAACAAAACAAAAAAAAAAAACCGCATAATACCGGGCACTCGGTCCGGCGGTTTATGTCGGACGACTTTTGTTTTACCGTAACGTTAGAATATGATTAATGTGCACATACGATACGACTAATACAATTGGGTAGTTAATCGTATCGTACCAATGCGATTGTGTTCAAATGTTTGAAACCCAAATGATGGGATTTCGTTGTGGATTTAGTGTACATTGTACAGGAGTGTATGGCAAGTGCAATAAAAAAAAAAAAAAAATCAAAGCGATACAAGTCGCACGTGTAGTTTTCTTTGCACAAATCAACGACAATCACGTATCTTCATGCGAATGGGTAACGAAAATATTCCGTCTGATAAGCTCGAAGCTTGCGATCGTTTGGATCGACCAGATCCACGCACTAGACCGCTTAGACAACCCGGTCATTACAACGCATTTTACACCACTCACATTCAAATAATTTGCGTCGATATGTGACAACGGATGAACCGTGGAACAATCGCTTCACTCCAAAATCAAAACGATCGTCATCTGAGTGGACAGCAACCGGTAAACCTCGTCCAAAGTGCCCGAAAGCCCAACAATCAGCTGAAATAGTTATGGCCTCAAGATTTTGGGATAAGCTAGGTATAATATTCGTCGACTACCTTGAGAAAGGAAATACCACTCAACATTGATTATTATATAGCGTTTGAAGGCCGAAATTGCAACAAAAAAAACGACCGGATATGGCTAAGAAAAACAATTCTGTTTCGTCAAGACAACGCACCGTGTCACAAGTCAAAAAAAAAAAAATCAACGGCAAAACTACATGAATTAAAAATCGAATTGCTTCCGCGTCCACCGTATTCATCAGATTTGGTTGCCGGCGACTACTGGCTAGGTTCGCAGATCTCAAAAAAAAAAAAAATGCTCGCCGGTAAGGAATTTCGCTCGAATGATGAGGTCATCAGTGGAAACTGAGGCCTATTTTGATGCAAAAGAAAAATCGTTCCACAAGAACGGTATTGAAATGTTAGAACGGTGTCGGAACGCCGTTGTGTTGCTCTCGATGGAGATTATTGTTGACGAATAAAGCGAATTTTTAATAAATGAACCGTGGCGTTTTCTATGTTAGGCCCGTGACTTTTAAGCCCGTGTGTTAGTATTTTAATGACCGTGTAATATTATTCATTATTTTTTATTTTCATTTTCGTATAAATTTAATATATATTTTGAAATATTAAAACGTGTCCATAGGGTAGGATTGTAATTGGATACACGGTAAAACGGTCTCTCTAAGTTTAATTCTCTAGGAGTTATGGGCATTTGAAGATTTGATTAGGGGAGTTGAAATTTCCATATCACTCTTTGGTCTTATGCGTCGTTTCCGGATTTATAAGACGTTCATTTCTAGGATTTTTATAGTTGATAATAATTTCAAAAATCCATATCTCGTGTCCAATTGAAAATTTTTCTGTTATGGTGGATGTGAAAATACACAGAAAGCTTAGGGCTATCTTATTTTTGGGGTTTCGTGGACAAAGAGTAGTTTTCACTGTTATTATTTATATCCTAAAGTATTGTAGTTAGATGGATTTTTTGTTATTGAAATTCAAATAGGGTCGGATTGTGATTCGATACATGGTGTGTCTAAGTGAAATTCCCTAGGAATTATGGGCATTTGATGATTTGAGTGGGGGGGGGCGGGTTGATTGAAATTTTCATATTCCTCTTTCGACTCTATCGCCGTCCAACAAAACTGTTGTCCTAGTAGTCCTATTAAATTTCGATTATTTTTTGTTAATTTTTTTTTTTGGTCAATAATAACAAAAACATTTTTGTGTCTTTACGAACAAACTTTTCGGTTTATTGGGCCGACCGTCGGACGCGGGCCCATTTGGGTTTGGTGCCGACGTGTCCGCGTCGAGCCGTATCCACCGTACACGGTGACGGGGACGCGCGCGTTTTCGGCGTGCGCAGGTGGGATAAAAAAAAAAAAAAAAATAATAATAAACGTACGCGTATTTGTACACATTCGGAAATCGACAATCGGATTTATATAATATAATATCGGATACGAATACACTTACGCCGACGACAGAGTTTATACGGTCGTGCGGTAACATATGGTTTTTCGGTAAATTGCGTTTGGCCGTCGGGCCAGGGAGAATAACGCGCGGCGGCTCTTAAAGGGCCGCCGCCATTATAGCGCCATTAGGTTCAATGGCTGTCAAAGAGTCACCGGTTACCGTCCGCCCGACCGGAAAAGGTCAGATGCCGTTTCACCTCCGAGCCCTATTTGTTTTTGTTTTTGTTGTTGTTGTTTTTTTTTTGTTTTTCTTTCTTTCCATCTCTGCCGTTTCCGGTGTAAACGCTCGCGCGGGTACTCCTTTTTCAAAAGTCCCGTTTCCGTAAAACATTTCTAGATTTTCACGAAACTCGCCGGCGGAACTCCTGTACCGTGCGTATGCGTACCAATGCCGGATAGACTGAAATTACCGTTTTCCAACGATTAACCGCCCGGGCAATAACCTAGAGGGACACATACGCGAGAGATTGGTGGGGGAGGGAACAATAAACATTTTTAAAAAAAAAAACGCGTTTTATTTTATACGATTTTGGCGATTTGTATTTTTTAGCGATTTTACACCTCAATAAACGATCGCGGCGAACGGACCCCCGCGCCCGCGACCAACGACTAGTGATGGGCGATTCGAATCGATCTTTTTCATGCGATTAATCGATTTTTCGAATCGATCTCTATGGTCTGATCTTTTATGTGAATCGATTCATTATTCATTTTTGATTCGATTTTTTTACAGTGTTGACAGTCTCGTTCGCACTTTACCGTACCTAATACCTATTACCTATTATGTATAAATACCTAAATCCTAAATTCCTAACTCAGTGACTTATCTCAGTCAACTCAAACTTCAATCTCAAAATTATTTATATATATATATATATATATATAATGTATTCATTGTATTGTTTAAATTTAATTATTTAAAGCCGCCAAAAACACGGCATCTATTGATTAAAAAATTTCGATTTTTAAGAATCGATCTTTTGCAACCGATCTTTTTTTGAATCAAACTTTTCTTTTCGATTTAAATCGATTCACTTTCAAGAATCGCCCATCACTACCGACGACGGGCGGACACCATTACCCGTTCGGCCGATCCCCTACTCTTCAACGTCGATTTTATTTTTTTTGTTCTTCAGATTTTTATATTGAAATACACAATGCACGATCGGTAAACGCGTAGGAAATATTTAAGGACCCCGACCATAGATGAAACGAGTTTTATATTGACAATTGTACGGGGGAAGACGGCGATAAACGATACGCCCGGGAACGTCAACATTTTAAAGACTTTTTTTTTATAATTACATTTTACCATTTCGCGGGTTTTTTTCCATTAAAAACCTATAAAAACTAAACGGTTAACTGTTTTTATCTAGATAAATATTTTAGCTGTTATCTTATATATATATATATAGATAACTTTAAAGTTATCGGCGCACAATCCCGACAAGGACCCGGGACCGTTGTTGAATTGATACGAAAGTGAATTTGAATGATGTGTTTAGATAAATTTTCATATTCATTTTTTTCAAATATTTTTCGTTTGAAATTACCACAAAACGCAATCCTATAAATATGGGTATACCACGACGTTTTATTAATTCGTTTAATGACATGGCTAATATCGCGAAGGAATTAATGCCCAACACCGAAATTCGAAAACCAAACGAACATTTTTTTTTTTTTATATATATATATATACTGTATTATATTTATTACAATAATAATTCGAACGGGGGAAAAACACGTCCAGTTACATGAAATCTTTTGCGTAAATCGCCAGATCGCGATAAAAAAAAAAAAAACAATTTTTAAAAATCACCAGGTGGTATATTTCATTGATCATATAAAAGCCTCATAATATTTCACATCTCGTTATGGTTATTGTGATACATCACTTCTGCAAAAATTGCGTCGCAAAAAACAATGTGTAACATTGCTATTGGTATATATAACCGCACAAAATAACTGAATTTACTATTTGACATCCGAAAACGCAGTATGAGACGTAATGGTTTCTTAAACGATCGTTTCTCTTCGTCTTCTTTTTTATATATATATATATATATTTTTTCTTCTTATTTTTTACTACTCCGACGTTTCTTTCAAAAGTCAACTGTATCGTCAATCCAATCACTATTTTATATACGGACACGAGTGCACGTCGCCATAAACAAGAGAAGGGGGTAACAGAGGCAAGTCAATTCTCCTTTTCGGTTTATTTTTTTTTCCTACAACTTTATACGATATACTTTGCTGTTTGACGATTTTTCCATCGGAAATCTAACAGCCGGGCTCGGGTGTTACAGAGTGAATAATTCGGTTTTTTTTTTTTTTTTTTAAACCATCAATTTGCAGTAATTGTTTGCTTTTAAACTACAAAATATTTCACCGCGTTTTTACACAGAGTTAATAGTAATATTATTATTTTTTTTTTTATCGGCATTAGGGGGTTACTAAACAACATAATTATTTCGTAGCGATCGCTCGACGCTTCTAGAAATTTGTATTCGGAAAACGCTAATAAATAATATAAATTGTCGGATGATAAAGTAGAGAGAAAAAAAAAATAAAAAACATTACGGATTGCCGTTAAAATAAATTGAAAATTAAATATAAAAAAAATAACCGCGATTTTTCCGTTGACGTTTAATTGAATTTTTTTTTTTTAGATTCTGAGCAGAGCGAAAGGTCTTGTGATTATGCAATGATGTTTAATTTTTTTTACTAAAAGATTTCACCTTCTCTATACACTTCTATGCTAATTTCCAGTAGTAAATTTTGCCTAGTTGTTACTTTAAAATGGTTATTTTTCGATATACTTATTAATTTTTTAACGCAGCAGATGAAACTACCAAAAAAATGTCGAAAATACAGTAAAAATACAATTTGGTCAAACTCGAGTTGAATTATTTTTTGGCAACATCAAAAAAAAAAATTTCAATCAATTTATTTTAAATTTTAAGGTATTTATAGAGGTTTTGAATTTTTTTTCAAGGTTTTAAGTCCTAAAGTGGTAAGTTTTAAATTTTGAGACCGGAACATTATTTTTGAGATTTAATTTACATTATTCTAAATATGTTGTAAATATTTACAAAATTTTTTTTAAAGTCGTTTAAAACTTTTCGACACGTAATATTCCGATATAAATACGCAAACAAATTTTTTTAAGATCATTAAATCATTTATTTACATTCATCTTAAGTTGAAAAAAAAAAAAAAAAAAAAAAAAAAATTAAAATTAACATTACTTATAATCAATATCATGTGTGATCGTTGAACAACTCTCAGACATTCGGATTGGTGAATTGGAAGTATAAAAAGATACATTTTAATTTTAACAATATTGTCGAAATTGTACGTCATAATTAATTCAAATAAGTATTATCACATTTTTCATAATTTCATCGTATTCTACACAGTGTAAAACAAACTCTATAAAACAAAACGATAACAATAGTCTTGTATATACGAGGACTGTTCAAAAAGTACCAGGACAAATGTTATTACGGCTAATCTACACACGGTAACGTTTAAAAATGTAAAAAAATGCATTCCCCGCGACTAAGTGGATATTTTAAACAAAAACCGAATTCGCTATTTTATTCCGGTTTAATATTACACGTGGTTAAATCCGGTCGGTTTTTCGTCGTTCGCCGTTTTCGACATGTCCGAAATTAACGAACAACGCGTGTGCATTGAGATTTGCTTGAAACTTGGTAAAAAATTAAGCAACGGAAATGATTAAAACCGTACTTGTGGATAATTCATTAAGTAGTTCCTTGAATTTCGAGTGTTTTAAACGTTTCAAGGGCAGTCGCCGGTTAACCGAAGACGATCTACGTTCTGGAAGACCCTCGACGTCGTCCAGAAACGATGGTGTGACGACAATTTGCGAATAAAAAAAATGCGAAATGGCCGCCGATTAACCGTGTGTGAATTAACAAAGCGAATCTCAATCGAGTCATGTCATGCAATTTTACAGGAAAATGTACAGCTGCCAAATTCGTTCCGCATTTGTTCACCGCGAAAATGCACCGGCACATTTAGCGCTTTCGATTCGTGAATTTTTGGCCGATAAAAAAATTGCTGTGGTCCTGCAGCCTCTCCCGGTTCTCCTGATCGGGCACCGTGTGATTTTTTTTTCTTTTCCCCAATACTAAAACCTGCGCTCAAAGGACACCGATTTCAAGATGATGTAGAGGAAATTAAAGCGGACGCGGCAACAGAACTCGTAGCTTTAACATTGGAACGGTTCCAAAGGACTATTGAAAAAACGACAAGATCGCCGGGATCACTGCATATCTGTCCGGAGGGGAGTATTTCGAAGGAGATATCATTAAATTATATGTAACTTCATTGATGTAATTGTTAAATATAAAATCCTGGTACTTTTTGAACAGACCTCGTATATATATAAATATTACACTGAAGCTCCGCTCAGAACCGTTTTTTTTTTTTTTTTTTTTTTTTTAAAGTAGTCGTATATCATTTCATTCGTATTCAATACATCCACCAAGAGAGTAATCTATCGGACGAGCGACGGTGCCGTCACCAATACCGACACCAGCCGTGCGAAATTCGCCCTTTCGTTTAAGCATGAAAACCGCTTAATACCAAAAATGTCAATGATTCGTATAAAAAAAAAAAACAAAAAAACCGTCGGCATCGTCTCGTGCCGTTTTTTTTCGTATATCCTACGCCCGGCGATCCATTGCCCACGACTTCCCGTATGCAAATACATACATACACACATATATATATATATATATATGTATATTTACCCGTCATCTACCGGGATTTCACGGGGGATTATTTACCCGAACGGCGTTCGATCCGTCGTCTTGGGGGAGTTTTTACACGGCGGCGAACACATAGGTAGGAGGTACCCACTAGTAATAATAACGCCGTACGTTTATGCGTGCGGTGCCCGCGAAATAATATACGGATAAACGTCTGTGCGCGTCTCCATTTCGAGATTGAAATCGAAACCCGGCGGATTATGGTCTTTTGACTGCGGTGCGCGAGCGCAAACGCACGCGGGATTTCTACACGGGCCCCGTCAGTCACCGGACGGCGGAATAGGTCTCGGTACGGGCCGGGTGCGAGACCCGGAAACGCCGTTAAGACATTCCGTATGCGACGACGACGACGACGACTTAGACGCCTAGAGGAGCTCGCACTCGGCGTTTCGACACGTCCAAAGAGATACTGTTCGGTTTGTCTTGCCCACAGAAGCGTATTGCGGAAATCTATCTGATGTTCGTCCCGAGATAAACAAATAGTATTATCCGTTTAGTAATTATTATTCGAAATGTGTCACTTAAATATATCGCGCATATTTATTTTTTAATATTGCAGTTTTTAGCAATTGTTTTATTAAAAATTACGATTCATTAAAGTCGAATCAATAACTAAATATTTAAAAAGTATTGGAAAAAAACAACGGTTTCCAATCAGTAGGACGTAAAGTCGTCCGGGATCAATTTTCACAAATAACCTTAGTCATATTAATGGACATTGAACCATTGTGATTTATGAGTTGAGATAAACAAAATTATTTACTAACCTCCCATCCACCATTATATGCAGTCGTTTAGTGCTTAACTTGTTTTATGATTAAATAACAATGTCAATAAAAAAACTTTTATAACATTAACAATTTGACATTTAGTTTATAACATCGTGATATATTAAATATCGAGAAACAAATATTGGATGTTTAAAATGCATACAATATTAAATAGTATACTAAAATAGTATTCTGTAAACTATCGACTTTTCGACTATAGAAATCTTGTTCTTATCAACAGGGCTTGTTACCGATAGCAAATATTTGACAATTTGATGCTTTGAGGAAGTAATTTTTTATTGCCCTCCTCCCCCCCGCCATAAAATTTTCTTAAGAAATTAGTAAAAAACGCGGAAAAAATCGGAATATTTACGCAATAACGTCTTCCGTTAAATTAGACTGTGTTATTTTTTCGCGATTCAATGAAAAATAACGAGCATAGGAAATTATCGTTAGCACGTCCTAGACTCGGTTCAATTTTCAAAATGTTCTAGCGTTTTAGTTATCTTTCGTCGTTTTGGTTTTGTGTAAATAAAAGAAAAATATTTATTTGCATTGCAGATAACACGAACAATTGTAATTCATTTTGTACAGTTATCGACGAATAGTACGGTAATCGAAATAAATTTATCACGTAACGTTTAACCGAAAGTCGAATTTGTTATTTGATTTCACGTTGAAAATATTTACAAAAAAAAAAAAAGAAATAAAAATATCATCTACGATTATTTTTGATTGAATTTTATCGATCGCACCAATTGTATTTGTTAATACCACCGTCCGCGACGTGTGCTCTTGTGTTTTTTTTTTTCCACAATTGCAATTGTGCTTTATTAAATAGTACGAGTTTATTATTATTATTATTATTATTATAAACGTCTGTGCGCGTCTCCATTTCGAGATTGAAATCGATACCCGGCGGATTATGGTCTTTTGAGTGCGGTGTACGAGCGCAAACGCACGCGGGATTTCTACTCGGGTCCCGTCAGTCACCGGACGGCGGAATAGGTCTCGGTACGGGCCGGGTGCGAGACCCGGAAACGCCGTTAAGACATTCCGTATGCGACGACGACGACGACTTAGACGCCTAGAGGAGCTCGCACTCGGCGTTTCGACACGTCCAAAGAGATACTGTTCGGTTTGTCTTGCCCACAGAAGCGTATTGCGGAAATCTATCGAATGTTCGTCCCGAGATAAACGAATAATTTTGTCTGTTTAGTTATTATTATTATTATTATTTAAAATGCCAAACTCGTAATTGCCTAATGAAATCGTTACGGCAAACGGGCGTTTTACAGAATTGTTTTGACCGTTTACGTTTTTATTGGCTCTCCGCTGTAACGTTCTCGGCGACAGACGATTCGAAAAAATTAAAATAATCTTCCATTTCCCCCCTTCCCATCTGAATAGATTACGTTTCTGAGATTGTTTAAATTTGGTTAAATTTATATTTTTTGTCTTTCATCGTTGTATAGACACGTTTTACTTATCCGCGAAAATACGATCATGTATTCACACGAACAACAAATATCGGTAAAATTCAGATTTTTAAATGTACCCCGGGGTGCATTCTCTTAACAAGAGAGATCGATTGCGTGATCGTGAAATTTGTACAAGCACACGTTTACGATGATCGGACAAAATTATACCCTATACAAAGTGATTCACCGTGTTTTTCTTTACTCGTTATATATAAAATATTATAGACAACATCATCAACTAGAGTGTACGTATTCGTTTTCAATTTATTGGGACCACAGGAGACGGTACAGATGTCCAATATTAAAATATTGCCTTTTTATGTTACAGTAGCCTTAGTTTTCGGTTCTTTTTTTTTTTTTTAAACTTGAAGAACCGCGCAGAGAGATTTTGAAAGTGGCGGCGGGTCTACATGGCCTGTATTAAGCCCGACATTTTTTTATTTTTTTCAAAACACCTAATTATGAGTTTTCTCGCTGCCCTGTATTTATTGTTGTTGTTGTTTTTTTTTTTTTTTTTTTTTTTTTTTTAACGTAATGGAAAGTTACCATTGGACGGTCCATCACGGACCAACGTCGTGTTCTTATGAACGATTCGATTTACGACTATATTTTCGGCCGTCAAGTCAAGTCCGAAATTTACCGGGTTTATCGGACAATAAAAACGTGCCGTTTAAAATAATATAAAAATAAAGTAAAAATTCGAATGTACTTTGTGTAAAAAAAAAAAAAATGTTTAACGCCCGGTCGTGTAATCTTATTTTAATATATATATATATATATATTCGGTAAAAGTGCTCAATCGTGTAATACCCGGTGAACACTTGAAATACATCATAATCCTGTATTGACTAAATAATAATAATAAAAAAAAACTGAAATATTTTTACGACGATTATTCGACGTCGATTACCGGTGTCGTCATTAAAAAATCACCGTCGTAAAGGTAAAAAAAAAATAAACGACTAACGTAACATTTGAAACCTACGTTCAGCGATGTGCAATCAACGATAAAACCCAATCGTCTTTGGACGACGAATTTTAAAATAGTGCGTATAAACGCAGTTTTTAAAATAAAAATATTATTTATAACCGCGAACTGGCTACAAACGACGAAAACCGAGCCGAATGGACAGTCGAAAATTATTTCTGAGCATCGGTCGTGAACGTAATTGTACGTTAGTTCATTTTTTAAATATATACAATACATAAAATGATATTACACTTGTAAAGTATATTTGCTGCGCCGTAGACAAGAAAAAAAAAAAAAAAAAAAAATCAACAAATAAAAATCGTCATTACGTTCAAAAGTTATTTAAGGCCATCCGCCGAATGATATTTGAATTTTCATTATATTTCCAACGTTCGGAACTCCGTCTCGTTTCGGACGGTCGATTTCATTTTTTTTTTTTTTAATTTACACTCATTATCGTGCATTTATTATAAACGACCCGCCATCCAATTTTTGACGATTTAGCGTTTTCGCTATCAACGTGCCCGGACAAAAAATTTATTGCCAACGAAAAACGATTCTGAGCGATTAATCATGTTTTGAAATTCGTACGGTATTCATGAAAAGTTACAATTTTAAAAAAAACGAAAGAAAAATATGTTTTAAATTAGCTCGATTTTTTTTATTGATTTCTTTTTTCTCGTCAATTACAATTTACGATGAACTTATAAACATTTTTCGTCAATTTCTGTTCGACCAAAACAGAAAAAAAAAAAAATCTAAAAAATATGCCTATAAACAGTTTAAAAAAAATGGCGAAAATATTTTGAAAATCTGCCCGCGTCTATGTAATAATAATAAAACTTGCGGGTCTTTACGATTGTTTTCAACGGGATACAGCATAACAAGGAAACGGAAGAATAATCGAAAATAACGAAACCGTCGTAAATGTCGTAAATTGTTGAATTTTCCCAACGTTTTTCCCAATTAAACAAACTACAGCGATAATCAAAAAAAAACATGACCTCTCACGCGCCAATTATATCCAAAGTTATTATAGTACAGACGGTACACTCGACAACCGGAACGAGACGTCTGGTAGGAAGGTCGTTTACAGATAGAAAAAAAAAAAAAATATTAATAATAATAAAAAAATAGAAGAAAACACACATTATAGTAAAACCGACTTTGGTACTCTGGTCCGGGACGCATACAATACGCTTATAAACGTCGAATGCTACCGATATTAATGTTGAAATCACAAAATACGTATATTACGCAGCCGGTATTTTACGTCGGCATTTTTTTTTTATTCCGTATACGAATTCGCAAACGCACTAGCGGTGAAACATTGCAGGCGTATTACCCATATAGTTCGTGGGCTAAAAAGTCCCGGGCCTAACACAGATGTCGCTAGTGTTTAGGAATTCACCTCGTACTTAGATGGTACTAACCTGCCAAAGACGTGCGTTATTGTGCTAAGAGCGACGCTACTTTTGTTATTTTCAAAATAATGGATCAAAAACAATTTCGTGTTTTAATTTTACATTGGTTCTCGATGGGAATAAATACCGTTCGAGCGAAGAAATGCCTAGGAAAGTGTTATGCGGACTCCGGTCCATCAGAAACAAAAAAAAATCAAACGTTGGTATGGTGACTTCAAATGTGGTCGTAGGGACACTGTTGATGCAGAACGCGGTGGACGTCCGAATGAGGCGGTAACACCAGAAAACATTGGAAAAATCCACAAAATCGTTTTGAATGATCGCAAAGCGAAGTTGCACAAATTGGCTGACACCGTAAACATATCATCTTCTGATTGATGTTGGCTTTATGATCATTTGTCCGTGAGAAAGCTCTGTTCAAAGTGGGTGCCGCGTTTGCACACTGTCCAGCAAAAACAACAACGTGTTGATGATCCTAAGCACCGTTTGGCCATGTTCAAACGTAATAAACCCTGAATTTTTGCGTCGATATGTCGATGAAACGCGGATCCCATCACTCCGCACCAAAATCAAAACGATCGACTTCTGAGTGGACAGCAACCGGTGAACCCCGTCCAAAGCGCCCGAAAGGGACAAGCAAGGTAAAATATTCATCGACTACTTTGAAAAGGAAAATACCATTCAACAGTGAATCCCCTTGTATAGCGTTATCGGCATGATTGAAGGCCGAAATTGCAACAAAAAAAAAAGACCGGATATGGCTAAGAAAAACAATTTTGTTTCGTCAAGACAACGCACCGTGTCACAAGTCAAAAAAAAAAAAAATCAACGCAAAACTACATGAATTAAAAATCGAATTGTTTTCGCGTCCACCGTATTCATCAGATTTGGTTGCCGGCGACTACTGACTGGGTTCGCAGATCTCAAAAAAAAAAAAATGCTCGCCGGTAAGGAATTTCGCTCGTCTGATGAGGTCATCAGTGGAAACTGAGGCCTGTTTTGATGCAAAAGAAAAATCGTTCCACAAGAACGGTATTGAAATGTTAGAGAGGTGTCGGAACGTTGTTGTGTTGCTCTCGATGGAGATTATTGTTGACGAATAAAGCGAATTTTTAATGAATGAACCGTGGCGTTTTCTATGTTAGGCCCGTGACTTTCAAGCCCGTGTGTTAGTATTTTAATGACCGTGTAATATTATTATTCATTATTTTGTATTTTAATTTACGTATGAATTTTATATATATATTTTGAAATATTAAAACGATTCCATAGGGTAGGATTGTGATTGGATACACGGTAAAACGGTCTCTCTAAGTTAAATTCTCTAGGATTTATGGGCATTTGAAGATTTGATTAGGGGAGTTGAAATTTTCATATTCCTCTTCGGTCTTATTCGTCGTTCCCGGATTTATAAGACGTTCATTTCTAGGATTTTTAAATTTGGTAATAATTTCAAAAATCCATATCTCGTGTCCAATTGAAAATTTTTCTGGCATGTCGGATGTGAAAATACTCAGTAGGCTTAGGGCTATCTTATTTTTGGGGTTTCACGGACAAAGGGTAGTTTCCACTCGTATCATTTATATCCTAAAGTATTGTGGTCGTATGGATTTTTGTTATTGAAATTCAAATAGGGTCGGATTGTGATTCGATACGTGGTCAAACGGTCTCTCTAAGTGAAAGTTTTCTTTGTTAGCCCCGGGACTTTTAAGCCCGCGTGTTTAGTATTTTGTTGACCGTGTAATATTATTATTCATTATTTTCTATAATCGTATACTTATGAATTTAATATATATTTTCGTAAATATCAAAACGTTTCGATATCAAAAAAAAACGTTATTGTGTTGTACGGACTAATTGTTCGGTTTATTCGGCCCGACCGTTCGGCGATCGGGCAAACGGGTCTGGGTGACGACGCGTCCGCGTCGAGCGGGGACGCGCGCGTTTTGTGCGGGACAAGAAAAAAAAAAAAAAAAAAAAAATGTAATAAGATAATAAATAAACGTATTGTGTCCGCGTTCGGATGTCGGCGATCGGATTGTCGGGCCCGGCAATTTTCAGCCCGTGCGGTTTGTAAATGCGAGCGGCCCGAATAATATTACTCCAACGGGTTCCTCCTCTTCCCGGCCCACAGCCTTGCCGCGAATTAAGTAAATACCTATAGTCGTCTGGTGAATCGTCAAGCGTATTACTATACCGTATACCGTATGATAATAATAATTAATAACAATATACCATAATGATATTGTTCCGATAATTCCGGCCGCCCGCTCGTTTAATACCATATTAATGCCCGAAATCCGCGCCGCGCGTGGACTTACTAAAATTGTAATCATTACCGTACGTATAGTACGCAGTCTCATACTTATAATTCCATTGTAATCCCGTTTTAAATTCAATAACCTGGTACTCGAAACTCCTCTCGGCGTATAATTACGTATCCGCCGCTGTCGATAGCCGTAGCTTTTTATAGGGCGAAAAAGAATGAAATTGAGAGAGAGAGAGAGAGAGAGAGAGAAAAAAAAAATAAAGACTTATATATTTCGTAACAAGAGTGTACCGGTGGTACTGTTTGTACGCGGAAAGTCGGATAGCTCGTAGCAAAAATGATAGGTATTAAATTGTTGGTCTGTGTGCAACGATAATCTACGAAAAACGATTCTGAGGGATGTAGTTTGTAGTCGTGATTTTCCATTGTTGCCACGGTAACCCGGAAATCACTTTAAATACAAATAATATATAATAAAACCAGACGTTTCGGGGTGTATTTGCCCGGTTTTTCGTCATTTTTTTTCGCTAGTTTTTTCCACCGTATTAAACAATATCGCGAAACGGCCATACAGGTCGTTTATACAAGAGTACCAACTAGATCAAATTTGCTACCGGAAACAGTAGAACTGTGTATAGATCGGATAAAGTCTTTTGGTAGAAAAATGAATAAACCACACGACCCCCTCGCCCCGCTCTAAATCTAAAATAATATTTAATTTTTGTTTTGTTATATTCTCGTTACACGGATGAGGTCCGGTTTACAGGTTAAAAGTCAAGATAAAACATAATATAGTTAAAAATTGAACAAGACATGGAGTGTGGGAGCATTTGTAAAGAAGTGGAGACCAAGACTGAATGGGACGTGTGAATAAAAGAAACAAAGGAACGTGCACGGCGAAGTGACAGTCTAAAATTAATATTATCGCAAAGCGGAATCGATTAAAGTAAAGGAGTTTCGATGGGAAATGAACGTATTCTTTTTTTTTTTTAATGTGACATAATCTTAAAAGGACGCTCCGCAGCATTCAATGGGTTCCTGTATAGGCATTTTTTTTTACGAAATAATTGAAATTGATTAATCGAATGGAATTTTCGGACAAGAGTACGTCGCGTTCAAGCGGATCAGATTTAGGGTTGCAAAGGCCCCGGGGGCCTAGATATCGGGTAGAGCATTTCAATAGTAAATTTGTATTTAAATTCGCGAGTAAACTTACGGCTGTACAGCGAACACAATAATTTCGAGGGGGCCAATCGTAATAAATTGAATTCGGTGCGGGCCCGCTACTCAAATCTGGCCTCGTCGATAACAGTGAACACACACCGGGGTCAAACATTCGAAATATATCCGTAAAGTGATTGCTGTACCATAGTCGAAACGATCAAACGACAATAATATCTGTCACGAAATTATATTACGCTATCCGTTTTACAGTGTTTGTGCGGTTAAACGAAATTTCCATCGTACTTGGCCGTTTGTAATTTCCGAAATAGCCGTACGTTATGTGTTCAAACGTCCCGAATTCGATTTCTCTCAACGTAACAAATATTTTGTAGATTAGTTTTCACGCAATATCAAAACAGTACGGTATATAATGTTATTTATCTAAATTTATGTAAATTATATAACACGCCGAAATAGTAAATTCGCGAATGTGTAATTTACTTACCATAAGGAGCTTATGAAAAAAAAAAAAAGTTATTTAAAATGTAACTTTATTGTTTATACACATATATTATACCGTTTAATAATCGACGCTTTACTACCGCATGTAAAGAGGGGGGAAAAACAAAAAAAAATTCATAATAAAATTGTTTGTATTATAATTTATATCTCTCCAAAGGTAACACGTTTTTTTTTTTTATAAATTATTATTGAAATTATTTTAGATGATTGTTAGAAAAAAAAAAAAAAAAAAAACCAGCAGGCATAATACATTTTAAACACTATATTTTATTAGTTTTTAATCGCGTCGGCGGACCGGTCGAGATAAGTCTGTCGGCAAGACGGGCCGGATGCATCGTTAACATTATATGCCCCTCAAAACAGTGTCATTTTACATTCAATTTACATTTTTGTTTAAATCGCATTAAAACGAGCTTTCGCGCCGAAGTTGATTTATTGCTAATGGCGTTTTTTTTTCGTCTTCTTAAATTTATTATTATTATTATCGTCACATTATTGTCATTATTATTATTATTATTATTATTATTTTATACGCATTCTGTTTGCTTAATGGTTCTCGGATGCACTGCACCGCATCGTCGTTCTTTATCGCCTCCATTTTTAATGATAATAGAAGTAGTCAATTTAACCGGTCTATAAAAAAAAAAAAAAAAAAAAGGAAGAAAGAAATAAAGTAAATAAATAAAAGGAAAACGCGAGGGGTGAACGCGATTAGAAGTTTACGGAGTAGTGCTGATAAGCCAGAGCGCTGACAGTGATAAAGTGGTTTCGAGTGATTTATCAAGGATCCGAATTAATTAACGGTATACCGCCCTATCGATTAGCACCGCCGTCGTCGTCGGCGACAAGGAGGCCTCCTCCTCTTCTACACCCGGATCAAGACGGCCGTGTAATAATCCATACAAATACTTTTACTCGTTATATATTTCAAAATGTACCGACTGCCAGGCGCGAGTCCCGGGTGTTACGACGCGTTTTACGATCCGGACCATTCGGATGCGCCTCCGACCCGTGTGTTGTAGGGCCCGTACGCGGTCGGTTTTTTTGTTATGATTGTCGCTCTTATGGACGTGGTCGACCGTTCGATAATCCTTCGCGTTTAGGCCGAAGACCTCCTCAAGGACCAGAAGGATTACCTCCTGGTAACCACCTAGACTGGCCGGTATGGAAGACCGCTGAACGGACTGCGCGTTGGTGTAGGACGGACAAAAGAAAATACGAGAAACTATGGGAATATGGAGATCAAAGACATAACTGTGGACATATGTGGACAAGAGCAGACAACGTCACACCTACTTGTGTGCCCACGAGGGCCAAGCCCGTGTACACAAGAGGACCTTATGATAAGCAACAAGAAGGCGGTAAATACAGCCGGATACCGGACAAAAGAAGAAAAAAATATAATTAGTATGCAATGTACATATGCAATACTTGTTACCATTACAATAAGAATGTTGTTCATATTTTACTTATTTGATATTATTTATTTAGTTTTGTTTTATAAATTACATGTTTATTTTAATTTTAAATATATGATGAAAGAAAAAAAATATAAAAAAAAAAACGTAAATGGCGTTAAATGTGTAAAACGTATTTACGTTTTTACAATTCGAATAATGTCACACATATTACACTGTAATTTTTTTAATATATATTTCGGGCCTTGCAAAAAAAAAAAAAAAAATACAATTTTTCTAACTAATTTTATAATGTATAAAAAATTACCTTTGGATTTAATATTAAGATTTAAAACAAACAAATGGCCAGTACAGGTCAGACCGAAATTTTGGATTTTAAAGCATAAATTTTCTGATTTCAGAATCCGAAAATCATTTTTTTTTTTTTTTTTTTTGGATTTATTGGATTATTGGACCATCCGGATTTACGCGATATCAATAATTCGTAGTGATCACCTAACCAACTATAAAACTACCCTCTAAATAGAAATATACAAATAAACGTACAATTTTTTACATATACACGGAACACGTACATGGAATATTTATACACATTTTTATTGGTACAGACGTAGATTGCCCGTTAAATCGTTATCACTAGACTTTTTGGTATTATTTTATTACCTGTAGCCAACAGCCGTGACGAAAATACTACCGCTAAAAAATTCCAACGCCCCCCCCCCTTCGTATACGCCACTGATTTAGGCATATGTATTTTTTTTTTTTTTTTTTTTTTTGGGAGGTGATGGAGAAGTAGAGAAATGCAAATTTATTGACTCATAAATATCCGCTTTCGTAAAAATTAGTACAAGAAGGTTCCGGTTACCGCAAGTGTTAAATCACACGATTTAATCATGAAATTTGTTCGAACCGTAAAACGGTAAAAAAAAAAAAAAAGTTCCGTTTAGGGTAATTTTAGAGATAAAACACAGACAATTTGTGGATGACAACGTTTTAAAGACATCGCGGCTGCTTCAAATTGTCCGTACATATTCGACTCTGTACGAAAAATCGTATTTTAACATTTTTTTTTGTTTTCTTTTTTTTTTAAAATATAAACAATTAAAACAAAAGACGCAGAACTTTTAAAAACTCGGCGATTATAACTATTTTAAACAATTGCGTTTTTATTCCGTTTTGTGTGGGATAAATCTCTTTGATTTTTTTCACGAAAAAACTGTTCGAACATTTTTTTTTTTTTTTTTTTGCATTGTTCAACATTAATAATTCGCTCAAACACCATTATAAAAATATCGAAAATACGTTATTTTGATTTTTTATAATAAGTGCTTGGAGTGAAAAACAAATGAAATTCCGCATTGATAATATTTTCTCCGATTCCTACACAATTTTTACCAGGCTCAAAAAAAAAAAAATAATAATAATATTCATAAATTCGAGACGTAAAAAACACGGACGGTTGTAATTTAATTCGTAGCGACACATTAATTATAACATTCAAATTTAAGTCTGTCGACACGTGTTTGGCCGAAATTCGCCCGAAATCGTCATTCCCACGGAATCGTTAAAGGCGTTTACAGTATTTGAAGTTAAAATAATATTTGTACGTAAATTTGCAAACGTTAATTATTTACGGATAAAAAAAATTCGGTTTTTTTCGATTGAAAAACTAATCGGCACGTTTACGCGGATAGCCGACGGCGCATCGAAACGTCTGCAATGGAAAAAAAAATATTATTTTTTTCCCGCGGATAACTAACGGCCGTTTTTAATATTTTTTTTTTGTTTTTCTCTCTGTATAACTTCTGTTATATACCTAAAATAACATTTCGGACGGACACTTGACCGACGACAACCGGCCGCGTATGCAAATAAATAACGCGTAATCGCGTAAAAACGGGGTAGGAGAAAAATCAAAAAAAAAAATGATTTTTTTTTTTTTTACGGTTGTTAAACGTTTCGCGTACCTCGGTCGGCGGCGGCGGCGGATAGGAAACGCCGGGGGTTAGGTACGCAACGGAACGCGTATTTTTTCGTTTATTCGCCGAATCCGATATATTTACCGTTATCGTTATCCACTGCCGCGAAAATCGCTCTGTAGTCGATACTAGGCGATAGCGATAGCGATAATTGCCATCGTTACGGGAAAACGGTTTTCCGTTTTTGTCGCGGATATATATATATATATTCGTCTGTTCGGCGATAATGACAACTAACAACAACTAACCGCCCCCTCTGGCCCGACGGCGCCGTTTTCAACGGGACAGACGACGCATATTTACAGCGCGACGGTGCTGGCGCGTAACGAGACGACCGTTTGTCGTTTTATACGCATACCATATAGATATATTCCGGCGACGAGCTCCTTTGTGCCGTTAAAAACACAATAAAATAATAATAATAAACCTCCGCGTTCTAAATACCGCCGAAAAAGGCCCGCCGCGGGGGGTTTGCCCGTCACTCGTGTGAATATTTTCAGTCGTTATTGTGTGTATTCGATGCTTTTCGAGTGTTTTTTTTTCGCGCGGATAATAATATTAACTGTGCCCAACTGTCACGTAGCCCACCCCCCCCCCCCGTTAAAATTATACACAGGGTGCCGCAGACCGGTAACTGACGAGTTTAATGACGTCATTAGCCTGTGATAAGACAAGAGCCCCGGGCCTTAATAAGCGGCCGTACATTTTCAATTGTACGGTAATGACGTTTTTATTCGTAACCGTGGTCGACGGACATCGTGTACAATCGTCGTGCGTGCGTATTACGAAAGTATTAATCGTTCTGTGATCTAGCGATCACAAAGGGCTTTTCGTATACACTCGATCCGTTCGTTCTGCTAACACTTGGAAACGGAGCTCCCAGAACGGTAAGAACCCCCTGAAAATGGGCAGTTGGTAGGAGGACTTTCTTGAGGACGAGGACAGGACCGTCACTATCACGTCCGCTCGTTATGTTGTCATGTTGGAAACTTATCTGCGGCATAGGTTGGAGGTTATGGAGGCTGAAGAACACGATTTGGGAGATGTATGGTTTCAGCAAGACGGAGCGCACACAGGCTAGAATTTCACTTGCTGTCTTGCGACAAATGTTCCCGGATCGTCTACAACAGTGTATCAATGCGGGACGGCCGCCAATCTTGGAGATATAATTTTCAAAAAATAATTTTTAAAAATGGGATTGAATACTGATTTAAATAAAAAAAGAACCTTTTCTCTAAGTTTTACAGTTCGTTATTAATAGCCCACCAAAACTCGTCAGTCGGCTCTGCCGCACCCTGTATATATATATATATATATATATATATATAGGTTATTATTTTAAATATTGCGAAAAAAAAACTAGAGTGATCAGTCGGTTTTTCGAACACAACTAAAACAGACGATACATACGCGGTGAAATTAATTTCGATGACGAGTAAGACGCGGAAATTCAGTGAGAAACGGATCGTTGTCCAAAGTTGGACAAGTGTGTACCGCAATTAATTCGCTTCTAGTGATGGGCACATAAAAATCCGGACGACACGGATTATCCGGGCAATTCGAATTTCGCGGATTCGGAAACGCCCGTTGCAATACAAATAAAAACCAAAAAATAAAAAAAAATTATTATTATTCGCATAAATAGGAAATCGATAAATCACCGTTAATCGGACTTATTCGGATAAGAATTCAATTCAAATCCCGATTCGCATGTCCGTCCCACGACTGGTTCACCCCCGTAAGTTATCGCCGGGCGCCGCTTATGCAAACGACACCGTGTGTATGACACGTTCAATTTTATTATATTTTTTTTATACGCGATATTCGCGAATTTTCATTGATATCGCGGTGTAGTTGTCATTCTATCGTCCGTACGAATAAGATACACACGGCCACTGTTACAGCATAATATTATCAAAACGCCTTTTCTGTATTTGACATTTATGCTGCGGCCATAATCCGAAAGTTATACCGAAGAAAGCTACCGCAAGTACGGTGGCGAAATGACCACTTCACTCTTAGCGCTTGATCCTGCGCGGTAGAGCCTCGTAATATTATTCGAATGTATCAAAGCCAAAGCGTAAACCCCCGGAAATAAAATTTGCCACCTCGACAATATTTAGACCAATGTTACCCGGGGAAGGGGGGCGGGGGGTGGCAATACGCGAATTTTGAACGAACGATTAAATTCTGTATGCCTGCCTATAAATGTATGGAAAAAAATAATTTATTTTACCGATTAATATTCCGGTAAATTTCAAATGAGTATAAAAAACAGCCGTCGTACACGATAGTTAAAGTATGTGAATTCGATTAACCGCGGTTTGAAATTACTATCGAAATTTAAAAAATAATAATAATTATGATTTTTTTAATGTTGTAACAGAAATTGTACTACAGATCGTTGTCGGATCGACGGGTTTTTTTGCTGCAACGGCACATTTGGACTCGACACGGCCCGATCCCCCCCCCCCCCGTGGGAAATTGTTAATCTGGTATTAGCAGAGATTCGGCCGAACCTTCGGTTATTTGCACATCTTTAACAATTTACTTAATACTAAAATATAGTTGTAAAATTTTTACTAATTCGCGTGTGTTCACAATCTACTTATTTGTCGTGGATTCTTTTAATGAGTTCATAACAAATGTATTAAAATTCTCCAGCACCGCCTTCGGGCTTTGACAAAACAATTTTCAACAAACAATGGGCTAAACGGTTGTCCGGCGCGGAAACTGGATTTGGTGTTTTGAATGCGACAGATAAAAAAAAATACTTACATTTATCAGAACGCCGTTACCGTCGTCGCGTTTTATTGTTGTGTCGGCGTGAAAACTGTTTTGACGTTAAAGGTCCGTACGACGGCCGAACGCGGTCCCGTACGATACCACAATTACTGTTTTTAATTTTTGATAAAAAAAACCCACTTACAACCCGGTCGGGGAATAAAAAACGCACGGATTACGACACGCTCCTGTCGGCTGTCGGTGAACAACTGAAGAGCGATATTTAAAATTCAATTTTCACGACCCGTTACGTCGTACGAAGTGATAACGGCTGTTTGATTATTGGCCGATTATTCGACCAATCGGATCGTCGGACACGCGTGATACGTCCGTATTAAACTGTTGTTAAACCGCGGTATAATTTTTACGATTTGTCGAAATGTACAATTCGAACATACTATTAAAATACGCCTTACTTATAAAAATATATGTATTTATTTCTATTTGATACCTTTATACGTGCATATTACAAACCGAACGAATATGATTTTTTTGCTATATATACACCTACGTATACTTCAACGCCCGAACAAAATATCTCCTTTTTTTCCCTTTTTTTTTTTTTTTAATTCGACAATATAAACGAATAATATTTTTATATACACGGAATTGTAATTTTTTATTTTTGAAAATAATATACAATCTGTATCAACGTGACACAATACGAATACGAGCTAGGTTTAATGTAGATAAAAGAAGAGCGTGAGAAAAAGCAGCCACCAATTGATGACACTTTCTATTTTTATTATTTTATTATTTATTTTTCTATTTAGAGATGTGTTTCGATTTTGTAAAATGTCCCGGCACCGCTAACGCTTCAACCGTCTAGGTGGACTACCGGGTATTGAAATGGAGGATAAGTTTTTTTTATTAGAGGGTGACCATGTGACCAACTAGACGAAGAATTTTACATATTGTTTATGTTTTGCATTATATAACGTCCGTACAAAAGGTACCAGGACAAATGTTGTTACGGCTAATCTACACACGATAACGTTTCAAAATGTAAAAAGATGTATACCCCGCGAGTAGGTGGATATTTTAAACCAATCCCGAAGTCGCTATCTTATCTCAGTTTAATATTACACGTGGTTAAATCCAGACAGTTTTTTTCGTTCGCCGTTTTTCGACATGTCCGAAATTAACGAACAACGCGTGTGCAACAAGTTTTACTAGACAACTTGGTAAAAATGATCTCACAGAAATGATTAAAACCGCTTTTGGGGTTGATTCATTAAGTGGTTCCGTGAATTTTGAGTGTTTTAAACGTTTCAAGGGTAGATGCCGGTTAACTGAAGACGATCTACGTTCTGGAAGACCCTCGACGTCGTCCAGAAACGATGGTGTGGCGACTATTTGCGAATAAAAAAAATGCGAAATGGCCGCCGATTAACCGGTCGTGAGTTAATAAAGGGAATCTCTATTGTGCCTTGTCTTGCAATTTTACAGGAAAATGTACAGATGAGAAGGTTCGCACTGTCGATTCGTGATTTTTGGCTGACAAAAAAATGTTCCGTGTGATATTTTTCTATTCCCAAGACTAAAATCTGCGCTTAAAGGACACCGATTTCGAGACGTAGAGGAAATTAAAGCGAACGCGGCAACAGAACTTGAATGGCTTTAATTTTGAAACGGTTCCAAAGGACTTTTGAAAAACCGGCAAGATCGCCGGGATCGCTGCACGATCTGTCCGGAGGGCAGTGTTTCGAAGGAGATATCTTTAAAATAATATGTAACTTCGTTTGTGTAATTGTTAAATACCAAATCCTGGTACTTTTTGTACGGACCTCGTAAAATGTCTTCCCGCCCGCCGAACGCGAACCGTTCCGCGTATTTTAATTCTCCAAATTGCAGTTGGCGGTGGGGTTGGGGGGGGGGAGCGAAAGAAAAAAATAGTAATAAAAAAAAAAAAAAAAAAAAACCCCGAATCATATTGTCAACACTTTTGTCGCCTATAAAGCGTATATGTATAGGGAAGGAACAAAAAAAAAAAAAAAAACCACAGCGTCGGTTGTTTGTCGAAGTCATTACACGGAAATACCGCAGTCGCGGACACGACGAATGATGCTATTCCTAACGAAAACACAACTACCGAAATATAAAAAGTCACGCACTATATATTATCATTATTATTTTATCGATCGGACGTTTTCGCAGAACGTTTTTACCATTTTTATTCGCAGTCGGGTTCTTATTATGCTGCCACGGTCGGTCCGGGCTCGGCGGCGGTATTTTAATTTTTTTTTTTTTTTTTTTAAATTAAACACTAATAAAATAACTGCAATTTAATTTACATATAACGCAAATAACGAAGTAAAAAAAAAAAAAAAAAAAAATATTCGAGAAAACGCTAATAAAAAAAAAAAAATAAATAAATAAAACGGTATTGCGCAATTTTTTAATGCTGCAGTTACGCTGCAATGGAAATAATAATAATTTACTTCTAACGATATAACCGGACGGTATTATAATAATAACATAATTACAATTTTTTTTATTTATTAAGAACATAATCGCATTGATATTGTTTAGAGCTAATAATGGGCTAGTTTTTTTTTTTTTTTTTTGTTTCGTTTCTTTACAAGCGAGTACACCTATAGTTTAATAATTTTATTAAACGTTAATGTAAACTAATATGCCTGGTTATTAAAAAAAAAAAAAAAATGCGCTGGTAACCACAACGCTATTTAATGCCGCGGATGAAATCGTTTTATTCCAGATACGAAAAATGATTAAAGACCGTAGAATCGGTATTTTACGCGTAAACCGTAGTCGGTTGTTTTTGATTTTTAAAAAAAAAAAAAAAAAATTTGAAGAAAAAACCCAGGAAAACCAGTAAAATATTAAACCACGACTATTATGTATGTTTGAAAAGTGAACAAAAAAAATGTTCAGTCCGTTATTAGAATTAAGACGGTAAAACAACAATTTATACATTCAAAATGAAGAATACATCTGGAAATGGACGTTTTGGCATTACAAACGATATAACAATATATAAATTTAGTTTCTTTTCAACATTTTTTTTTAAAAAAAATAGGGATGAATATTTTATTACCGGAACATAATCAAATCGATGACGGGTCATTTACATATATTATTTTGTTCAAATAATTGTACTATTATACATAAAACAGGAGAAAACAAAATGTGAATTTGAATTTTTCTATTGCAATTTCACGAAAAAAAACTCGTATTGTATATACGTTTAGAGAATTCCGACGTTTCGGAATCACCGAAATTAAAACGACGGTAGAATAAATCGGAATGACACGAGCGCGCGCGCGCGCGTTACCACATTTTCAGACAGGTCATCGTTTTGAAAATGTAAAACTAACAGCTTTTTATTGTTTTCGTTTAATCGTCGGGAGTATATCAAAATTATCGCGGAAAATCGGGCCGCGTATCAATGGAAGTAGAAATCGTATTGTTTAAACGTTTATATATATATATATCCAGAGGGTATCACCAACGGAAATCGGTGAACAAATGTTTAACGAACACGGAAATCTATTGTGGTAACCCCCATAAAATCGTGGAAATCTTTTGGGGATCATTGAAAAAGTCCGCTTAATAATTTGAAATCTATTTTACAACGTGTACGTAAAAGTAAACACGCTATAATTCAATCTGATTACTGACTGTACGGGACAGATGCACGAGGGATTCAACGATAATATTGTTAATAATTACATCAAATTGTTACAGTCTTCTCGCTCAAGTAATACACGAGACGACACCTTAAACGGTACCGTTACACATCAAATATAAAAATAAAAAAGTCGCGGACGCTACATACACTGGGTGGGTTCATTGTTGTAGTTGGAATGGCGAGATACTTAACGGAATTCAATATATCTTGCAACGATAAATCACTGCAAACCAAATACGATACTGCACAAAGTTCGCTTAGACATACCGCGATATTTACGATTTTCGGCGAAATTTCATCTTTAAATTCGTATAAAAATAAACAACTACTATTACTGTGTTAAATTTTCAATCGATTCTGCTCTGCCAAAACAATTTCATCTACATAACACAAAATAAAAACTGAAATATAGCCATGAAATACTCGAAAATCGTCAGAATTGTTTGAAAAATTGTCCACGTCTAGAAATGGCTAATATTAATATTCTGTATGAATTTCCGGTATCTATATTTATAACCGAATTAAAACAAAAAAATCGAAAATAAATACACTGTATTATTAATAAAAATAAATAAATTGTCGTACATTTTTTTTTGTTTTTCTTACATTTTTCCCCATTTATTAAGAAAACTACAACGAATAAATGACGTATCAAAAAAATGACTTCCTCCACAATGTACTAACTAGATTCAAATCACTATCAGAAAATATACTAATCTTGAAAATCAGAGCAAGACATTTCCTGTTGGATAAGTTGTTTACAACGGTATTTCCATCAGAATCTAAATCGTAAATGTTTTTTTTTTGACTGTCATTTGGTAAATGCTCCGGTAGTCATGGAAATCGTAAAAATATGTTCGAAATCTCGGTAATCGTTGGGTTTTACATTACAATTACAGTCCTTGTACAGATTTCAGTGTCTGGATTTCCAGTGCACGGTAAAAAAAAAAAAAAAACGTTGCACACGGTCGTGCGGCAATTCGCTGGCACTACAGTAATCGAATTCGAACGGGTTCCTGCATGCAGGATTAATGGAAAATTATTCAAACGCTGGCGAACGATTTACGAATTGAGTAACATTTCGCCAGCGTAAATATAGATCGCGAATTCACGCACATTCGACGGATTTCCGTGCGAAATGCGATGTTCAGGAAGTCCATCGACGACCTAATATTATAATGTTACACCATAACGTGGCCGTGACATCTCTAAAATACATGCCGGCAGTTTGTATATTGTATATGCGCGTATACCGTCGAAATATTACTCAATTGTTGTGATTATATTATAAACGAGTACCGCGGGTCTCGCCATATATACGTAATATACCCGGCCGGCGTGATTTGGTTAATTTTTCGGCGGCAGGGGGGCTGTTGAAAATCATACGAATCCGTTTTTAGAAATTATTTACCGATAAAAAAAAAAAAAAAAACAACAAAAAATCGTTCAACTTACTTTTTTCCAAATGACAATGTCAACGCTTGACTAGTAATTTTACATTTAAAACTCAGATACACAGTGTACTAGACAAGTTTATGATTATTGCATGACTTAATAATGAATATTAACATTCGTTTAAAATATTACCTTCTTATATTGTTATAACGGTCAACATTAGTCAATTGATTATTTATTAATCGAAACGAGAAACTTTAGTCGATTAATAAAAAAAAAAAAAAGAAAAAAAAAGATCCAACCGCCTCTTCTACAAACTTAGCCGGTCGACAACTTCGGCAAAGTAATTGTAATATATCAATAATGGATAATTCGCTAAGCTGATAAACCGTAAACTAAGTTTAAAAATATATCTCGAAAGTGTCGTCGGATCGAAAAAACAAATTTTCACTTTTGCTGTTTGGAAATAAATATTTGAATATGCATGAGTAGTATATTTTTTTATTTTTTTAAATTCGGGAGTGGAGGGGTATCTAAACATGGAGAACAACACGCCACAGTATACATAACGTATACAATCCATTTGCATATGAACGATTTGAACGAATTCATAAAAGATCATGTCCGGTATACTGCAGATTTAACAATTATAATAATATTTTTAGTGAAAATCCCGAGGAAGTTTGAATGTTAAACGCTTATACAAAAAAAAATTACCGACATAACGTCAATAACAAATTTTTTTTTTTCTTTTCGTTATCATTCGGTACAACTTACGATGAACCTTAGGTCAAATGTTCGTGCATTTTTGCGGGGCCGACCGAATTGCAATTCGCATAAAACCGTAAAAAAATCAAACATTTTCAAACATCAATCAATAAGCCCAAAACGTCCAGAAAATTTCGACAGTTGCACCACGTCTGCAAAGTGCTAATATAAGTATCCGGTAAACATTTCACGATTAGTTGATTAATTATCACTGATGTTTGCGGATGATACAACAATTATAACCCAAAGCAACTCCCTAGAATCTTCAATTCAAAATCTTCAAACTGCTCTAAACACAGTGACACCACCTGGTTCATAACATGGAAACTAAACCTCAATCCAACAAAAAGTGCAGCAAAAATATTTTCTTTAAAACGATACGAAGATCCCCAACTCGTTTATATTGATGACCAACCAATACAATGGAACAAGAAAGATGACTCTGTCAAGTACCTTGGAGTGTTCTTAGACGAAAAACTGACATGGAAAATTCATATAAACAAAAAACTCTCTCAAGGCTATGCAAGAATGAACATCCTTTATTCTCTAGCTAACTTCAAATCAACCCTCCAAATGAAATCGTCCATCTTACTGTACACCTCAATAATCCGGCCATTAATCACTTATGCCTGCCCAATATGGGCGGCAGCTTCCTCAACAAAAATCAAAAAAAATCCAAATCCTTCAAAACAAATTTTTGAGAATATGTCTCAAAGCCCCATGGTTCATGAGAAATAAACAAATTCACAATGTCACAGGAATTCCTCTTCTCCAAGATTGGATAAAAATACAATTCAAAAACTTTCACGCAAATCTCAATACATCCGACGGTGCACGGTTCTACAACCTTGGAAACAAAACAAAAAATCGGCGTCTTTAAAACCACGTCTACCTCAAGATCTTCTTCTATCACAATCAAGCGAAGACGAAGACCAAATTTAAATTATCATTATCATTAAAAATAAATATTAACTAACATTAGCATGTATACTTCATTGTCACTATGTCACTAACTAATAATATTAATAATTCATAATTTGTCATTTGTAAATATAACCCGTTAATAAACTTGTAATAGCACTATAATATGCTGAAACATTTTAAATCTAATAAATAAAAAAAAATTATCACTGAGTTAAAACAAAAATACCGAAACGAAATTAACAGAAACCGTTATTGAGTTTTATTTTTCTCGGTTATTTTCAATTTTATAAGAAAAGTATAAAAAAAAAAAAAAAAACCCCACAAAACTGATCTCGTATACGCGAAACAAAACAAAACGTTTGCCAGAAACTAGCCCCGATTGTGTTGATGATTGAAGCAAGACTTCTGGTCAAAAAGTTTAACTACAAACAGGAAAAAAAAATTGCATACATCATAGTAAAACCATTAGATTTTTCGCTCAGATTAGGTTGGGATTGGTTATTGTAAACATATGTTTAGTATTTTTTTTTTCTATGGGCCGCAGTACCCCTGAAATTTTGGGCTCGTGGTGCCCCCGGGGCATCGAGGTGCACAGTTTGCGAACCACTGCTATATGTCGGTATTGATAGTACTCTATGTATTGATTACCGTTATCACGATTTTATTTATGCTAATCGATATAAAAAAAAACCGAAAACGTTTTAGTTTAATCTAGTAAATAATAATCAAAATAATAATAATAATAATAACTATAATAAAGTGTTTACGGGCGTGTGAAATTCGTTTATACACCTGGACGAGGTTTTAATAAGCCGAGTGTAATAAAATTTAAACGAAAAAAATTGTATAGAAACCTATTCGCACCGTAATATATTTTGTATATCTAGACAACATTTATAGGCTAGGTAAATATAGAGTTAATAAATTACCAACACACCGGGTTTTTTTTTTTTTTTTTAATTGCATATAGGTATTACTGTGTATATTGTATGCGTCCGCGTTATTCGAATTTTCTTTTACCCAGTTTTATAAAATTTATTATTTTTTTTTTTTCGACGCGCAATAACGCGACTATTTTTTTTTTTTTTTTTTTTTTTTTTTTAAACATCTACCGTACCGTGCAATTTGTATGAAATTACCGCGGACAGACGGCGTCGTTCGAATAATACAATCGCTCTGTTAAAGAAAATAACGCGTCTAATAAAACTAAGTTACATCGTTTCACTTGATTAACGATAGAACGCCGTGATTCTGTAAAAAAAAATATACGTATATACACGTATATCAATAAACACACGAATAAAATAATATGGAATTTCAAAAGAGAACCGTAAAACGAACGACTGAAGAGTACAGACGCGTACAGACTCGTTGATGCAACGTCGTCTATATACGAAATACAATTATGTATTTCTCGTCGACAAAAAAAAAAAAAAAAAAAAAATAGTAAAAAAAAGCTACAAAAAGCCCAATTAAAATAATACAGATAATCGTATTTGAAATTCGACTGACAACGATTCAGTCGTAGTGAACATTGGAAGACAATATGTGGACCCTGTAATACGTGGTCGGCCGAACAGAGAGCGATGGGGGACCTGCGCCCGTTCGTCAGTTTTGTTTATCATGCGAAAACACGACTCGTTATGCCTAAGGGGGTAATCATTGCACACAGGTGAGAAACCAATTTTAAAATGCACGAAAACTTCGAAAAATTAAAAATATACGGTTTGAGTACGGACAACGATAATACTTATATACGATAACAAAGCGATGGGAAAAAATAAAAAAATGATTAACATAAAAAAAAAAAGATTAAAAATCAGCCGAGAAAAAGCTACAATTTCTTTAAGTAATAATATACGACGTTTTATCTAATCGTAATCGATGCATTTAATACTTCCATATCTGTATATATAAAAAGACTTGTCCTGGGTGATTCATCATCGCCTAGCCGGAACTGCCGAAGCTATGGATATGAAATTTTCAGTAAATGTACTTATTACTATGTATAGGCACACTAAGAAAGGATTTTTCGAAATTCGCATTTTAAAGGGTTAGTTATACCTAGGGGTACAAGAGCTGATGAAGTAAAGTCATGTCTAAAAGCTTCGTATTTGTAGCCACATATCCAGAAAGTTGCAATTCATAAAAATATGAGGGTTCATGTGAAAGGTGACACATCTGCTGGGATTTTCGCTGAGATGTTACTTAAAATAGGAGACGGAAATTTCCCTTCATTGGAAGGTGAGATCACTATTCCCTAAAATTTGTGTATAGTTGTTAGCTCTTTATCAGAACTAACTTCCAGAATTTACCCAGATATAATAAATATCAAGATGAAACCCATCGAATGGTTGTGCGAGCGAGCCATCTTAACTCCAAAGAACGACAAGGCAGCCGAAATCAATGAAATTCTACTAAAGGCATTTAATGAAAAAGCTGTTGAATATAAATCTTTTGATTCGGTGATCCAATCAGATGATGCTGTCCATTACCCTTTAGAATTTCTTAATACTCTGAATCCTTCTAGTCTTCCATCACATAAACTTATCCTTAACATTGGAGCACCTATAATGTTACTAAGAAATCTTAAACCACCTAAATTGTGTAATGGAACTAGATTGCAAGTTAAAGCTCTGCACAAAAATGTAATAGAAGCTATAGTTATCACTGGGTGTGCTAGAGGAGATATAGTTTTAATCCTAATTATCTAATTTAATCTAATTATAGGAGGTATATTTTATTTCAACATTTTGTCGATTAGAATTGTATCTTACAATTTGTCTTCAAAATATTAAAATAATTTTTTGCTGACTTCTGATTGTTACAATACATGGGCAACCTAGGATAAACTAAAAGCAGCCTGTAATAAATACAAAAACTGATAAAATAAAAGTTATAGTAGGTTACACAAAAAAACTGTACACGGGCGAAGCCGGGTTATTCAGCTAGTATACATATATATATAAATGTATATCCAATTGATTCAGCGGGGCTTGAATTTGAAGAAGAAAAAAAAAAATTTCGTTTTACAACTTTTGCGTTTAACGTTATTTTAAAGCAAAACGTAAATAATATTAACCTTTCGTTATTCTAACCCGCGTATGTCTGTGCATTTCATTAGATCGGGAGATCTAATTGACTTTTAAAAAAATTCTCGAATGAAACTCTCTAAGAACTCGCGACAAATAATCGATACCATTAGGCACACCATCGGGATAAAAATAACGCGTGTATATATATTACCAATAAATTAAAATAATCGTAACATCGTGGTGTGTTTTACCGTAATTTATATATATATATATAGTTCAGCGATTCTGATTGGGGTTCCTGAAATGTGAATTAGTTAGGATTAAAGAATACGCGTATTTATGTACAGACGATACAGATTTAAAAATTAAATAAAACCAATACTTTGGCAAATCTTGAAATTCGCAAAATCGCGTATAAGTCATACTAAAATAACGTAATATTTACGTTAACATTAACGTTTTATCATCGCTTATTGTTTTACGATTTTTTTCGTTTACTGTTTTTTTTTTTTTTTTTTTTTAAATTTATTGGTTTACCGTTATCCGTTGTCAATTCCAATCGTTTTCTGACAAGTATAACGTTATAAAAACCTATTCGAACCCCGAATTGAGTTGAATTTTTTGCTTCCAAATACATATAGAAGACTGTACGGATTTATTAGGGTTGTAAAAATGATATTTGTATAATGTTTTGGTTTTTTTTTTTTTTTTTTTTTTTATTGGATTATTCTACGCGTTATTCATTTGTGATAAAAAATTGCGATTTCTTTTTTTTTTCAACTGATAACTTTTTCATAGAGTATTAAAAAACACGAGAAATATTCTTAAATATTTGTTGGATTTATATTAATCATATAACTACGTTTAGTAAAAAAAAAAGAAAAAAACTTACTTCGGCCGGAAACGAATTGCCGTGGATTTTGTGTTCGGACCCGAGGTTATTGTCGGTGCCGAAGTGTATGTAAAACTCTTGGAATTGATAACGATAAGTCAGCGGACCTTCGGTGATGTTCAGCACGTACTTGGAGTCTTTGTCGACCCTGAACACCAATGACTGTCCGGTGTTCTCGATTGTTCCGCTCACCTATTTATCGTACAACGGAACATAATGGAAATTCGACGTGCAACACTAATAAAAATGTATCGACATTGTTTTTTTTTTATTTTTTTTTTTTTTTTTTTTAATTTAACGTGAAAACAACATTTGTGTTTAAATACGATCGTTGTTATTTATTTAAGCGTACTGCGGCGCTACACTGTACGGTAGAAAAATAATACACACGTCGAATAGAACAAAATTAATATAGTCGGTCGAGCTATACGTATATATATATATATATACTATATATTTATATATATATATATACCTACGCACTACTGACATATTGCTTTCCGTTTCGAAATGCATTTTTCATAAAAAAAAAAAAAAAAAAAAAAAATAATATATATAATAATAATAGGTGAATGTGTTATACGAGTATAATATATATATATATAACGTATATATGTATATTATGAAATGTGTACATCTTGAAAATCCTGATTCTAGACAGATTTTTATTATTTTTCTGCCAATCCCCCTATATACGACTATATATATTATTATACGCGTAATACTCGGATATTATAAATAATAAAAAAAAAAAATAAATAAATTCCTCGGCCGAATACGATATTGCTATTAAATTGAACGGGATAGCTCTATATGCATAGATATTAAAAAAAAAAAAAAAAAAACCCCATCCCCCCGCATCAGTATTTATATATATATATAATATTATTATGTTCTACTACGCGTTTTAGGCGTATGTATTTACTTTGTCTTTGTCGATGTGTAGGTTCTTCAAGAACGGGTCGAACAACAGCTTATCCGGATCGATATCGATCGGCGACTGGCGTTTGCCGATCGAGCATAGCTTCCACAGCGGGTTCAAAACACCCCAATATTTCGGCCCTGCAAAATAACCGCGTACGTTGTATAAAAAAAAAAAAAAATTATAATATCCGATACGCGATATCCGTTACAATACGGTTCACGGTAGGCCCGGGTAATGTCAAGTAATATATATATATATATATATATACATTTAAATTCGAATATTCGAATAACCACGTGTTTTAAACACTCGGCGTGTTGCGTTTCGAATATTTGTCCGATAGTATTTCCATTTGAAATCGAATACCCGTTACCTATTTTATTATAAATATTTATGTAATTTATCGGCGTATTGTGTTGCCGTGTTATTTCAAATTGAACCGCATCGCGTTACCGACATTATGTCGAAACTTAATAAAATACATTCGAAATGTTGTTGACTTGCGCCGATATTTAAACAACCGTCTGTTTCCCAAATGCAGCAAATACGCATTATACAAAAAAAAAAAATACTACACTGCAAAGTATCGTGTGTGCATTCGTACTATAAAAAAAAAAAAAATACTTATTATTAATTATCTTTTTACAAGTCCGGTGTATGGCCACAGCTTATCGACTGTACTCATACGCGTGAATTCCATCTGAAACTAATAATTATGTATGCAAAAAAAATAATAAATGCATTTTCGCGTGCACGGCGTTGTCCTATGAAAAAAAAAATATACACTGTAAATAATCCGGAAAATTCGGAAACGCCACCGTCTTTTACTTAATTTTATCAAATGCGTTTTATCAACCGAAGTAATTTTGTAAAATTGCGTTTTACTAGGTTTTGCGTGATTTCTGAACAAATTTCAAAAATAAACGATAATCGCGCAGATAACGAAACCAACATGTAAATCTATTTGAAAATTAATCGTAATACTTTTGTGTCGATATATATATTCATTTTTTTTTTGTTTTTTCTTCAAAAATGATACGCAACCCCCTCGAGTGCATAAAAATACTCTTTGGAATGTTCATTCGTCATTTCATCGGCTTCGGTCGATTATTTTGTTGTATTATTTTACTAATATCGATGTTATTTTCGGATTTAATATGATCCGTTCGCGAAAGTCTATCGAATCGCGCTGCAGAATTGGCCGGGTTCTGCACTGGTGGTACACAACGTACCGAACAAATTTACACGAATATTACGTAATTGACGTGTACAATACAAGTTAATTTGTTCAAGGTAATTTATCAAAAGAAAAGACAGAACGCGAAACAAACGAAACGAGAAGAAAAAAAACAAACCACCAAAATGATGTTATAAAGTAAGACTGATATTGTTTTATTTTATAAAAATATCGCATAAAAAAAAAAAAAAAAAAACACATTAATTTTCATAAAATAATTTATAAACACTAAATACGCACTTATATATTGTATGAAAATGCATTAAACATATATATATATATATATATATTAAATGTTTATAATAATAAAAAAAAAAATAATAAAAAATTCTATGCCGCACTTATAGGTTAACCGTCAAAAAGCCCGTCTCCGTGTCGGATAGAAACAAAAGCCTAATATAGTTATATATTATTTTATTAAAATTGCACGTCAACGTTAATTCGTGTTGATATTTTTTAATATATATTGCTCTCGTCCTTTGGGCAAAGGGCTAATATAATTTTTATCGCTACGCGAAACACGATCCAATGTTCGTTGAAATATATACGTGGGCGATATACATTCGATACTATTTATGCAATAATAATACGAGTGGTACGATATTACTACGGTTATCTGTACGAGCGGTTTTAAACACTGTAGATAATACAATTATTGTATCCGATATGACCGAGTTAATAAATAAAAAACTTAAAAAAAAAAAAAAACGCCCCCGTTGTCGGGAATCCAGAAAAACGTTTCAAATAATGTACCGCCGGGCGGGAAATCCGTATTGTTCAAGGTACGCGATACGAACGGTTCGGAGCATAATTTTACTAAACGAAAAAAAAATGGAAAATGTGGAAAATATTGAGAAATTCAAAAGAAAAAAAAAATGATTTATGGAAAGTAAAAACAACAATCGGATAGAAATGTATCGTCTCCGCGGTAAGTCAAAGTAATTTTTAACGTTACGCATATGGGTTTTGGATCGTTCGCCGTCGTTAGAAACGGTGTTAAACAAATTCGACATTTGCCCGGTATCGTATAATGATTACCGAATTAATTTCGGGGTTTTTTTTTTTTTTTTGCTTTATTTAAGATCGTTTTAAAATACGTTCAACCCCACTCCTTGTAGAATATTAACTTTTGATTTTGAGATTCAAACGTGAATAAAGGGGATGGATCCGGGATTCGGATAAATAATAAAAATCTATGTTCGTGAGGGGATGGCAGGGGATGGGCGAGACGGTAATTTTATTTTAAAATCTACGTACAAATAAGATAAGGCGAAGAGGAAAAAATATATATATATATATATATATACAGGGTGGGGCGTGGTTACTTCCTTATCTAAAATTCTCGAAACTGAGCGGCTATTAATATGTAGAGCTTTGGTTTATGGCTTGTGCGAAAGCATGTCATCTAAGGTTTTTGGTATAATTAGTTCAGTTAGAAACCATTTCAATATCGCACCTGCTGGTCGCGTGCCCGATCGGAAATCGATTTGTTTGTGCAGAAGAAACATAAGGGACCTTCCAGAGCCGTCAGGACGCCCGAAAACATCGAAAGGGTAAGGGCGGCGATTTTACCGAATCCCCTAGGCGGTCTGCACACAATCATTCCGGCTGCTTTAGGGATGTCTAGTCGCACAGCGAGACGAATTCTTCACGAGGAACTTAATTTTCACGCATACAAATTGGCGGTGGTGCAACAACTTTGCATCCACGCGATTATGTCGCGCGAAAAAATGCACGTGAAGCCCTCCTCGAAAACCTGCCTCAGGACCCTGCACTTTAGTTTTCTTTCGTGTCTCGTGCACATTTCCGGGATGTGTGAACAAACAAATTGGAGCGATATTGGGGCCCACCCCCCCTTCACTAACCCTTCATGAGCAGCCTCTGCATACAGAACGCGTGTCTGCTTGTTGGGCAATATCCAGAATCGGCATTATTGGCCCGTAGTTCTTTGATGAGAACGAAAGAGCAGTCAATTCTGAACGTTTTATGTCACCACGATTGTCGATTTTTTTTCTGCCCAAACATAAAGAAACGAATGTAGGGGAAGTGTAAAAAAACAGGACGGAGCCACGGCTCACGCGGCAAGAATGTCAACGAATATCTTGCTCGAACACTTCCCCGACCGGCTCGTCTCTCTTAGAGGCGGATCTTCAGTGGCCAGCACGACCGCCAGATTTAGCACCATGCGATTTTTTTCCTGCGGGGCCACCTTAAATCGTCAGTATACACGGATCGTCCAAAGATCCTCCGTCGTGTCAAAAACGATATTTGTGCTGCTATTGCTTTGAAAGAGTGGACAGAAATTTCAAATTCCGACCGTCTCGGCGCATTGACGAGAACGGCGGCCAACCTCCGGGGAGTAGCGTTTAAAACCGAATAAAATAAAACCTAAAATGTACCCGTATACGAGGTGTGACAATAAAATAACGAGACTTTCTAAATATAACCTAAACTATTAACGTTATCTATAAAACGATTATTGAAATATGATTAGAAAACACTTATCTAAAAGTACTATGAACACTGATGGCATCGATTCATTTTCTTATACGTTAGTAGCCTTGTTATTAGTGCGAGTTCGACTATACTGCCGAAAAATGTTAGATATAAAAATCGAACAACATGTGTTAACATTAAATTTCTTGTTAAATTAAAAAAAACTGCCGCGGAATCGTTTCGTATGTTATGTGAAGTTTATGGTGAAGAATGTTTATCAAGAGCTCGTGTTTTTGAATGGCACAAACGGTTTTGTAGTGGAAGGGAGGACGTCGAAGACGATGATCGTTCTGGACGTCCTACCACGTCTTCAACAAACGAAAACGTTGAAAAAATCGACAAAATTAATTAATCAATATTATTATAAAGAGGTATTTATTAAATTAAGAGAACGTGTCAGAAAGAAGCGACCAGATCTATGGAAAAATAGCTGGGTTCTTCACCAAGACAATTCTCCAGCTCACAGTGCATTTTCAATTCAACGTTTTTTAACTGAAAAAAAAATGTCTGTACTTCAACATCCCCCGTACTCGCCAGACCTTGCTCCTTGTGACTTCTTCTTATTTCTTTTCCCATTTTCAAACAGTTGATGACGTAAAAATGAAAACGGCAGAACTTCTAAAAGGGCTGAATGAAAGCAATTGGCAACACTGTTTTCAAGAATGGCAGCGACGTATGCAACAGTGTATTGATGCTGAGGCAAGGTACTTTGAAGGTGATAATCATTAAATTATAACATTTTTAAAATAAACAACTTTTATTCAAAAAGTCTCGTTATTTTAATGTCATACCTCGTAGACAGAAAGAAAAAAAACTGATTAAATCAATATTGCCAATACTATGGTTTTTTTTTTTTTTTTAAATACGGAAGTAACCGCGATCTGACTGGCCGGCGGCGGCGGCGGCGGTTTCCAATCCAATCGTTATTCATAAAATTATGTATTAATGAAACCGCAATAGAGTAATGGTATAACTGACCGTATTAGACGCGACGTAATTGGACATTGCACTCCCATTTGACCCATTGAATAATAATAATACCGTCGGCGGTGGTCCCCTGTCTTCTGTAACGCATTAATAAACCGCGGGTACTTATTAACGGGCGGGTTCTCGATGCACGCGAATTTTACCCACCCGACGAATATCAACGATTAATTTTATTTCGTTTGGAACGCGCGCACGCGTTGTTGACGATGACTTTTTTTTTTCGCTTTTTTTTGACATGTATATGTCTTATGGCTGGGGGTCGTTCTGTTAATTTGTCCGACACCGAGAATGTTACCGTGTTAACAAGCTCAAAATCGTCATTCCGATAACCGAACCGCCTGTATTGACGAATTTCCCGTCGCTGACAACGAATTCAATTTTCGTTTTATCCAAAACAAATTCGGTGTTTCCTGCGCTGTTCGCGATCGCCTTTGGTTCGAGAAAGATATGGAAAGCACGTTCCCCAGGAAGCCGTAGATTTTTTGCTCGAAAAATACCCAGACTTAGATTCTCATAATATGAGCGTGTGCAATACTTTTTATAAAACCTCTACTTCGCGCAATTCAACTTGTATCGACGCCGTATTTTATCGACACATCGAGAAGCTTGAAACTCTTGAGTACGTTTCATATTTCAGTACACACCGTCCTTTATTATCCATCACTAAACGTATTGTAAATGACGATTCTGTAGTTTAAATTAAAAATTTAAATAAAAATTTAGAATAATGTATACTCAATAAAAATAATTGCCGTCTTTGAAACTTGTTTATTTTTTACACGTGTTAAAAAAGTTACCTACAGTTTAATCTTCGTCTCCTCGTATCTAATACCAAATTGACATCGACATTCTTATGTCAACTATATTCAGTAGAAACAAGGCATATACATATACCGACGTATCTGTACGAAGTGTAGATACTCTTAGTTTTTTTTCCATTTAAATTACCCCGATATTACCCGTGTGTTTGTATTGAATTTATCATGATTTCTTTATTTTTTTTTTTTTTTATTAATAATGCATACATTTTAAAAAAAAAGAAAAAGAAAACGAATAATCTAAATATAATACGTCGATATTGCGACCGCAGCGTAGCATGCGGTTGATCTACTCGTTTTAGGACTTTATTCGCGATTTTGACACTTCAATGATAATAATTTTCAAAATTATCATATTGGTGGTCTAAACAATAACTCTCACGAAAAATGATATTTAGGCGTAACTATTGATCTTATTTCGATGTTTAGTAGTTTGTAAGGGATACAATATACAAAATAGGAGGTGATTGGAAACAAAATATATATTATATATTATGTATACATTATTTTAATAAATAAATATTATTAGTATTTGGTATTTATCTTGAAATTGTAGAAATATTTTTACAAACTATCAAGGCCGTAAAGTTGATGATTAAGATAACTTTGGGTTTATTTGTTTAAAACCGGTTAAAAAAAAAATATACATATACATGTACCGATGTATCTGTATTTAGTGTAGATACTCTTAGTTTTTTATTTTTTTTTTTTATATATATATATATATATATATATTAAAAATAAAAATAAATACAAATGTATTGCCGCGGTATAGTGTGCCTTATAAACGGGGGATAACCCGATGACGAAACCGCTTTAATGCAACACTTAGGCCGGCCGCACACCAAAAGAGCAAAACTGCATTAAACAGTGTTAGGCTGACCCTAATACGGGGTTTTTTTTTTTTTTTTTTTTTAAATGGAACATAGGGAATTACGTTGTACACGCGCATTGACAAGACAAAAAACGAAACGAAAACCTTTTTTTTTGCTTTAAACACCATCGGTCATGGCTAATACTGTCTGAAGTGTTTACGTTTTTCTTTAGTCGTGAATAGACAACGTGTAATCATTTTTATTTTGTATTTTATTTGTATTTCCTTGCGTTCAAATTTAATTTAAAAAAAAAAAAATACTATTACTAACAATAGTAATTATTGACAAAACAGTAACAATTGTTGATTTTTTATTTAATATGTATTATACAATTTAACATTTATAGTTTAAACATCAAAATTAAAATATTATCCATACAAAGTATACCTGTATAATATTTTACCTAAGTGTAAGTAAAAGCCTTTCTTCTGGAGAAATACTTCTACTGAAATGAGTGTCTTCTTTTCTAATTTCCTCTCCTATTTTCTGTACGATAAAATCAAAAGTTGCAATATTAACACACGCGTACAGTTGTTGAATTTTTTTTCATCTGATCGTAATTCACATAGGAATGATACAATAACATTTGCGAGCGATACGTTTTTTTGTTTAATGGATGTACCCTGGATTTTTCCTGTTCTTCTAAATCGTGTAAATGGTACCACATACAAATCGCAACCACTTCGTCAGACGACATTTCGGAAACTATATAGATTTATATAATATAGTGTTTGTCTTGTCTTGTCTTGACTAGCTGATATGCGCGTACATAGAACAAATTGTGTTTAGTTGACTAAAACAAAAATGACTAACGATGACTAACACAGTTTTGCTCTTTTGGTGTGCGGCCGGCCTTACGCATATCTTATTCTTAACTGTAGAAGGTTTTTTTTTTTTTTTTTTTTCCCCCGTTTTCATTTCTATTAATATTTTGTAAACCGAATTTCAAATGTACATAATACGTACATTTATATCGTTATAGTTAGGGCTAGGCAAACGATGCACTGGAAACCTGCAGAAACGGCATGGTATAAAGTTACCGATAATGATACAAAAAAAATGCATTTTAAACACGAAAATGCATTTTTTTTTATTTTTTTTTTTTTTTTTACCGAGAAATAACATACTTAATTTTAACACATTTTCGAAAAAATTAATTCTTAATACGCCCGATTACGATTTAATATCTACGTGAAACAATAAATGAAAAACTGTTTTGTTCAATTGATCATATTTCACCGTGTACACGAAATTCCAATAAATTATAAAAAATATAAATTTAATTACGATAAATATCTAGGTTACCTATTAATAAAAGTATATAGTGTAAGTTGTGATTCGTTGAATAAAAAAAAAATGTAAATACAAATATTTGTTTACGAAAGGTCGAATATGCATATAATTAAAAAAAATATGGATTGAAAAACGGCTAAACAACACTAAAGTATCCAAATATGCATAAATTCGTGCAAATCGTAGGAAAATGCAACAAAACTAACGCAATAAAAAACGTTTGTATTTGTACTCTGCGGCGTATGTATCGAATTTTGTTTTTGGTAAGCTGTGCGCTGAAGAGGTAAGAAAAAATACCGAAATGTTACAAAATCCCTAGCCCTAGTTATAATCGTTAAAATTGTTATTACGAGACACTGACTTTGTTGGATTTCCGGCGGGTAGAAAATATTACCCAAAAAAACGAACCAGGAAATATTAAAAATTAATATTTCGTTTGATTGCAAAACGAATATAATATATTAAACAATTCGAAAAAATCGTTTTAATATTTGTATACACACGGATAGAAAAAACTTAAATATCTATTCCAATGATGATAATAATAATAATAGTAAAAATATCGTGTAACGATGAACAATATCGAATGTTAAGTATTCAAAACTAAGATCGTTTGTATTTTTTTTCTTCTTTTTATTCAAATAAATATATATATAATAATTCATTTCAACGGGTTTTTTTGTTTTCGTCGATGAATAAACTCTTACGGCGCGAAACGTGTCAAAATGGCCTATGCAAAAAAAAAAAAAAAAGAAATGTAAACACTATTACTGCGCAATAACGTGTTTATGTATTGTTTTTGTTTTTTTTTTCTTATTATTTTCTGCTTATTTTAACAATAGTAAAAATAATAATATATTACCAGATACGCTTAAAGCTCGTGCCTATTGAACGAAAAAATGTCGGTGATTTCAAGAAAAATATTCTATAAGTAAATCGGCAACATTGGTTGAGGGGCACGGATTTTTAAATAAAAATTCCCATACATTATAAATAGTAAAAAAATAAATTGTTCGCATACAATGTATCGTTATGAATCTCGTAATAATATATTACAATGTGCGTTTATACGTACGCATTGTATCAATTTTAAGTAAGAATACGATTTATCTAAAGTAATACAATCGAAACGTCGTTCTAATTTTATTTGTATTAATTATTCATTTATTTATAAAAAAAATATATCATAAATGTTTTTTTTTTTTGTTTTGTTTTTAAAGAAACAGTTCTAAATCGTATTGGTGTTGTACTTAATTACAATAAACATCAACAGAGTCGTCAAATATTACATTAAAAACAATTCATATAAATGTTCATATTTTTTATTATTTTTATCCTTGTCCTGAAAATATGTCAGCTTAATATTAGGACTTATATACGAATTGGACCGACAGTATTCTTTTTAGAATCGGTCGTGTATATTATAATTATGAACTATTAAACAAAAAAAAAAAACCTAGTGAACAAAAACGTCATAATTTATATGACCGGGACGGTGACCCGGTAAAAGAGAATAAGTCCTATATTAATGATTTTTTGTCATTTATTTATATTTTTTTTTTCTATCGCATATTCTTATAGATCATAATAATCCTCATGGGTTCACGTTAACAAACGATATAAATTGTACGTATCATTTGTGTCATAAAACCTACGGATAAAACGATAATATGTCACCATCGTACAAATAGGTGTACTACATTTTTTTTGAATATTGTAGAGAGTTTTTTTTTTTTTTTAGTTCTCTCAAAATAGGGTTTTTGTACGTATCGTATTACCGATCGTGTACAGAAAGCAAAATAATCGTCGGTTATACGGAGTGATTTATTTTAACTGTAATATACGCTCACCCGCATTGGATATACTCAAATTTTGTTTTTTTTTTTTTAGAAAATTCAGTACATTATATATTACGCGTTCGTAAAGACGTATTGTTTCCCAATTGATTGCAATAATTGCGTAGCGTTTCAATAGTACTTCGGGAGTATGTGCACATTTGTTTTTTTTTTTCAAACGAAAACAAAATTTATTTTTTTACGCAAATAATTATCGCCGGGATAATACCGAGACCCTATATATCTGTGTCCGCAATAACGGTAAATGGCCGTAACGCAAAACGGCCACAAACAACGGTCTCGCGGACGGAACGGGGAACCGACAATCGGAACAAATCATAAGGAAGGTATATGCGGATCGTAAAGAATCGCAAAGGGTTCCGGAAGACTGAAATACCGACTTCCTTTACCGCGAGCATTCGGAGAGTGGGCTGGCCTCGACGGTAATATAACGGTCCGCGAGCAAACCGATTTTCGAACGACCGGCGGCTCTACGTAAAAACGCGATATGAAAAACCTCGTCGTCGAAAAATCGTTTTGTCCCGGAACGGCCAGTGCCCGGACGCACACAAGTGACATGTACCTAGATAGCGGATAAACGATACTTGTTCAGAAATCGTCGAAACACAGATAAAGATAAACCATTACATAAGTTTCTCGAATAAGATAATTGATAGGTGGAATTTATCTTCTGTATACAGAAAAAGACTTGTCCTGGGTGATTCATCATCGCCTAGCCGGAACTGCTGAAGCTATGGAGATGAAATTTTCAGTAAACGTACTTATTACTATGTATAGGCGCACCAAGAAAGGATTTTTCGAAAATCGCATTTTAAAGGGTAAAAAGAGCATAAAATAGTGGGTGAGGTTAAGATAACACATTATATTATTAATTTCGACTTTAAAATAGTCTCTAAACGACTCTTAAAAGTGTTGAGTCGTTGCTAGAGTATTTGCTCAAAAAAAAAAAAAAAAATAATAATAATAATTTTTTTCTTTAATTCTTTATTACCGATGACATTACAACGGGGATTAATTAAACGTAAACGGTCGAGATAATTTAATAAACCCAAGGGGTTACGCACACCGCGAACTAGTAATTTCGAATATTTAACTAAAAGTGTAGTACAATACAGTTAGGTTAGGTGTTAAATATTTTCTACTACGTGTAAAACAATATTTAGATTTTTTTTTTTTTTTTATAGGTATATTTTGACCGAGGCAATAGTGCTAAAAAGTGATAAATGTTTTTTTTTTTATCTTGGATAAACTTAGGATAGTTATCACAATGACCATCTAGATAGGATAATAGACGAACAAACATTATCTGGATAAATCTCAACGCCGGAAACGATTATGGTTTTTTTGTAAAACGGCCTACGACGAAAATGAATGGACGCGAATTTATCAATTAGGCAACCGGCATTATCCGTTAAGTTAAAATTTAAATTATACAAATAATGTACGACTTTATTTTTCTCGACAATCGATATCAACCGTCTTGTTCGATTTTATTGAAAAATCATTTCGTCATCGTCACTATATTATTGTACCCTAGCCGGTTGTTGTGTTAAATTTCCGCAACGAGTAAAAATAATACTAAAATCACCCCGAAGAGTAAAGGACGATTTTTTTCGTTTCACGTAAACGCGTTTCCGATAAAATTTCACGATTGTACAGCAGTTGTGATGCAGACGAATTTTACATACCGAGTGTAACGTGAAAGCTATTGCGAGTAGTATTACTATTTTTTTTTTTTTATTTTTTATTCTTCGGAAAACACTTTTTTCGGTTAGTAAAAAAAATACTTCAGATCGTTCGCGTCGTATTTTGAATGATGCGGGTATCTCGCGCCTGCCGCTAAATTATTTGAAACAAAAAAAAAGGAAAATGTCTAAAAAAAATCCCGACGGTTTTTCTATAAAATTAAAAAAAATACCCCGCAACAATTGACGATATCACCGACGGTTTTGTTTTCGTGTAAAACCTCGGCGGGCTCAGAATCGTTTTTCGTATGGAAATAGATTATTAAATAACTCAATATACGTATACCTTTTTGTTTCTCTTTTTCTTTTCTTCTTTTTTTTGTTGGATGGTACCGCAACCTACGAAGGGGGAGGAAATCTACCCGGCAGGGCAATCCTTCCCCCGTAGTAGGCGCACCGTTTATTAATGGAAAACATTTTTAGTTCAATTACTTACTACTTATTACAATTTAATCGAATAATATTTTTATACACGGGAATTTCTTAAATTATGACTACTTGGCTACTTGGCCACAATGCTGGGCCTAACTGCTAGTTTATACATTTATACAATTGGGTTCCGAGCGCCTCCCCGGCGATGGCGCTCTTCCTGCTCTCTCGTCGTTAGGACCGCCTCGATGAAAATGACTTGTGCTCTCCCAGATCGTCCTGTTCTTCGTCATCTCTTTCACCGCCCTATCCGGGGCGAAGGCCCTGCCCGTTTTCGCCTCCAGCTCCCTCGGCTGCCTCCACCAGCGATCGCAGTGCAAGAACGCGCGGTCAGCGTCGTCCACGGCGGCCTGGCAGTGGCGGCACTCCGGGGTGCCCTGCCTCCCAATCCTATGCAGATATTGACCGAAGCAGCCGTCACCTGATAGGGATCGGGCGAGGTGGAAGTCCACGTTTCCGAACCTCCTGGCCACCCAGGGTGCCACCTCCGGGATTAGTCTTCGGGTCCAGGCGCCGGTTCCGGCCCGATCCCACTCCCCTTGTCACTTGCGCCGCGTCTCGGAGTCCATATACCTATACGTATACCCACCGGGAAAACCGCGCACAAGATTGGCCGATGGCGCCCCGCGGAGTGATTTCTAGGGGATGGACAAAACGAAACTCTAAATTAAGGTTCCGAAATCCGTTTATAGCCCCTATAATGTGATTGATTTTACTCGTAAACGAACGTGCGCGAACTTTAGCCGCGATAACACGGACACTGCCGTATTATAAAACCTGCCGCGTCCCACGGCGGTAACCAAACAAAATTGACACGAAAGTGCGATATGGTTTTCGTCGAGCGGAAAAGTAATAAAAAGTTTTGTTTAATTTTTACGGGAAATTCCGAGGCGATCGACCTGGGGCAGGCGGCGGAGAATTTTCGATAATATACAACGGGGGGGGGGGCACTGAAACGGCCGATTTTCTAAGTTAAATTATCGAATAAAAAATGAATTATTAATTTATTATAATGAAGGGGATAACTTATTATTTATTTATTAAAAATCACGTGCTCGAGATGACGGCCACCTCTTCTCGAGCACTCTTGTAGGGTACTTCGTGAATATTTTCCACTACATGGCGGTATCATATTCAAAACGTCTATTGGCGATTTCTTTTGGAATTCTGTTTCCTCAGTTTATCGAATATTTCGAGGATTTTTTAAATGCGTGTAAGTTCAGATTCATTACGGGAGCGGCCCCCGACAGCGGTCAGAAGGTTTTCGGGTGTACGAATCGTTTGGTTTTTTTTTTTTTTGTTTTTATCGTACAGGATTCTTTTATAATGCCGAACCCGTTCCTCGGAAGTCGGTTATCCGTATTTGAATAGCCTTAGCTGACGATACCGAACCGCGGCGTTTACGGTTAAAAATTACCATTAACGCGCCGCCGCATGACAATGGCTCGTGATTTTTTTGGTTTAGAAGAGAGAGAAAAAAAAAAACGGATTTCGTTCCGCGTTGTCTCCGTACAATCGGCAATCATTTATTTTTAATTACTAGTATTAAAATCCGCATTGTACATGCGAAATCCCGGATTGCACGCACAGGTTAACCGTATTGTATACGTACGTAATGACATGTATAGGCCCGCGGACGTATTACAGACGGCATTATGCGACGGGGGCACCACGGCGAATACTCCGCCGGCGGCACCGTGAAATTGAATTGGTCCGTTTAGCCGGCGGCGGGGCTTGCCGGTCCGCGACGCGCCGTCACGTCAAACCTTATCCGGGGTCCCGCGAGCCGGCCGGTCGTATATTGTGTCGTACACGGTCCCGCGATTTATTTCTCCAACGTACGTTTACTATTACTATTACTATTATTATTATTACTATTATTGTTATCGTCGCGAGAATATCCGCAAAACGGTTCGGCCAATAACGCCGAGAATAAATAGTCCGTCAGAAATAACTGCTCAGATTCGAATTACCGAGCGCCAAACATCGATTTTTTTTTTAGAGTATCAAAATTTATAAATAAAATTAAAAAACCATAAAGAAACGTAGACGAACGCGTGGAACAAGAACGAAATCAATCCTGGATTATTATAGAGGTATGCGCAATAGAACGGTAAGGGCGAGAAAAACCAAAAAAAAAAGCGCAATTGAGCGATATAGAATCGGAATGAGGTATTGAACCAATAGAAAAACGTACCGTTTTCTATGCGGGGTGTAAATTAATTTTCAATTGAACAAGATTGTTAAACGAGACAAGATGTCATAGACTCGAGAAACATTCAATCTTCAAGTATCTAATAAATATAATTCGTTTAGTTATATACTGACGAGTTAAATGACGTCATTAGCCTGTGATAAGATAAGAGCAGGGCCTTAATAAGTGCCAGTACATTTTCAATTGTACGGTAATGCCGTTTTTATTCGTAATCGTGGTCGATGGACAGGTGTTGTACATCGTGATTTCGTCGTGCGTGCTTATTATGAAAATAATCGTTCTGTGATCGCTAAACAAAGAGCTTTTCGTATACACTTCGGCGGCATGAGTACGGACAAGATAATGTGTGGTTTCAACAAGATTGTTAGGACCGCACACACAGCTCATCGGTCGCTCAGCATTTTGCGAATAATGTCTCCGGGGCATATTGTCTCTTGACGTGGTGACATTTAGGTGGCCACGTCGTTCGCCAGATTTGAGCCCATGCGATTCTTTTACCTTCGAGGCTGTCTCAAAAGCCAAGTGTACCAACATCGTCCCCGAACCGTGGAAGCCCCGGAGGAGGTAATTACTCAGGGAGTCCGCCCGAAATGACCTGTAGAGTTGTAGATGGCTACCGAAAAAGGCTCAATCAAGTGTACTGAAAACGAGGGACCGCCACTTGAGTGATCAAATTTTTTTTTTTTGAAAAAAATGCCATTATATTATACAATTTACAAATAACACATACTTTTTGATATTCGACTTGGTTCGGTATTTATACGTTTCACAAATCAGGGAGGTTTTTCTAAAGTACCCTGTATAATAATAATATAATAATCATAATAACAATATGCAATGATAATATATGTACGTACACGGCCTGAATAGTGATTTTGACTGCTAGTGATGCGACATAAATCCGGATTATCCGACAATCTAATAGATCCGGATTTCGTAACGCGAACCATTTATTGTTTTTTTTGTTTCGAATTCCAAAATCCGGAAGTTTTGTATTTTTACGAGTAAAATATCGTTTGCCCGGTCAGCTAACATTATATTATATAAATCAGAGTGTATAAAATGTACGATTTTTTTTTTTTTTTGTATTGTAAAAACGTAATTAATGCTATTAACAGTAAGATAATAGTAATTGTTTCACGAAAAATAAATTTAAGAATGTAAAATCACAATTTTAGAAAGCGAAATTTGATTTCAGATAAAAATCCGGATTTACAATAAATGTCGGAATCCAAAAATCCGGATTTTTACCATCATTTATTTTAACTCGTCAAAATCCAAATTTTTCCCTTTACCGAAATTGCATTGGTTTGATTGAAATTTAGGGTCGTTCGCCCTCACGTTGGTAGTAAAATATTACGGACAAGACTTACATGAACAACCGTTTTTTCAGCAGGGTTGCCACCTGTATTTTTTTTCAATGTAAATTTGAAATTTGTTTTTGATTTGTATACTTTATACATTACGTACGGTTTCGATTAACGTACGCTGAAATACTTTTCAATTATTTTTTAGACATTTATTTTATTTAGTTTTTAACAATTGAAAACCTCGTTATAAATGTGTTTGTTATTAAAAAAAAAAAAAACACAAAAATTCGGATTTTAACAATTAAATTGTGTTATGCATATTATTGTTAATCTATATATTATATTTATGTTGGCAGAATCGAATATACGAAAGGTGAATAAGCGTCTGTAGATAATTACAATAGTCGATTACAATTTAAAATGACTGAAAAAAGTCGATATATTATTTCAGATGTTTACGGTTAATATTTACCGGATGATAACGAAAAAAAAAAAAAAAAAAAAAAAAATACAATATCATTGTCGCGTAGATATTCCCGTTCTGGTGTGCTGATTTCGTCCCGTTATAAAATAGGAAAATAGGATAAGGAAAATTAAATACCTTCGCGACGCACCGGACTGTAGACGAAATTCGCAATTAGAGATCGACCCTAACGATTGGATCGAGATTTCTAGTGGACACGAATGATGTTATTGTTCACAGACAAAAAAACGACACAGTAAAACTTATTCATAGCACAAAATCTAAAAAAAAAAAAAAAATGTACAGATATGTACGCGATGACACTTTTATAATACGGCCACGATAGATAATTTTACGTCTCCCGGCGACGTATATATAATATATATATATATATAATCGGAACCGGGAGGACGGAGGATTATACCCTCTGGATAAAGTTTTATATTTTTCCAGTATGCCATTTCAGAAAAAGTTACAAAGTCGGATGAAAACGATACGTTTGTACGCGCGGTTTTACCCGTATTCACTTGACATTTTTAATTTAAAAAAAATCGTATAAACGCATAGCTTTCGTATTGTTCGTATCCCTCTACGGTTCATAAATTTGAATACGCGTTCCGGTGTAATTCGTTTTAAATAATTGCTAGACCGAGCTCCGCTCAGAATCGTTTTTCGGCAGCAACGGTTTATCGTTCCGCGTACAAATACGTGCAAATTAAATAACTCTACGCGGATCCTACCTGTTCAACTCATCACCCACGACAGTGGTACACCCGGTTTTTTTTTTTGTTTTTTTTTTTTTCGAGTCGGCCAAACTGTCAATTTTAGTCGTTCCCCTCACGCCCAACGCAAGCGTATTCGGTACGCCCCCGTGTAAAACAATACATTACGACGGGTCCAATGTAATATTATTATGGTTAGGTTAGGTGGCATTCTCTTGTACAATATTATCCTCCTCGAATGAGTTTATCCGCGTCCGATTACAGATTGGTGGGGGTGGGGGGATACTCTGGAAAACAGCCGACCGGCATGCATAATCCTCTGAGAAAAAAAAAAAAAAAAAAAAAAAAAAGAATAGAGAAAGAGAGAGAAAGAATTCCCGTGGCCCCCGGAACATCCGGAGATTCCGACCAAAAACAAAATGGCGTACAACATATTATTATTATATTATTATATACGATTGTAAAAACGAATCGACGAACGTTTGAGCACGCGGATATAACGGCCGGCGGTCCGTTTGGTATTCTCGGCGGCGGCGGCGGCGTCCCCCGGGGGTTCGTCGATCTTATAAAATAATATATACGCGACTCCGGCGGCGGTAGTACCGTAATCATATTTCGAACCGTGTTTTTTTTTTTTTTTTTTTTTTTGTTTTTAAATGATCCGACGAGTGCGTAACTGGTATATATGCGAAGACCAAAGTTTTGATTTTTTTTTTTGATATCTCTCCGATAAAAAAAAAAAAAAAAAAAATACCTCGTATAATACACGTAATATTATATATTAAATCGTATAAAACGCAGTCGGTCGGAATAATATGGGTCCCGTAAAGTATAAGTGTTTGTCTCGATCGCCGACAAAAATTAAGTGACCGCGGCAGTTGAAGCAGGCGAAAAAAAGAAAAAAAAGATGTTGCTCAACGTTTTTTTTTTTTTTTGTATCCCAGCTTCTACGCTTTCAACTGTACTCAAACAAAAGGACTACCATACAATGTTAACCAACACTTTACTCGTCGAGGATCAGACAGAGAAAATGTGAGTACCCTAATCCGGAAGAATGTCTTGCGGGTTGGTTTACTCAATGTAGGCAAAATAATATTCCGATAGCGGGACCTATTTTAAAAGAAAAAGCTAAGTGGTTTGCTACCAACTTAAGCATCATGCATTTTCAAGCGAGTGATGGTTGGTGGAAAAATTTCCAATCAACACAATTCTGACAATGATGACGAGGTACAGGAGACGGAGGTTCCTGTCATATCGTTTCAAAAGAAGCAAAATATTTCATGTCAGGATTGCGTCAATTTTTTGAGCAATCTAAAATGGACGAAAAAAAAATACGATACAATTTTCAATGCTATCAGTAAGATAGAAAACGCTATGGACCGTTGACTGTGGCCAACAATGTAACACAAAAAAAGATAAGAGATTTCTTTAATGTGTAAAATATATTTATATAATAAATAAATGTCAATTATTAAATGTAATATGTACAATTTTTCATCTATCTTTAAATCGAATTAATTTTTTTCCCCCTCGATTATTCGAACACCATTCGGTAAATCGAAAACTTCTATAAATCGAATTTTTAGCTAGGTCCCCTGAATTTCGAATTATCGAGCGACTACTATATTATACTGTATTATATGTTTAACAGACAAAAAGGTCATGACGTATTCGCGGGGAGGAGGGGGCGAGCTTTCACTGTTTTAGGCGGAAATTTGATAATAAAACGAATAAGGTAGGTTTAACGAAGACAACGATAAATAATTGTAATGATTGCAAAAAAGAAATCCAGAATTCAAAAAAATTCGAAAAGACATAAAAATAAATAGTAGTAGTATGTTGCTTATAAATCGAAAAGGTCAGACATATACTACGTGCCATGGATTTGTGAATTCACTGGTACAGGATATAGATGAGGCTAATTTAATTTATATCCGTACGCAATGAAAATTCCGTTTATTTTTTTGGTTGCCCAAAAACAATTTTATTCGCAAAAAACCTCCCCCAAAAAAAACTAAAAACACCATGAATGTTTCAAATAGCTATAAATAGCCAAAAAAAATATCCTGTATATTTTGAAAATCGGACCACTTTTTAGAAAAACGTAATACAAGTATTTTGTGAAAATGTCAGATCTCTGCAATTATTTCTAACAGTATCGTAACAAAAATAATTCAAAACTGTCATTGCGTTAACACTTTCGTTTATCCCCGATTTTCCTTTATCCTTATTAAGGAAACTATAAAGAAATGTAAAAAACGACCTCTCGATGCGCCTACTACAAAATTCAAAATGAAACAAAAAAGGTATCGTGTCATTTGTTCGATTCGAGCAAGATTTCTGATAGAAAAATTATTCGTAGACGTGGAGCAAAAAAATTGAACAGAATATATCCGAGTAGTACATAATATTGTAAGGGTAACATTTTGAGACTGCCGGTTGAAAACGTTGATTTTTGTTAACTTGTTTATTAGCCACAAACAGGCGCTAAACTTTGGAAGAGTGTCGAAGACAAAAGGGCTATTATATATATAACTCGACTCCTCTGAATTCATACCGCTTTTTTTCTAAACTTTATAGACCGTTATAGCCAATAGAAACTATTTGTTCGATATCGGATAACCTAACAGAAACACGTAAACGTTTGCAGAAAAATCGACGCTTTAAATTGGTTTTTTTTTCCGAATTTCTTCCCGCAAAAAAAAAAAAAAAAAAGAAGAGATTGTATTGTGTCTAACAATACATATATATATATATATATATATATATATATATATATATATATAATCTTTTCCCCGTTTGGACACTTTTAGCGTCTCCCTCTGGACCAAATGAGCTCTAACGCGAGAATTAAAGTGTTTTATATATCGATATATATAGGCGGACCGATAGTGATAAAAGTCTGCAATGAGTTTACAATATGAATTTCGGCACGTTGTTCTGTGACTGGCGTTATGGGTTTGGAAAATCCTGCACACTGTCAAATAAAGTCGGCCGACTTCATAAAGGCGAACATCCTGGAATTTTTGACACACGAACGTTCCGAATTTCAACGCCAGCGGTCGCAATTTGAATGCTAAAATTTAAGGTTAGCCTGACCTGCACTACAATACTGGTAAAAAAAATTATAATATTCGGTTAGGTTATTGCTTAACAAAATAAAAAAAATATATATATAATAGGCTTGACTCTAGTGAACGGAATTTCGCCGATCTTATAATAATAAAAAAAAACCTACATAAATAATGATAAAAGTATACGTCTTTATTAAAATCTGCTGCAGATTTATATAGCAATTATAGTAGTTACATACGTCTTTCGCGGGGCGCTCTTAAGTAAACGTTTCTCGAAAAAAAAAAAAAAAAAAATACATAATAATAATATTATAATAAATACGCATCGGTTTAAAAAAAAAAAAAAAAAAAAAAAAAAAACGAAACAAGAAGAAGAAGTAAAAAAAAAAAAAAACACACAATCACAATTATAATGACAAGTAATAACGGGAAAATATATACCGAAGGGGAATAGTGCAAATTGTACCGACGACAAGGGGCGTTCAAGGAGAAAACTGTAATTATAATATAGCAGCGACCCGCCTGCATAAACCAATCTCGGCAGTACCGTTCATTATATTCGCAAATTAATTAAGACGCGCGCAAATACAAAAATTTAAACATTCTTCGCTATTGTAGTAATCGCCGGGAAATAATTGTGTTTTAACCGACTGCGGAAATTACCGAAAATCCAAAATATGATCTCGCTCACTCTCAAAATGCCCGTTGTGCGCCGGCACTTACTTATTAAGAATTTACGTATATTGTCGTGGACGGTCGCAAACAACGTAACGGAACGTATAAGAGGATAATTAATTTTGCGCCGTAGTATGTTTTTTTTATTAATTTTTTAACCCGTAGTGCGTATTTCCGTTTTGGCCGGTGCCGGCGGTTAATCCCGCGACAATAAATATTATATTTATCGTGACGGGCAAACACCGTGTTATTTGTTTAATACAATATATACGGAACGGCGATGAATCCCAATCATTATTCTACAACAAAAAAAAAAAAAAATAATAATAATAAAATTATTATTGGCGGTTATTACCCGTGACTGTTATTTTGGTAGTATAGTTGAAATTTATAATCGTTTCAATTGAAATGTCAATCACGGTGTGAAAGTAATTTTAATTTTTTAATTTTTTTATCGTTTTTAATTATCATAACAAACACCGGACCTGTAGAAAACAAACATATTTGCGTCATTTCTGATATGGTACGCAATCAAATAATTTTCAAAAAAAAAATAAATATTTATATATATATTATTTTAAATTAAATACTATCGGGATATTTTTTTTTCATCGAAATCCTACTAGACATTTTGATTTGGGGACACATTCGTTTTTTTTTATTATTGTTATTATTTTAAGCTACAGCCCGCCGTCGGTTATTGAATTGTATAACTTGCAATTCGTTATATTTTGTTCCCTAGAAAAATCGCGTTAAAATGCGTTTAAAATTAATTTCTTCTCTTAAGGCTTAAAAAGTGAAAAAAAAAAAGTGAAAATGATTACGGGTTCAAATAAAATTTGTTAAAAAAAAAAAAAAATATTAAACAAATTCTTTCTTCTCTCCGCGAACATTCATCTTACTATATCATCGGTATACAGAATATGAAATTTGTATTTGAACTGATAGCCAGAGTTTACAAAATAAAATACATCATAACCGGGCGAGTTTCTATTAAAAAAAAAAAAACAATGCATAACAAGATTATAAAAACTAAAAAAACATAATTGTCACGACTTTGAATTTATTGTTATTTGTCATAATGAATAATGGTAATTCAGAAATGATGGAAAAAAAAAAAAAAACCTAAAATGTTATAAACAAATTTGAAAATAAAATCATTTGAAATCATTTAACTCCAAGACAATTCGAAAATGTTATACAAATTGAGTGTTTCGACGTACTTTATTGAAACTGTACGTAAAGTATAAAAATGATGGTCAGAGTGCGTTGAGATAAAGTACGGGTGGCGACCCTGCTCGAACGGAGAATACGGTTATTCGTGTGTTTCCTCCATGATATTTCCTACCAATACGAGGTCGGTGAACGGCCTGAACGATAGCCCCAAATGTCCAACACGCAATAAAATCACGGGCAATCCCATGGAATATGATGACTGTGGCAACTGTATACGTATCGAAAATCGTGCCGCGCGCATGTATAGTTAAATGAGGCAATAATAATATTATATACGGTCAAACGGATAATCGTATATGCCAACAGTAAGCTATACAAGAATCACCAGACGCTGCGTTGGTCGTCGTTCTTATCGCAGTGCACTGTTTTAAACCGGCTGCGCGCAGACTATTTCCGACTAGACAAACTCTTATCAGTTTTCCAACAAATCTTTTTTCACAGCGATTACGCGCAAATATTGTTCCGTTTGTTTATAACACACTGCGCTGGGTTTTTTTTTTTTTCGTCGATACTCTCGGGCCCGTGATTACTAGGTGGACCTCTCCGTTAGGTTTTCGATCCGTCGGGTTATGAATCCATTGGCGACGGCACTGCAAATCTGCCTCTGTGGTTTTTCTGCGGATCGGAACGGGGTTTCACACGCGCCCGGACACTGCAATTCTCGCCGGAACTCACCGTCTATCGGATCGAGTTTGGTCGATAAATCGGACCGGGATGCAATTGCAATCAGCCCGAAGCCGACGTTTGTGCGGTGCGACAAGAACGTGACGATAACGGACGAGAATGTGTCTTGTACCGGTGATAAAAAACGTGTACGTTTGCGTCCCGGAGGCGGCCGACCTCTCAATACGTCGCTGGTCGGACGTTTCCCGTCCGCGTAATACGCACGTGCGCGCGCCCGCTCGCCCGAAAAGCACACATATTATAATATATTATATATGAACCGTTCGTTCTGTAAACAGGGCCAGGTCCCCGATCCCCGTTGTACACAAATTCACTTGTTTAATTTCTTGTTAAACGTTAATTAATGCGCCTATACACGTGTACATAAATTCTCAATGAACTCGATTCGCTCGTTGTCGTCGTGACCCGAATATCCGCCGGGCCGTTTTACCGGCAAATGACGTACACGCGCCGCGTGTGTTGGGTTTTTTTTTTTGTTAAACGTATTATAATAATATATAAATTGCGAAATGATCGACTCGAAAGAAATACAAAAAAAAACAAAAAAAAAACCGCTTAAAAACACCGTATTAAAATACATATGGTCATATATAATAGGGTTTAGCTGGGTTATCTAAATATTTAAAAATGTCGTTAAAAATATCCGGAAACGGTGGAAATAATCGAAATATATTACGACACGAGTCGTTTTACGATAAATATTGTTTTTTTTTGTCCGTTGGGCGTATTTCCATGGAATAGTAAACACCGAGAAAAGATTCGTGTTCGACGGACAGTATTCTAAAGGCCAAGACCCGCGTCGTCGTGGTATTTATGTCGGTCGCTTACTGCCTTTTAAGTGGTTGATATGAGGCAAAATCCGTTCGTTGGAAGATTTCTTCAAAGAACAATTTATGCGGTTTTCTTCAGGTTTTTTTTTTACACTCTATGATGTTGGCGATGAACTTATTGTTGCAGACGTCCGATTAGCTTTATTTCTCAATTAATTGTTGGCATTAAAAATTGTTTTTGTCATTTTCGTAGTGCCCAACCGTCCACGTTTCACGCGATCATACAACGGAATACTCCAAACGTATGTTTTTATAAATTTAATATTTGAAGTTATACTCGGATTTGTATTGATGTCTGTATTGTGTCCTAACTTTTTTCGGCAGTTTATTTTGATGTTTGCGTTTCGTCTTATTATTTTGTTCGTACATTTATTGTCATCGAGCATTTGGAATAGCAGAGTTCGTTTGCTCGACGAATCCGTTCGTTGTTGAGCGTTGTTCGCGATTCCGTTGTTAATAACCGGATTAAGTGTAAATTACGAAATCGACTCCCGATCAAATTTTACTCTAAAAAGAATGTGTGTGTGTGGTGTGTGTGTACGTGCTAAAAAAAAAAATTAATAAAATTGCAAAATAAAAACCGTATGGTTCTGTACGACAGGGTGTTAGGGGAAGGGGGTGACCGGAAGGCGGTGTTTACGGCGAAAACAATGTAAACGACTTTCCGATGTCGAATAATATTTATAATTTTTTTAATTTTATTTTTTTTTTTTCGAAAACAACAAAAGAATGGTAAAAAAAAAAAAAAAAACCGACGGCGACGTGTTTTTCCGCCAATAAATACCGCTTCCGGTAGGTGTAATATCGTATATAGTGTATAATGCAAGTGTATTATAGAAAGCAAAAAAAAAAAAAAAAAAATACGTCGTCGGGGGGTAACAAAACGTATTTATACTACGGTCGGAATTGTTCGCGTTTTCGCCCCGGCGAAAATAATAACGGCGCGCGTTCACCGCCTCGTAACTCGTTATAAAAAATAAAAAAAAAAAAGCTGCCGGGGGTTTCGTCGGCCGCGCCGGTGCATTTTCGCTTAACGAATATCGCGCCCGGGAAATATTTGTATTTATAAGTGTACGTTAATATAATCCCGACGCCCGTTTCGGCTCGAAGAAAACGTAAGTATATAATAATAATAAAAAAAAAATAGTAATAATATAATACCGGGATTTTTTTTTTTTTTTTTGTCCTTTCCGGCCGGTCTACAACCCACGGGCCGTCGCCGGCGAGACGACGGCGACGAATAGTTTACGTCGTAAAACCGATACTGTACGATGGTCTAAAACGTTTCGTAAACGACGTGTAGAAAAATTAAATAAATAAATTACGATTTTTCTGTGTATATTTTTTTGGCGTTTTATACGCGCGTTCAGCGTGTTTATTTTGTATTTCGGCAATGCTCGAAATTGCCTAATAACTGATACTGCAATTGCGACGATTTAATTTTACGTCAGTTTTTCGTTACTGCGAGTTATACGATTTAATTCATTTCACTCGGTCCGCGATAAGTGTTCGGTACTTTTTACCATACTAAAACGTTCTCGAAATTAATTAATATTCATTATGTTTTTAAACGATAAAAACACAAATATTTCTTTTCGGGAAACTGTCGCCGGTTGCGTATTAATTATAACACAACTATATATATATATATAAGTGTTAAGCGTTTAACTTCGCCAAAAATACATTATATTAATAATTGTTATAAAGTCTCGCGAATGAGAATTGTTTGTATATATTAATCACTTTTCGGTCACTATTATGGAAATAAAAGTCGCTTTTATCGCTTTTTCAAATAAGTAACAAGGCGACAGTCCTGAATTATATATATATAATAGTTTTTTGTAGCGTATAATGTATTTATCGTAATTTATATCATTTTTTTTTTTTTTTTTTTTAAATACATAGTTTGTATTTTTATCATATGTCGTTATTTTGACAAACTCGGTACATGGTACAAAACTTGAGGAGTTAACAAAATTAACAAATCCAAATCCATCTACTGCATCTTTACCCTTTGCCACAGAGTATGTTCAACACTTTTCCTCAATAACCAACCTCTTCCCCCTGTCCAATACGTTCGCGATCTCGGTATCCTCATCGATCGTTGACTTAACTGGCAACCACACGTAGCCAGTAAAACGCGGTCACTAATTTATCGATTCCGAATCGTTCGTCCACTTTTAACTTCTAAGCACGTCAAGCTCCCGCTTTACAATCTTCTAGATAGACCCATATGGAATTCAGCTATGGCCAAAATATCAAACATCAACCGCATCGGAAAATTTCAATCCAAAACTCTACGTACAATTTCAAAGATCCATTTTACGTCTCAAATCACACTCTTCACGCTGACTTTAAAATACCATACGTTTCTGAAATAGCCAAAAACCACCACAAGCTTAGCTCTCCATAAAAATCCTCTAATCTCCGAATTATCTTCCACCACCACCACCACCACCATCCCGGGCAATCCAACCAAAAGACTCAAAAGACAGTGGTGTCGTGACCTGCTATCCAAACTAACTAATTGTATCACGCTGAAGTACCTCCACTGGGAGGCCTCTGCGATCTGTCATCTCTTATTTATTTATTTATTTCGTTGAATTTCGTCAGTTGTCCTTATTGTTCCATTGCGTTACAGATTGAATAAAAGCTATTTAAAATTTAAAGAAAAAAATAAAAAGAAAAGTTCAATGTATTTTCAGTGCCCGCGTTTCATTTGAAATACACGAAACGGGTGTAGTGGCCTAAAATTACCTATACGTTCCGTGCGAAATCAGTATTATAAATTAATAATATAACGGAATATAAAATAATAGATGAGGTAAATTCGACTTCGGATAGGTCGCATTTTGCAGTGGGGAAAAGTCACGTGGCCGGGCGACAATGCACGTGAATTAACCATAGACGGTAACACTAAATTATGGTATTTATGATATTTCCAGTGACAACGGTTGGTGTTAACGGAATATTGTGCCCGGCCCCTTATCGAGTTTCTGAACACTAACGGAATTACGCCACGGGGTAATTTCCCCCGGAAAATTGATAAAACGCCCCCCCCCCCCACAAGTACAATAATTTCGTTGTTACTGGTGAATAGAAAACAAAAGAAGAAAATAACGAGTACAATATTTTCGTTTTTGACATCGTGTCGTGCCGTGTTTTTTTTTTTTTTTTTTTTGTAAATGTCACCGTCATTAAGATGTTGCAGTGCAGTTCAATTTTCTTAAAATTATCGAACACGAATATCGTATGAAAAAAAAAAAAAAAAAAAATACAGGGGTGCGCGGTTTTCAGAACGTGAGACCAGCATTAAGGTCAGTTACTCTGGCGATTGAATATACGTTAAGTCTGCAAGGTTTCTGCAAGAATTTCAAAAAAAAAAAATCGCCTTTTTTTTATTACATTTTTTATTGTTGAATTAAATGGTTAAGTGGCGGCAAAACCGTTTGTTGTACCGCGGGGCGTTATCCGCGTGGACGCGGCCCGCGGTCGGCGAATAATTATCGGTAATCTATCTAATAACGTCGAATCGTATTACTCCGCCGGGGCTCCGGTATTGCCGATGAAAATTATACGGCCCCGATACGGCGAACGGCCGGGCCGGTCGGCCGGCGCGCCGGTCAATTCGTCGGGCCGACGGGCGTCGGCAAGTCGGGGCGGCGGCGCACGTCTACGCGTGTCCGCGGTGCGCGGTGTCCAACAGCGCGTATTCGCGATATTATTATTACGCACTACGCCGTACGCGACGCAATTAACGGCGCACCGGGACGACCATACAAGAGCACCGGGACCGAGATAGTATCGCGAAAACGATGCGCGGACACGCGCCCGCCGATATTATTAAATCGTTATTAAAATATCCGTCGCACCGAAACGCCGGGATACTAACCACTGCCCCGTTCCCGTCCTTCCCCGTTCCCGTACTTCCCCGTTCCCGTCCTTGCCCGTTCCCGTCATTCCCCGTTCTCGTCCCCCGGGGCCGCGCGCCCGCATACGCGCATAATTATTATTGCAATTATTACGCGTGTAATAACGTCATGGATTCCCCGAGTGTAGTCTCTGTAACGTACACCGAACACTGCGGGACCGTGCCTATTATTAATTATTATTCTAATACACTTATGGCCGATGGCTATCGGATTTTCGTTGACGTGTCGTTGTTATTTTTTTTTTTATTATTATAAGCGAGCGAAAAATAATCAACCAAAGTTCGTTTTACTAAAAAAAAAAAAAAAAACCCCTCGTCACGGTATCCCGTGTCAAAAGAAATTAAATTGCATAGATGAAACCGGTTTTTCAATTTTAAAATTTGTTTTTACATCAAACATAATTTGTAAAACGGGTACAGTATATAATATTACACCACGTAATATTACACCAGGCGTATTATCTGTGTCCTCAACACTGCTACTGGTAACAATTTTCGTAGAAATCTGTAATTTTGACTGAGCACTAATATTAGAACTATGTTTCACACGTCGACCTTAAGTTTTAGATTATGAGCGGAGCGATGAATGTATTGGTTTGACTATGATGTGTTTTTTTTTTGCTGTGAACAACTTTTTACCGGATGGTGCACCGGTGACTAGATATTTAAAATGATTTTTTTTTTTTTTTTTTTCGGTGCCGAAAATTCCGGTCACAGTAATCTGGAGACGTTTCGGTAGATTTTGGAGACAGGATTTTCATCTGGTCGACCTAAACCAACTTGTCCTTTGTGGTTCGTGGCGCCGTTACGGGGGCCTCTAGATTTATTTTGGTAAATAATATTGATTTTTATTTTTATTTTTTTTTTATTACTGTATATTGTAGTTTGTAATAATATGATGGTTTTACTCAAATATACTTTTTTTTTCTGCCAGACATTCTGCTCTGATTTTCAACTGTAGCATATTCTCTGAATGGATCAGATTGCTAGTTTTCGGAATAATTGGAAAAACACGGGAGAAAACGCAGGAAAACCGGAAACATTTACAGCCATAAATCGTAATATGGTTTCGTTATATTCGATTTTTTTTTTTTTTTACTGCTATAACTCGATTCAAAATCAATCGTAAAGACGTGAAATTTTCACGGAATATTAATAATAGCCCTTTTCTTAGGGCAAAGAAACTAATTTTCAAAACTTACTGGTAAATTTCAATCTATTTATCGACATTTTAAGTTTTCTAGTTTTTTTTTTTTTTTAGTCTGTGTTTTTCTGCCAATCTGTCGTCACAATGGAAGACGAAATCTTCTCCAACCAACCCTACCTCCCCCAAAAAAACTCCTTATGTTGCCCTATATCGCGGTTGATCGTGAAGTCGCCAATCCGTTACGTCAAAACAAAGAACATTATAGGGAATCTAAAAAAAAAAAAAAAATAAAAACGGACAGTCACAGGAAGTTTTACAGAAACCAGTGACGCCAATCGTACCGTTCTCGGACGTTTCGTGTATAAACAGCACACATAATTTATAGATCACGTTCATTTATTCTAATGTTTAAAATGTTCGAAATTAATCGACAACCGTCGTTCGTGAATTAATATTTTATACGACTGAAATTCAATCGAATAACATTTATAACAGAGGTACCTATTTACCTACGCCCTGCCTGTACTTTACGGCTCGTAGTCGCGTTTTAATTTTTTTACTATTCTCCCCCCCCCACCACCACCATCGCCATCACTCCGTTATCGACGATTTTAATCATATATATAGCGTATTTTATTATTTTTTTTTTTGCAGCGATATACGTGCGACATTACCAAAAAATACCCGTGTAAAAAAACCAATAATAATAATAATAAAAAAAAACAAACAAACTTTATTTAATCGTGTTATAATTTATCGGCAACGGTGAACAGGATAAGGCCGTCACGAATGGTTTTTTTTTTTTTTTTTTTTTTTATATATTAGAATGATTGAACATAATAATGATTAACATAACAGTCAGTGAGGGGTGGAGGTGTTTTGCTAATGATTTTGTTTCAGCGCATACAGTCGGGCATTCACGGATTTGTTTTTTGTTTTTTTTAAATATTTTTTCGGTATTTGTTCGCAAATGAAAATCGAATTTTCGATAAACACCTGTCGACGGTGGTCCGATCACAGGAAATACGGGGTCGCGGATTTATGCGGTTAATGATCTGTGAATAACGTTTTCCAACATAATAATAACGGTCGCAATAATAATTCATCGGTTTTGCTTTCGACGACGGTGATGACCCGCCCGCCAATGTAAAAAAAAAAACAAAATAATAATAATAATAATACGTTTTTTTTTTTTTTTTTTTTCCCCACTATAATCGCAGCTGGAACAATAATATGAATATTTACGTAGGTAGGTATAGGTTATTGAATACTCGTTTTTTTTTTTTTTTTTTTTTATTATTATTATTCCTTTGGATTGCAAAATAATAATAATAATGATAATAATAAATAAAACGAAAAAATCAAAAAAAAATCGAGAGAAACGCAAAGGACTAAAAAACGATTTAAATAATATTATAGCCTTATTCATGGAAATAATATGTAATCAATACAATGTTACAATACTCCGAAAAATCGCAAAAATGATTATGGAGTATTTGAAAAAGCAAATTAATAATACGACTATACGATGGGGGATTTAACATCCGCCGGAACATCCGGGCTTGAAAATAATAATAAAAAAAAAAAGAAATATATCGAATTTGCCAGATTGCGATTCAACCAGCAACACTCTTAACGATAGTAGCTTACATAATAGGTCGGTGAAGAACCAATTGTTGTATCTAAAAGAAAAAGAAAAAAAAGTCGACTTTGACGTTTATACTGTATAATATTATATATATATTAAAAAAAAAAAAAAAAAAATCGTTACGAATTTGTTTATGTAAATAAATCGTAAACTTTTAACTATTTCCAAGGAGAACAGTGACGTTGAATAAATATTTAACCTATGTCAGTCGTCAATATTTTGTCTCAAATATATCTCATATCTCAAATTAAGCGGTACGTATTGATAATGACGGTTTTTGTAAACGGTAGAATGTTCCCGGTTCCCGAAAAAAAAAAAAATAGTGACTGAGATGAGAAGGGAGATGAGAACTTTGGTATGATTCTAATCAACAAACTGGACGATGGAGATACCGACATCGCGGTTTTGTGTCTCCTAAAAAAAATGTTATTTTTTTTTTTTCTAAATTCGACTAGACTCGGCTTCTTCGCCAAGGATATAATAATACATCGATCACGCTACCAGCTATCCTTTTAACCACTATATTACCGGTTTTTTTTGTTTAAATTTTCTAGAGATATTTTAGTCCATTAAAAACCTAAAACCGAAAACAAACGTATAACAAAAACAATTTAATTTATTGATAATAAACATATCGATATATTACGAACAAAAAATTCAACGTTATTATTTTTTTGTGCATAAAATTGTATAAAATATTTTTAACGTAGAAAATATTATATTTTAAATATTTATTACTTTGAAAAATAATTGACTGAAAATATACTTTAGTAGGGTATGTGACCGTTTTAAAAACTAAAAACATTTTTAATATTTTAATATATCGGAATAAATGGAATTTTAAAAAAAAGCTCACATATATCGCATTATGGCGAGGGGAGGCAGTGATTTTATAGGTAGGGAGGTAAGGTGCATAGAATAATTGCATTTATATTTGAACGCAATGATGAATAATGCAATAGAAAAACGATTCTGTGCGAAGTTCGGACACTATGCAAATGAACACACCGTATCAAATTACCGAGGATTCTGGAGAAGCCAAAAATATTTTCTTCACATAAAAACTCGAATGAATAGCAATAAATAATTTTAAAAAACGACAGAATTTTCTGCAAAACTGTACCACGGTGAAATTATTAGATTTCTACGATTATTTTTAACTGATTAAAAACAATTAAAACGAAAAAAAAACAGAACTAGAAATAGGGTAAATATTTCCGTTTTCCACGGTTTTTTTTTTAGTTTTTTTCCCCCGTTGTTAGGAAACTACAAGAAAATACGAAAAATGACATAACCAATGCACCATCTAAACTAAATTTTCTACAGAAAACGCTTTTGAATTTGATGATCATAACGCGATTTCCATTCGAAAAGTTGTTCACAGACATAACAAATAAAAAAAGTATACATAATACATATCATAGTACATCCGATAGTATATAACTCAAAATCAAAATGAATAAATGTATTTTTGATTTTTTCCGAATTTCTTTGTCCGATAATCACGAAATATAATACGATAATCTCGTAAAATGTCCTGAAAAATGCGCAGAAATACTATTTTTTTTCGAGTTTAGAATTGAATTAGTATCGAAATGTAATAAATATCTAATATTGTATACGTTGTTACGTTTACAAAAAAAATAAATAAAAAAGATAGGGAGAATAGTAATACCTATACTGAATTGCCATACACCTACAGTCGTATATATACGTACGATATAATATTATGATGACGACAATTTTATTCCGAAGAAATAGTATTAGGACCCAAAGGGTACGGTGAAAGCTCTCGAGTGAAAATGATTCACCAAAAGAAAATGAATAAAATAGTTTAAAAAGGCTATACTGCAATTGTTGTTGTAGAGTTAACAACAGACGAATTCTATATCGAAATAACGAAAAATCTACCAGCTGTAAAAAAAAAACCTATAGCAGATAAAAAAAAAAAAAAAATAATATATATATATATAAGTATGTGTGCGTGTATATAAGTTTAGAAATCCATTTGGGATACGTTGAAACAATTTGAAACAGTTGTAGTGTAAAACGATGACAATCCCAACGATCGAGAGAAAGTAAAAAAAAAAAAAAATATATAATAGCATCACGATAAAATAAGAGAGTCGAATATATGGAATTTTTACTGCGTAACGACGTTATACCTATAATAAATAAAAAAAATACACCGAATTCACCGTCGTGGGATGATCAATTGAATATTATACGGCAAAGGTAACGAAATTGTATTATTGTAACCGAAAAGTCGTCGGTAAAACGAGCTGGGGGCGGGGGGGGGGGTAAACTCCCCCATCGGATACCGAAGACGTACCGCGTAATTATTATACGAATTGTACGGCTTGTGATCGCAAAACGTTATTAATAATATTATCAGTGACGTCATATTAGTCTGCTATATTATGGTAAGTTAGACGCGTACATATGATGTCGTGTCTCGAAGTTTGAGACCGCGCCGGCGAACTTCCACAACAGATTTTGTTGAATTAAAACGCGGCGTACAAATTGCAGAACAACTCGAAAAGCCCAAGAGCGATTTCCGGTCGAATGGAAAGTCTTAATTCTCCGCCAACCCGCCAGCCCGCCGTATTAAACGACAAGAAACTAATTTCTATTATCAGATATACGTATATGTACGCACGCACACACACACACATATATATATATATATATATATGTCGGTTGAACTTTCTATTATTACAGCCGTTTATATATATTTTATATCTTTTAACGTCCGCCGGTTAATTAAATATAGATCGGGGACGTACCGCGTATATAGGTAAATAATAATAATAAAAAAAAAAAAAAATTAAAAAAAATTGCCAACCGCGGGAGGCGGTACAATTGCGGGCAACAAACTTTATTTGCCGCCCGACTATGTCCTCTAGTTGTTAAAAAGTCAACAGATCGACTTCTTTCCATCTTGTCGGCGTAAAACACCGCCGTGCTTCGCTTTGTTCTCCGCACGAATATTGTTTTACCGTTTACCGTCGACTCAACACCGACAGTGTACATATAATACGTATATACGTATATATTAGGTCTGTTCAAAAAGCACCGGGATTTTTTTTTAATAATTACAAAAATGTAGTTGCACATCGTTCGAAGACATGTCCTTCGGAATTACTCTCCTCCGGAGACAAACATGCGATCTTGCCATTTTTCAAAAATCCCTTGGAACCGTTCTTAAGGTTGATGCTACGAGTTCTGTTGCCGCGTTCGCAAAGATTTCCTGTACATCGCGAAATCGTTGTCCTTTTGGGCGCAGATTTTAGTCTTGGGAATAGCGAAAAATCACACGGGTCCTGCATCAGGAGAACAGCGAGAGTGTGCGGGACCACGGCAATTTTTTTACCGGCCAAAAGTACACGAACCGACAGCGCTAAATGTGCCGGTGCATTGTCGTGGTGAACAATCGCGGAACGAATTTGGATGTGCGACCCTTTTGATCTTTACATTTTCCTGTAAAATTTCAAGACCCGATTGAGATTGGTATTGTTAACTCACGAACTCGTTAATCGGCAGCCATTTCGCATTTTTTCGAAAATTGTCGCCACACCATCGTCTTCCTGATCGTCTTCAGTTGACCGCCTTGACTGTGCTTGAAAGTTTAAAATACTCGAAAGTCACTGAAGAACCACTTAAAATAGCGGTTGCAGTCATTTCCGTACGTTTCCGTTGCATCGTTTTTGCCAAGTTTCAGACAAAACGCGTTGTTCGTTAGTTTCGGACATGTCGAAAACGGCGAACGACAAAAAACTGACTGGATTCAACCACGAGTAATATTAAACTGAGATAAAATACCGACTTTGGGTTTTGTTTAAAATATCCACTATTTCGCGGGGAATACGTCTATTTACAATTCGAAACGTTATCGTGTGTAGATTAGCCGTAATAGCATTTGTCCTGGTTCTCTTTTAACAGGCCTCGTGTATAGTACAATAAATTAATGATAATAATGGATGTATAGTTAAATTGATAATAATCAAACGACATTTATATAAAATGATTTTTTAATGACGGTAAAAATATACACCACGCTACGGTGTAAAATCAATATCGTTTACATATACACCGTTTTTATTTCAGTGGCGGTTCTAACGAACGGGCAGGGTGAGAGGACAAGTTAAAAAATTTTATGTTGCGGTGTTTTTTTTTTTTTTTTTTTTACCTAGTCCAACATTAAACACCAAGAATAAAACAACAATTACGAATTTTCATTTTTTTTTTTTTTTTTAGTAATCATTGTGCGTTAAGATATACACAATTTGATGGTGAAAGATTTCAATTTAAATCTAAGTATACTACGGCCTTTACGAAATACGAGTCTTAGAACCGTTCCCGGGCCTATAATATTATATTTAACGACACAGTGGCGGAATAAGGGTGTAGGTGGTCAGGTGATCAATTTTCGCTGATTGAATTGGCCACATAGCCAAATAGCCCGGGAATCCGAACGAATTTGTTCGAACGTTTATCTATTTTGCGTAATAAAAATAATAGGAAGTAACTATTAAAAGGTAGACGGACCTAATTTTCAGGCCTAATAATAAATGGACACTCGAAAAATAGCTAGTTCTCTAACTCTGGATCCGCCGCTGAAGCGATATAATAATATAGGGCCTATACGTATAATATTTTAGCTATCGATAAAAGTGTCGCGCATTAAAGCGGATTTAAATTTAAAAAAATAAATAAACTATAATACCTCTAATGTAAAATCTAAAGGATAATAACACGCGTGTGTATATTCCGTATACTTACGATTGAAATGAATTCCAAATCAAAGAGTTTACTGTGTGCTTTTCAATATATAATTTTTCTCGAACATCGCAAGTACCCACGCATAATATTATTATACTACTACGAATATTTCGATATATATATATATATATGTATATGTATTAAATTCGTTAACAATGCGGTGTATTGTTGGTGGCTATTTAGCGAAACTTTCAATACCTACCTACACACTAGACGTATATTTATTATATTGTTAACGGTGAATATGATTTCTTACTATATCGCGGTGAACCGATATCGATTTTATTAAAAAAAAAAAAAAAATTAAAAAAACATTTTCCCGTAACAAAAGATATAATTATTATTATTGGTATGAATAATAATTCCCAGTCCTTTGAATATTACACGTTTCTTTGATTATATAAATATACATGTATATTAAAATACTTTTTTTTTTTTTTTTTTATTTAAAATTATTTATACCTGCTGCAACTTTAAGCTCGTCGAAGTGACGATGCTATTAAAAAAAAATGTTTTATATCAATACGACAGGCGTAGGATACACGACAGCGGGAATCGCGGGCGTGGGCAGGAAACCGTGGCGGTTAATGTAAAAAAAAAAAAAAAAAAAATATTAACTAAATAAATAATAATTCCGCAGTGAAAAAAAAAAAAAAAAAAAAACGAAAAAGATAAAATTCGTTAAACACGATGTCCCCGGCCCTAAATGGGCGAGTCGATAAACAAAAATACACCGTTCGTCATTCAAAGATATTTTCGAACCATCCGGAAACTTTTACATAGAATAAAAAAAAAAATTAAAATTAAAAACAGTGTAGATATGGCGGTGAATTCGAAAAGTCTTGTTCCTCCTTCCCCTCAAAAAAAATACGACAAAAAAAAAACGCCGTGATGATGTCCGATAAAAGGACCGCGCGGAGGCGAGAGTATCTGAATTTTATTGACCGTTATCTTAGAACCGTATTCAAAGGAGAAGGGAAAAACGGCTATCCTGTATATATATATATATTTTACAGAGAGCTGCGCGGTCTCGTCGAACTTTTACGACTCATACATTGTTATTATCGTCAAAAATAAATAAATATAAGTCATAACTTTTTGGCAGGGCGTCGGGAACGAGCGTTTATGGCCGACGATAAAAACCGTTACTAACTGGACCGTTGCGGTCCGTATATATATATATATATATATTATATACCGGAGGAATCGGCCACAAGAATTATGTGGATTTCCGCTGCATTGACAAATCCTAAACGGGAAATTTGTCGCCAACGCCTGGGCAAATTATTATTATTATTATTATTATCATCGATAAGCTCCTCGGTATGTATAGCTCGAGTATCGCAAATATCGTTATCTATACTAATATTAGACGGTGAAATTTCACGGTTTCTGTGTAGGCGGTAATCTCTGGGACGGCCGGCAAGATTCTGAAAGTTATTTCACTAACGGAAACCTACGACACTATTCCCGATAGTGTAAAAACATTTCATATTTCATTTCGATAAAAACTAATTGAGAGGAGCTAGACACGGGGTTGTCGATATTTTTTTCCCTACGTTAATCGAATTATTGTTGTTGATTCGCGGGTGAATCCCCTTGGCGATTCGGATGAGAAAATTACAGTTTTATTTAACACGAACACTCGTGTCCCGTTATTAAAACAGATTCCGGCAAAAGTCTTGACCATTTTTAGGTACCACTTTCCTACCAACGATTCTAGAAAACCGAACTCGACGCCTAGGCAAAGCTGGGTAATAGCAGCTAGTTGCCTAATATCACAGCCAGTCCAATGTTAGCCGTGTGTTATACACACATACACACAGACCGTCGTCGACACTATGCTTTTCGTACGGGATAATTTTAGCAAATAGGCCTCTGATAAGGCATAGGAAATAGGGAATAGCGAAAAGATCGCAGTGGACAAATGCAAAAGAGCACCCAAGGAGACGAGCGGGGCCATAAAGAGCTTAATCCATCCCTCCCCCCCACCCTTATCCTAAACGGTGGACCGCCAAACATTTTTGTAATTTCATTAATAATTTTAATCATAATTATATCCCTTGATTAGATCGATACTCAGAATGCAAAAATTACTGCTAAGATATAAGTTTTAATATAATTTCATTATGAAAACATTTTTTTTTTTTTTTTTTGGTTTTATCTACTTATATTATTGTAGCTTAATTCATAAATAATTGAGTAAAAACGCGCGCACAACGGTTTCTATACGTATTTAAAAGTAATTGATACTATTTAAAAAAAAAAAAATTGTATATAGCCTTCTCTCCCCCCCCCCCGAAAATGAAATCTTAGGCGCGCCCTTGGAAACGTGAGCTCTTTTTCCGGAACTGGTGTATCAATACGATCGGGTTTCTGTTTTTTTTTTTTACAATTAATTATAAGTAATGCTGAACCCCGTGTCAATTGTTCGTGTATTTCTCTGGGTCAATAGTGTAATCCATGACACATGACCGAATAAAAACTAAAAAAAAAATCGACAAATTAAAACAGCTCTCTGTTATATATAGACACATATACCCTAAAAAACGCCATAATGTTTTGGAAATTTTATCGATAATTTATGCCGGTAATTTCAAACCAGTTACGTCGGGAAAAACCGTACACGAACGAAACCGAAATTGTTAATATTCCATTTTAAATGACATAACGAACCGGATGGGCTCTCGTGTTTTCCAAAATAGGTTTTAAAAAAAAAAAACCCATAAAACGTAAGAACGGGGTACTAACCGGTTACTAAAACCGAACAAAAATATAAAAGTACGAACCGTTTAGGTTTCGGGTTTTCCGGTATCTACCTTATCCAGTGGCCACCACAGTTATACCAGAAATATGGTACGGGGAGGAGGATTTTATAAACCGGAACAACAAAAATCTATTACGTTTAATGTGACACTTAACCATTTATCAGTTATATGAGTTATGAGCACAGCACATATTTCCGACGACAAATTTTTTATCAAAACAGGCACGTAAAAACTGCTTATTATATTGACGGCTGGACGTCTGAAGTCATGTTTAAGTTTATAAAAAAAAAAAAAAATAAGCCCCCGGAAGGATATATGTACCTCCGTCATCCCTCGCCCAGCGTACGCCACCGACCTAATAAGTTCTTATATTATAAAAATGCCATATCGATACATTTTCTCGCTCTAAATAAACCCACTGTGCAAAATTATTTTCCGCGCGATAATTTAATGGGAACACAATATGGATATATGGATCAATGTATTTTCGGTAGGAGTAACGTGTAACGTGTCGTATGCACACGATTGACAATGCTCATTTTAACTACAAGCCGTTCAGAAAATATCGTTAAACCGTTTTATATAGAAACATCCCGGTAATATTAAAAAAAAAAAAAGAAGAACTTAGAAACTAGACGTCACAATGAAACGTGAAAACTATTAATATAAAATGTAAATATGGGGTGGTCAGGGGGAGAAATTGCCGTTGTGCGATCTAAACCACCGTCCCTTCCGACCATATTGATATTACCGAGCTTTTGTAGACTATACTGTCCGACGGTTTGCCTACCCGTCTAACAGATGTTGGAAATGAGTGAATACCACAAGACGTATTACAGACTTGACAGTAAGCGTTACCTTACCGGGATTAACTCTGAAGTGGCTCCGGGGGGGCTGAGGGGAGGATGATCCCGCACTGTTACCCAAAAAAAAAAAAATAAAAAACAACTAACTTTCTCACGGCCCCATAGAACTCGGTCGTTGTATCGATGTGTATCGATAAAAATTGTTCGGATACCTAGGTGCCCGCAAATAATCGTTGTGCCAATCGTTAGGACCGAGAGATGAAATCGAAATGGTGCGCGCACCATGTTGTCTTGCGGTGGGAGGGGGGGGGGGTGGTAGTATCGTCGGCGGGCTAAAGGTCTCGAAACGTTTTAAATATCGGCAATTTTTCACCAGGCTCTAAGACCTGGTCAGGCGGTCGCGGCCAATGTCAAATCATAGCGACGTTTCTGTTGTCGCCCAAATCCAACAAATGATTTTCACGTAACGCGGCCAAGAATACGATTTCGTTTCGCTCCCGCGTTCACCCGTAATGGGCGTAATAATTTTTATATTATATAATATATATATATATATATATATGAGTTTTTTTTTTTTTTTTTTTTTTTAGCTTTCATGATGGTTTTTATTGTTTATCCCCGGACACGGGCGTAACGTAAAACAGCAATTGTAAACACGACTGCGGCGCGCGATGTGTGTGACCGGAATATGTATTCCCGTGCCCGCCGCGTTTTCATCCTTTCGGCAAAAAAACAAATACAATAACAACTTGGATGTTTGTTTATAATTTGCAGATCTATAAGTTCTGCGTGTGCGTGTTGACTTTGGCTTGTATTCAATTTTTCACGGTCGTGATTGAAAGCAGCGCCATAAGCGGATTATCAATCTGCGGTACTCGAACGTGAAATATTATACGGGTTTTTTTATTTTTTTTTTATATATATGTTCGATTTTACATTATTCGCCAGTTCGACTTTTGACGATTAGAGTTTTAATACCGTGGGATGGGGGAGAGGGGAGAAAAAATAGTTATGATAAAGCCGCGTATATATATATATATATTACGCGCATAATACGTACAGAAATGTTATCTTTTTTTTTTTTTTTTTTTTTTTTTTAACAAATATTATACCCGTTTGTATTATTGTGAATAACGCGCGCCGGTATAAATAATCATCGGTGTGTTTTTCATAATAAATCATAACATCATATATATATATATATATATATGACTTATAGTCATTATTTGTAAAAAAAAAAAAAAAAAAAAAAAAAAAAATAGATAATAATATGTTCCGCGGCGGGTAAATAACGTGTGTAACAGCGCGGACCGTTTAACCATCGCACAGACGATTTCGTATTTACGAAAACCTACTGAATCCATGTAAGCATATATTATTATTTTAGTTTTTTTTTTTTTTTTTTTTACGATTAAACTCTGAAAACACTCTATTCAACTACCCGGATAAATTGGACACCAGACCCACTCGGGTCTGTCACACTTGGTTTCGATCCGAGGATTCGGAATCCGATCGCGGTTCGGTCTTATAAATATATACCGACCGCAGACATCATCCCGCGGGCACTGTCCTCGGCAGGTCCGCCTCGGAAACAGATCGTACAAAAAAACTCTCGTAAAATAACTACCGAACCAAACAAAGAGCCTACGCTAAACACACGGTATTCCGAAACGGGTAAAAGTATAAATAAATGGTATTGGTTGATCAATTCTAAACGGAACGATCGTCTCGACCTCGTGTTCAACGGGCGAGAAGCCACATCGCTTTGTCTCGTTAAGAAACCTCAACCGTCCCGGGCACACAGCACGTCGGCCGTACATAAGTACAACAGACGTTTACAATTTAAAAATATTACAATTACAACCGCACAATTGTCCGGTAATTTACCGAAAGTACTTAGTCTAAAGTCCGATTCTAGTAAATCAGTCCCGGAATATATATATATATACTCGTATAGTTGGGTGTAACGACTACGGCAGTTAGGTTTGCCATTTTTTTTTTTTTTTTTTTCATTCCGCTTAAAGTTTTATTGTTGAAAATAAAAATAATGAAACTTCCAAGTCACGTAGGTGCATTTTTTTTTTTTTTTTTTTCTAATTATGTTCTCTCCCCGCTCAAATTTACCAAACATATAAAATAATAAAATTGTAGTAGTTTTATGCTTCGAGCTCCTTCTACCCCCTACCACCCCAGCCCCCCCCCGTTCGCCCATCGTTACCTAGTCGACGTAAAAACTACGCACAATCGTCCCCTGCTCAAAACAATAATATTATTACAACAAGCCAAAAGAGGGTGGTGGGTGGGCTAGGGAAATCTAAGACGAGGTTATTTTTTGATATCGTTACAAGTATTGTATCCGATTGCAACCTGCGGGTCCCCTTCGTCGACGCGAGCTATAATAAATTCGTAACGTTCTCACCACACACGCCGAATAAAAATTATTTTGAGATTTATTTGCGAACAGAGAAAACCCGATCGTTAAAAATATTATATCCACGAAGGGGGGAGGGAGGGGGGTTTGATATTATTTTTACGACACCGTTTTATGACGACCGTCCGTTCGTTCATTCGCTGTTATAATAAATGAAAAACTAACGTTTTATTTATAGGTCCATTCCCGTCCCCGTCCACTTACCAAATTTGAACTTATGACGACGGCAAACGTTTCGTTGCACACATGCGCGTCCGATCGTCTGGTACGAAATCTTACCGGGATATTATCATAAAAACGAATCGGTAAATTTTCACTCGTGCACAGCATTGGGGCGATACGTAACAGTATCAGTCTCGATTTTCACGTACGGTACGACACACTTGGTGCAGTACGAACAATAATCGTGCAATAGGACGACACTACTATATTTACTCTTGGTTCAACAATCGACGTTTTTTAATACTATTTACTATTGTTTCGTCAAACAGTTAATTAATTTATAAATTGCCTTGCCTTAAATAATCGCTCTCGCCAATTACGTTATCTTCTCGCATCACAACACATCAACTTAAAAAAACAAGCTACTATTATATGAACTCCTACTCAAGCCGATCTGGACATACGGTATCCAACTCTGGGGCGCAGCCAAATAACCAAAGCTCCCTACTATTTATCTAACGACAGTCTACATAGAGACCTAGCCGTCCCAACAGTCCAAAACGTCGCAAAAAATTTCTACAAACGCACACACTCTAAATTCCACAGTCATCGTAATCCCTTGATTTCTGAGCTATCTTCCAACGCTATTCCTGGTGACCCCGCAAGGCGTCTTAAACGTACCTGGTGTCGTGACCTTCTAATCTAAAATTGTATATACGTCTACCTCTCCATAATTTGTAATAACACTGTCTCTTGCTAGCACACTATAAAACCTTAGCCTAAAATCCTGACCTTAAGCGCCTCCAATGGGCGGCTTCTTATCTCCAGCCTGCCAAGCCATGTTTCCTCCATCACATGCACTTATTGTAAAACAACACTTACAGGTTGTGTATAATAAAAATAAAAAACAAAAACAAAAATGTATAAATATTTTACGTTAAAAAAATAATTACATATTTTTCGGACATAAAAATAGATTATCCGGAGATGAGGTGGAACGGTCACTGTTACTCGCTGGCTCATTCCAGTCTCCGGGTCCGAGGGCGTTTTTTTATAACTCATCAGAACGGTTTTCTCTGAATACCGCAAAAGCGTGCAGTACGAAACGCGAGAAACATTCGGGTCTGGGCGTCAATGTTTCATTATACGATTCGACTTGCGATATATTATTGTTAATTTAACGCAATATCGTATTGTCGACATTACTGATGTATTGTTATAGCAATAGGTTAGGTTCTATCGCTGAACATAACCGTTTTCGAAATATCTCGGTGAGTTTTTTTGGCTCGCAAAACGATCGGCCACGAGTTTCGCGTTCGCTAAAAGATAAAGATTTTAAAACGAAAAAAAAAAAAAAAACACGGGCGCCGGCCCCCGGTAAAACGAACGTTTTTTTTTTTTTTTTTGTTTTTTTTCGTTAAACGACAATTAAACAACGGTTTGTTCATAATCGTGTCGAACGGCCGAATCCCGGAAACAGTATTGCGCCTAAGTAAACGGGTATAACCGTGTTTAACAGGTATTTATAATTTGTTTCGATCGTACCGTTCGACGTGCTCTTACCGTAGCAATTACATAATCGGTCGTTCGGCCGTGTTTATCGAGTTATGAATTATATTTGTTGAATCGCCGACCGGCCGTCGCCTGCGCCGTAATAATTCCAAAGTTTTATCAATAAGGGAAATCGCATTGACCGCTCAAGAACCGCTCTGATGGTGTACGTACACCCGTGCGTAACGTAACGTAATCGGAGGAGGATTAACCGGCCGTCGTTGACTGATTACTCTAAACGCGTTTAATAAATCCGCGAACCCGAGACCGATGATACTATAACAATACACAATTTAATAATACTCTCGTGTATAAATAATATATTAGATACACGAAGCGCACGTGTTAACGACACCCCGAGACCCGCGTAAAATATATGTGTCGTTGCTCGACGCGTCGGGATTATGGAAATTATTCACCGTACGGTTGTTATTCCAGTGTACTACGCGTAATAATAGTATTATTAAAAAATACTAATTATTATCGAGTAGAAAATATCGTTTAAAACTGACATTTGTCTATAGATTCAAGTGTAACAATAATTGGCCCGCAATCGTGAAATTCGATTAGAAAAATACGATTGGAGAATTTTCACTCGGTACGAAAATCAAAGACAACAATACGTGCTGGGTATTGGTTTTCGATTGGCTCGAACGAAACCGTATAGATTGAATTTTTTTTTTTTTACAATTAAAAATAACCACAATTCTTGTCATAAACCAATACGAGGTCTGTTCAAAAAGTACCGGGACAAATATTTGTAAATAACTGTATTCCCCGCGAATCAGTGAATATTTTAAACAAAACCCAAAGTCGCTATCCTGATTTTCAGTTTGATATTACACGTGGTCAAATCCAGTCAGTTTTTCGTCGTTTGCCGTTTTCGACATGTCCGAAATTAACGAACAACGCGTGGTGCATCGGGCTTTGCTTGAAACATGGTAAAAACGATGCAACGGAAATGACTGCAACCGCTTTTGGGGACGATTATTTAAGTGGTTCTTCGGTGACTATCGAGTGTTTTAAACGTTTCAAGAACAGTCAAGGCGGTCAACTAAAGACGATCCACGTTCTGAAAGACGATGGTGTGGCGACAATTTTCGAAAAAATGCGAAATGGCCGCCGATTAACGAGTTCGTGAGTTAACAAAGCGAATCTCAATCGAGTATTGCAATTTTACAGGTAAATGTACAGATGAAAAGGTTAGCACTGCCAAATTCGTTCCGCGATTGTTCACTACGACAATGCACCAGCACATTTAGCGCTGTCGATTCGTGAATTTTTGACCGTTAAAAAAAATTGCTGTGGTCCCGCCGCGGACTCTCCGTATTCTCCAGATCGGGGCCCGTGTGATTTTTTCGCTATTCCCAAGACTAAAATCTGAGCTTAAAGGAAATTAAAGGGAACGCGGCTACTAGCGAACTCGTGGCGTTAACTTTGGAACGGTTCCAATGGACTTTTGAAAAAACGGCAAGATCGCCGGGACGATCACTGCGTGTCTGTCCGGAGGAGAGTATTTCGAAGTAGATATCTTTTTAATAATATGTGACTTCGTTTGTGCGATTATTAAATAGAAAATCCCGGTGCTTTTCGAACGGACCTCGTATTCAACTGGAAGGAAACGCCATGTTCTTTGTGTTTACTCGCGACCGCACACGGACGCTCGGAAACTAACGTCGTAACGGTGTAGAAATTTGAAATGATACTTGTATTAATTTTATCGTTATCAATGAAAAATTAATCAAATACTCGAAAGTGTTAGTGTAGACTACATTTTCGACGAGCGTATACGAGGTGTGACAATAAAATAACGAGACTTTTTGAATATAACCTAAACTATTAACGTTATCTATAAAACGATTATTGAAATATGATTAGAAAACACTTATCTAAAAGTACTATGAACACTGATGGCACCGATTCATTTTCTTATACGTTAGTAGCCTTGTTATTAGTGCGAGTTCGACTATACTGCCGAAAAATGTTAGATATAAAAATCGAACAACATGTGTTAACATTAAATTTCTTGTTAAATTAAAAAAAACTGCCGCGGAATCGTTTCGTATGTTATGTGAAGTTTATGGTGAAGAATGTTTATCAAGAGCTCGTGTTTTTGAATGGCACAAACGGTTTTGTAGTGGAAGGGAGGACGTCGAAGATGATGATTGTTCTGGACGTCCTACAACGTCTTCAACAAACGGAAACGTTGAAAAAATCGACAAAATTAATTAATCAATATTATTATAAAGAGGTATTAATTAAATTAAGAGGACGTGTCAGAAAGAAGCGACCAGATCTATGGAAAAATGGCTGGGTTCTTCACCAAGACAATGCTCCAGCTCACATTGCATTTTCAATTCAACGTTTTTTAACTGAAAAAAAAATTTCTGTACTTCAACATCCCCCGTACTCGCCAGACCTTGCTCCTTGTGACTTCTTCTTATTTCCTTCTTATTTCTTTTCCCATTTTCAAACAGTTGAAGACGTAAAAATGAAAACGGCAGAACTTCTAAAAGGGCTGAATGAAAGCAATTGGCAACACTGTTTTCAAGAATGGCAGCGACGTATGCAACAGTGTATTGATGCTGAGGGAAGGTACTTTGAAGGTGATAATCATTAAATTATAACATTTTTAAAATAAACAACTTTTATTCAAAAAGTCTCATTATTTTATTGTCGCACCTCGTATATTTCAATTTTAGTTTACAATTTTACAGGAAAATGTCAAGGTCCTAAAGGATCGCGCATCCGAATCGTTCCGCGATTGTTCACCACGACAATGGACCGGCACATTTAGCGCGGTCGATTCGTGAATTTTTAACCGATAAAAAAAAATCGCCGTGGTCCCGCGGACTCGCCCGTATTCTCCAGATCGGGGCGCGTGTGATTTTTATTTCTATTCCCAACACCGAAATCGGCGATCGCAGGACAACGATATTTCATGGCGTAGAGGAGATTTAAGCGAACGCCGTAACGGTGTAGAAATTTGAAACGATACTCGTATTAGTTTTATCGTTGTCAATGAAAAATTAATCAAATACTCGAAAGTGTTAGTGTACAGTGTACATTTCCGACGAGCGTGTATTTATTTCGTTCGCGTTGTTCACGAGTAATCGCTGCGCCCTTGCCCGTTCGCCGCCACCGCCGCCCCCTTCGGAGCCTAGTCGTTTTATGTTTACTGTTGTAAATAACAATAATAATATTATATACATATATATATATGTTTTAATTTGATTATTGTTTCGAATTTTATACCAAACTATACGGTACAGTATATAATGTTCGTAATATATATACATATACATACAAAACCAGTGTACTTTCAACAAACGTATTTTAAAATTAAAACTACTTAAAAAGTATATTATTATTATTATTATTATTATATATAAAGTCGCCGCGTAAAGTTTTCCAACATAAACTTGTTCGAGTTTTGAATCACGATTCACTTATATATATTTAAGTACGTTTATTATAGTTGAATCTCGTTTAATATATTAAGTAAAACGTTAATTAAACCGTCGTCGGGCGCGTACCGTATTTACGCATAATAATATTGCCATATGGTAATTATTTAAAACTTCGCCCAGTCATCGATGTAATGTGTGGTGCGCGTAAGTGTTACGAGTATGCGAAAATACGACGACACGAATGACTCGATAATAATAATAATAATAATAATAATAATATATCCGTATTAGACGTAAGTGAATTGTGATTCGCCGCCTTGGTTTTTGTTTCACTTGTTCTATTATACCGCCGTTCAAATTAGTCCCCGTTTAGTGGGACAGTACGGATCGGAAACACGCGTTTACGCGCTGTGTTCGCCGTTATTGAAATCGATGAATTTCCACCGTAGCGTAAAATCGCCAAATTAGAATATCAATCCGGAGCGATTGATTTTGAGAGAAAAAAAAAAAAAAGATATATTGAAATAGTCGTAATATTTCCAAACGATTTACACGCGGAATAACCGAATAACAAATCGCCCTCCGCGGATTATTGGCCTATTTTTATTTGATAATAGTTGCTTTTACTCCGAAACCATCGAAGTCAACCTTTTACCATGTCGCCCGTTCGATAAGCAGAAACGATAGAAGAGGTCTGTTTAAGCGGGTCGTATTAGTGTAGACGGTTTTAACGAAATTATTGAAAAATCGATAATTTGTCCACTGGAAAATTCGCTTTCGCGTTGTATACTGTACAACGTTATAGTATGCCAAATTTGTGTACGAATTTCGAGATGAAACGATTTTTCGACACGATACGTTTTTACAATTCGAAAACGCCACATTCTCTAGAAGCCCCCGCGAACTCCGTGCAATTTTCGCAAAATGACCTGAAAGGCCTGACAAAAACGGGGGTACGGGAACGTGGCTCCGTTTCGAAAATGTTATACAATTTTTACGAGTATAAAAAAACATATTTCTATTTTGCCCCGGTCGAAGGGTACATTTCGTTTGGACGGTTTCCAGTTAATTATTTACCACGGTAATGTGACAAATCGGTATAGATGTATCGATGTAAACTCAGTAAATAATTTCAGAAAATTAAAAAAAAATTGCTGTGATCGACGACGATTCGAAGATGTTTTTTTTTTTTTTTTTTAAACGGAACGCTACTCTAAACATTACGTTCGTGAATAACGTAAAAACGGGGCCCACACTCGTTCCCATCTAAACGGGTATCGGGGGCTGTAGATCCCCGCCGGGGACATTTCCACCGGGGAAAAGTCGTATCGTTTTAAAAATCTTTTTAATTTCTACAAAAAAAAAAAAAAAAATACAAAAAAAATAGAGGAGCGTCGTCGTCGTTGTTAAACGAAACGACGACGGAAATAATATTATTACCGGGTGTCGTGCGCGTTTACCTGATATCCCGTCGTATGTCCACCACTCGTCCCAACTGGCCTGCACGCCTGTAAAACAATAAACGGAATCGATAAATTACCTATACATCCATACGTACACAAATATACAGGGTGTAACACAAACAAATATGTATATATATGTATACAGGCATTGCACGCGTATTATAATATTATTTACAACGATGCGTATAATAATAGTAGTAATAATTATAATTGCCGGGCCGAACGTGCGTCGGAAACGCGCGGACAATTTCTACACCTCCCCTCCCCCCTTACAAATTATAATATTATTACAGTCGCTCGGTATACGCAATAATGTTCGTATAATGGCCGCGATAGTGTGCATACCGCGTGCACGCCATATCCGGCCGATTAATCGACTCGTTCCGTCGCCGTAGTCGTGTTTACGCGTAACAAAACAAAACTCGTATTGTTTTTTTTTTAATTTTCCTCTTCCCTTTTTTTTTTCGATAGGATAACGTCTCGTGATATTATGGTATTTCCGTTTGTGCAAATAATCCGAATCCTCCCCCCCCCACCGGTCCCACTAATATTTTTGCGGTTTCTCGGCAAATTATGCCGCCCGATACGGTACGCAAATTAAAAATGTATTTTTTTCGTTTTAAAAAATTTTGATAAAACCGCCAAAGAATAACACGCCCTCCCCCCCCCGGGAACTTTGGACAATATCACACACGGTACAGTTGTGTCCGCCTATAAGAAATCTACAATGTTGAATTGCACTCGAATACCCGAGGAGAAGATGGCCTAACGTTTAAAAATATTATTTAACGAACGATTTTTCGTCGGAACGTGCGAATACGGAATATTACGAGAGTATATAAAATTAAAATTAAAATGTATTTTTATCTATATACATATAAAAATCAATTGCCGCATGTATGCGGTAAGATTATCACATGAGATCAATCTGACTGATTTTTTTTTTTTGTGTGTGTGTGTTCGTTATTGTCAGGACAAGATTTCTATAAAAGAAAATTATTGGATAATCCACCGGAAAAGTCGGAAATTTGGATGGTATAAAAAGATAAAAATTTCAAGATACATGTTGATTAACCATGGAAACCAAATACTATAAATAACTATACGAAAATAAAACGGCGAGTTTGGTCGCCATGGCAACCTTCTCCACAAAATATACAAACAAATGTAGTGATTAGGCTACATCTGTTTTAAACTCGAGAAATATAGTGAAGCAATTGCAATCCGGTCGATACATATGTAGACCGGACAATCCACCCAGATAATCCAACGGAGGACCACTGTCGAAAGTTATCCCGGAGTAAAATAAACGGATGCCCTTGGCAGGACATAAGCAGTTCATCCGAACGACAGTGAATGTTTTTGCTCAAGAATGTTGGTCCACGTGATCGAAGATCCGATGCAAGAAACTGTGGGATGAAATCTTTAAAAAAAAAAAAAAAAATTCTCTATTCGAGTGTACGATATTTACTGGCTAACGGAAACGATATTGATCCATAAAATACCAATGACACCGACCGATCTACCGTTCCAGTTTTCCAGACGGTTTCGACTTGCTCGCAAGATTATGCTTATCAATAACCATAAATAAGGCACAGGACCGAACACACTTAAACATTTCAGGTTTAGACTCGACCGTTCAATGTTTTCGATACGGTCAATTATGCGTGGCTCCGTCACGCGTTTCACTTTGGCGTGAATTTTAGAAATTCTATGCGCGGGACAGCCAGACGATTGCGAATAACCGACAAACTCGACCGGAGCATGTCCGGGTGATGGCGGCCGGTTTTCTGTGTTGTAAATACAATATTAGGGCTCGTCCGGGGCCCCCGAACACCGTGTCCGGAGACTCGGCACTTGTTTGTTAGTCGACGGGAAGAAAAAAATGAATCCCGTGTTCTCGGGGTAGACGCGTCTGATAATAATCGCGGAGTCCCCGGGTATTATAAAACCGCCGGTGAAAGAAGAAAAAAAGCGCCGGTGCGGTAGGCGGATAGGGATGCGGGTCCGGGTCGAGGGGACGGACGATATGGCCGCCTAGGACTCCGAAAAATCCTTTTAAGTACGCCATGAGAAAATACGCCACTCGTCGCCGATTGACTTTGGCGGTCGTTACTCGTCGTATTTATAGCGTACGGCGGAAGCGGCGGCGGCGGCGGCGGCGGCGGCGGCAGAGACGGCGACGGTGGCAGAGACGGCGACGGCGGCAGAGACGGCGACGGCGGCAGAGACGGCGACGGCTACGGTGGGCTTAGAAGAGCGAAAGAGAGGACGACGAGATATTATGGGGAGCCGCACTGCGGGAAGAAGCGGTTATAATATTCGTTCGGCGACGGCGGCGCCGTCGAGTCGGTCGGTGTTGCCAACGCCGATTAATCTGCTCGGGCTCGCGACCGCCCCTCGTTTTGTAACGTCCCCGAGTTTTTATTATTGTTGCCGATTTTCTGCGCTCGAACACGCGCGCGCACACATGGTCGTGTATATATATATAAATATATATTTTAGTTTTTATTTTAGTTTTTATTTTTATTCCCCCGGCCCGCCGCGTTGCACGGTGTACGCGTATCCCGTATCCCGTCGGCCGAGACCCCGCCGGGCGCCCGAAAGACTAGACCCGGCGACGTCCCGGCGAAACGGCGTCGGCGACCAGAGTCGTCTTCCATGTCTTCGTCCGCGCAGCGTAATGCGCGTATTTGTTATCATTATTATTATTATTATTATTATTATTATTATTATTATCGTCGTCGTCGTATAAAAGAGAATATTTTTTTTTTTTTTTTTTTTTTACGGATCGGACGACGCAAATCTACGCGGGGTGTACACGATCGTGTCACATTATCGGCGCGCCAACTCTCTCGGTCCGCGGACCTTAGAATTACCCGGACTACACACGGTAAACCACGTACAAACACACTCGTCATTTTCCAATCCGGGCTTTACGGTCCCGGAACTCTGTACAAAATCGTTAATTTCGCGATAAATCCAATAATATACAGGATGCGGCAGAGCCGACCGACGAGTTTCGATGGGCTAATAATAATAAACAACAGTAGAACTTAGAGAAAAGGTTTTTCTTTTTTTTTGCTTAATTCAGTATTCGATCCCATTTTTAAAAATTGTTTTTTTGAAAATTATATCACCAAGATGGCGGCCGTCAGCATTGATACACTGTCGTGGACGATCTCTGAAGCTCTCCTATGATTTTCGGCACGTTTCGACTGGTATGGCATCGACTTCCACTGTGATTTTCTCTTTAATTTATTCTATGGTATGTGGGCGATGTCTGAAAACCTTATCCTTAACGCAGCCCTAGAGGACAAAATCGCACATGCTTAAATCTGAGGATCGTGCTGGCCCCAGCCTATGTCTCCTCTCAGTGAGACTAACCGCCCAGGGAACATTTGTCACAAGACAGCAAGTGAAATTCTAGCTGTGTGCTCTGTAGCTCCGTCTTGCTGAAACCATACATCTCCAAAATCATGTTTTTCAGCGATTTCCTCCGACCTATGCTGCAGATAAGTTTCCAACATCACAACATAACGAGCGGACGTGACGGTCCCGTTCTCGTCCTCGAAAAAGTCCTCTAACCAACTGCACATTTTCGGGGGTCTACTCAGGGTACTTGCAGTTTCTTCCAAATGCCGTATCCACAATTTGATAGTGTTAGCAGAAGGAACAGATTCAGCGCGTGGAATGCCACCGAAGTGTATACGAAAAGCCCTTTGTGTAGCGATCGCAGAATGATTATTTTCGTAATACGCACGCACGACGAAACCACGATTGTACAACTGTCCCATCGACCATGATTACGAATAAAAACGGCATTAAGCTCGTCAGTCGGCTCTGCCGCACCCTGTACAACACGTACGACAATAATTCGTGTAATTATTGTTTGTGCACATCAAGTAATATCAAACCATTTTACCCGGCAGTTACCGTGCAAATCGTTTTGTCGTATTAAATTAAAGGAAAAATCCGGCGGTCTGCATCTCAATAGCGAATTTTCGTCGCGCAATAATCACAAAAAAACTACCAGATCGCAATCAATGAATATAAACACCTACACATTATTGAAATTCAAGACGTTTTATCGGACTGTTCATTTGTCTTCGCCGTAGGGTTGCCGCCCCCACTGGCCGAAACACACAGGAGTAAAAGAAAAAGAAAAAACAGAAGCTCGCCCGTCCTATTATCGTTCCGGAACGTGATCGTATTTTTTCCTCTTTTGGTCGGTATTTTAATGGTTTGTTGTCATCGTCGTCGTCGTCCCCTCAAAATCACGACGAATAGGAATTCATACGGAATTTATATACAAAAATTATTTCGGATCAGCAAACGCCAATATTGCTGGAGCGTCGTCGTTCAATTTTTATGACATTTTTCAATTTTTCAGAAAATATCTCTTATAACGAATATGATGAACAATGTACATAAATGCACATGATAAGGGCAAGCTATGTATATAGGTTAGCTCGTTGAATTCTCCAAATAGCTGAAGTGGGCGCACAACACAACGCGTATTTAAATAATCCGGAATTCGCGACGTAAAGCAAATAAAATATATTGCAATAAATATGATAAAAAAAAAAAAAAAAAAAACATTTTACATTATAGATACCTATAACGTGGTTTACGAGAACAGAGGAATAAATCTGTCGAGTATCTACCCGACTAAAAACTGTAACCGTGTTTGTGCAAAACGCATTGAAACCGAATAACGTAATAGAATATTGCAATAGTATTAAAAAGTATAATAATAATAATAAGTAGGTCTGGGATTTTAATGCCCTAAAAAACCCCGAAAAATGTCCTAAGAAAAATGCTTTTATGACCTAAAAACTCTAAATAATGCCCTAAAAAAAAAAATTAACTAGAGTAATAAAACAGTGTTAACGACGACAAAACTCGTACTGAACGTCTATCGATAATATCATCGGACGTCGATTTTACCGATTTAAGATTATTTAACAGGAAATGCGGGTAGAGGTTACTCAAACCTTGTCCGATACTATAATACGAATTACGAGTACCTATTTATAATCTGTTATATTTATTTAAAAACCATGTTGGTGTAAATATCTTAAAATAAAATTTCAAGTTCATACACTTGGTTTCCAAAAACTCAAAAAATGCTCCAAAAACTCTAAAATGCCCTAAAAAATTAAGAAAATGACCTAAAAACTCTAAAATGCAAAAAAAATGCAAAATAAACTTTCTTATTCTCATTCAAATGTACATAAAACAAATTTGTGACAAGACGAGCATTGCACAGTAAGCTTTGAAAAACAATGCAAAGTGCATCGAAATCCCAGCCCTAATAATAAGTATTAGTTATGATTTATACCGAATACGATTTATATTGTTCGTATGACGGTTTTTCGCCTCTCAATATATTTGATTTTATACCGATTTTATTTCGATCTCGACTGTTGGCAATCGGAGTACGCGCGAGGCGGAGACCAAGAGTATTTTAACAAACAACACAACTAAGCCCGGATTAGTTTTATAACCTCACTTTGGAATTTTTGTTTTTTTTTTTTTTTTTATCGTTACCATTGCCAAACCCGTGTTTCGGGCCCGAGTTGCCGGTGTAAAATTACGTTAACAATTAATATATTAAATTTTTTAGAAGCGTGCAATGGCGTGCAATCTCCGTGTCTGCGGTAGATGGAGGCCGAATCAAAGACACCGTACGTTTTACACGCCGATAAAATCGGACCGTTTCGCCGGAAATATGAAAACAACAGATAAACCGAAATACAAGAGAAAAGAAAACGAAAAAAAAAAAAATATACCAATTACAATTATTGTCCCGGGGATCGAGATTAACGACGGCGGGCAAGATATCCGCATCGAAAGTAACCGCGCGTATAGTGTTTTTAACTAGGCGACGGCATAGAGAAATAATAAAATAAATACGAGTTTATTATTCTTTTGCGTTGATCTGGCGGGCCGCAGGAGAATGAATTTCAAACGCGAAAGAAGTGCGCGTAGATAAGAACGAACGGAAAAAAAAAAAAAAAAAAAAAAAAAAAAAAAAAAAAACGTTATACCGCGGTAATTATTATTAGAACGCCGATTACGGGGGTAAAGAGTTTAAACGGCTTTCCGACTGTGTTCTCGACGCCGCCGATAAAAAGGAGATTTCCGGCCGCGAAACGACGAGGAGCTTTTCATCGAGCCCGTTATCAGATAACTTCACTTCCTTTTTTTTTTTTTCTTTTTTTCTTCCGCCGCGCACACGTAATATACACGCGGACCACGTCGCTATGAAAAATCTATTGAATGGGCCATAAAAAAAAAAAAAGAAAAAAAAAATTCTTTACTCATATATTTATTTATCTATTACGCCGTCGTTTCGCTTTCACCCGGTCAATCTTTTACGCTTGCGGTACCGATCGTAGAAAAACGATAATTATTATGCATTATTTATGCAAATTTCATAAACCAATTGGTACAATATTAAATTTTCGTTTACGCCAAAGCGGTTTCCATTAGACAACCCGAATTTCTATAGGTTTTCCGCGTGTAGATTTCCGAAGACGAGAAACTATTACTGTTTTACTGCAATTCCATTGGAAAACATTATTGCGAATTAAAAATAGAAAACGAGTGCCCGTTTAAATGCGGCGGTCGACCGGGTTTCCGGCTGTTTTTTTTTTTTTTTTTTTGACAAATAAAATACCTAACGCGAGACAGACAGCGATTATTAATCGGGCGGTTTTTTTTTTTTTTTTTTTTTTTTTTTTTAATTGTCGATTTCCGAGTTACCGGCAAAGAACAGGTAGAACCACTATAGACGCTTTATACCTTACCGGCAGCTTCGCTCAGAATCGTTTCAGAATTACCGTCGGCGAAGGGCCTCCTCGTCATTACCGACACCCGTCGAGCGAAGTGCGCCCCCTTTTAATTTTGTAATTATGTTTTACACTCGCCAAAGCCGTCGATACCTATTCTTATTCATAATAAAAAAAATATATATATATACGAGGTGTGACAATAAAATAACGAGACTTTTTGAATAAAAGTTGTTTATTTTAAAAATGTTATAATTTAATGATTATCACCTTCAAAGTACCTTCCCTCAGCATCAATACACTGTTGCATACGTCGCTGCCATTCTTGAAAACAGTGTTGCCAATTGCTTTCATTCAGCCCTTTTAGAAGTTCTGCCGTTTTCATTTTTACGTCATCAACTGTTTGAAAATGGGAAAAGAAATAAGAAGGACATAAGAATAAGTCACAAGGAGCAAGGTCTGGCGAGTACGGGGGATGTTGAAGTAGAGACATTTTTTTTCCAGTTAAAAAACGTTGAATTGAAAATGCACTGTGAGCTGGAGCATTGTCTTGGTGAAGAACCCAGCCATTTTTCCATAGATCTGGTCGCTTCTTTCTGACACGTTCTCTTAATTTAATTAATACCTCTTTATAATAATATTGATTAATTAATTTTGTCGATTTTTTCAACGTTTCCGTTTGTTGAAGACGTGGTAGGACGTCCAAAACGATCATCGTCTTCGACGTCCTCCCTTCCACTACAAAACCGTTTGTGCCATTCAAAAACACGAGCTCTTGATAAACATTCTTCACCATAAACTTCACATAACATACGGAACGATTCCGCGGCAGTTTTTTTTAATTTAACAAGAAATTTAATGTTAACACATGTTGTTCGATTTTAATATCTAACATTTTTCGGCAGTATAGTCGAACTCGCACTAATAACAAGGCTACTAACGTATAAGAAAATGAATCGATGCCATCAGTGTTCATAGTACTTTTAGATAAGTCTTTTCTAATCATAGTTCAATAATCGTTTTATAGATAACGTTAATAGTTTAGGTTATATTCAAAAAGTCTCGTTATTTTATTGTCACACCTCGTATATATATTTATACATATCGATTAATTTTACCGTTTATTACCCGCGCGAAATTCGTTTTCTTCTGAATATTCCGCAGTGTTTTAAATTAGTTTGTACCAACAAACACACACACACAATACAAAACTTCGAGTAATATAATTTATGTGTTTATACCGGCGTATAGTTTTTTTTTATTTTAATCTAGTTTCAACCGATTAGACAATGTAAGTGCCTACTTACATAAAAAAAAAAAAAATAAAAAAATAATCGTAACGTCACGTGCATTTATATTTATATACGGAATATTTTCACTGGTTTTTACTGATAATCAAAACGACCGTGTCGATTGTTTATTATTGTTTTTATTGGAATAAAATTGAATGGCAATTAAAATAGTTGATTTAAACCGATACACAGTACACAGTTTGCGTTTCCCTTATATAAAAAAAATATAAAATAAAAAGTAGTTATATCTACAAAGTTTGGTGTCGAACACGGCGAAAGTTCGGAAGCTTATGGAAATAAAAATAATACAAACGCGAAACACTGCAGCGGACTTTTAACGTTAACTATACGAATCTATATTTATTTATTTTTTCTAAATTATATTCTAATCCAAAGATCAAAAGTTTTTTTTTTTTTTTTTTTCATAAAAAGTTTCAGGTTCATTTTTAATATATACGCCGAGTTACTTGTCGTATAATTTTTCAAGTTAGATAGAATATACTTTTTATAGAATTTATTAAAAAAAAAAATACCTTCTCGAAACCTCGGGAGGATTAATTATAGGGAAACTCAATAACATAATAAAATATTCTTAGTGGTTCCGATAAGTGTTATCCGTTATTATTTTATTATGACCTAAATGCCTAAATCACAATTGGTATCTACAGTTTTAATTTTTTAATTTTTTATACGGCGTCGTGTATAGGCAATTTATCAACGTAAATGTGTTGAGGACACCAAGCGTGTGGATTTCCCATACGTAAAAATCGTCCATTTCAAAATCAATCAACTTAACAAAACAATGTGTAAATGTGTATTAATAATATTACGAAGAAGTTAAAATACAATAAATATCAAATTATGTTTGAGAGCGTATAACAGATATGAGTTACGTTTTTTTTTTTTTTTTTTTTTTCCGATCGTGATATCGGAAGAGGTCCATATTTTTAATATTGAATACCCATCGTTACATACGAGCGAGTTGAATATCAATACGTCATACCTTAACAAATGTTTTTTTTTTTTTATATTTAATTTCCAAATTCTGTGAAAATTCTAAAATCGCTTTGAACCATTTGTGTGTTTCACGTGAACACGTTTTTGAACGAAATTTACCATGGTTAGCACCCAGTGTTAACAGGCTTATTTAACCACCTCGTTTTTTTTTTTTACCTTTATATATATATTGAGAACTTTTAACATAAAACTTAACTTAAGGTTTAAACTAAAAAAAAAAAAAAAACCCCGTATTTCAATAGACCGAGAAAGTAGATTTTTCTATAGGCGTTCGGGAAATTGATGTAGAAATCTTAACTGCGGCATATATTTTAAAAACATCGATTTTTGGTATATGCTACTGTACCTAAAACTTGGCAGTGGTTTAGCAAGAATTTAAATTTAAAAAAAAAAAAAAAGAACAACGTACCCTTCAGAAAAATTAATTTATTAATTGTGACCATAAATTATTTTATGCTGTTCATAGTATGTCGTTACGTCGTAAGAGCAGCTAGCCCCCAAATATTGGGGATGCTAAAATTGTGTATTGCTTATAGACCCGTGAGGGGCATCCACCCCCAGACGTATTTTCACAATTAAATAATATTAAAAATTATTATTATTCAATGATGCCCGCTAAATATTACTTAAAAATGTATTATAAAATATGCTTGGTTTTCATAATAGTATCAACCGTTTTGTACCATCACGAAGTATTTTCACTTTAAGTAAGTTTTTGTTCGTATGCCGAGCCGGCCTAATTGTGTAATCCGGATAATTCCGAGCCGTGTACGAGGTCGTTTCGAGATAACCGACCAGCCCAGTAAGATTCTGTACAGTAGAACAATACGTACCTTAAAACTCGGTTTTATTATTCCGATTCAAAATTATTTGAAAATAATATCACAGGGAATATCAAAAACAAAAAAAATTAACCCACGGCCCTCCCGTGGTAAAAACAACGAGGTTGTAAAATTAGCCTGTTACCGTGATAAAATGTTACTCCCTATCCCCTCGCCGAAGTAAAAAAAAAAAAATACGTGTGTGTAGAATTGGCCTGTCACCGGAACAGAATTTTACCTCGCCAAGATTTACACTACAGCGGTAAAAATTACGAGTGGTTATAAAGTGAGCCAGCGACACCGGGACCGTTTTTAAATTTATACGAATGCGGATTTGAATATATTCGTGTCGATAAATTTTCATTTTTTTTTTTTTTTTTCTCGCTCTCTTCATAAACGTCATTGAAATCGCGGTCTACGTATTTATACGCGATCCATAAAATATCGGCAATGTGACCGCCTCACAAATAAACCGTTATAAAATTTATTCTACTTGACAATTGCCGTTACACAAGGGGAATTTTCAATATTTATAATTTTGTTAATAATTCGCTTTTTAGACACGTATTGACCGATTAAAATACGTATACAACGGCGGTAACGCGCTATTTATAAATTGCCTCGGCTTTATCGCTAAAATTGATACCACGACGAAAGCTCCCTCGAACATACAATATTTTTTTAATATATATGATACTGTAATTATTTACCGTAAAGATTTCCTACTAAAATGTATTTTTACGGTAAACGTTATATTATACTGCAGCGATCGCAGTAAAAATAATTTTACAAAAGTTTGTCGTAAAAAAAAAAAAAAAAGACATTTTTTTTTTTTTAAGAGGAATTCTTAAATACGTTTACAAAATTAACTTTCACAATCGTAAAATGAAATATTATAATATTATTAAAAAAAAAAACCTTTTTTAAACAATGCTTCTGTAAACTCCAGAAACATATATTAAACACAAAAGAACATTAAATAATTATTGATTACTACAATAAAAAAATCATTTAATATATACAAGGGAATATTGACATCGATACGTAAGTAAATAAATTATTATATTAACAAATTATTTATTACGGGATTTGTTATATACGAAATATCGGAATAACATAAAACTGGAGGAGTTGAAAATAAAACGCGTTTTCGATGGTTTTCACAATTATTTTAAAGATTTAAAACGCACGAAAATTAATTTAAATCGACGGAAAATTGCTACATAGTAAAAGTTAATGGGCATTGCTATAAGTAGTAAAACTATTTACGGGAAAAAAGTCAATTTGTTAAAATGATAAATAACTTAAAGACGACGCAGATACGTTATTAGATATTTTGTATAACGTTTAAAACGAGTAAAAACTTTTAAACGTTTTTAGTTTTTACTTGGGTTTTTTTTTCGGTTTTTTTTTTTTTTTTACGTTAGCCGAATTTCCGATAATTTTCTGCCCCCCCCCCCCCGATAAAAACGTCTTTGGTACGTCGCCGGAGTATATCCGCAGCACGACGACCAATCGTGGTTTTTTTTTTTTTGTTTTACGAAATTCTTCGTCTTCGTTGGATATTTTGAATTTTAAACACGGAAAATAAACACATTTTCATACCGATAACAAATATAATCGACACCTGTTCGCGCGTAATAGAATACTTCATTTCGGTCATTTCGCTTCGACGCGAATGTAAAACCGCTCGAAACATACATATATAATTTTTTTTTTTTTTTTTTTTTCGATAACTATATGCAAACGCAGATGTTTTTTTTAATAATGCGTCGTATTTCAAGTGTGCACCGGTGTACGTAAACATTTTATTATTGTTAACGGTGTTATGTACACTTGTTAAAAAGCGCGCGCGGTTTTTTTTTTTTTTTTTTTTATTATTATTTTATTGTTTTTTTTTTTTTTTTTTTTTTTTTTTTTTCATTCGAAAATTATAAAATAATAATATAATACACGGTCAAGAACCGTGGTCGTCGAATTATTGACATTGCGGCACAGTGACATTAACGTAGAAATTAAAAATTAATAAAATCGAATAAAATATTATACGTTCGCGTATAGTGCACATCAAAAAACTACTTCACGAGTAATGGTTTTTTTTTTTTTTTTTTTTTTTTACGAGTATTTATCAATTTACATAATTCCGAAAATAAATTATACGCACGTTACACGCGTATAATGTTCGTAGCGAAACGAAAAGTGTACGCCAACTCACAAGGCTGGGCGTTAACGAGTTATAACAAGTTCGAAGTTCAGTCGGTTTTAACTTTCGGCTCGGCTTTCCGACGTTGGTTTTTTTCATTTTTTTTTTTTTTTTTTTTTTTTATCAACTCGACTGTCTCGGCCGAACTTAATTTCTGTTCTAAATTAGCCTAATAAACAACGGGTTAATATTAGATTATGTCGCGTTCAATTACAGTTTCAATAACGTTAGATTTAAAACCGTTCGCTGTGTACGCTTGTTCGAATAGCCATAAACGTCCCGAGTGCAATACCCAATGTCACACCGTGCCAACGATTAAAAATGTATAATCCAATAAGAATTAAATTTAACTGCCAAACGTCGATTTCGGTGTATTCGACAATGGGTTATATGAATTCAAATGGAAATGTACTCAATATGCCCCAAGCGAATAGGCAGTAAACCGATTCGATGTAAGAAAGGTATCATCGAGTATAATTACGATAAAATTTACCATAAAAAAAGAAAAACCGCATAAATGCGTTGTTTCCTCTAAGAAAAATCAAATTACTCCCGTTCGACGGTATACAGTCGTACGGCAACTGTTGTGTTATTATATTATTCACGGCCGGAAATCACTGTGTCCAACGTCGGTCGTCAATTGTTTTTATCAAAAAAACGTTCAAATCGACATTCGAACTGACCACAAATAATTAATAGACCATTTTCTCAACTCTTGTCGGGACGCCAATGAAAAACGTGCAGCGTACGCGAAACCAGTTAATTTTCGAAAATTTCGTTTTAGTCATTCCCTAACGAACATGCCCTGTAAACGGTTACATTTGCAAAAAAAATAAAAAAAAAAAACCCAGCTTCAGGACGCCGTTTAATTGGCTATAGAAATATGTTTATGCGCGTATAGAGAAAAGAGAAAAACCCGTATAAAAATACACCAACATGACCGTCACCCTTCGTCGTGTTTCCAATCCGAGGACATAATATTTCTTCGGGGGATGATATTATATATATATATATATTTTTTTTTTTTTTTTTTTTTAAACAATACTTCTAAATATAGATATATTGGTATCTTCCGTTCCGGGACAGTGAACTGGAGCGTACTATACGCGCGAGTATGTTTCTATATAATAATATTACGTCAAGGGCAAGGAGGGGAGAGAAAAAAAAAATAAAATAAAAATATAACAATAATAATATAATAACTGGTTCGCGGCACGGGAGCGGAGAAAAAAAAAAAAAAAAAAGAAAAAAAAATCATCTTTTGCTTCAACGATTCGCAATCAACTCGGTCCTTCGGACGAAAAACAACAGCTTTCGTCCGCATCGCAGAGTGTATATAATAAACGTCCGTATACGTTTATTTTATATATATATATATATATATATATACGGCTCATACTTATACGTAAGATAGGTATTATAGATATATACGTAAAAATATATATATATATGTGTGTGGAGTCTACACGGTATAAACGATATACCGGTGTGGGAAGGGTGGCCGAAGGTGTGCCCGGAGGCCGTACCGGGCGTCGGGTCGAATTATTTGTCTTGTCCTATATATATATATATATACGAGGTCTGTTGGAAATGTACCGCGATTTTATTTTTAATTATTACAAAAATCACTGTACGCGCTATTTAAAGTCGTCTCCGTCGAAACGTCCACCGGACGGATATGCGGCGATCCCGGCGATCTTGCGGCGAAGTCTTTTGGAACCGTTCCGATGTTAAAGCTGCGGGCAAACCCCGTAACGGCGTTCGCTTAAATTTCCTCCACGCCTTGAACGCGTTGTCCTGCGATCGCCGATTTCGGTGTTGGGAATAGAAATAAAAATCACACGATCTGGAGAATACGGAGAGTCCGCGGCGGGACCACAGCGATTTTTTTTTATCGGTCGAAAATTCACGAATCGACCGCGCTAAATGTCGTGGTGAACAATCGCGGAACGAATTCGGATGCGCGATCCTTTAGGACCTTGACATTTTCCTGTAAAATTGTAAACATTTATTGAAATAAATACGCTCGTCGAAAATGTAGACTATACTACACTTTCGAGTATTTGATTAATTTTTCATTGATTACGCGGGAGAACGGAACGAAAAATTAATAGAAGTTTTTTTCATTTCAAATTTCTACACCGTTTCGACGTTAGTTTCCGAGCGTCCGTGTGCGGTCGCGAGTAAACACAAAGAACATGGCGTGTCCATCCGGTTGAATACGAGGTCCGTTCGAAAAGCACCGGGATTTTCTATTTAATAATCGCACAAACAAAGTCACATATCATTAAAATAATATCTCCTTCGACATACTCTCCTCCGGACAGACACGCAGTGATCATCCCGGCGATCTTGCCGTTTTTTCAAAAGTCCATTGGAACCGTTCCAAAGTTAACGCTACGAGTTCGCTAGTAGCCGCGTTCGCTTTGATTTCCTCTACATCGTGAAATCGGTGAAACCTTTAAGCGCAGATTTTAGTCTCGGGAATAGCGAAAAAATCACACGGCCCCCGATCTGGAGAATACGGAGAGTCAGCGGCGGGACCACAGCAATTTTTTTTATCGGTCGAAAATTCCCGAATCGACAACGCTAAATGTCGTGGTGAACAATCGCGGAATGAATTTGGCAGTGACAACCTTTTCATCTGTACATTTTCCTGTATAATTTCAAGACCCAATTGAGATTCGCTTTGTAAACTCATGAACTCGTTAATTGGCGGCCATTTCGCAGTTTTTCGAAAATTGTCGTCACACCATCGTCTTCCAAAACGTGGATCGTCTTCAGTTGACCGCCTTGGCTGTCCTTGAAACGTTCAAAACACTTGAAAATCACTGAAGAACCACTTAAAAAATCGTCCCCATAAGAGGTTGCAGTCATTTCCGTTGCATCGTTTTTACCAAGTTTCAAGCTAAACAGGATGGACACGCGTTGATCGTTAATTTCGGACATGTCGAAAACGGCGAACAACGAAAAACTGACTGGATTCAACCACGAGTAATATTAAACTGAAAATTAGGATAGCGACTTTGGGTTTTGTTTAAAATGTTCACTGATTCGCGGGGAATACAATTATTTACAATTAGAAACGTTATCGCGTGTAGATTAGCCATAATAACATTTGTCCTGGTACTTTTTTAACAGACCTCGTATATGAAATTATTTTATTTCTACTCTCGGCCCGGCCGGATTGTTTGACGGGACAGAAAACGCTCGGGTGGCACACGTCATCACGTTACACCGTGTATTTTATGCATGTAAAGAAATTGTTTTTTTTTTTTGTTTTTTTGGTTTTCATTTAGGCGATTATCCGGACAGCGAGTTTTCTATATTTTCTCCGATTTTTTTAAATATTACGGACGGCTTTTTGACGTTTATCTTCTAAAACTCTATTTATCGCGTATTCTAACTGGCTAGGTTTTGGATCGATGCGGTTTTTTTCAATGCTCGACTTTATCGTTTTAATGGCGACAGTTAAAACTTGGTTACCAAAAAAAAAACTTTCATTATTTGTATACCGATTCACGCGTTCGGTTATTCGAAAATCGAAAAACTAGAATACTATATGGAATCTGAATTCAAAATTCAAATCCGTCAATCACGAATCTCGCACTTATTTCCAGATTTTGGATCATTTCCCGGGGTTTTTTTTTTCGACCCGGTCCAACCCTCCCACTAGTCCCATAATACGGTTTTTTTAACCGGACTTTTATAATAATTCTATAATTTTAAAACTTTTGTATTACTCTCAGAAACTAATTACGATTTATTAATTCAAACCAAAGAGTAAAATATTGCTATTACATGAGTATTCGTCACACAAAAATGTATGTGGCAGGTGTTTCGGTATGTGTGCAGAGATAACTTTTAATTTAGCGATAGGTGGAAATTAATATTTAATATTTTCGAATAATTCATTCAGCATATTTGTGTAAACAATAAATTCGGATATTTAAAAAAATAAATAAAATAATTCGAGGTCGCCCCAATTTCGATTTTACACCCCATAATATCAATTATTCAAACAACTGCACGGTATTTTTTATTTTTTTTTTTTATTTGTTTCAGTTCTTTGCACGTCCCGAGTCGTATTTATCATGGCATCATAGAAGAAAACCAAGATTACGCGCACAGTGAATTAATTCTTTTTAAATTAAATAATTAATTTTGGATACCATTGTATAAATACTAAGGATTTGTGCTGATTATATTTTTAAGGGTGGCCGTGAGATGGGTTATCGTTTTTTTTTTTTATTTTCTAAAGAAATCGCCAACTGCAGTTTGTGATAATTTTCACTATATAAAAAGTACACTTTATTTGAGTTAACTCAATTTCCAAACAATCTTTTTTTATTAACTTAGGTAATTAACTAAACAGTTAATTGGGTTTAAACATTGAACGAGTTTAACATTTTTCAATTAACTTGACTTAATTTAAATAATATTCATCAAACCCATCCTTGAATATAACAAGTATATCTCATTGCTATTGTATTCGATTATAATTGTAATCAAACAATGAAAATTTTCATTAAATTATCCGCGTAAAAAATAATAAAATTAGATGATAAAAAAAAAAAAAAAAATATTAGAATAATAGAGAAAAACGATTAGGTTAAAACATGTCTGGGCTATCGGTTCATTATCATAACGGTACATGAACTAATATTTTTTTTATTATTCTGCACATTTTCGTACCGATTGAAACCAAGCGGTCGACTACATTTGAAATAATAAGTCTCGTAGATAATATTATTAAAAAAACTAAAACATTTTTTTTTTTTTTTTTTAATAATTAATACCGCGATGCGCCCAAACGTAACATGAAATTGCATTTTTTTTTTTTTTCTCTCATTAAATATCACGACTCGTTAGACATTATAGCCCGCAATATTCGTTTCGAGAATTAAATTTATTTTTTCCTATACGGTAGATACCTGCGGTAAGTATATAAGAAGTTAATATTTATATTTAATTTCTTTTTGCGATAAAAAAAAAAAAAAAAAAAAGAAAAAAAAGTTACGTACTTAATGTTGTATTTCATTAGGAATTAAACCGATTGATTCCGGTCGTCGTTTGCGTTCCAAACGCAATCTACTGCGCGAGAGAACGGACGCACGGCGACACCGCCAAATTAAATTAAATCGCGTATTCGAAACATGTTATTATAATGATAGAAAAAAATTAACAAAAAAAAAATTACGAATTGTTTAAAATAAATAAACGTGATTATTACGTTTGCGTAACCCCCGAATCTAACACGTGTCAAATGTTATCCTCGCTATTCTGTATGACATCCCAGAGTCTCATCTCAACCCTTCGTTAAAAACACAGAGTTTTCGGAAACTTTATTTACACCGGTGCAGCTCATCCACTCATCCTTCATAATTTACGTTATTTCGGTATGATTTATGTCAAACAGCAGCCAGTGTGCAAGTGTACGGCACATCAGAATACTTGATACTAAACAAAAAGGTATAACGGTGCAGTAACATGATACACGTATACGCGTACATTTAGTCTTCCTAAACTCAAATGTAATATCGAGAGTAGCTGAAAATTCGCGTTTAATCGTTGTAAGCTCGACAGGAATGATATTGCGAGTCTCGTGAATCATTCAATCAATAGCATCTTATCAATCAAATAGCGCAGGGAATAATATAAAATATACGTGTAAACATAAAATAAATAAAATTAAAAAAAAACCAACGCCGCCGAAATAATCGTTAAACAATTTCTAAACCGTTACTCGCAGCCGATATTCTTCGCGATTTCGGTAAATATTTCGTAGTGAATTCCATTCATTACCAATTGAACCGGGACCCAGAAATCGGTGATGCCGTTTTATACGTTGCCGGTATATATAATTGTATTTATGACCGGTACGATCATTAAAATAATCATTTTCGTTGAAAATAATGAACATTGAACCTCAAGCGCATGCATTGAGTCGAATGCACATCGAGTTAGATCCGGCCTTATAATATGGCCTTATAGAGAAAAAAAAATTTAAAAAAAATATATAAATATATATATATATATAATTCTCTGTTTATCCGGTCGAGACAGGCAATCGTAATTGGCAGTACCGCCGAATAATTGCAATCGAGTTTATTTTAAATGCCGTTCTCATTAGATATTTCCATTTTCGCTTATATCCAATTAAAATAACCAATTTAATAATAAAAAAAAAATACAAATATCGCATACAATAATGTCAAGCGCATTCGTCACTGGTCACCAACTGCAGTTAAAAAAAAAAAAAAAACAAATGCAGAATGTAAAAAAGAAAACGTACAGACAGGGTCGGGTTAGGAACGATGAGTTTAAAATTGCATTTTAAACTCTGTCACGTCTCTGGGCTGCCATTCTTTCATGCCGTATGCTGTAAATGTCTTTACTTCAAATAACATGTAAATTAGATTACTACACGAACGCTTTTTTTTTTTTTTTTTTGCTCCTTAAAAATAAAACTTCGACAACAGACAACACAATTGATCGTGATGTATGTTTGACTTTCGGAACCCAAGACTAAAAAAAAAAAAAGAAGAATATTCTCCGCGTATATATGAATTGAATAGAACTGTAGTACTAGTCAAAAGAAGCATTGACATATGAATGCAATAAGTGTCTTTAGTTTTTTTTTTTTTTTTTTATGGTTTAATACTCGAAGAACCAAACCTCCCCATCCCTCCAAAAAAAAAAAAAAAAAAAAAACACTACGTTAAAGGCGAACCCGAACGGTTAAGAACGACAATATATAATTTCGGGTGGCCAATTTAATTTCAGTCGTTGATAAAACGTAGGTAATATTCAAATTTAATACCTAGCCATTGGCTATGGTTTTGCACGGGTATAATGACTCGTATAATAATATATTATTTCAAAACCAATAATAATAAATAAGGGCGAAAATAAAAATAAATAAAAGGGAATCGTGACGATATAAAAAAAAAAAAAATAAACGATCCGACCACGAAATAGATGTAGCCCGAGTAGCCCGGGACTACTACGCATATAATTACATAATAAATAAATATGAGTTACTAAAAAAAACGGAATGATAACCAACTCTACTGTAATATCCCGCAAACGATTTCAATTGTTTTTAAATGTATTAGTTTTCGAAAATATTGTACATATAAAATATTATAAACGGTAATGGGAATCAATCAAGTGGGAAATCTCAATATTAGTTTTTCAAAGCACTTGTTTGTTGTATTCTTTTTTTTTTAACAGCTGAATATACTGATAATTTCATAAATAATATATGTCAACAGCAATTATCTTACGAAATTCGTTGCCACCGTTTCAATTTTAAATGCCGAAAATTAAAAAAAAAAAAATCGTACACAACAAAATATAAATGAAACCGTTCTCCCGAGATGCTATTGCAGTTACTTATTAAACGTGTAAATTATCGTCGCGTTAAATATTACTATAATATTTATATCATATTTTTATAATGACACAGACATAAAAAAAAAAAAAAAAAGTTTTCGCATTACTACGACACTGTGAGTATTTCTGTATAGTGACATTTTAAATAATGTTGATATATTATCGAATGAAATTAAGAAAAATATTAAAAACCGTATAAATCTCTGAAAACCCGTGGATTTTGAATTGTCGGAAAAGTTATATGTATAATTTTTATATTAAGTAAATATATTATCCACGAGTAGGCATATATATATATATATATATATATATATATATATATATATATAAATCCAAATCGTTTGAAAATAAATATTAAAAAAAAAAAAGAAAAAAACACTTAAACTTATAGTAGTAATAGGTCACAAAGAACGGTCGTATGAATACAAATACATTTTACAATGGGTTTATTTCGATAATGAAATTTTAAAACGATATTCTGTTTCTTTCGATAGTCAGCGAGGGGGAGGGAGGGGTCAACTACGATTTACTTACGACTATGGTAGTTTTTTAAAAAAAATATATATATATATCATATTTAATCACGATAGCCGCTAATACCTATAAAGCAATGAAATTTTCGGTATCTCGACTATATGATTGTATTACACGTAGACCCCTAACAAAACGTAACAATTCTAAATCGTCATATTTAGTTCAGTGGTTTTCGAATGACCGAACACTTATCATTTCATAAGATTATCGCGGATAAACACGGCCGTATAACAAAACAGTATTTATATACATTTTTTTAAAATTGTATAAGAACACAAAAATAAACCAACAAAATAACCCGTAGTCTTCATGTATTTATTACATGTGTTGTGTTTTGACAATCGATAAACATCAAAATGTTAAACCGACGAAAATAAAAATTTCGTTGATTTTATGGATTTTTTTTTCACAGATTTTTAAATTTTGGCCAAACACATGCTCTAAGATTACGGAACACCGGTTAGAAACCACTGCTTTAGTTCGTAATTTTTTTTTTTTTTTTGACTTTCGTCGATTTTGAATATAGCGAATGAAAATTATCTCAAAACTAAACCTAACGCTAAATAATTTTGTTTCGTGTATTTGTATAGTTAATATGTATATATAATTAGGGTGAATTTGGAGAGAAAAAATAATTTCAATCAAACGTATATATTTCGTTTATTCCTATATTTTTATATTTTTTTTTTTAACACTAGATTATAATCATAGGCGTATGAATAAACAGCGTAATAAACCAAAATAAACCAATTACATTTTCGTTAGTCCTGATCGGTATAGGCGGGTAACTATAAAATAGAAAAGAAAAAAAAAATGCTTAAATATATATATATATATATATAGACAGGGGGATAAAAAGTCGAGAAAATAGTTTCATTGAATTGATTGAAGAGTATAATACGCTTTGGGCGTTCCGCTTAAAAGATACGACGCTATTTTCCTATCAAGATATATAAGGGGTTGATTGACAGTATTTTACTCACCTAACGCCGCGCCGGGTCGGTTGAAAGAGAGAAGTAAAAAAAAAAAAAAAAATAAACTGAGCAAAATTCTCCGTCTACTTTTTATTATTATTTATTTTATTTTTTTTTTTTTTAAACATTTTTCCCTCTTTATCCCGGCACTGAAACAAAAAAAAAAAAAAAAAACTCTAGTTGATTGATCGACTCGTGGGCGTAACCACACACATAAAATCTCGAACAATATTATCACTAATTACAGCCGCCGGCTACGGATGCCGCGAGGTAAAAAAAAAAAAAAAAAAAAAACTATATGGCAATAAAACTTTGGGCGTACAATAGATACAATAGCGTCTTAATGGGCACGAGTATCCGCGACTCCGTGCTATAAGTACAAGTATAATAATAATAATAATATAAAAATAGTCGAACCGGGTGTTTGCGCGCGTTATTATTGCACCGAAAACTTTGCACATAGGCCGATGTTAATTATGGTAAAATTTCTTATTTTTATAAAAAAAAAAAAAATAAAAAAAAAAAAAACATTGTTTTCTCGCACCGACCGCACCGGCGTATTATTAAATCTGACAGACAAGACAATCTATCAAAGTCTACTTACTGAAAACTTCTTACAATATAAACACGTTACCCCGGGAACACAACAGATTAATTCACTTCGCTCTTAATACTTTTACCACCTCTATACAATTTTAATATAGCTTACAATATTCCCGTTTTCCGGCGGCCCGCAGTTTCCCGACTACAATTGTATTCGTTTATTCGTTTATTTAGAAAATTTGCGCCCGAGCAATACGGATACTGTACGCATATTGATAAAATGTATTGCCGTAAACGTGACACTTGAAGTAGATTCCAATATACTAATCCGGTGAATTTCCGAAGGAATATTAAACCTCTAACAGTATTGGATTGTTATTCGTAGACAAACATTTACCAACATAGAAATTCAGTCCGATGCCCCCACCCCCATCTTATATAATCACTCCGATCCGGTGCTAAAGAATCGATATAAATTCCAAAAAAAAAAAAAACAAAAAAAAGCCCCGATGTGAAGCGCACTCGACAAATAGGTCCGGCGGCGTTTTCGAGTTTCAGACCAGAAATTTCCATAAAAATACATCTGTCCGCGTCGCTTGTAAACTTCACGCCGAATTTACGTCCGTGTCCGGGATTCTTATCGGATTCATTGCACCGGTCGGGGAAATTGGATTAAATTGCCCTGTGTCGGTATAAAATGAAGATAATCTTCGTATGCGATTCCCTCAAGAATTTTATTGATAAACAATACGTGAATAACGAGGCGTATCGGGTTACGCGTAAACTCCATTGGATAGATTGTCGTCGGACAAACGTATGTGATTACGATAATATTGAACATTCATAAAAAATATATCGCATAATCGCGATGTAAAAAAAAAAAAAAAAAAAAACGACATTATGACGGAGGGACGTGTTCGTATTACGTAGAGGTTCGTATTTAGTTAATACGACATTAAAGTATAGGCAGGGGGATGTTTCGTATACTTTATAGCGAAATTACTCTATAAAAAAAAAAAAAAAAAAAAAAAAAAAAAAAAAACTACAAAATGTAATCCAATACACGATACATAGACGTAACGAATGAGTTATAAAATAATGTAAAGTGTACTGTCTACTGTTTGTATGTTGCATTATATGTGTACGTCATTTTTTTTTTTTTTTTTTTTTTTTATACTCTCATTAATATACTACAATGTTTATAAGCAAAAGCTACATGTTTGCAACATGTCTGTGCGGAAAAGCTTTTCCGGGATAGATAAAGCTTCGGTTTGTATACAAGGGTAAAGTGGATACGAAAAAAAAAAAAAAAAAAACAAAAAACCACCGTAGAGAGGGAGAGCATTACTATTTAAAAGGTTGGGCATTTTAACCGGAACCGGGGGGTCGCTTTCTTATCTAAAACATAGGAATGAATAATGATTGCCCGAGACCGGAACAAATGTACAAAACGCTATCCTCTGAGTTATTACTATTTATTTTCACCGACGAAATCAATTGCGCCGCACCAATGTTCATAAACAAAATTAAAAATAACGTTTTTTTTTTTTTTTTTTTTTTAACGTTTTTACGTCGTTATACTCGGTTTTCACTATTGTACGGTAAACCGCAAGGGAAACCGAAACTAAACGGCCAGTAGGTCACACCGAGCACCACGGAGACCGAATGTCCCTATCGGAATGTTCCTATAAAGTTTTTTTTTTTTTATCGGTGCAAGATTTTCCGGTCGAAACGTTGTTAACAGACAGCAATAAAAACGCGCGACATTAAACAAATAATAATAATAATAAAAAAGAGGATACGTTTACTCCTCTACGGTAAATTGATAGCTGCAAATTACCATGGTATTTTATTGCGACATTATCAAGGTTCATAATCCAAAATATTTCACTTTTTAAACGCGAGTGACCCGTCGTACCTTCTTTATATATATATATATATATAAAAAAACTTCGTACATTATTTAAACGAAGAATTTATTCATAGCTCGAGTCTCTACCGAAATTTATTTGCCGTATATTCAGCGGGTCGGACAACCCGCTCGAGTGTGAAATCGTATAAATAATATAGTGAGAAAAAACGACGACATCAAATAATGCCTACGGCGTTTTGACTATTGAAAATTGCTTGGATTTATCCGTAAATAAATTTGTAAAAAAAAAAAAAAAAAAAAAAAAAAAAAATTAAAAAATATATATTTCATATGATTGTAGTTCGTGTAATAATATTATGTAAATTTGTGTGATCGAGTGTTATTCTATTTTCAGGCGTATATATGTATATATTCGGTGAGCGCAACTCGGTAGTCGAAAATTTGAATTATGAACATGAAAATGTTTCGATGAGAAAAAAAGAATCGCATGCCGCGGGCGGTCGTATGTTGTTTTTTAATCACTAAAGAGAAGAAGAAAAAAAATCGCGACTCCGCGTATAGAACAAAGTGGCGGACGTCCCGGAACCCGATATCCCGGGATTAGGTCGTACCCCGTGGAATGGGCAATAGCCGCGTCGACACGCCGATCTCGGAATAACTAAACCCTAGACGTATTACTTACATACTTACTTGCTTACTTGCTTACTTGCCATATGTTACCGGATAGGTAACTATAGACAAATATATTTTTATAACGACAAAGAGACCTTACTCGGACTCTGTATCTGCCCACAGGACAAAAATGAAACAACACCGACAACGTTCACCGCAACGAATTATTATGAAGACGATTATATGGCGTACTCGAAATATTTTTTATATTTTTTTTTTTTTTTTTTTGTTTTTTTACATAAAACTGCATAAGGAAGTAGTGATTAATTATTATTTGTCGAACAATTAACAAACAGCGAGTATGTACAATTTGAAATATATATATATATACATTTTTTTTTTTTCTTTCAATTCAAAAATAATTATTATTATGTTATTTCCAATACAATGTCAATTATTAATACGAATGGAAAAATATAAGTACTCTTTTGAAGAAAAAAAAAAAAATAAAATATTATTAAATTAACAATGAGATTATTATTATGAACTCGGAATTTCCTTACATGCATACGAATACTAATTTTAAACTCTGCTATGCAGTTTTTTAAATAGTTTTATATTCTACAACATACAATTTGTATGCATTTAATAATATTGTATATTTGAACTCTAATTGACTTACAAAAAAAAAAAAAATTATTTCACCAAATCAATGATGATAATATTTACTATGCTTTCACAGAGGGGTATTTTTTGTATATAATTCTCGAACAATTTCTTCAAACTTCAAAATTAAAAAAAAAAAAAAAAAAAAAAAATATATTTATTTACTTTTAATATTAATAAAAAAAATTGTAGAATGAAATTAACAAAAAAACTCTATGTAAGAACACAGTGAATATTATCGCTATTAATTTAGTGAAATGATTTTTGTTTTAAGTCTATTAGAGCCCAAGTATTATTGAAAGCATGCGAAAACTCACGCTAAATTGTCCGTTAGATAGTCAAAGACGGTAAATATTACTGTGACGTCACCTTAAGATGAATTTATTTTATTAATTATATAAAAAATTATAATATCGGTACTAATAATGATAATTGTTTTATAGTATTTTTTTTTTTTTTTTTATAAAATAGTAATAAAAGTGACTATTTGTTTTTAAACTGGTATAAAAAGCGACCAATATTTCGTTTAAAATTATTGCCAACAAGTACCAGAGTTATTAAACTGAGCACAAACATTCATTTATCTTAAAACCTAAGTTAATTAATCCGTACGATCATAAACACCACGAGCCAGTCGTGCATTGTGTGCCTATAGTTTAATCAAACAAATATTATAATAACTGAAATCATTTATAAATAACTGCATTTTATTACTCAAGTAACATTAACCCGCATGACATTAAACGTTATAATATCAAACTAAGCCATTTAAAAAAAAAAAAAAAAAATGAATAACTATTTTTATAAATTAGTAAAAATAACCTAATTTTCAGACTTGGTTTTGATAAAGAAAAAAATAATAAAAAAAAAAAACCTATATAAACTGCACTATTTACAAAAATACGAATGTTAAACAAAAGCGATAAAGTGACCATATTTAGACTTTTCTAGTTTTTTTTTCTGAAAAATGAGTGATTTTTAGCGACTTGTGTAACTCTCTAGTAGGCCTACTTTAATATTGAATTATGCCTAATCAATTCACGTAGTTAATGTTCTAAACACGAGATTTGTTTGCAAATATTTTACGTGATATCTGTAAAATTAGGTATTGTTATTGTAACCGCGATGCATAATTTATTAATTAATTGATTTCGTATACGATATCGTTGATTTTTAATCATATACTCTGCGTGTTTTTTTTCGTCAAAAAATGTTTTAAAATACCTACGCGGATAATATTGGCAGCCATAGTAACCTGAAATATTAATATCCCCATACGTTTATATATGAAATTATATAAATTCGTGTGTTTTATTCATTCCACTATAGTTTATTTACAAGACAGAGAGTATATAATTTGTATACTAATATTTATTGATATTACTGCGTTATTGTACCGCAAGTCTAGTATTATACAAAAAAAAAAAAAAAAAAACTATATAGGGCTCTATAACTGGTTATATTCACATTTTTCAAAAGAAACGATTTTATATGTTTACTCGCGTTCGCATTTTATTTCAGACGATTTGACAATATCTACAAAAAAAAAAAATTATAACGAATTGCGGGGCCACGGCGTCCCGGATATTCAAATTTTCTTCAATTTCGTAGAAATTATTTTTTTAACAATTTAATCGACCACCCATGAAAACTTATTGAAAATTACATCACGAGATAACTCATCGATTCCACATTGATATTATTCCACCATTTTTTTAATTTTTTTTTAATGGATAAACAAAAATATTCTACAGATCGTATTGAACTAAAATGTATTATTTGATTACAAGAAACGGTGTAATCAGAGGCAGTAAAAAAAAAAAATAAAAAAAAACTTCACCTTTCTTATCATTTTTTAGAGTGGCAAATTTAACCCCAGTCTTTTTATTTTTTTTTAGACATATTATAAAGTTTAAGATGAGAATATCGTACCACTCTATATGAGGCATGATAGTTTTTTCCACTGGGCGTGTTTTTAAGCCGAAAAAACTCTCCGGCACCGGGTCCCTTAACGGCGGATAGTATATTAATCAAACGATACAATAACGGAAATTCGAAAACTCTAAAATTTAAACCGATTGAAATAATAATAGTTGTTGATATAATTGTTATTGGGACAGACCCGCCGAGATTGTTACCGTCAGACAATGTCGTCGGAAAATTATCAAAATTGTAAATGTTTATATATAACGAAGATTTCCGGACGCTTAGAAAAACTAAAGTATCTGTTTACAATTATTATTATTTTTTTTTTTTTATTTGTATCGTAAAATACGATAAATGTAAAACGGACGATCCTCGTGCAAATCGATCATTTTAATTCCGATTTTGATGAAACTTCGTCTTCGCTCGACGTACAAAACGACGTATCAAGGTCGCTGTTTAATTTTTATCTGGAAATCTAACCCCTAGAGTAGGGCTCGCGTCCAATAAAAACATTCGTTATTATTTAAAACAAAAATAATTTAGCTATTTAAAAAAAAAAAAGGGAAAATACTGGCGCGGGCAACGCCGGGCGGGACGGCCAGTGAAATATATAGGTAGGAATAGTATTTTGAGAGTGTGTGTTTATAAAACTGAACCGTTGTTCGACCCTCGGAGTTTTAAAGAGTAGATAGAGTACTTAATGCGTTTAATGAAGCGGGCGAGAAGAAGAAAATTGCCGGTTAAAAGTGGTTTACCCGTGATTAGAGAGCATCCATCAAACCGACGCTCCTGACATCGAACTTGTCTGATGGCTTTTACCGTGTCTGCCCACACAGTAAAAGTTTTTCGATTCTCGACTTTTACGGATCAGTTAACCGGAATGAAAAAACTTCGATATGTCACGGGGGGTCGGTGGAGAAATAAAAATGTTCAACCGGCTCATAAACTTAAAACACGCCTAATTGTAAATATCCAACGGAACTATGCAAACGCCATTAATCTAATTCGGCACGCTTGTAAGATTAAATTAAATCGCAGTTTTACATTCGTTTACGTTATTGTTTTATGTTACGTATAAATAAAAACCAAAAAAAATTAAAACGTTCAGTACGATTTCCATATACGTAATATTCAATATACATTTAAACTGAGATAAAACTTTCAGTGAATTACGAATAAAATAAAAACTTTTGTTTACAACACTATACAATAAACCGTAATATTTTTTAATTATATAAGTTTTACAATAAAATCGTATTTAATAGCAATAAAAATAATTTTTTTTTTTTAAACCGTTGAGTATATTCGATACTCGGTTTTTTCAAATTTTTTAGGAATAATGACAGAAATCTAAATACACATTTCAAATTAAGTACCACCGGGTAAAAACTCCGAATATTTTTAGGATACGATGTAAACGATTTGGAAAAGTTGTATTTAACCGAAAGAGTATTACCAAAGAAAAAATAAAATAATTATGTGGAAAAAGTATTAAAAACTTCGAAAAATAAATCGAATATAATCAATATATTTTAAGATACGGCGTAAAAAGTTAAACGATTTTTCTAATCAAAAAAGTGTTTTCTGTGAAAAAACACGTTGAAAAAAATATTAATTACTCATAAGATTGCAAAATAAATAATAATTATTGAAAATATTTTCGATTAAAAAACCTGTATAAGATTATAAATTAGACAGTATTGTGTATAGTCATACCGGGTATTAGAAAATAAAAAATAAATTTATCGGTCTGATAAATTTAATTACGAAACACTATTTTTGTATACATAAAAAAAAAAAAAAAAACCCCACTATATTTACAGCGAAAACCCGAGGGAGCCGATACCTAATAGAATTTTAACGGCGATATAGTCTGTTGCTCGGTCTATGACGATTTATAACTGTAAAATATCTGCACCGCCGTCGGTTTTTTTTTTTTTTTTTTTTTTATGTGTACTTATTTCAATGTAAATGGTAATTTTTAAGAGGAGATTCGACTGACGAAACGCGGAGAAATAACGTAAAAGCGTGGGCATTTAAAGTCAAATAGCAATTCTGGGTTTGTACTTCGGATTATCTTCAAATGCGGTTATAGTGTCGTTTTAAAATTGCAGGATAATACGCGCATAGAAGTATAACCAGAAACTAGATAAACGTTAATATACCCGTGCACCGTATCCTTTTATTATTATTTTTATTTTTATTTTTTTCATTATTATTATTATTATTATTTTTTTTTTCATTATTATTCGTTTTCTCTTTAACCGCAATCTACCGCAGACAAATAACAAACAATTGTCTTGTTCAAGATTTAAATATTTTAGGTTAATATGTTAACTTGTTTAAAATGAAAAAAATATAAATATATTTTAATAACGCCCAATCGAGTTGTTTTACGAGGTTTTTTTTTATATACATATATATTAGGGTAAAGTTATAATACAATATTATTGTTTTGCTAAAATTTGTTACAATTGCCGGACGATAATTTAATAATTTCACTCATCGCGCGCGCGCGCGTCTTCTCTCTTTTCTAATAACCATTTATGATCGTATAAGCAGGATATTCCGCGAGATATTCCGCAGGATAGTTTGGAAAAGCCACAGCGAAACCGTTCTGTTCGGGAGAAAATCCTGTTAAAAGTTTTCAATGAAACTACAACCATTCCGGATAGTTACGTTAATTCCGTAAAAATTGTTCAAGAACAATAATAGATTTTTTTTTTTCTTTTTTTTTTTGTCGAAAATTATTAATTTACCCGTGTAACCGCCCATCGCCTATTAGATTATACGGTATTAAAATAAGGTCCGTCGTTCGTGCGTTAAACTCGTAAGAGTCCGGACGCATAAAACACGCCGACAGCAATTAATAACACAATTTTTATCATAAATAAAACGAACACGACTCAACAATTTTAAATAGCCAAAAAACAACTGGAAAAAACAACCCGACCGGGAAATTGTACACTTGGATTTACGATGAACCGCTAGAGCTGTACATAGTTCATTCACTGGTAATTTTAACTTGTTATTGCAAAATGAATTAAATTAAATATTTCATAATTTTCAACATAACGCAAATTCTTGAAATAATTTGCGAAATTCTATAAATGAATCAAACAACAATTTTGTTTGAAAACAGAAAAAAATAATAATGCAGATCGGATAAATGGAATGATTTGATTTATAGTAAACGTATCTTGACGGCCCATTGTTTTTTTTATTGTTCGTATTGAACGTAAGTAACATTTACGATAAACGTAACGACAAATTTCGCGACGTGTTGATTCACGGTAACATAACAAAGTGTTTATTTTTTTAAATAAATTATAAGATAGAAATTCAATAAATTTTTTATGATTCGAGTGAAACTATCCGCGAAAATGTACAGAGTAATGAACGGACCGGACTATTCCGGTTGAAAAAAATAATTTTGAAAAACGCGTTTTTCACGCCAAGTGAATAATACCCGTCTACGTCGACCAGAGAAGGCGCGCCAATGCCCTCGGCCCGAGAACGGCCCCCGTAAATCGTTTTATAGGTGAATGTGTAAACGGTTTTAATTTTTTTTTATATATAATTCTAACGGAACCGCGCAGACGTTCGGACGGTAATCGGTGGAAGGGAATCGGGCCGGGCGTGCGACGAACGCCAACAATTACGCCGTACGCCGGAACGATATGGGCATACCTCTACGTACGGCACTCGCACGGTATATTGTACAATAATGCCGGGGGTTTTGTCTTTGAACCCGGCAGCCGAAACATATTTCCGCGAGACGGCGATTTTCGTCTAATAACGTCACTGTCTGCCGGCAGGGGGGAAACGGGACCCGGGCGGCGGCGATGGGCGCACGGTCGGCCCGCCGCCGCCGCCGCCCGGGTACCCGCACGCGAGCATTCCTTTTGCGGCCGTGTCTTCGCCCGTAAAACCCGCGGCAATAATGAACCGCCCTTAATTCCGTCGCCGAAAGCGACGAGTACGCACTTGACTCGAGATATTTGATAACCCATTATAAATTATTCAACTATGTCAACATAATCCCGGTGAATATATATATATATATATACGACACCACTTGTGCACGTTATATATATATATACAATATACATACTTTTCAAAGATTCTATACGCGAAACGGGCGGGTTTCGTGCGTCGGGTTGGTGCGCGAAATGTAATTAAAACACTTACGGTTTACCGGCGAAGAAAAATAATAAATACGAATATGTTACGAGAAAGCGATTGTCATTGGTGTCCGGTCATTTTTAATGCGTTTTATTATTATACTTCAAAATAATTAAAAAATTTTAATAGTATACGCCGATATAAGTTTACCAATTTTTTTTTTTTTTTTTTACAGTTTTAAATATACTCGACATTTCTTTCGTTCGCTGATCACAAACGAGTTACGGTCGTACTTGATAGGCCGGATTCGAAAGACATAACTCGGCTATCGAATAACAGTTTAAACTCTAAAGTAAAAAAATAATAATAATAATACTAATAATAAAAGAGAGTTATTTTATAAGTTCATAAAACGACCGATTTTCAACATTTTTTTTTTTTTTTTTTTTTTACCTAATGAAAAATGTAATATGACACGTTAATACATTATATTATTGTACTTCAAAATAATTAAAAAATTTTAAGAGTATACGCCGATATAAGTTTACCAATTTTTTTTTTTTTTTTTTACAGTTTTTAATATACTCGACATTCCTTTCGTTCGCTGATCGCAAACGAGTTACGGTCGTATTCGAAAAATCCAAAACTAAACAATCTGAAAAAAAAAAAAAACTATCGTACCGGACCTTCGAAACGTCGTTTTTATACATATTCCCAGACTGTTGGCACTGTAGACATATATTATTTGATATGCTATCAAGACATACGTATAGTTTTATATACAATATACATACTTTTCATAGATTCTATGCCCGTACGTCGGTTGGTGCGCGAAACGTAATTAAAACACTTACGGTTTACCGGCGAAAAAGAATAATAAATACCGATAAGTTACGGGAAAGCCATTGTTATTGTTACATTTTTTTAAGAGTATACGCCGATATAAGTTTACCGATTTTTTGTTTTTTTTTTTTTACAGTTTTTAATATACTCGACATTTCATTCGTTCGCTGATCGCAAACGAGTTACGGTCGTATCTGAACGCAACTGACATCGATAAATTCTATTAAAAAAAAAAAAACTATCGTACCGGACCTTCGAGACGTCGTTTTTATACATATTCCCAGACTGTTGGCACTGTATCCCGTTTTATGTACGAGTTGTGTCGTTACGAAAAATTGACTAGGATTTAAGACATATATTATTTGATATGCTATCAAGACATACGTATAGTTTTATTCACAATATACATACTTTTCAAAGATTCTATACGCGAAACGGGCGGGTTTCGTGCCCGTACGTCGGGTTGGTGCGCGAAATGCAATTAAAACACTTACGGTTTACCGGCGAAGAAAAATAATAAATACGAATACGTTACGGGAAAGCCATTGTAATTTGGTGTCCGGTCATTTTTAATGCGTTATATTATTGTACTTCAAAATAATTACATTTTTTTTTAAGAGTATACGCCGATATAAGTTTACCGATTTTTTTTTTTTTTTTTTTACAGTTTTTAATATACTCGACATTTCTTTCGTTCGCTGATCGCAAACGAGTTACGGTCGTATTCGAAAAATCCAAAACTATACAATCTGAACGCAACTGACATCGACAAATTCTATTCAAAAAAAAAAAAACTATCGTACCGGACCTTCGAGACGTGGTTTTTATACATTTCCAGACTGTTGGCACTATATCCCGTTTACGAAAAATTGACTAGAATTTAAGACATATATTATTTTGATATGCTATCAAGACATACGTATAGTTTTATATACAATATACATACTTTTCATAGATTCTATGCCCGTACGTCGGTTGGTGCGCGAAATGCAATTAAAACACTTACGGTTTACCGGCGAAGAAAAATAATAAATACGAATACGTTACGGGAAAGCCATTGTTATTGGTGTCCGGTCATTTTTCACTCTCCGATTCGCCCCCTACCGCCATCACAGTCCAAATCTCAATCCAATATTGCGTACCTAATACGTATAGGGATTTTCCGTTCTAAACTGTGTCCGGTCGATTAAAGCAACGCCCGGTTGAAAAACTATTTATTTTTTTAGGTTTTTTTCATTTCAAACGGATTTACAATTATCCGTGAACGGTGTTTCTCAATCGGTTTTTTTTTTTTTTAACAATAAATTCACATAAAATGCCCCGAGAATAAACAGCCAGGACGCGTAATTTTAATTTCCTACGCATTGTTCTTTTCTCGAAATTATTGAAATAATTTTAGAACAAATTTTGTGGTAATTGTAATGGAATCATTTCATAAAATTTAACTCGTTGGCTCGAATAATATTACAGTGTACGTACTGCTGTAATTTACTTGCAAATTAAATCGACAAGATGTTCATCGTTTAACGTGTTTGATACGAAAGGTACCTAACATGTCCGGTCATTTTTACTCTCCAATTCGCCCCCTACCACCATCACAGGCAGTTATTTTCTTTTTCGAAAACACAAACGATACTCAATCCAATATTGCGTACCTAATACGTATAGGGATTTTCCATTCTAAACTGTGTCCGGTCGATTAAAACAACGCCCGGTTGAAAAACTATTAATTTTTTTATTTTTTTTTTTATTTCAAACGGATTTACAATTATCTGTGAACGGTGTTTCTCAATCGGTTTTTTTTTTTACCAATAAATTCACATAAAAAGACCCGAGAATAAACAGCCAGGACGCGACCTTCGCGTAATTTTAATTTTAATGTTCTTTTCTCGAAATTATTGAAATAATTTTATAACACATTTTTTGTTAATTGTAATGGAATTATTTCATAAAATTTAACTCGTTGGCTCGATTAATATTACAGTGTACGTACTGCTGTAATTTACTTGCAAATTAAATTGACAAGACGTTCATCGTTTAACGTGTTTGATACGAAATATTGGCCAGATAATTTTCTATTACGATATTTAAATTTTAAATACACGAAATAAATGTTATTGTAGTTGTATTAAATCCGCATTCGCGGTCATTAAATCGCATAAGCAATCAAAATTTTATCGTCGAAATATTATTTTATACGGAATATTTAATGTAACTAAATCGTAAATGGACGGACGTTGCGATACGTTTAAATCCGGCGAAATGATTAACAATCCGTGAGAATACTGCGTTTAAAAAGGTTAAACGAAATCTCAAGGGTCTGGCTGACGGGTCAGAACACTATCGTGTTTAAAATCGAAATTCTCGACACTAAAAAGTTGTTGCAAAGGTATAATACTATCCTTTAGGGATCTCTTCACACACTAACTTGATAGGCCGGATTCGAAAGAGATAACTCGGCTATCGAATTACAGTTTAAACTCTAAAGTAAAAGAAGAAGAAGAAAAAAAAAATAATACTAATAATAAAAGAGAGTTATTTTATAGGTGCGTAAAACGACCGATTTTCAACAATTTTTTTTTTTTTTTTTACCTAATGAAAAATGTAATTTGACACGTTAATACATTATATTATTGTACTTCAAAATAATTACATTTTTTTAAAAGTATACACCGATATAAGTTTACCAATTTTTTTTTTTTTTTTTACAGTTTTTAATATACTCGACATTTCTTTCGTTCGCTGATCGCAAACGAGTTACGGTCGTATTCGAAAAATCCAAAACTAAACAATCTGAACGCAACTGACATCGACAAATTCTATTCAAAAAAAAACTATCGTACCGGACCTTCGAGACGTCGTTTTTATACTTTTCCAGACTGTTGGCACTGTATCCCGGTTTATGTACGAGTTGTGTCGTTACGAAAAATTGGCTCGGATTTAAGACATATATTATTTGATATGCTATCAAGACATACGTATAGTATTTTTTTTTTTTTTTTTTATTGATCTATATATTTTCAACAATAATTCCTACTGTAATCAAATACATTACTTGGATATATTCAAACGTGTATTATATATGGACATTTAAATATTCCATTTTACTTTGGTACAACATGTTCTTAAATAATTATTAATTGTTAATACAAATCATGATAATATATTTTTTCAATAGATATAAAAGCATAAAGTCAGATTTTGACTACATAATGTATTTAATGAACAATGTCACGTGTACTCACCCCAATTTCCAAACGCCAACACTAGACCGAAATGTAATACTAGTAATTTGTTGGAACTTGAAACCATGACGGAATCGTCGTATTGTTCAATTCTAAAAATAAAAATAAATTATAATTTAACTACAATTGAATGCTCGTCGCAAAGAGTTTGTTTTTTTTTTTTTTTTGAATGAAACACTCATAGATATATAGATGAAAATCGTATTTATTTCGTGTACAATTCAAACGTGTATTCGCGCTATTTAATTTACGTTTTATATAGTTTTAAACGCGCCCGTTTTTTTTTTTACACTGATACTGTTATAAAACACCCAAAAAAATATCGTCTGTCCAATTGGCGAACGGAATTGTAATTTATAATTTGTATAAATTTCATAACAAAACAAACGAAAAAAAAAAAAAAAATTAAAAATTAACCATACATCTATTAAATTCCGATCGGTATATAATATTATTATTTCGAGGTGGATTTGATTTTATACGACTACATAAATTATACACCGATATTAGAATCCACCATCGTTTTATAAATGATTTTATCGACATACCTGTTCCGTAAAATAAAGACTACCTATGGACGCTGTTTGTAATCATTTTTTTTTTACATTTTTTTTTTTGTTTTTGTTTTTTACTATACTATCGTAACAAAAAATAGTTTGTTAGTTTGTGTAATTTTCTCGTTGGTTTCTTTATTAATATTATTATTATTATTATTGTTGTTATTATTGCTATTATTATTATTATTACAATTGTTATTCGTTTTTTTTTTTTTTTTTTTTTTTTTTTTGCAATAGAAATTAAATGATTTTTTTTTTTGTTATCGTTGTTGCTGTTGTTGTTGCTGCTGTTGTTGTTGTTGTTGTTGTTGTTGTTGTTGTTGTTGTTTCTTCTGTATCAATACAAACAACTCTGGCCCGGTGGTCGGAATATTATACGTAAAGCGGGAAAAATACACCGGCAACGCGATACAGTGCCGGTTCGCGGGTTCGAAGCCAACTGCCGGGCCAACGTGCTGACAACGTGATTGGCGTACCCCGGACGACCGCGCAGGACTGAAATTTCGTCGTACAAGACGCCCACATCGGTCCGTGCGCTCCGTGCGCCCCGCACGCTCTTTGGCCGGCCGACCGTCGAAATAAAAAAAAAAATACATTTCCCACCCCCACCCGCATTTAAAACGTTTTTTTTTTTTTTTTTTTTTTACGATTATTCCAGAAGAAGAAGAATAATGAAAATAATAATAAAAAAAAACAAACAAACACGTTCGCTATGATACTCGAAACATATATATTTTAATCCGTAAGCCAATATATTTATTATAAAACGATAGATTTTAGAACGAATTTGTCAAAATCGAATGATTATTCGATTCGCGTACGGTACGACGGTAATTCAATTCATACGTGTACGATTCTGAGCAAAATTCCGTCGAATTAGCATTTTAAAACGCCGTCGGGTTTTACGGTGATTTTTTTATCGAAATTAACACATTACACGTTATACACCTTCGACATTGCCGTAAAATATTCACTTATTTGTCTACGTTTGTTCACGACTTTAACGAAAAATTTAAAATATACCGCCAAACAGAGATCCGAAATATACAGAAACCAAATGACTAAAAAAAAAAAAGGAACCTCTGTATTTTATGCGATTATTATTATTTGTTATTTGTTTGAATATAGGTATTTTAATGTTATTTGTTGAGTATAAAACATTTTCAAATTTTTAATGCTGTGAGCAATGCAAAAAAAAAAAAAAATGATTGACATGAACGGGATTAGTGCTTTAGTGCCCATTTTCATAATGAAAAATATTAAGTTATTTGAATTGTTAAAATAAATTCGGTAACGAAACATTATAAATTATAACGTTCCCATACCCGGGAACAGAACGACAAATCCGATTTGCCTTAACAATCAGGAAAAATCGTGGAAAAACCCGGACAAATTACTCAATAACCGTTTTTGTTATTTATGTATTTTTATTTTATAATTCGGTTAAAAATAATCGCATATACGTAACATTTGCACGGAATACTTATATCAGCCCTTTCCAGATGTGATAACATATTCATAACATTAATGAATTTTTTTTAGGTACTTATAGCCAATTGAAATTTTCTAGTTTTTTTTTTTTTTTTAACGTTTATACGAATTGACATTGCTTTGGCCAAGAGCAGAATGCTTGGAAATCGTGCACGATGTTAATCATCGTACTATCGAATTTTGACGATAATCGTAAAAATCACGACAGTTCAAAACACGGTCAAACGAACTTCGCACTTAGAATCGTTTTTTGTTAACAACAATTGCGTGTATATAAATTAAATTTCACTCTACACCTACCCACCGACAACAGTGGCACCACACCTACGTGCAGTGTCCTACCGTTTTTTTTTTTTTTTTTTTTATTCGATCACCGCTTTGATATTTCATATACTAACACACGTCGCATTGCCCTACGAATCGCACTAAACCGCATATGAACCACAATCGAGTTAATCATCTGTAAACATGATACGAATAGTATAGACGTTACCTATATTGTTAATCGTAAAAATTAAAATATTGCACTTAACATTCGGCCGGTCACGCAAATCGCGTTTGTCTTATGCGTTCGCCCGGTACGCAAATTTACATAAAAACGTACCTGTTGTTCGACATATATTTGCCTTTTTTTTTAACTCTTATTGTTTAATCGCGAACTGTGAACGAATAAAAATGAACGAACTGTGAACGTGCGCTGTCGGCCGTTTCAAATACAGTATTACCGTTGCTTCATTTGACATTTTATAAGAAAATAGTAAATAATAATGATAAAACAAACATTTCCAAACACCATTTTTCGATAAGGTCGAATTGGCGTTTATCCGTGTAAACGGTAAACGGTTAAATAAAACACAACACGGTTGTGTTTCGGCGGACGGCAAGGCTTACCACAATGGTACGATAAAAAAATTTAAAAAAAAAATACAAATTCACTGGTAGAGTCGGTAACAGCTACAACACAGAATACGCTGCCCGGTATGTGCGCGGCGGTTATCTCGGTACATTTTTAATGGCCGGCCGGTCTATCGTTTAATAATCGGTCAGTTCACCCGCTCGCTGACGACCGGTTGAATGTGGAATACCTTTAAACCAACGAAATGAATTGATTACCCCGCGTTAAAATAATTGTCGATAAAAAAAAAAATAATCAATCAATCGAGAGTCGCAGTACGCAAAATGCCGTACAGAATTACAGAATACCCGCGTATTTAGCGATGGGCAAAAATGTTTCAACGTCGACGATGTGTTCGATGTATCGGTGTAAAACCATCGATGTTTAAAATCGTCGAACAATTTTCCCCTCCCCCCCTTTAGCCTCTAGGGCTGCTATCTGATACACACCTTTTTATCTGTATTCTGTACAGTGCAGCGTGTACTGATTTTCTAATGAAATAATAAATTCAAGAGTTAACCATTATTGTTCAACATTATTTTTTTTTAAATACATATAAAATACTTGTCAATTATAAAAAAAAAAAGCTGTAAATGACATATTTGAAGTTGAAGCTGTCGATAATATGGACAATGTTACACTGACGGACCGTCAACATCTGAAGTTTCCAACTCTTGTCTCGGTGTAGCCGTTGACTTGGCTTTTGAAACCATAACACTGCCGTGTTTACTAGTGAGACGTCCACGTGAATTACTCGTGTTGCCTGAAAATAAAATTACAGTTACCCATTACTAACAAGTCAGTTATAACAATTACAATTCATAATTCGTTATACGATTATTATTTATTTATTATGAGTTGGTACTTAGTGTTATAAAGCTGTTAAAAAATGTATAATAAATATATATCGTGAATAAATAATTTTAAATTAATTGTATGAGAATCAAAAAATTGTAAAAAAAAAAAAAAAAAAACCAAATAATATTTTTTTATTATAATTTTTTCCTTGATTATCTTTATATTATAAAATATAAGTAAAAAAGAAAATTACTTACCACTTGTTTTTAATGTTGACAGTGACCAAGACGTAAGTGGTTAAATCACGATTGTTGATCACAACGAATTAACAAAAAAACTATCAAGTTTAAAAGTATCGGTTGAGACTTGAGTCGCAATTAACATTTCGCATCACAAATCACAATAAAAAAAACAATTAACAAACCGCACGAACGAATATCGAATATCAACGGACAACGATTGACAAATGACAAAATTAATTACAATATATCATAATTAAATATATTTGATGTTGGTTTTTCGACCGTTGTAAAATATTATGATAATATGATAATGAGCAGTGTGATTCCTCTATCTGAAATCTGTTATCAGTTAATCAGTGATGATCAATAGAAAAATAATATTTTTATATTATATAAAAAAAAAAACATGGAAGCAGGACCTCGATGTTTTTTTCGATGTATCGAAGACTAAACATCGATATATCAATCAAAAACATCAATGTTTTTTACCCATCCCCTACCGTCTGTTAGTATTTCTGTACGGGCCCGCCGTATTTGCCGGTGGCGTTGGGGCAAACGATGGTTTGTTGCAATTGTTTACGATTTTATTAAGCTCCCACCACACACCAGTAATAAATTTAAAAGTTAATGTAAAAACTTAAATTATAAACGTAAGGTGATATGTAATGTTTGGTCGCATTTTTTTAATAATTATAAAAAGCATAACGGCCTATGTCTACGTCTGTGAAGCTGCGCCGCCATCCCTCGCCGTCAACGCCAATAATCGTTCCAAACTAAATCGTCAGCTGCTATTGCCCGTTAATTGTAAGTAAATTTACATTTGAATTTGAGTTCAATCCCGGAATCCGAAAGTCATTGCACGGATTCGGTTGTAGGCGGATTATTCGATTATTTTTATCGATATTCTATCAGCATTATATATATATATATTTATATAGGCTTTTCGTATACACTTCGGCATTCCACGTGCCGAATCCGTTCCTTCTGCTAGCACAATCAAATTGTGGATACGGCATTTGGATGAAACTGCAAGTACCCTAAGTAGACTTGGACACGGAGCACCCAGAACGGTAAGGACCTCCGAAAATGTGCAGTTGGTTAGAGGACTTTATTGAGGACGAGAACAGGACCGTCACCGTCACCGTACGCTTTTCCGCGCTAATAGGACCCTCGGACGGTCAACAATTAGTTCTTATTTATGAAACGTACTCACAGGATAGCTAAGAACATTTACAATAAGAGGATGTCGGTCGCAAATCTGTAGATTAAAATTTAGATTTTATACGATTTTTAATACGAATATTTTTGAAAATACGGCGAAATATCGGTGGAAAGATCGCTTACGATTGTGTCCGATCCGTGTACGACAATTATTGAATTTCTGTTCTAAAGACAGCAATGCAATTGTATTGACGTATGCCGTTTTCCGCCCACGCAGCCCCCGGTCCGTTTACCAATCTTCGCCGACTAACAACAAATAAGAAAATCACAGGGGTCTGCCGGTTTTGCCGACGGTTATAACCCGTGACGACCGGTGTCCCCCGTCGCGGTGCTTGCGTTGGCCGCCCGGAGACTTTAACGTTTTTTTTTTTTTTGTAGTAAGCGTTTCGTCAACGTGTTCGTTATAAAAATTGCATTCCGACAAAACAAACGTTGTCGGAGATTGGCGGCCGGTGTCGGTCCGAGCAGTTTTCTTAATTTCGACAGGTTTAATCGAGTATAATGTGTTTTTTTTTAATATTGCTATTTGTGTTCATGTCGTAACGGAAAATTAATTGTGTCTCGTTTATTTTTTCTCTCTTTTTTTTTGTGACAAACCGGCCAAGACGCGAAAATTCGGAATACGAGTACGGGTGGCCCATACCGTACACGAGTGGACAGAGGAAAACCGTTAAGAGGGCCCGTTTCCGTTTCTACGCTTGGCTGTACTTTTTATACTACACATTTTTTTTATCAACACCAGTCGAAAAAATTACGCGCCATTTGTCACGTGGCTTTTAATACCGTCGCGTGCGACTACGTCAGAAACGACGCAATCGTATACATATTGGGTGTACCCGTAATTATTGAAAGACGATGGAGTGATGGAATATGGACGTATTCAGCTCACTTTTTAAACAGTTACTTCTTACTTGCCGATAGAAAAACATTATTTTTTTTTTTTTTTTCATTACTTCAGAATGTCTGTTTCGTTTTTTCCTTCGTCTTGTAAGCGTCTGAAATTTGATTTTAGCTCGACACAAACATTCTGGCCGTGCAGCATTCCTAGTTCCGTCGCTGTCTTTATAGTGCTTGAGCACTTGCATTGGTCTGCATTCTACAGCGGAAATTAACACGTCCCCGTGACATTACCGTTCGTAACGGATTAATAAAATATTTTTATGAACATTTTTTAGAATGGAGTTGCCATGTTGGCACGCCCGTCAACGAAAATTAAATGTTTTATAATAAAAGAAAATAGACGGACATAGTGATTCGCACCATGGGCGGGGCTACTGTTGTTGGCGGGAACGTTATAGGACAGTGTTTCCCAAAGGGTAACTTGCGTTTTTTTATTTTAACAAATTTAATTATGTAAAAAAAAAAAAAAAAAATAGTGTACATGTTATACTTAAATATCTAAATTTTATATTCTAAGTCTAAATAAGTACAATTTTAATGGGAAATGTACACTTGATGCTGGTTAATTGTTCAATTCGAGGAGGAATTGACGATAAACACACCGGCATTTCTTGTCCAACTGATAGAATCCGTTCACGGTTTTTTTTATTTTTATTATTATTAATATTAGTCAGTACGCAAAGGTATGCTGTAGGAAATGGTCGCAAAGCATTAGTCGCTGTTTCCGTAATTGTCGGATACTCGGCAGTAATTTTATTCCAAAAACGGATGTGTGTAGTAAATTCATTATATTTCAACTTCAACGAACGATCAGATCGAAGTTCCAAACTTCTTTCTTGTTCAATTAGTTTTAAATGAGATTTATAGCATCTGACGTTACCGCAAAAGTATTGCGCACCCAATCATATTCGTCAACAGACAATGATGGGAAATATATCTTCGTTATTTCTTTTACAATTATAAGGCGGTTGGTAATCGAAGCAGACGTTACATATCCGTGTGGATCAATATCTGGTAAGGTTAGGTTAGGTTAAAACATTTGTAGTAATATTTATCCAAAGTGTGCCGCGATGGAAAAAAGTTTGGGAACCGCTGTTATAGGAAATACAGGCGAATAATTTATATCTGTACGATAAATCGATAAATACTGATAAATCGTTGCTAAGAGAAAAAAAAACGATTCTGAGCGAAATTCGGTAAAAATGTTTTTATTTGTTAACAATTTTAACTACAAAATAAATTACAATTGTCCGTGTTCGTTCGTCTAAAATTTTCGTGTACTTTTGTGGCGCTAAAAAAGTTTTATTCGCGTAAATTGGAAAATAACAGCAAAATACCGTAAATTCCATTAAACCTTGAACTTCCAACGCTTATACAAAAACAGACTACAACATTGCGCTCAAATTTATTTATTTTTTTTTTTTTTTTTTCCCCCGTTTCCGAGTACAGCTTATACGATGAACCTCGTGTAATATTTTTAAGCATTCTGCACGGCCAAAACAATTTTGTCCACACAAAACTATATAAAAACTAAAAAATCCCGAAACTTTTCGTTGTTTATAAATATCTCAAAATCAGCTAGAATGTTTTAAAAATGTGTCTACGCCTATAAAGGGCTTCTAGAAATATGTTTTGAACATTTCGGGTCTCTACAATTTTCAATAAATTTGAATAAACTTTTCAATTAATTTGGATTTTTATTACAAGTATTTCATGTGTCCTAGAAAAAAAAAAAAAAATATGTTTATAAAACTATTATTCGTATTACCACAATTTTTAAATGAGAAATAAATCGCATCGTCAACGGGAGTCTGCTGATTTATTTTGAAAAAAAAAAAAACTCGTCCAGTGTAATAATAATGCGTAAGCAAATAAAATTAATGGTTTTTGTTTTTTTTTTTTTATATATGATTTTTTATTGCGATCAATTAAACGTGAATAATTCTTTATACTTACCAGTATATTTTTTTTTCTCAATAAAGTCGACGTATTGAACGAAAACACTATTGTCGAGTGAAAAAAAAAAAAACTATATTTATCTACACTTTGGACAATAATGAAGAAATAAAATATCAGGAACCGCAGGAATTCATAAATCGTCGTCGTCTATCGAGACGAATTTATTCGGCCGCTTTGGCTAGAACCATTATAACTAATTGATTATTATAATATTTATTTCAAAAGGACGTCTTTCGTGTTGGATACGTATTTCAGTTATATTTATATGCAGGGACATAATGAGAACCAAATTCAGGCCGAAATATTGAAGTACATCCAGCAACTGTTTTCCCCGATGTAAAATCCATCGCCAAAATCAACAATTCCGTACTTATACAAGTATAGTTTATTCGACATGTTTTCCCTAGATTCCAGAAACAGTTTTTCTGTAAAAACTAACGCGTACATTTATAATTGTTATAATCGCAAGACGTCAGATCAAAAATTTGTTTACGGGTAAAAAAACACACACACACACGCTTATGAATTGTGGAAAAAACCGTTATCTTGTCCTGGATCCGCAAGTGTTAGCATATACGAGGTCTGTTCAAAAAGTTCCCGAACTATAATTCCTAAAAATAGAAAATTTACAGTATCGTATATGTTATTATATTAAAATAAAATAGAGATGAGCAGCTATCTTTTCAATTAAATCTCGAATGTTTATTGCTATCTAACCGTTAACTGTGCGCGTTCAAAGTAGACACGAGTCGTGTGTATTGTGCGATTTTTAAGATGAATAACATTCACGAACAACGTATTAATATTAAATTTTGTGTTAAACTTTGTAAATCTTTCACTGAGACTCATAAAATGTTGCAAAATGCCTATGGTGATCCGTGTTTAGGGCGTACTCAGTGTTACGACTGGTTTAAACGTTTTAAAGACGGTCGGGAATCAGTTGATGACGACCCACGCGTTCAGGACGTCCGTGGACATCGACCGACGATGCTCACGTGACAAAAGTCAATGAAATTGTGCGGTATAATAGACTTTTAACTGTTCGAGAAATTGCGGAAGATTGTAACATATCGGTTGGTTCATGTCATGAAATCCCGGTAGAAAAACTTGGAATGCACCGCGTTGCAGCAAAATTTGTCCCTCGGTTGATGTGGCAAGACTCGTGGTTTCTCCATCAGGACAATGCTCCGGCACACACTTCCCTGTTAATTCGAGATTTTTGCGTGAAAAATCACATGACCGTGCTTCCTCGTCCACCATATCCTGCCGACTTGGCCCGAGCAGACTTTTATTTATTTCCAAAACTAAAATCTCCGTTACAAAGGACAATCGTTTTGTACGATAGACGAAATAAATGAAAATTCGCTAACGGAGCTACGAGCAATTCCAGAAACTGCTTTCCGGAATTCCGATCAACAATGGAAACGTCGTTGGCAAAAGTGTATAAACCAAGAGGAAGGAGAATACTTCGAGTGTGATAAGTCTCAATAGTTTGTAGGTAAGCGCTATAAATAAAATAATGGAAAACTCCGGGAACTTTTTGAACAGGCCTCGTATATAATATTCACACCCGAAACTAATAAATAATATCGTTCAAGTAATAAGACTGATATAAAACGAGTTAACCCATATAAACAGCAAGAACGACGTACACGAAGAGATTGACGAAATAACAGCTTGCGGTAATCAGTGTTACGACAGCATTAAGAAACTGCTGTCTATATGAACAAAAGACACAGCAGACGACCGATTATCTGAGAAAGGAAAGTACTAAGGACTATATATATATACGGCTCAAGCTATAATACAGAGTTGCAGACGTACGAAAGAATACAAATGCAGGACCTGCGCAGATTATATAACAGGCCAAAAATATTCTATCGGTTACAAAAAGCAACCGTCTAGACTTGTTCGAACATGTTCGGCGAGCGGATGGTCAATTAAAAATAGAAGTTCGGGTTAATAAATTTAACGCGAACCCGACCAATAGGAAGACCTAAGACCCCGCTGGACGGACTTTGTTACCCAAGGTATAGGTAATATCGGGAGAGAAAAAACATAATTTTGGACGTGGCATACGACAGGTCAAGGTGGAGAGGACTCGCGATAACAGCAATAGATCTTGGTGGACCGACGAGCCGAAGAAGAAAAGAAGAAAGTATCGTAGTCGTGCAATAATATGATTTACATTATTCAACACAGACATCACTTGAATACATTTTCATGCGGCCTACTATATTTTAATATATACATCAAGCTCATTTACAAGTCTTTATAACATTTATATATATATATATATAGATTTACGATTTAAATAATTTATCTTATTCAATATCCAAAAAGGGGATATTATACTTAAAATTAGACATCTCTGAAAAGCATAATATTATACCCTTTGATGTACCTATAATTAATATTTTATTGGCGAAAAACTAAAAAAAAAAAAAAAAAACAAACAAACAAACCAATAACCGTTCTTTACAAACCGGACAGTAATACATATTTATAAGGTAATACCTAAACAAATAATCTTTAAAGAATTCCAAATAGTTTATTTTTCTCTTGAGAGAATATCGTATTATTTTATATTAATATTTAAATTATTTGTACGATTAATTTCGATTCCGTCGAAATGAATTATTATTGAAATAGTTATATAAAAATTGTTTTACTCACCGTGATAATAATTTACATTATATCGGTCAAAATGTAAAATAATACAAATTATTATAATAAGTTAACGTTTTTCATAACGTTTTATTCAAATTTATAAATATTCGAAATACATTTACTACGTCGCCGCTCAAATAATATAAAATATATTATCTTGTATTAGACACGAAATAGAGTTTTTAGAATGAGTTTTGTTAAGTATTATTATGTATGGTTAGTTGGATCTAAAAATTTGAATATCCCTGTTACTATTATAATTATTATTATTATATATATATCCCTATTTTCAGTTCCAGTTCTTTTAGAAAAACAAAAAAATCGGTTTGTGGTTCGGTTCTTGTTTCACGAAAACGTCGATTACAGTCGATACTGGGACGTTTCGGTAAATTTTGGATATCTGTCCCAGGTTAGACTGGATTTTAATCCGGTGGACCTAACCGCAACTTAACCTAAGTCGTCTGTGTGTATTATACAGTGGGGCCGTTTAGTAACTGTAAAAAATGTCGAGATTACATGCAATTACACCCATTGAAAAGTTGATATTTGCGAACCAAGTCGATTTGTAAAATTAACAATAATAGGTAAAATATAACGGACATTTACCGTGCCAATGTATACGCGATTTGTATATTAAATTTGTTATTGGCAGTTGAAATTGTATGGACTTACATTTTCCAATCTAGCGAGTTTGGATTGTTCAATGAGTTTTGTAGACAACTTAAATCTGTTCGGTTCTCGTGCGTATTGGGATTTACTTGGCCATAAACGGTTTCAAATTTAAATGCATAGACATTTTTTTTTTTGTGCATAAAATCTACACGTAATAGGAATACAATATGTAATACACGTATTGCCAATACTTAAAAATACTTAAAAATATTTATTTTCACAATTTATTTTTTACCTAAGCCATTTACAAACGTATATGGTGATACTATCGTTCATATCTTTTGTAAATACGAGTAGAACTATATTTTTAATAAAAAAAAAATATCCATACACTTTTTTTTTTTTTTATATTTTTTAATTAATTTATACAACATTTTATTATAATAAATCTCAATTAACTAAAGTAAACTGCAGTGAAATGACCTTGGAATAAATTCAATAAATAAATAGTTTTATTTTCAAATATTCATCATATTTGAATTTCATTAAATTCTTATTTCCCCCGCAACGATAACTAAAACGTCATGCTCTCTGTACATTCAAAATCACTTTTTTTTTCCCCCCTTTTCATTTTTTTTTTTTTTTTTTTAACTTTGAGCCGTCTCGTTTTTATCTTTTATGCTTACCCAGACAAATTTATATTATAATTTTATTCCGTCCCTTAATCTGTAGGCCGCGTCATCCGACCGAAATGAAACCGGGATTTGACTTTTATTGTTTTTTCCCCCCTCCTCGGTGAAATACTTTTACGGCAAAAACATACAACCCCATTATACCGCACACTGATCTCCGGTCTGAATTTAATATCGATAATTTAACAGATAAGATAAAACTATCATATATATATATATATATATATACTCTCAGCTGCGAACGAAATAAACGATTCAATATTGCATTTTTTTTTATTTTTTTTTAATCGAATTTCGCATAGATCCGTTTATATGCATCGTATTAAATTTTCCTTCGCTAACACGCATAACTCAAGAGACCGTCATAGTGTCATTTGTCGTTTTTGTCTATCTAACGGGCAATATAGCAAAAATGCGTGCACGTAAAAAGCAAAACACAGACGGAAAAATCCTTTAAAACCGATTTTAAATGTAAACCACCAATGACATCCTACGGCGTTCGTAGGACGCGACATTTCGAAAACAATCACATCGGCGGTTTTTAAATATTAATTATTATTAAAAAAAAAAAAAAAACAAGAGGTTATTCAATAATAAAATAAAATGTAAAATACGATTGTTCGGTACTTCAACAACGAGTTGAATATTTAGAGAATTGCGTAAACCACCGACGGAGTTGTCTTCAAACGGTTGACGTCGATAAATTGTATAATATGTGTTTTATCTCTAAAACCGAATTCAAAGGTGTTTTCGTATGTTTTACTACGTCGCCCGTCAGAAATATTCACTAAATAGGCAAATTCCCACTGTGGCAGTCTCATAATCGGCCGAGTAAATAATATTAACTTATTGCGTTTGAATACGCGGTTTTTTTTAATTTTTTTTTTTTTTTTTTTTTAATTAAACGCCATCAACACAAGAATCGAAACTTTGTATCATTGTCTAGATATCTAATTTTTTAAGTACATTATTTACGACGTAACTCACGCGATTGGAATAAATCGATTATAGGGAATCTACGTATACTGTTCGAATTGCTTAACTTTATATTAGGTGGCGTATAGGATATAGGCATTGCTAAAGAAAAACAAATGTGTAGCCACTACATAAAATAATAATTGAAACAATCAATTCGATTTTATACAAATAATATGTGACCTTAACTGCCCGATGGTAGTTCGAAATGACAAATCGTTCAAAACCGTATAAAATATAACACATCTACGAGGTATGACAATAAAATAACGAGACTTTTTGAATAAAAGTTGTTTATTTTAAAAATGTTATAATTTAATGATTATCACCTTCAAAGTACCTTCCCTCAGCATCAATACACTGTTGCATACGTCGCTGCCATTCTTGAAAACAGTGTTGCCAATTGCTTTCATTCAGCCCTTTTAGAAGTTCTGCCGTTTTCATTTTTACGTCATCAACTGTTTGAAAATGGGAAAAGAAATAAGAAGAAGTCACAAGGAGCAAGGTCTGGCGAGTACGGGGGATGTTGAAGTACAGACATTTTTTTTTTCAGTTAAAAAACGTTGAATTGAAAATGCACTGTGAGCTGGAGCATTGTCTTGGTGAAGAACCCAGCCATTTTTCCATAGATCTGGTCGCTTCTTTCTGACACGTTCTCTTAATTTAATTAATACCTCTTTATAATAATATTGATTAATTAATTTTGTCGATTTTTTCAACGTTTCCGTTTGTTGAAGACGTGGTAGGACGTCCAGAACGATCATCGTCTTCGACGTCCTCCCTTCCACTACAAAACCGTTTGTGCCATTCAAAAACACGAGCTCTTGATAAACATTCTTCACCATAAACTTCACATAACATACGAAACGATTCCGCGGCAGTTTTTTTTAATTTGACAAGAAATTTAATGTGTTAACACATGTTGTTCGATTTTTATATCTAACATTTTTCGGCAGTATAGTCGAACTCGCACTAATAACAAGGCTACTAACGTATAAGAAAATGAATCGATGCCATCAGTGTTCATAGTACTTTTAGATAAGTGTTTTCTAATCATATTTCAATAATCGTTTTATAGATAACGTTAATAGTTTAGGTTATATTTGGAAAGTCTCGTTATTTTATTGTCACACCTCGTATATTGATATTGTACGTAAAATCTAAAACGACGACGTTTTATCTACGTGTTCGGTGTGGAAAATTATTATAAATAATTGAAAAATTACAAGTTGGCCGTATTAATACATACAATTTTTCATAGCAAAATGAAGCGAAAGAACGAATTTTACAATTCGACGGAATACTAGTAATCGGTATTATAAAATTGTGCACCTAAGCCGTGTAATAAAAAAAAAAAAAAAAAATATTGTATTTAATTATTTGGCTAATATCCGCGTGTCTAATGTTGCAACGAGAAAAAAAATAATAATAATACGTTTACTTAAAGAGTTTAAAAGTTTTTCCCGGCAGTTCTTTTGTTTAAAGATCATTTGACACAATTGTTTTCCTACTCATTCCGAAAACCCGCACTATGACCCGTTATGAGGCCAAATAGGGTACTAAAATCCAACGGCCTTTACTTACTTGAAACGACAAAGGAAAAAATAAAATATATATATATATATAAAAACTATTATCGACTTTCATTTATCGTTTTCCTCTAATTTTATTGTTTTTTTTTATCAAACGTATAATACTGCTGCCGGTGGTATTTCGAATATACAATGTGGATTTCTGTGTATGAAATTATAATAAAGAGTGAACAATTATTGTGTCTTTTGAAGTGCAAATATAACGACTTCATAATGAACCATAATGATTATTCCCGTTTCTTTGACGAATAAAATAAATGTATAATATATTGTAATGTTATATTCGAATGCACTTGAATTTAATAACAATAATAATACGTATAGAGTATGCGTTACAATGGCGTGCCCCCCTGCCTAGATTATTAAAAAAAAATATAAAATAAATAAATAAACAATACAAACTGAATCGAAATATCGAAAAATATTTTCACGAATAACGACGGCCAAAACAAAAACCGAGATTTCCATAATAATAATAATAATAAACGCCCGGCCGTTATATTTCGCCTGCCCGTCTAATATATATATATCGCGCTCGATATTTCATTGCCAAATATAGCCCGCGATGTAGCCCTCGTCGGGTACATAATTTGTTGATTTTAATCGAAAAGTCGATACAATCTCGTTTAATATACCGCGGAGATCCCGTATACGACATCGTAGAACGGGCCCACAACAATACAGCAGATATGCGAGTGGTATCTGCTTTCCAAAAGCTTTTAGCGTAAAATAAGCCGCCTACAAGGAGGGCGAAACGTTCAACTCTAACGTCGTATACGTCAAAAAACATTATTCACCGTCATTTTTTCGTATAATAATAACACGGTACATACAAGTACGGTACACCTCCTATCGATATATTATTTTTTTTTTTCATTTTACTTTTACTTTTTCTCTTTTCAGAGTGTGTTTGTAATTGCGAGGGAGATTATATTTTTGATGAGTTTCACGGGGTTCTAATCGTAACCAACCGATGCTTTATCGTTATTTTCTAATAAAAAAAAAAAAAAATACTTACCTACCTACCACTAGAAACTTAAATTAAACTCCAGTTGGTTTGCGGCCAAATTAACCGGCATACTCGCCAAAACGTTTAAACGCATCGAACCTTGAGAGTGGTTTTTTCCACTCGCCTATGTCGGGAAAAAAAAAAACTTTCTACTAGTAAACAATTGACGTTAATATGTTTCTTCGCCAGCTCGGTGTACGGAAAATCAAACTGTACAATTCGTTTAATTAATAATTTTCCTTTTTTTTTTTTTTTTCTATTTATTTTTATTTCGATAAAGCCCGTCGTTATATTGTTGGCTGTTAAATAATTGTCGAGGTAGATAGCTAAAAATATGCAAACGTACCTACAGTTCATCGCAAGGATTACGATACTTTCAGAACAAAGAGAAGTTGTCGGATGTCACCAAAGGTTTTTGGGAACGAATCCTGTCAGTCATTTTCAAAAGTTTACCTCAAAAAGTTCCGGGCAAGAGACTCCGCCGCGGTGCACATCATAAAAGCCTTTATAATCCAAAATGCAATTCTCCGTGAAACTTGTTTAGCATAGCAACTCGTAGTTCTACTATAATACTATACGACAATACGAAAAATACTTAACATTTTTACTTTGACATAAAAATATATTAAACATTTCAATTACAAACTTCTAAATTGTATATTAGATCATTACGAAAAAAAACGTATTCCAAACATATTTTGACAAATTAAGTATACTTAATCATTTTAATTTTTAATTGAAAAATTATTAATCGTATTAATATTGTTACAATATTATTAACGAGAGGTATTTCGTTAAACGATTTAAATTAATTTTTTCAGTAGATATTCTATAGTAATTCTAATACGATTTACTTATAAAGTTATAATTTATTATCCGTATTATTTTTGTAAACAAATAAAATGTTATTTTTATTTAAATTGTTTTTATCTTAATGATTTTTTTTTTTTAGGTTTTAAACAATTTTATAAATCACTAAATTCGATAATATGAAATCTTCAAAAAAAAAAAAAAAAAAATACTTTGCTTCGAGTAGATGCCATAAAATATAGAGCTTACACCATTTAAAACGAATGTAAAAAACTTCTTTAAAATATTCGGCAAGGTAATATAATTAATTTTAAAAAATGTCTGTTACTTTTAAATTTATAACCGCGAACATTAAACGAGAAAAAAATTGGTGGTATAAAACAAGAAATGGACAATTTCGTATAATTCAATAATATAATATAGTATTAAGTAATACTCGTATATGACGAAATTAGGTTAGATGCGTTAATATCGTTTTAAATTTAAATTATTTGATGTAATACCGCTGTATTATTACATCAAACCCGGTTTAAAACATTGTAATTGTCCATTTTGTAAAAAGAATAAATAAACTAAAAATTCATTGAATATAAATATTATATTACCAATTATAATAAATAAAAACGCAATTTCGTTTACGATTTATGTAAAAATGTTTACAAACAGTGAAGCTTATGGTGAGCACACGGCTTAAACAATTATTATTTCGAAATTTCATTCAACTATTATTATTATTATTATTATTAAATTTTATGTGCAGTGAAAAAAAAATGTCAAAGTTTTAAGTTTGTTTGGCCGCTGCGGGGTCGGGTAATTGAATGGCATTTATGAACAGCAGCTTTGACTCATAGCCTCGGGGATATGCGGAGACCAAACTTTTTTTTATTTTACCACCATTATTCGTATAAATTATCAACGTAATTGCATCTTACTATAATAATATAATATATGGATGGTGTTGACATTGTGTGTTTATAGCATCAAATAATAATATTTAACGTTGCTAACTGGAAAAAAAAAAAATAATATATAAACTGGTAAGTCTTCGCAGCCATGGGTAGGCCGCTGTTGTAGGTGCGAAATCTCGAAGGAATAAAACGCAGAGTAATTTAATTCGTATGCTGAAAACACCGATGAATCGTTGTGATCGAAAAACGATTCTGTGTCGGGGCTCGGTAAAATGGTATGTGGTTAGAATATGGTCGAAGGTTTCCATTGCAGTCAAGAAACATAATGAAACCTATGTGTCGTTGTTTGTTGTCGGGTGTTTTTTTTTTTTTAAAAAAAAAACTATTGGCAAATTAATGTTCAAATATTAATGACCGGCGAGCAAAAATCTGCATCTTTTAAGACACCGAGTCTGTGGATCGTAACCAGTTACACAAATTAGTGAAACTTTAAGTAAAACTAACGTCGTACTCGCTACGAACAGAATCGAAAAATACCTAATGTACATTATTCACATAACCCCAAAGACTATATAACAGTGGACTCGATAAACTTAGATTTATAAAATTAACAATAAATATAAAGTTCAATTGTGTTTTAAAACATTTAAGATTTAATTTGTATAACAGTGTAATTTTCGTGGAAAAAAATATTATATATATTTGTTCAAAAAATTAAAATTTTGTTTTATTAATTTATTTTTTTTTTTTTTTTCTAATCGTATTAGATTTAAATTCCAATTATGACAAATGAGCTATATTACAATGTAGAGAAAATAAAATTATGGCTGTAAAAATGCACAAAAAAAATTAAAGGTGACGTTATATAACGGCTAATTGATCGCATGGTGGGGTACTGAGTTTATTTTTTTTTTTTTAATTCCCTATAAAAACCACAATGAACTAAACAATAAAACAACACCGAAACAAATTAACGCAAACAGTTACGCGGTTCTAAATAACTACATCTACAGAATAAAAACCTACTAGTTTTATCATCACGTTTAAAAATTATTTTTACCTGGATGTTAATCTAAAACCGCATACTATTCGACAAAATAATAGTTATCTGTTTCTACATTATAAACAAAGGGGTATATGGTGTTATATTCGGCCCTTTTAATTTTTAATTTGTATTAGGTAACTAGTTCATGAGTTTCCTGTAATTATTGTCTGTTTTTTTTTTTTTTTTAATTTTATTTTTTATTGATATTGGCTATTTATTAAGGGAAAATTCATTGTTAACCGTCCATAAAGATGTACCTAAAATAGGTGATCAATAAAATGGCAAAAAACTTACAGGAATTGATTTGGTTCTGTAACTACGTATTTATTATATAATAAAGTTCTTTAAATATGACCAAATAAATGAATATATTTAACCATATATTTTATATTTTATAAATATATTCCTTTGAGACTATACCGTATTGATACCAAATATTGTACCAATTTTTATCTAGAAATATGCGTATTTATAACGGTTTTATGCCTATAATTCGTTATACTCAGATTTCCACTCCTCGTATCCGCCCCACACATATGGAAATGCTGAACGCGCCACCGATTATAAATATTGCGCAACATAGGTCACTCTGTTACTATTATTGTATTTCCTATCGATACAATGAATGCCCGGTCTATCGATGCCTATTCTCATTGCGTACAATTCTCTCGGCGATAATTATCGTCGGTATCTAACCTCCCCTAACTGCACTGCGTTTTACAACCGTTCGTTTTTCACGTCAATAATCGTATTTACTCGCCTAACATACGGCGACCACGCCGTCTAAAACACTTTCATTAATCTAATATTGTGACATTACGCGTAAATGTGACGTGATCCCATTTGATTGTTCTTAAATGAAACCCCCGTGTTGCGGGGCTGTTGCAAGTGACGTCGAGAGTTACGTACGTGATTTACAGAGGTGCATGCGATAAATAGTCAACTACTTAAGGATTATTTATTTAAGTGTGTCCTTCTGTACGAGACAGTCCAATAAAAACCTTTTATGGTCTTATCTATTTTTCTTTTCCGACTCGCTTTTTCGAAGGTATAACAAATATACAACACAACCGTCTGTATAGTAGGTACGTGTGTAGGTAGGTAGGCAGGCATAGTAACAACAATAACGTATATTTGATATAAAAATTAATATTAATGAGAACATTTTTCACCGTTAAGTTGATAATATTAAAAATAATAATAATATTATGTCACAATGTCGTAATATTACACGCCACTAACAATAAAAATAAAAAATATATATAAATATCGACATACCTACGGTTTTTTAATAATTGTTTCAATGTTATAGTGCAAATAATAAAAACATTAAAAATAAAATTGTTTAGGTTACTCCATGACGTTTAGTATTATGAGAGAAATAAGAAAAAAATATTTAAATAGATAAATAAACACTTTCGAAATAGAATATATATATATATATATATATAGGTACATTTAAATTTTTAGATTTAAACAGACTATTAAAACAAACATTTCGTTATAGTATGAAACGTCGATTGTATTCGTTTGTAATCGAAATTTCAATTAAATTTTATGACAAGTCATAACCGGGGGAAAAAAAATAGGAATATTTACGCAATAACGGTTTTATATTATTTTCGATTTGGTTGTACTTCCGTTAAGTCAGTAATAATCGTAGATTTCCGACATTTTTACTGATGACTTATAATTGCTTATATAGCTCCTTCTAGACGTGTTACGATTTTGGAAATGTTGACGTTATTTGAGTTAAAAATATAGCTATTTTAAATTATCGAAGTTTTTTTTTTTATAGTTTTTATATGTAAATTAAATTTGTTTGGCTACTCGAAAATGCACAACAATTTGGCACGTTAACTCATCATAAATTTTGTTCTTAATGCCGTGTAAAAAACATATATGATGGTCAAATAGCAGTGATAGGTTTCTCGTGTATGCATTTCATGGTTACCCCATAGAACGGGTACGAATTCTGACGTATAACCAGTTAGATTTATAAATAAGCAGAGTTTTTGTTGTCCGCATAATTTAGTGTTTTTTTTTTTTTTTTGTTTAAGTAAAAGTGTATATTTTAATATTTACGATGCACGATTGTATCTTTTTTTTTTTTTTTTCGCGCAATAATGCGTACACATCACGGTCGTTTCGAGTGCGTATTAAACACATCCGAACAACAGATTAACATCGTATTTATTTTAAAGAATATAGAAAATACATAATAATTATTTATATTATTATCGTGTAGTTAAAAAATACTTTGTTAGAGTCTTGCGGGAGAAACCGAATGGAATATCGATTTAATTGTATTTGCTCCGGTTAGTGAGTTAGTGTCGAAAGTGTAATTGAAAGAATGATAAAAATATAACGATAAAAACAAAAAAAAAAAAAAAAAAACACAGCAACAACAACAATTTTAATGCGCGGAATCCACGAAACCAATTATTATATTTTTCGGTTAAATTAAGAAACACGCGGAGGTAGGTAATTAAACAACAACAACAAAACAAAAAAGGAATAATAAAAAACGACGACCACGGGACTACGGTCGTCGCCGTCGCCGTTAAGGTCGCGGTACCTGCCGCCGCACTGGCAACAAAAAGTGTTTGCGGTCTGCCAAGAAACTCCGCGGCGGCGGTACTCGGCAGTTGGTTTAACTGCGGCCGAGTGATATCGAGAGGAAAAGGAATTTGTATTAGCGATGTACATTTCGGGTGCAACAATAGTAATAATATATATATATATATATACGTATATATATATAGAGATAAGGAAATATCTGTAGAGTAAATCGGCGGTGGTAGGAATTATCGCGTTATTGTACGACCGCGTCTGTCGACAAAACACCGTAAGTCCCGGACGCCATGTTACACAACCGGTGACGGGACACGCCGCTGTCGGGCGGATTTGAGGGTTCGAATAAAGTCGCCTTGTCCATAAAAAAAAAAAAAAAAATAAATAAATAAAAAAAATGCACGGGGCCTCGTACGAAACGCATCGGTAACGTACACCGGGGCGTATGTAAATGCCATTTGCGGTCTGCAATATAAAATTTATTTATTTATTTTTTGTACTATAAATTGAAAAAAAAATTAACTATACATAATTTAGATGGGGCCCCGTGTGGCCATTTGCCGACCAAACAACCGCTAAATCGGCCACTGCCGTCGGAAAGTCGGAATTGTCCCGGTGAGGTCACTGTCCGTACTATATCGTGGGACCCCTGGAATAACAACGACGACGGCAAAAATGTTTCAGACACAGAAAATATGCCTCACCCTCCCCCGTCATCATTTGTATTTTCGAGTCGGAGTAAACAAAGGTTTTTTTTTTTGAAATCAAAGTGCGTATAGAATTTTTTTTTTTGAGTAATCGACGGCACACCGAGACGAAAAGGCCGGGGGTGTAGACGATTTTGAGGGCCCTTTCTGTTATTTAAAACCTAAATCGCTTATATGTGTATAGTACATATATAGGTAATAAATAATAAATTGTTTAATGTTTAAAGGTACAATTCGTTTACACATAATTATTGTCGTACATTTAATTTTTCTTTATTACAATTATTAAGCCAAGGCCCGCTGTGCGATTGCATCAGTCCGTCGCTGGTGGAAGTATTAAAACATTTATTGATCAATTACGTTGATTTGCAATTTTTTCATACACACGATATTACATCTAAAAAAAGTGCTAAAGTATCTATTCCACTAGGTAGTAAATTAAAATTGAATATTATCATGTTGATATAATATTTATTAATACGATAAACTATCATTGATAGTGTATATGTGAAAAAAAAATATGCAAAATTGAATGCCAGCAAAGCCATCGGCAATATTTTGTTTTTTTTTTTGGGAGGGGGCTTTTCTTAAGGGACCCTTGAATTTAGTATCCAGTAACATAAAATAGCCCTATCCGACACTGCATAAAATAATAATATTGTTGTACTCGTTTGATATTATTCTCGGACCAAGGCATGAGCGTCGGAATCAAATAAATCGTACGATATTTAAAACGATTATTACTATTAGAATATCTCGGAACCTTGTTGTCAAATTCATAGCGGAATTGTCTATTACTCCCGGTTCGACTTAAAAGAGTTCCAACTGCTGCGCTAGTATCGAATTTCATGAACTAAACAATGCTATGCCCTGTGATCGGTGACGGTTTTACGGGAGGGTCTAAAAGAGATCCGAAGGATCTGTAACCCCGCAGGTTCCGAAGTCAGGCTGTGAATCGGTGAATTGAATTTTTAAAATAACCAAAATAATTGGCAAATTAATACGGATTGCGTGTTAAAGTAATAATACTTAATAATATGTTCGGTAATTCTCAATACTCGTCTCATCAATATAAATAATTTTGTGAAAAAATACAAATTGTATTTTTATGTTAAATATATTATAACTCTCCTCCCAAGACAAAAAAATGTCAAAAATCGCCACAGCCTGCGATAATAAAATGTCTATAATACAACATACGATTGTATGTTTACCCGGCTCTGCGTTCCCTGTATCGTCTGGTACTTTAAACTTTTAACATTTTCGGATTTGCAAGTATTTGATTGATAAATTATTTTAGTAATTTTATATCGTTTTTAATAACGGCATACTGGTCAAATAAATGCGGTGCGTGTGTCTTGTTAGGCTGTATGAAGGAAAAAACACAGGTATTGTTTTCCCGTCAGATTACGATTGGGATTGAAACTCTTGATTTGAAGTACCCGGAATGAAATAATCTAGTATGCTATTATTTCTGTACACGAATACGAAATGATGACGAATATACTAAAAAAAACGAATGTTAATGTTCACTATAACTAATAATACGGTGATATTCGGTTATAATCAAAGTATCGTAGTATCGATTGTAATACGCATTATCGACGTTTGTTGTAAAATAGAACCACTCGCTGCGCTAGCGTCGCGGCTAACAGAAAAACAACCGAGTCCCCGGCGTTCTTATTCGTCTGTATTTGATTCTATGGTGTGGATTATTGTATTTAATTGAAAAAATAATACGGCATACAGCTATGGGGTTCGGCAAAAAAAATCCAATATCAATAAAATCCAAGTGTTCCAGAACTTAGCTTTTCGTCGACTCTCCAATGCACCGCATGTACGTATCAAACCTAACACATTTCATAGCGATTTCCACATGAAAACCATCAATGAAGTAGCACAATTCTTTTATGTGCGCTTCCGTATGCGACTTCTATCCCACCGAAATCCGCTTATTAAAAACCTCTCCTCTCTAACTCTCCCAGGAAATCCTAGGCGCAGGCTAAAAAAGGAAATGGTGTCGTGACCTCATACAAGTTCCAATTTAAAATATACATCTACATAAATATATATATATATATAGAATTCCAATCAGTAACAGTCAAAAATATAAATAATTCATGTTAAGTGTTGCCAGTGGGGCGGCTTCTTATTCTTAGCACATAAGCTTATTGTGCATTATTTGTATATATTGTTTATTTCTAATTAATAATAAAAAAAAATTGAAATAATAATCCGGATAAGGCGGGACAGACGATATTATTGGAAATGTACGTAAAATCGTTGTTGTTAATGTTGTAATTTCATTCGTTTTTTTTTTTTTTTTTTAATCCAAATCCGTATGACGGTCAGTACGTCTGTTCCGACGAAAACTGTACAAAGATATAATAATATATATATATATATATATAGTCCGACGTTATAATTTTTACAACCCGCAGAAACATTTTCGCGCGTTTCCACACAAACAGTTTTCCAATTATTATGATGTATGACGGCGGTGCCCCTCGCCCCCCCGGCGCCGCAGCCCGTTGTATTTATTGCCGTCGTATGTGTTGCCGGACGATTTGTCAACACCCTCTTGTACACGACGATGATAATAATAATAATAATAATAATAATAATAGTGATAATAATACGTGTAACCTCCGTGCATAATAATTTCTCCGCGGAACAGACCATTATGCGGATCATCATCGTTGCCCGTGTCCAAAAACGCATCGCCTCTCCTCCGCCAACTGGTCCTTACTCGCACGCACACGATTCGCGCCCTATACGTATTCCCGATATATATATATATTTATGTAAGGGATGGTTGCGGATATATTATTATTATTATTATTATTATAGAGTAGAGTAGCCAGTATTATTACGGTCATATAAACCGTAGCCGAGAAACGCCTTTAACGATAAATCAACAGCGGCCGACCGCTTAAATACGACGACGGTGGCGGTAATCGGCGGTGCCGTCGTGCGTACGCTTAAACTCCTCCGATACCTCGTCGTACACCTCTACGGTATTGCGTACGCGGCCGATCGTAATAAAAACGCGACAGTGGGAAAACAAACGGTTTATCAAAAACCGGACGATCGGTTTATTATGTCGAACACGAGACCGCGAAAAGACCGGCCGGCGCCCGCCGAGTTCGTCAATAATTCGCATAGCGTTTTTACGAACGATACCGACGCCGGGGTAAGTCGAATACCCCCGCCCCGTGGATATGGAAATCGTTGGCCGGTTCAGCGCAGCGATCGGACTGTGATTTGCCGGGCTGTTGGCCATAATTGAAATGAATCGTTTTTCGATAAAGTCTAATCGCCCGTGTTTAAATCATAAGACGAGTTATATTTTGATAACACGCGCGGATGTGAAAGAGAAATACTCATTTCGGTTATGATTATTGGCGGTACACTGGTGTATATTATTCGGTACCCGTAATTCGATTTATAATACGACGGGTTGGATTTTCTACAGACATTTTTTTTTTTTTTTTAGTTTTCTACTATATATATATATTTTGTTTTTCCTTACGATGTCGGGCGTGTGGGTCCTCAGAAATATCCTAGGCAGCATTTTTTTTTTTTGTTTACGATAGCCTACCACCGATCCCCCATAGACAGTTGCAAAGTGATTACGGTTTTTATAGGTACCTCTCAACGGTATAATTCCCAGCGACTTAAATTATTATTGCCATGGACATCAATTTGACGTTCAAGTAAGTACATTTTTACGCGTTCAAATTTAAAAATAACCATATGCGATATTTTTAATTATATTATTATACGGTCTATCCGGCAGCAAATACTATAAACGACCCTTGGTACAAATAATAGTGGCGAACGATTTCTGATCGGTGCCCGCCGAAATCGTGAATAATTTGCCTATAGTTTACGCCTCGGACGAAAAACGCTGCTTTGTCAATACTGCTCAGGGTCGAGCGCAAAGGAAAAGTGATGATAAATAAAAATTCCAAAATCAAATCGCGTATACACCGCCTGGGTGTGTACCAATACCCGAACAAATATTGCGCCTAAAGAACGATTTTTTTTTTTTTTTTATATAATTATACGAATTATAGAGTACTTTATATTTTTAAAGGAGGTACCAACCCACCCGACCGCCCCTGGTGTTTGCCGCTAAAAAACGCGCTGATTTAAATACGTTTATATTTTAACGTATTTCGTGTTACTAAAATCATGCCATTTCGACATTATTTGTATTGTCTACGTATTTTTATTCTGCGATTTAGCGTTTTAACTTTCTAAACTCAATTTGTCTACTTGTTGTAGCTATTGTTTATACATAATATTAGTAACATTGAAATATTAATATTAATGATTAACTGTACTAGTTATGGTAAAACATCGCTATCCGCAATCATAATTTTGTCTGTAATAATATTATACTAATACGTTAACATTAACGAGTAAAATAAATGGCGAATCGTTCACAATTACGGAAGGCCGCTGATGGAAAATTGTTTGCCAGTTTCTCTATACCGGGTGTCCCGTACTGTGTCGTTTATAGTGTTTAATTATATTGATATATAATAATAATAAATCCGAAAGACCGCGATGGTGTTTTTTATCGCTACAGACGATGATGATGATAATACTATATAAGTAAGGTAGGTACGATTGATAGTATAGAATATTTTTTGCCACGTCGTCACGTTTAAACCGAAATGTTGTAATTATTTATTAAATTGTCGCGTATTATTACGCGCCAAGCGCACACGAGCCGCTCCCCCGGCTTTATCGGTGCAATGCCGTCGATTTATAAATCGGTTCCCGCAGTAGAGCAATAATGGTATCCGCGATACCACGTGATACTGCGATGCGTTATCGCATAATGCGATATAATAACTATATCGCATTATATAGTTATTATGACGAGCTACTGTTCCCGGATTATTATAGAAATAATTCAATTTATGTTCCGTTCAAAAAGATTATATAAAAGTAGTTTAAAAAAAAATGTACTATAAATGTTACAAATAGTTTTATCGGAAAGTGGCAAACAAAATTGGCCCTAGTAAATGTGTACGACTACAAATTCATCGGCCGGCGAAAACGAGACGGTTATTTAAATTAATATATTTCGCATAATATAATTCGAAACCGTTTGATATTGCAAATGGCAATGTCATAGTTTTGTATTTCAATATCGTTCGATATGCAGACGAATTTGCTCGATCGCGCGTAAGCCAAATAGACTTTCGGGTCGAGGAATTCGACCGTTGAACCCGAATCGGATTTCGAAAAAACAAAAATCGCCCAGCTCAATGGAGTTACGCATATTATAACTGTGCACAAATATCTATTGATCGTGTTGACCAGTGTAACTACGAGGGAAAAATAGGCAGTTGCGGACGTTTTGAACATCGTCGTTTCCCTCCTCGGACGACACAGTATTAGTAAAAGTAGGTAAATAATACTAGTCGATGGAAATTTCAAGTCTCTGCGATTGTTTTTAATTGAATAATAACCAAAAATCGAAATTACGGAATACCGATTGCGTACCTACATACTCCTGTTACTTCGCGATTGTTCAGGAGACTACAGGGAAGATCGAAAAATTACCTCCCCAATGCATCGACATGGTCAAAATTTCTACAAAAAAAAATTGCTCTCTTGTTGTTTATTGATCGAAACGGGATTTCCGGTAGAAAAGTTGTTTGCAGACCGGGGTAAAAAAACCACACCAATGTACAACCAATACATTCCTCGCCACGCTCGGAATCTAAAAAACTATTTGTTAAAACTTGTTAATTGTAAATGTTTTCATGATTTTGTGACGATTTTTTTTTTTAAACAGCTACGGATAGGCTGACCCTGTAAGCATATGTATTCTGCAGTCACTGCTATAGTTTTAGACTTGAAACACAAGACAATAATGTGCGAAATATTATTATTATTGTAATTATGCTGTCGTTTCCATTGCGCGCATCGTCGCCATTATTGTTCTCGGGTTTCCGATAATAATATTTGACGGACGGTAAATTTTCGATCGACGTATTTAAATATTTACGCACGGAGAAGTACAATACTACGTTGATATTTGTGTACGTGTGTTAATAATAATTATCAATAGTTTTTCTCGGCTAAGCGTGTAAAATTGTTTAAAAATATTATTAATATAGTACTTGAAGTACGAGTATATAATTACAAGCCACAAGTGCGAAAATTAACTTAGAAGTTATAATATAGTTTTTCATTATCAAAACATTTTCTAAACTATTTCTTTTTTTCTCTTTAAATTATTTTATGTTATATTGTAGTTTATTTCATTAACAAGTGAGCGAAAGCCCGTGTACGAGACGTGTGACGTTTAGGTTTCAATACGTATTAAAAAAAAAAAAAAAAAAAAAAAATGTTAGTTACTATTACTATTTATACATTTATTTAGCCCCCCCCCCCCAAAAAAAAACACCCCGGGTGTGCCTTTCCTAGAGAGTACAGAATAACCACCCCGGACCTTTTATCAACGGACGGAACCATATTGTGTAATTTTTCGTCCAAACATTGTTATCAGCGTGGACCAAATACTAGTCGACGGTTATCAGTAATAATCGGTATAATTAACAAAACGTTTGAAAAGCAAAAATTAAAAATTCAAATATTAATTGATAATATTGTTTGGACGGAATTCTATCGTTTGTAACAGGAACCGATCAGAAATGACGACGCCGGCGGCCACTCTCTTATTCTCGGCTCTCTACGGGTGCCTGTATTAGGTAACGGACGAATAGATTTTCTTAAATAGAGCCACCGAATATTTGTTGTCGTTTTACGATATCTGCCCAGGTTTTTTTGATCGGGATATGTATAACTGATATGTAGGTGTGATACGGGATTAATTGTAATATGACTCGTACTGTATTGTATGATCAGTGACGTGCGCAGGAATTTTGTATTTGGGGGATGTAATAAACTGGAACAACAAAAACCTATCGTATTTTAATGTGACACTTAACCACTTATCAGTTACCAGTTATCACCACAGCACATATTTCGTGACAACAAATTTCGTTGTCAACAGGCACGTATAAACTACTTATTGCGTAGATGACTGGACGTCTAAAGTCACGTTTAAGTATATAAAAGAAAAATTAAAAAAAAAAAAAACCAATAAGGGGGGCATTTTCCCCATCACTCCCGCGTGTATATGATAATATAATAATACCTTTACCCAAATAACGAATTCACTGTTCGGAGTTTAGTGGGATAAATGTTTGGGGTGGGCGGTATAAAAATTGTGTAATACGTGAGTCAAGGAAAAAAAAAAAGTCCAAGCCGACATACTCGAGTCTTCGACAACATTATATACAATTATATTGTTACCTTTTTTGTATTTACTTCTATTCAATGTCGAAGGTTGATGGCAAATTATTATTGTTGATTATGCAAGTAAAAAAAAAAAATCAAGGTGCCCATTACTGCCATCCGTAAATAATAAATCCGTGATTGGACTATTATTATTATTAATAATAGTTGTAATCTTAAACAATGTTTCCTTGTTATTGTTACACATTCGATGTACAAACTAAACGCAAATGCGACTTTTATTCTTTAGCCTTCCTATTCTAATCAGCTATTCAACTGTCCCGAAAAAAAAAAAAAAAAAAAAAAAACAATCTATCTACAAAAACACGATCGCAATTTCTTTAATACAATAAAGAAGAAAAAAATATATATATATATATTATAATATTTTTTTGAATTACCCGTTTCCGTATTTATTATACTCGATTACTTCTTGAATAACTTGACATTTTTGTTTTTTTTTTTTTTTAATCAAATTTTTACTACGCTTATGTTTTCAAATTAATATTCAAAAAAAAATCGCGAGTACAGTTGACGGGTGTACCACTGTTGGGAAGGTGGGAAGCTGGCAAGAGAGTAGGACAGAGCCGTAGAGGTAATTAATTAATATCTGTACGGGCCGGTATTGCTAACGAAATTCTAACCGAAGTTCGATTAATTGTTTTGAAATGTCGCGAATTTTACGATTTTCGTCAAAATTCGAACTCGAGACGCTTGTAAAAAAAAAAAAAAAATCATTTACGTCATAACGCTGAACATTTATTATTATTATTATTATTATTTTAATTTTTTTGCAATTAAACCGCCGCCTCCATCGGTCCCGTGCCCTTAAATTACGGTAAATCGAATCGGATCGTTTGGTCCCCGTGACCGGAGCGGATAAAATGTTTAACGGACGGTCGACGGCGCAAAGCAAATATTTCGTAACGCGCAATGTACACGGTACACAGTTAGGTATCTCTAAATGACCAACCTATATATTTCGGTACGATAAAAAATTTCGGTACGATTACACATTCGACGGTACAAAAAAAAAAAAAAATAAACGTCGTAACTCTAAAATATTTTTGACCGACACGATCGATCAAATCGCATTACCTGCACACACGATTACGCGAATTGACGGGACATTGACATTAAATCGAAATGTTACGCGCCTCTGCAACAGTAAGAACAGTATAATAATAAAAATAATAATATTATTATTATTATTATTATTATATTATATTGCGCTACAAACGTCGCCGGGTCTCCCGGTCCATTGTCGTCGCCCGTACTGCAAATCTACGAAGGACGAAATAAATATGACGACACCGGCCGCTATTCAATAGGTACGCGAGACGCGGACAAAGGACGTCTAACATACGAATATCGGCCTGCAACCACGGTGGAATTTCTGGTCAGGTTTAGCCTCTCCTCATCCGGATATATATATAAAAATCGTTTTAGAATCTACTGCCCCGGATTGGTGCCGTCAACCGTAAAAATATTATTGAACACGGCCGCTATTCTACAGGGTGCGGCAGAGCCGACTGACGAGTTTTGATAGGCTATAAATAACCAACAGTAAAACTTAGAGAAAAGGTTTTTTTTTTTATTTAAATCAGTATTCAATCCCATTTTTAAAAATTATTTTTTGAAAATTATATCTCTAAGATGGCGGCCGTCCCGCATTGATACACTACATTGTAGACGACCTCTGAAGCTCTCATATGATTTTCGGCACATTTCGACTGGTATGGCCTCGACTTCCACGGTGATTTTCTGTTTAATTTCTTCTATGGTATGTGGGCGATGTCTGTAAACCTTATCCTTAAGGTAGCCCCAGAGGAAAAAATCACACATGCTTAAATCTTAAGACCGTGCTGGCCAGCCTATGTCTCCTCTCAGAGAGACTAACCGCCCAGGGAACATTTGTCGCAACCAAATTCAACTTGCTGAAACCATACATCTCCCAAATCATGTTCTTCAGCCATGATAAATCTTCGTGAAAAATTCTCCTCAAAGAACGGTCTGAGATTCCCAAAGCTACAGCGTGTTTCCGGGCTGAGCGTCTTGGTGACTGCTCAATTGACTCTCCAACCAAATGCACATTTTCGGGGATTCTTACGGTTCTGAGTGCTCCGTGTCCCAGTCTACTTAGAGTACTTCCAGTATCTTCCAAATTGTGGATACGCACAATTTGATAGTTTTAGCAGAAGGAAAAGATGGGATGCCGCCGAAGTGTATACGAAAAGCCCTTTGTGTAGCGATCGCAGAATGATTTTTTTCGTAATAAGCACGCACGACGAAACCACGATTGAACACCTGTCCATCGACCATGATTACGAATAAAAACGGCATTACCGTACAATTCAAAATGTACCACTTATTAAGGCCTGCTCTTATCTCATCACAGGCTAATGACCTCATTAAACTCGTCAGTCGGGGTCTGCCGCACCCTGTATAGGTACGCGAGACGCGGACAAAGGACGTCTAATATACGAATATAGGCCTGCAACTAGGGTGAAATTTCTGGTCAGGTTTAGCCTCTCCCCATCCGGATATATAAAAATCGTTTTAGAATCCACTGCCCCGGGTTGATGCCGTTTACCGTAAAAATATTATTGAACACGTTAAAAACGTTGTGAAAAATATTGTACCGTTATAATAAAACGGCTCTATTCTCAAACAGTCGCGTAACCGATATTATTTTTCATATTATTTTAACTATTAATATTGTAAATTGTAATTTGTGTCGTACGCGACGGATTAAACGCTACTAGGTCAACACATCAACCCCGGGCCCGGGGGTCCGAATATCAAACATTCGATTATTTGTCTCTCGCCGGAATCCTAATATTAAAAAAAATCTTCGGTAATAGTACGCCAGATAAGTGATAAAATACGTTTGTCGCGATAACGATATATCAACACAAAAAAAAAAAAAAAAAAAAAAAACGATTAATCGATGGGTATAAAATATAGCAGTAGACTCGAAACCTCGTATATTCGTTACGGTGTGTATAGTAATAGATTTTGCGCGAGATGGCATTTTATTTAAATTAGATTCGTTTGGCACAGGACAAGTCACTGAAATTTATGGACGCCTTGACATCTACCGTAATAATATACTTACTTGTTAAAACAATTTTACACACGCAATGAAATACGCATCTATAAATGTGAAAAGACAATCGGTATACTGAAAAACCCCCCAAAAAAAACTATGATGTATTATAAAATAAAATAACGATATTATGGTAATTTATTATCATTCAAAGGCAATTAATAAACCTCTTATTTATATTAATGTCTGTGTATACGTATAAAACTTCACTGTCCAGATTCTTTCACGAGTACAGAACACAAAAAACGTGTAAAATAAATATTAAAAAACCATTTTTCTTGTTATTTCGGTTCTTATAGGAATTAATAGATAAATAATAAAATAAATTATGATGTTCCTACACTTAAACTATTAAAAATTAAGAAAGAATACAATTAATTATTTATTTTAATTTCGTTTGACGTTCGGGGAGATTCGGGGGGACGAAGTACCTTTTCATTTTTTTTTTTTTTTTTCATTTTTAGCTTAGCCCTTTTAATTTTTCATAGTGGACAAAAAAACATTTAAACCTTCGGGTATTATTGTATCTTTTTACATAGCCCCCTTATAACTTTTTCCAGTTTGAGCACTACGTATTTACCCATTAGTTATTACCTACTGATGTGACGACATAGTTTTCCCCGAACGTAATGAGCATAATATTATTATTATAACCCAGAAATCTGCAATACGCTTGTGAAATTAATAGGCAGATGGTATCTACGCTGCCAACCGTGTACAGAAAAATGAATTTCTTAAATATTCGAGTGATTAAGTGTATATAGGAACGTGTAAAAAAATGTAAAAAAAAAAAAAAAAAAACACCTTCGTCTTGGTAATAAACGTTTATGTTTCGGACCTTTCGTCTTTCTGTTATCAATTCTCAAACAACCGCTTACACCTACTTTCCTACTAAATCAACTAAATTACACCATATAATATTTTATCGTGGTATACTACTACTCAACGACCCTTAATATTATACCTCTAAATTTATTACATCCTAAACGGGCAAAGGAAGATTGGATCGTTGCATAGTTGGTTTTTTTTTTTTTTTGCTTAGACGGACCAAACGCTCCTAAAGTCTCGACCGTTATAAAAAAAAAAAAAAAAAAACGCTATTTCGACTAAAATAATCGATTAGACATAATATAAGCGCCTCTTCTAATACGATAGTGTTTAATATTTTAACTTTGAAACTATTTTAACGTGCCTACAACGGTTATACCTACCTATATATTACATTCGCATAACAATCAACCGAAATTCTAAACTGTGCGCCTATCTATATATTATGTACTTGTACACATTCGGCGATGGAGTCTTCATCATCTAATACGTCTGCGCGGAAAACAAACCGATCGTTATTGCATTTGGTCGGAAAACGGGTTGAAAATTAACAAACGGACGGCTCTACGCGTTTTTATACGCCTCAAAACACGATGTTCGTAGCCCGGCAAAAAACCAAAAGACAATAATAATATTAATACTATTCGTCGAACCGCCCGCCGCCGGGTCGGGAAAAAAAAAAAAAAAAACTTCGGCCCCGACGAAACGCCACCACAACGGATTGGTCGTCAGAAACTCAGAACTACGACATATGACCAAGTAAAAACTACGGGGTTTTAAGTGTAAGATCTCCCTGCGAAAACCACAGGCAACCGCGTCTATAATAATATCATCAACTACTGTGCGGGAGTTGCTTATTCGTGTATTTTCCGCCGAGCGCGCAGAAAACTATCCGTCTATGGTCCGCACTAAGCGTATTTAATCCGTCAGAGTCTATATTATATTTTTACTATTGTATCAAAACCCATACAGAATATTATTGTTTATATTGTATAATAATGTATAAAGCCGGCCTTCGGACGGACCGCTGGAATATTTATTATATTGCAACAAAAATAAATCATTTTACAAAAAAAAAAAAAAAAAAAAATGAAAACGCATGATGATAATTTGGAGAGATAGTTGAATTGAGTAATCTTACCTACCAAATAAAATTATTATTTTACTGTACTAGTTATTTTTATACATAATTTATGTTTTAATTGGTTAATTATAGCATTAGACGTGTTTGTTGTAACCACGAGTAACTGTTTTTGCCAGATAGTTTCAGTAACCTGGTTACTAAATTTATCTGTTCAGTGGCCCGCTATTTCGAGTCGGTTAAAATGTTTACTGATTCGTCGTTAATAAAATGGGTTGATAATAATTGTAAATTTCGATAACAATTCGATTAATTTTTAATTTACAATTCACATACGAATATAAATAATTAGATATGAATGAAGTTCCATCGTGGTTTTTGTAACGTATCGTCAGATTCCATAATTCCGTTCATTACACGAATAAGAGACAATTTTAACTGTAAAGAGGTAAATAGGATTACCTATCGAAAAAAAGATTTTAAATTACCTACTCTGTTCCGCTGAGATCAAATAAAGTAAATAATTTAATTAATGAAACACATTATCGTCACAGTACTCGTTCGTGTTAAATAATCAATTTATATAATTTTGTTCGATCAAATTAGTATACGAGATTACGATTTTTTTGTTTGGTGATTTGTCACCATTTGCTAATCACAATAACTAAAATCAGTAAACCGTTTACATCACCAAAACACGCTTATACCTACTGTATAAACAACGATTATCAAACTAGCTGGTTCCTATATAATTATTTTTAATTTCAATTATTATATCTTGTTTCTGGTATTATTGGTGAGCTATTTCCTATAAATAAAGGAAGACGAGACCACATTTATCAGTATAATACAATTTTAGACCGATGTTGTCTATGCAAAATTATATTTTTTTTAGAGAATTCGAATGAATTATTAACCCTTAAGTGGTCACGCCGAGTAAAATTAACCCGATGTCATAAATAGTATATAATAAAACTATAGTTTTCACATTTCTTTTTTTTTATATTTTATAAAATTAAAATTCGCATAAATAAACTCGTTCCAACTTATTAAAACTATACGCAACAATACTATACAGAATAGTATTAAAAGGTTTTATTAACGTTATAAATATGTATTGCAATTATTATATTTTTTTATATATTTTATTTTATTAATCCCTATTATGGGTCAATAATATGACCCGACATGACTGTATCCACGAGTTGAAACAAATTTATGTAACATACAACGGTTTTTAAATTTAGTGGTGGGGGGAGGGGGGTATTCACTTATTTTAGGTCTAGGAATAAAGTCTACAATTCCTTTAAAAAGTATAAATGTGTAAGATTTAAAAATAGCTATGTAAAACGACTTTTTCAAAACTAATATCCAAATGAATAGATAAATATTTTTTGTCTCATCCACCTACCATAGTCTTGGTATGATCGACAATAAATAGATATACAAAAGCATAAAAAATTTACAAACAATTGAAAGTATCTGTATTGGATAGGTATGAGTAGTGGACAATCGACATCACTGAACCAATCTCAAGATTGAAAAATAAAAATAAAAATGTCTATATTGTATAATTATAAATACTCATTTGGTAAATGAGAAGAATAATTGTAAATTGTAACTTATTTTTATAGAATAATTTACAATTTGTTTCAGACTTAACATCCGGCCTAAGGGTAGGTGTACGATTATAATAGTTGAGTAATAAATTATAGTATTTAAATAAAAACAGTGACAAACCTAGTGATTCAACCGTAAAGCCTAGATAATTGTATATACAATATTACAATTATTATATTAATAGAATTATCATTGTTGTAGTTGCTCCAGATTATTCTTTTTATACCGCCTACCTACAGTCTAAACTCATTGAAAATCTTTAAAAAAAAAAATAAAGTATACTGTAGTTGTAAACGCACACAAAGATCATATTACCCACCTACCTATATAATATATCGTACGGAAAATAATACGTATTGAAAATATGCACTTTCGTAATTTAAACCTAATTTTTACACATGAAAGGTACCTACTTACGTTATATATAAATAATATAATGCAAGAACATAATCGATGCATTATGCAGGTTTCTTTAGACATGTCGGCGGTGGCCGTATAGACATAATTACGTGCGTGGCATTCTGTAATTTTACGTAACGACAAGCATAATGGAACTTGTTATTTTTATTTATTTTTTGTGCGCGTGTAAAAATCCATTGACTGAACTGCTGCTGAGGTTTTTCGAAATTTCGGGTGAAGGACAAGTTTTAGAGGACGCGATACCCCCCTCTACACCGTATTCAAGGGGTTTCGTATAGGCAATTTTGACAACAATTTTGGATAAAATGGTAAATTTCAATTCAAGAATTTTCAAATTCACTATCAACAGATATATGTACAAGTAGTCCCGTATAATTATTATAATTGTTTTTCGTGTAATAATGACATGGACACGAAAAACCCTGAAAATATGAATTTCAATACATGTATACTAAATAGGAAGTTTGTATCAGTTATCAAGTTTAAAGCTTAAAGATTAAATTGCCAAATGTTCGTAACGGCACGAATTGTGTGCAAAAATACAGGATGGCCATAAACAACGAAAACATATTTTGTCGGGATCTATTAGTTAACATATTGTTTCAACGAATAGCAAACTAGTCGCGGGGTCTGGGCATCTGGAATCCGTGGCAAATATTAAATAGAATGTTTTTTGATTTAAGTTTGTTGTACACGTATAAATAGCAATTATATGGCGAAACGATGCGGTAACGAGCGTCGTCATGGAAGAAAATCATCATCATAATAATATATTAATATATAATAGAATAAAATGAGCTGGTCGGGCAAGTATATTTGTTCGAATTTGATATTTATGTAAGTAATGTGTGTGTTTCCCCTCCCCGATTCCGTGTAATGCAATTTTAATAAACGAAATAACTTTTGTACAAAAGTTTAAAAATATCATAACCGAGTACGATTCGGAATCGGCATCCGTTGGGTTCGAAGACGACGGCGGTCGGAGTCTATAAACTCGTATGAAACACGTCCGGGAGTCACGTTTTTTTTTTAAATAATAGCGTATATTTTTGACGGGCGAAAACGTATAGCGGAACGCGCAACAATAATGTGAAAAAGAAAGAAAAAAAATATGCGTAGGTACGACCGCGCACGTTATTGTTATAATAATATTGTAATAAAAAGGGATTACAGTACGACGGTGGAAACGAGAACGACGAGGTGTAATGATAGCGTATAATAACACTAAATTCGACGGAGGGAAAGCGAAAAGACGTTTATTTCTAATATTGTATTGTTGTGTTATAATTTTTTCCATTTTTTTTTTTTTTTTTTTTTTTTTTTTTTTTATATCAATTACTATTAATATTTCTGTACGGCACCGTGGCCGTAATAAAAGCGATTCCGCACACCGGTCTCGTGTACGCGAAATAATGCAAAGTTTTCCGGGCGGCAGGGCTACGCAGTAAGTAATACACGGCGCGGGCGGGCAAAGCGCACGCGCGCCCGCTGTTATTAAAAGATTTTAAGAACTCATTAAGAAGTTTTAATGAATCGTTACCAGCCGCCCCATATTCTTGCCGAGAGTGTCGTTAACGGATATCTCCAGCAATAGTGGAAATCCGGTGATTGTTGTTCGGCGCGATTGCGACTCGGCGAGCCGGCGACGATTCCGCGGGGGCCGCGCGCAAACTTTTACCGCCGCCGATCCACAAGTGCTATCAGCGGGCTGTGAGTGTTTTATTGCGATCCCCCCCGGGCCGCTTTTTTCCGCATGAATATAACGCGCGATTAATCGTGACCACACGCAACCCGATCGTAAATAGCGGGATTTCCGTGGAAGCCCGACGGATTTTTCGATTTTTCGATATTCCTCCGGCGACGATCGTCGGGGGGGGGGGGGGGTGTCTATAAGAATATTATATCGTTACATAATAATATATCGGCCGGCCGGTGTGGGTACGGTAGCCGCGGTGTATTCGACGATTCGACCTTCGGCAAACCATTTACGACGGAGTCCTTGAGAAATATTGTACGATCCCATTTCATAATGGGTTTATATTGGCTATTACACTTATTATTATATAATAATAGCCGGTTTTAGCCGATAGGTGGGTACGTCGAAAATCCGAGCGTCGCCAAACTCTGTTGAACATAGTTATATATATATATATATATATACAGGATGTATATATAAACAGGAATTTCACTTGCTGTCTTGCGACAAATGTTCCCTGGGCGGTTAGTCTCTCTCTGAGAGGAGACATAGGCTGGCCAGTACGGTCTTAAGATTTAAGCATGTGTGATTTTTTCCTCTGGGGCTACGTAAAGGATAAGGTTTTCAGACATCGCCCACATACCATAGAAGAAATTAAACAGAAAATCACCGTGGAAGTCGAGGCCGTACCGGTCGAAATGTGCCGAAAATCATATGGCAGCTTCAGGGATCGTCTACAATAGTATATCAATGCTGACGGCCGCCATCTTAGAGATATAATTTTCAAAAAATAATTTTTAAAAATGGGATTGAATACTGATTTAAATAAAAAAAAACCTTTTCTCTAGGTTTTACTGTTGGTTATTTATAGCCCATCAAAACTCGTCAGTCGTCTCTGCCCCACCCTGTATATATATTATTATAATATACTATATAATATAGCTACACGCCAACTGCAGGCAAATACTATAGAACAACACTGGTATAGAAAAACTGGCGAACAATTCTTCATCAGTGATCACCAAGATTGTGAACAATTTGCCTATTTTACTCCTTAGTGTTAGCATATTAGTATATTATTAAGAATTATGTTGGTGGACTGCGATTTTTTACCATAACTATTACAGTAGTCCATCGCACAAACATTATTCGTTCGCCATTATTAATATTTTCATACTAATATAATATTCTAAATATTACTATGCAAAATCGGAACAAGTGGATAAATTATGTTAAGAAAGTCAAAACGCTGGAATAACATAAATGTAAATGTAACAATTATTCATCTACAAGAGGAAAACTTTATATTTATGATAGAAATATAGACAATATAAATAATATCAAATTGACATTATTTTAGTTACAAAAAATACGTTTAAATGTGAACGTATAAATCAGCGTAGTTTTTAGCGACGAACGCAGGGGAGGGTGGTTCGGTTGGAACTTCCTCTAAAATATTAAGTACTCTATTATTTGTACAATAAAAAAAACATCTTATATGTATAACATTTGTTTGGGCATTGGTACGCACTCTGGCGGTTTATACGTGATCTGGTTTTCGAATTTTAATTTGTCACCACATTACCCATGCGCTCAACACTGGGTAGTATTAACAATGCGGTAGTATTAATGTAATAAAATCAACAACTATCGTCTAAGGGGCAAAATATTGGCAAATTATTCACGATTTCGAGGGGTACCAATAAGAAATAATGTTCGCCACTATTATTGTACAGAGTGTCTCGTATGGTCGTATTTGCTGCAAGATAAATCGTATAACAATATTATAATAAAATATCGTATTTTGTTATTTTTAAATTGTAATCGATATGTATGTAATTACTCGCGCCAAATTTGTTTCCATGGCAATAATAATTAAAGTTGTTCGGAATTTTACCGTTGAGAGGTGCCTATAAAAACCGTTATCACCCAGCAACTATTTAGAGGGGATCGGTGGTAGCTATCCTAAACAATATAATGTGTCGCTGAGAATACTTCTGAGGACCCACCCACTCGGCACCGTAAGATAATATATGTAAGAAAAAATATTTATAGATGAAAACTAAAAACCGGAGAAAAATCAATCCCGTCATAATATAAATCGAACTATAGGTTCCACGAAATATACCAGTACATCCCTAATAATTATAATCGATCAGTATTTCGTTCATTTCCGTGTGTATTATCAAAATATAACTCGTCTTGTAATTTAAACACATTTGATTTGACTTATCGACCTAACGATTTATTTCAATTATGTTTCCAACCTACCAAATGTTGCATGCTGGGCTGAAGTGGTGAAGGACTCATCGACATTAGTATCGTTTCAATATGCATAACCAAAATAAATACAATATTTAAATATGTATTTGTCTTGTTAAGTTGCATGTTTTATAGCGTTATTATAATTAATATTTAAGTATAGGATAATGGACGTAGTTATGGTCTAAATACGAATAAATTTATTCGTCGGATACAATACTATAATACAAACGAACTTTATAATATAACGCTATGTATAATAAGTGGTTTATACTATAAAAATACTATCATTAGCATTATTATTATTATTACTGTTTTTTTTTTTTTTTTTTTGCACTACATGTTTAACCGATAAAATTAATTTCTATCGGCGACGTTCAGTTTAGAACGTATTATTATTTTTTATTGTTTTATTTTTTTCGAATACACCGAGACGAGTAGGGAGATTTCCGTTGATTCGATAAAGAGCAGAGCGTATTTAAAGGAATTTTCACCGGGTGACGGTGGAGCTGACGATTAGGTCTAATGATCACACTAAGTTTAAATGTGCGCCCCCCAATAAAAATCACAATCACGATAAAACGAAAAATAGTTGAATCCCACCCACCACCGCTAAGTGTTGATGGATTATTCCCGTGGTCCAGACATACCCGCCGTAGGTGTAGGCCAATGGTGAATTATTATTGTGATAAATATAGGAAGAATATAATGTATCGGTAATCAAATTTTTATTTTTTTTATTACTTAGTTTTTTATTTCCACAATCTGTTTTATAATTTGAACAATAAGTGAAATTGATGAATTTGGTGTTTTTTGACGTGAACAACGGATTAAAGATACCTTCCAGTGAAGGCACTTTTACAATTTAAAAAAATAAAAAAAATGTTAGGAAGTATTAGAAGAGAGAAGATAAATAAGAATAACAAAAAGTAGATATTGAAAGAAGAACAAAGGGTATTCGATTGGTCTAGACTAGTAGGTCCCTACACCACCGCCTTTTCAACCGTTTTTGTGGGTTGCCGGGTATATTTATAGACGCAAGATCAAATTAACATTAAAAATTAGATTTGCCGAATGTCCGTGATTATTACACGAGTGGTGCGCAAAAAACGCACAATAGCCATAAACAACGAACAAACATATTTTGTCGATACGTATTAGTTAACATATTATTTCAATGAACGACAAACTAGTCAGGGCCTGGGGCACTGGCGCCACCGACTTTATTTGATAAAATATACTCTGCGATTAAGTATAAAACGAATATAACGACACCTCTGCGACGGGCATCCGGAATCCGTGGCAAATATTAAATAGTATATTTCGATTGACGTTTATTATACGCGCAAATAGAATTTATACGAATCCGCATTATCGCGACAAAACACTATTAATTATTATAATATGAACAATCTCATATTCGAATATTAAACAAACCATTTATACGCGTTCTATGGCAACGGTCTGTTTGTTGATTCGACCTGTATGCATCCATATTGCTCCGCGTACAATATTATATGTATTATAATAACGGGCTGCGTATATAATTATAAGTGTGCAACTTAAAAAAAAAAAAAAAAAAAAAATTACTCTGACGATATTATTGTATATTTTTCCAAAGACGTTTGGCGTAGTAAACCCGCGATACAATTAAAACATCGATAACCGTTGTCATTCCGAATGGTTATTGTATTTAACGTCCAACAAACGAATAATACCGCGGAAGAAAATCGATACGACGTTAGGTTTTACCGATAAGATTTCGTTGAGTTTATTCCCGTGATGCACATCCGAAACATGCTGCATAAATGGGGACTTAAGGATACACCACAACTGCGGACTGCGGACATGACAATCAGACAGCCAGCCAATCACATCGTGGAAGAATGTCCAGTACGCAACTTACCAGGCGGAATGAAACACCTCCACAAGGTCACAGCAGCAGCAGCAAGAGAATGGTTGACCAATCTGGACATTAGAGTCTAAGACCGCACAAATAACATCCCGACCCACCATCCGGTTGCTATTACATATATTTTTATATTTTTATATTATCTTATATTTAACTAACTAACTACTACTTATACTGTTTTTTATGTTTCTCTATCAAAATTTTATATCTATATTTTATATTTCTTATTATGATATTTATTGTTGTTGCTATAGTATTAACTAATTTTTAATAAGTGTTAGTGTTGGATTAAACCATACGAGAATATATATGTACATCCGAATACCCAATAAGTACCCAGCAACGGCCCACAAGAAAACCCGGAGAAAACCGTGGTGGTTAGCTGATATTGTTACCCTGGACCGTTGGCCTCGAACGGCTTATATTTATTTTATGTTTTTTGCTTATTATAAATTATAAGTTTTCAATATGAGTATATGTTTATTATTCATGCAAAATAAATTTGTTTTGTGCTCGTTACATGAATTAGAAAATTGCAAAACACCGTAATTTGTACGGTTTTCATCAAAATTCCCGTTTTAAACGCTAATAAAAAAAAATTTTAAAAAATGAATAAAATACGGATAGTTTTTTTTTTAAATTTTTCGCCATTATAGTACGACTTATGATGAACCTTGGATCAAATTTTCGGGCATTTCTGTTCGCACAAATCAAAAAATACTACACGAAATGCGCGTGATTTTTACGCAGTTTCCACTAAAATTGTAATTTTGTAATCAGACCTTCGGTGATTTTCGTCTTCGGAACACCGGTAATATTAATGTAAGACATTAGAAGCGGTTCCAGAAGTCGTCGTCGTCGTCGTCGTCGTCGTCGTCGTCGTTCAATTCGTTTTCTTCCCGGTTTTTTTTTCTTTCTTTCTTTCTTTCTTTTAATATATACAACGTCAATTCGTCGTCGACGATATTCGACGTGGGACGTACCGGTACACCTATATTACAGTTATACATCACGTAAGTCTCAAATCTCAAATTCCCCCGAAGTATCGTGCGCCCGGCGATGGGCGTGGGTATATAAAAATATACGTATATATATATATATATATATAGGCGGTAGTACGTCGCGCTTAGTACAGTCCGAGATAAAATATAGCGGCCGATTATTTTAAGTTTTTTACCCGCATATAATAAATCGTGTACACCATGCGAATACGACAAACTCTATCCGCTATCCGCGGAAAGTCGTCCGCGGTGAGTAAAGCACAAAACCGTTCCGGACGAACGACCGCGTGATATATCGCGGCGTTTTCTATAACAATATAAAATATTATTCTAAGCTTCGGAGGCGGAGGCCGCACGCGAAGTTAGTGTACGCGCGTCGCGACCTGTACGTTATAAATTTTCGGTCAGTGAGGTTATGTTTTTGTTTTATTTATCCATCCGCAGCAGACATCGGTGGCGCGGCGAAGGGATTTCCGAGAGGCCCGGTTAGACTTGTGTGTGACCGGTGGCACCCACCGGTGATCTTCTTGGGGTGGGGGAGGGGGGTGCGCGGAAAACATTTGGAGCCCGTAAATTAAAAACGACATTTTCCATTGGGTTACATACATTTATTGTTAACGCTGTCTTGGCCGTTTTCGATTATATTATTTGTTATTGTGTTCTTTGTGCATTTTTTGAAGAAACGGAGAATAATTTATAAATTCTATTCCTAGCGGACCACCGATACTCCCCACTTAACCCGGCCGTTCCGGCACCGAGCGATGCACTTGTACGACGGTTGATGTAACAGGTATAACTCGGTATTCCGCACAATAGCTCCATTGGATTATCGTATAAAAACGATAATTCTTAAATATTTTAAAAGTATAAAAAGGTCGGGTTAATTCCGACGGTGCGGCTAAATATACTTGTAAATAATTCTACCGTAGGCTTCAACCGGATCACTTACATTACAATTCCACTTATATTTTGTTAGACGTCCGTAAAATTAATAGGACGGGGACTGGGTGTCCTAAATTTTGTCATCCTCGCCGGGTAAAAAAAAGTTCGCCTAGCCTATGATGAGTAAGTATACATTGATAGGCGCTAGGTTTTTATAATGTCTTTGGGAGCTGAACTAGTTGCGAAGACCAGGGCAGTGGACTCCCCGGGTCCGGACCGCTCCCCCTTGGGCCTCATAAACGTTTTAAAAATAATGGTATATATAACATAAAAATGTGTATTTTGTTGTGCAATGAAATCATTTTTTTTTTTTTATGTTTGAACCCCTTATTTAACAAATGCTGGTCGTGCCACTAAACTGAACTTATAATATTTGAACCCCACCTGGCCTTAAGTTACCATACCCAAGATAGATATTTTATTAAATAAAAACAATATACAAATAAATTACTTTAAGGAAAATGTGTTCTATCTCGCATTAGTATATTGAGGATTATTTCTATTCTACCAAAGATTCTAATCATAACATTTTACAGAAATATTTTACATAAAAGATATTTTGCATCGGTAAAACCTTTGCGGGCCCGTGTACACAGCGACTATGTATATATTAGTGATGTGACATAAATTTGGATTTTGAAATACGACATTTATTGTAAATCCGAATTATTATCTGAATCCAAATTTCGGTTTTTAAAATTACGATTTTATATTCTTTTATTAATTTCTCATAAAACTATTATTATTATCGTATTGTTAATAGCATTAAATACGTTTTGAGCATTCAAAAAATATCACATGTAGATAGTTATTTTAAAAAAACAAGTACACCGAAAAAAATCATACATATTACACTCTAATTTGTATACTAGCCGGACTCGGCGGCAAACGTTGTTTTGCTCATAAAATTTGTTTTCAAAGCGGCACGCCTTGGAATTAATAAAATTGTTTAACTCGATTTATAATGTATAAAAAATTACCTAAGTAAAATTAGCCAAATTATGGATATTAAAAACTGAAAATCCGGATTTTTTGAATTCCGAAATCCGGTTTCTGGCACTTCGGCAAGTCCGGATTTTTCCAATCACTAGTACGCAATATATATATATTCGTATATATCCGACCCGAACCCGATAAAAAATGATCAAATAATAATAGCTGGGATGTGTAGTAATATAATATTAACGTACATATATATATATATACACTGGGCGACAAACGACCGGCTGACAATAATAATAATTATACACGGTAATAATATAATACCCGACGATTAGCGCCGTGTCGGACCGAACAATCGCCAAGGTCTTTGGTTTTAATGGGTTTTCGTCGGTAAAATAAAAATCAAAAAAAAAATCGTGTACGAGTACCTATAGGTACGTGTATATCTACGCCGCGGAACAATCGAACGGGGCAAAACCGTATTAATAATCATTGATACATATATATATATATATATATTATGTGGATGCAGCGTTAAACACAAATCTGTAAGCCGACTGTACAGTACGTACCTATAGAGAACATAATAAAATATATATTATATAGAGCAGCGGTTCTTAACCTTTTGTGGCACGCTGTAAAAAAATAATCTCTGGAACCACGGGAGTTTACGAGCAAAAAATACATTGTATAACATATAATACGTCAATAATTCGATTTTTCACACGTTTTAATAACACATTTACACGAAAATTACTCTTTCCCCCCCCCTCTATAATATACAAAAATATCTATAATAATACAAAAGAAAAAAAATATATATATATTAATTCGTCCGTTGTATTTCTGTCGCAAGTTTTCCGGGCTCGGCGCAGGATGATTTTAACACTTTTAACCACAGTTCGGAATCTATATTTTCCAAATGGTTTCTATGCTTATTAGTTATTCTTATAATGCACGACCAGAATGACGATAGCCCCCTCATGACATGAGTAAACAGACCACCTCTGGAGGGATTTTCGATTCCAACCGTATCTCGTACATGTATCTCTCTTGCGCACATTTATACTAACTTTGTTTTATTGACGAATAATATTATATAGCTTGATACTATTACTATATAATATTAGTGTGTAAATAACTCGAGTTAAGCAAACGAGTTACTCTCTTATTGTCATTTTTTTTTTTTTTTTTTAACTTATACCGCCGCTCATCTTTGCGCGTAACGGAAATTAATTTAGTGTGTGTGTGTCAATCCGCACCGCGCGCGCCCGCGGAATAATAATTTGTATTTTTATTCTACACGTACGCCTGTATTATCTATACGATACGTTATAGACGTGTGTATGTGGCCTACCTATAATACGCGTATTATAATAGTGTTCGCAGCATAAAAAAAAAAAAAAAAAAAAAAAAATATAGAAAAAATTATGCGCAACTCATTTTCGGGCAGAAAAACATCCCGAGTGAGCCTACGTATGTATGTATATCGAAAAACTGGGCCAATCGTTCCGTTTGTAAAACCGTTTAAACGCCGTAACCGCGTTGCACATTTGTAAATTATAATACACCGAGCCGGTAGGTAAATAATACGAGAGTGTACGAAGAAAAATAAAAAAAAAAATAGGTAATAATAATAATAATACGTACATATATTCAATATAGGTACATGCGAAAATGTTCCGCCGACGAGAAAATAGCATAATAATTAATTACCTACCGTCAGCTAGCCAAAAGAACGGATTAAATTGCTGTAATACTATTGCAATAATATGTATACACAGTCGTATACTTACGAAAACAGGAAAAACGATTAAACCATATTTTATTATACCTGCGTATGCGACCACTTATAAATTGATAATAGAAACCAAACGTTTAAAAAAAATATAAATATAATATAGCGATGACGGATAAAATAAATATAAATACTAAAAAGTAGTCGAGTGGCGAACGGCGGACGGTATATGATAATATTACCAAAAAAAAAAAAAAAAAAAAAAAGAAGTACTGTTATATTAATATTTATAAAAATTTCATTTTGTACTGCTCGTACGTTCTTCCGAAACCACGTCACGCCACTGCGGATTACGACACTTTTGTTCGCGCCAAAATAATAATAAATAATAATATGCTTATGTCAATTCCAACAAACTCGTTTTGAAATGAAAAAAAAAAAAAAAAAAAGCGGTTTTTTCTTCGTCGAAATGATTAAAAACTTTTTGTCGAGCAACGAGCTAGTGATGTTCGAAACCAGTGGCGGAACCAGAAGTTAGAGGAGTTGTGCGTCAGCCACTTTTAAAAGTCCAGATTTTAAGGCTACACATTAGAATCATTTAATTTTAAATAGTTATTCGTAATTGTTATTAAAAATACCGAATCATTTTCCTATTTGTTTTATTATTGAAAATATCGCGTTCAAACGAATACATCCGAATTCCGCGGCATTAACAAGTGGGGCCAATTTGACCGGCAAAAATTAACCGTGGACCGAGCGACTTCCTTGAACCCCTCCCCGTAGACCAGCCGCCGGTCAAAACGTTGATTTTGCCGAGGCAAGTGACCGGGGATTACGTTAAAATATACTAATAAAGTTTAAAAAAAAACAAGGCTACAAATCATTCGTTTTTACGTATTAACTCTTACAATTGTTGAACGATTTATTTTGCCAATGTTATATAACAATATACGTCCAGTAACAATATGCACTACTGGGTAGGTACCTCCTCTAATTTATACAATTATAATTGAACAATTTTATTCGGATGTTACTGTGTAAGACCAGGGACGTCGCTCGTTCTCAAAAAAATTTCCCCTTCCAAATTTATCCGGCCGAGTTACGTCACTGACCGTCAAACGTGTTATTCGGTCTTGTCACCTGGCTGTTGTTATATTGTGTCTCGGTCGTATGGTTTTTTCGTCATACTTATATATCATTTATATTACAACGGACAACTCGGTGGTATAGTCGTTTATTTTATACAATAATCGTTTTTTTTTTTCCATTTTAAAATACATTTGTTACCAATATTTTCAAGCTTGAATGAAAAATAACGAACTGAACGCATTAGGCTTATAAGACGAATGATGTAAAACGATTATCTTATACAACAGGTTTATAAAAATCCTCATAAAGCGAATACGAATATTGTTAACCCGACGATTTTTTTTTTTCCTTTTTAAATCTAATCCGTGTTTTCGGTATTGTTCGTAACCGTTTGTAATAATCGTCCGGAGTTGGAAACGGAACGCAGTCGATAAAACGGCCAACAACATTTTCAATATAAAAATAATTTCCTCGTTTTTCGGAATAAAAAAACTGACGTAACTCGGTGTTGAAACTATTATTTCTATGTTGACATTTTCGGTCGTTTCCTTGGTACGCGATTTTTTTAAAAACGTAATCATTTTTTTTTTTTTTTTCATTAATTTATGTCTATAAAATATTAGAAAATTAGAAAAAAATTAAATATCCCCGCGGTTCTATAATTTAGTGGGACCCATTGTCCCCCGTGGGTTTGTGAATGAAATTTTATTGTGTATCGGCTTTCTCGAAAAAAAAAAAAAATAAATAAAAAATTGCTAAAAACACGTCGTCATATTAATTATTATAATCTACCGGCTACGACCCGAATAATATATTGTAATCTCCGCGGAATTCCGATGAAACGATTTATCGATATTTTATCAAATACTATGTAGTAATATTGTTGTTTTTGGTCTTCGTCGCGAATCCAGTTTTGCGGTCATCGTCCGGACACGACTACGACGACGACTATTCGTCGTTGTTTATTTATTTATGTTTTTTTTTTTTTTATTTGCCATTAGTCGCATAATAATAATAATAATAATAATATAATATTCTGACCAGACTTTGATGACCACACCCCCCACACCACCACCACCACCACCACCACCGCAATCGGCACAGGTCGGAGATTGTTCGAACGGCGTTCCTTATGCATTATGGACGACGCGAAGTGACGAACCCGCAGGACGACGTCCGCGGGACTTATAAGCGCCGAACAGTCGGCCGGATCGTGTCGAGTCGTCGGGTTCCCCCGCCCTAACCGGTTAGGTTAGGTTCGGTATCATCGAGAAGACAACGACGTCACGTACGGAGCGCGCGTACGCCGTACCGGTTGACGATCGATAGATTTATATTTAGATCGTGGGAACAAATCGTAGAAAAACAAAAAAATCGTATAACGCACATAAATAAAATAAACTGTTTCGTTTATTATTATTTAGTTAATATTAAATGTTCGATTGATTCAATACCTTAGCACGTACACGATATTGATGTGTGAAATACAAAAAAAAAAAAAAATGTTCCGTGTAATCATATAGTATATATATAAATAACATACGACGAATATTTATAAAAAAAAAAAAAAAAAAAGAAAAAAAAAATTAAGTACAAATAAATAAATAACATCAAAGTTAATAATATTTTATAGTTAGACATATTAACGAAAAACTAATTAGCAAGAAAAAAAAAAAAATATATATATATATATATATATATTACACGTATTTTTTAGGAATCGTAAAAATAAAAATATATATTATATATTATTATTATGTAAAGAATGTAGTTAGTATTCAGTCGACGAATTTCTCATTGAGTCTTGTATTTTATCGTGTTGGCCAATATTATTATTATTATTATTTTTTTTTTTTTTTTTAACTTTAATCATAATATTATAGGTAGTATAATGTAATAATAATATAAAAATATTTTATGTTTATCAGAAAAATCGAATTTCCCGTTACATTTTTTTTTTTTTTTTGTTTTTACATACACTGTTCGGAAAAGACACCGTTGAGCTCGTACACAAATAGAAAATATTTTTAATGATTTAGGAACTCAAAATAAGAGATCGGGTGTAGTTTCTTCACTCCACGGTACGTTCGTGTCTATCACCGGCGTTTCGTCTTCTTCGGTTTTGTCGACCGAACGTTTTGCGGTTTTTACAGTATTACTTCTACTCACGCCGTACTCGCCGAGAAAAGCGTCTTCGTTAGTGCCCAGTTTACTCGGAATGTAATTGCCAAAGTTACCTGAAACGAGACGATAAAAAAATGTAAATTATTAACGTCGTCGGCCAATTCATATCCGAAATGAGGAAAGAAAACGGAACGGCCATTTTTTTTTTTTTATCGTTGTACCGCAATAGATGAATGAATATTCGTAGCTTGATTTTCGCCGATTTGTAATAATATTCACGACAAAAAAAAATATTTTTTTTTGAAACTTTTATACCGATCGAAGTATTAATAATATAATATAACTAATGACGTTACAAACTTGAGGGGAAAAAATTATATTATCAAAATATTGCATTTGTCAGAGATCAAAATACTCCGTGTTGATGGCAGGATTCGATGGGTACATTTTACAAAATAATACCCAGTGCACATAGGCTAAGCGCCCGAAATCTACCACAGCCCCCTGCCAAACGTTTGGCAGTTTTACCTAAAAAACCACACCAAACTTTTTGGCTCGCAAAAATAGCCACTACCCAAGGTTCATATAATTAAACCGAATAAATTTTGAATTTGATTAAATTTGACTACTACTAATTCGGTTTTTTTTTTTTTTTATATTTTACGCCGAATTCAAATCCGTCTTTAGAACTCTTGTCGTTTCAACTGCATCGATCCGATTGGACGAAAAATTGGTCTAAACTACTATGCCGCGTATGTGTTCGAGAAATAAAGATAAGGGGATATCATTGATTTCGCAGTACGGACGCTTTCCTAGTCTTGTGCCCTTGAGGTTTCACCCGTAAGTTGCTTCGTTCCGTTGCTCAAAAATGTTGTAATATCCCGACGAAAAAATGTCAGAGAGAAACTCAAATAGTAATGTTTTTGTATCCGTTTAATTATTATTTTTTTTTTTTTTTTTTTAGTTCAACAACCAACGATGTATGTATAACGGTACTTGTATAGAAATAATAACGTTAAGTGGACATCGTGACGGATGAATTATATATTATAGGTATAGGTACGCGTAGCAACGAGAACACAGTCGTACGCTTAGTGGAAAACCTAAGACGCGAACAGGATATTTTGAGATATTGTAATTTCACCGTTTGAACCTTGACCGTCAGTGAAAGTACCCAATTCGCGACCTACTTTTAGTTTTTTTAATATATATATATATATATATATATGTATTTTATTGTTATTATTAATAAAACACGTAAACGCTCGATTATATTTTTTGGTCGGTAAACGAACGCGTCTATACAAAAGCGTGTGACCAATTCCACTATCCTTGGTGGTATTTGCAAAGATATTATTATAATTTATAATTATTTGAGCAAATTGTAGGTTAGGCATATTACTTTTTGGCGACACGATTGCCGTCGAGTCTTCGTGTCTCGCCGAATCGTCTTCGACCTGCAGCAGCGACGCTTCGGACGGATACTCGTGCGTCGTTTCGAGTACTTCGGAAAATTTTATACGGAGGTCCTGAAGAGAACAAAAATAAAATATATATAAATATATAAAAAAAATAGTAGTCGGTACTTTGGGTAATTTATTATTGTCGTCGCCAATAAGGTCTGAATGCCCGGTGAGGGCAGGCACCAGGTTCCGAGTTTAGACTGTGAAAATTGAAATTAAAAAAAAAAAAAAACAACTTAAACGATCGGGGCAAATCGATTAAAATTATTTGACAGTCATGCAAGTAAAAAAAAAAAAAAAAACTATACGTTTTTTATTCGTTAGTAGCGCGAGGTTAATTCGAATTAAATCAATAAACGATTAATGGAGTAAATATTTTATTTATGTTAAACATATTGTAAGATAGTATCATAGGATGCCCCCCCACTCTCTCCTACAGAATAAAATTCCAAAAACCGGTGGACGGAATAAAAAAAAAAAAATATTCGTCGCGTAGATTAACACGACACGGCGATTATTATAATATTGTTAATATCGCCTATGTCGATTATTTATGACCTTAAACTGGGTTTACTCGGTTTCCGAGACAGTTAATTTAGAACGCTGTGCCGTTACCTACAAGTTATTACGGCACAATGACCCACACACGGTTTACGATCTTCGGGGACCACAAGACGCGCGTACGGCAGGTACTCCCCACCATCGTACCGCGGTGGCCGCGTGTACACGCATACCGTACACTTGAGGCCCGTAGCAAACAGTGGGCCCTCCCAGCTGCTCATATCCTTTTGGGATGACCGGATAATAACCGCGCGTTAAGTGCGCAGGAATTGTCGTGGGCCACACACATATTTTTTTTTTTTATAATAATACATTTGATTTATAATTATACAATGGCACTACATTACTAGTATTTGTAACGGAGTGGGGTGACTCAGAAGAAGCTTTTTTTTTTTTTTTTTTAATATCAAGTTGTCGGAGATGGAACGACAACATTTTTCTAAAATTGTTTGTTTCCGAAAAAATCCTCGACGAGAGTCCATTCATTTTGGCCGCGTGTTTTTTTTTTTTTTTGTTGTTGCAAATAATGACTTTTTAAATTATAATCTTTAAACACCGAAATTCCTTGCAAACTAGACGTAATGCTCCGTTTATAATTTCTATAAAAAAAAAAAAAAAAAAGTATTCATCTGTCGACTTTTCGTTGAACACTCTTCGTCCGTCTGTGTGGGGGGGGGGTTTTCTAGTCTAATTTTGAGACGACGCTATTTTCTTTATTAATAATGTCAATTTGGGAAAAATAAATAATAATACTGAACGTTAACACCGGCAAAACAGAACGTCAACTAAACGACACGGGTAACATTTGATTTTCGATATATATCTATAATTAATAGCTAAGCCATTGATAAACGACATAGGCTCTCCAACAATAGATGATTTTCTCTTGTGGTCGGCCAGAGTTCGTTGTAATAAAAATAATAACATTCATATAAATCAATAAAAATCATAAGGGGTAAAATAAACCTTATATAAATCGGTTTTATTTTTAATAATTTGTTTTTGTTTTTCTTACGATATATTATATAGGTAAAATAATCGATGGTTTTGAAATTAGCGTTGGGGACACATCAAAATCTATCGCGGGCCGCGGGTTGGACGCCCCTGCTGTGTATACCGTGTTTCTGTACATTTTAATCGTTTTCGGGGCAAACTTAAAACTGGAAAAAAAAATTGTTTCCGCGAATTTGCGGAAATCAAAAAGGCAAAAAAACAACGTAAAATTGTTTGGCGAGGCATTTGCCGTTTTTTGAAAATAACTAAGGTGCCGCCCTCAAACGTTTTACTAAAAAAAAAAACAAAAGTCATATGCGACAAATAAAACATATGTTAATTTTTTAGTTTGACCCCCAAAAAATGACTTTAAATATATTTTATCACCTACTATACGCGATGACACATTTACACAAATACTATAATATTACATTAACAATATGTTAATGTTATCATTCATGAATATCATGTTATCTCAATTGAAATTATTTGCTATGCTTAACGTTTATATTACGTTCCCCGGTGTTAAAAATGCGGATAATAATTGGTTTTGTTTTTTTTTTATTTTTATATATAATTTAATTTTCTATTGCTAATTTATAACAGTTTATTATTATAGATTAGATAGATGATTGATTTTTTTTTTTTTGTATTATTTATTTTGTGTGTTGTATCAGGAGCCACGTATTTTCGCTATATTACAGCGATTGACCTAAAACCGGTACGTATACAAAGAATTTTAAATGCTCTTATTAAAACTATACGACATTATAATATCCCGATAAAGTAAAACACAAAGTGATTTTTATGAATACATTTTTCAATTGTCCTTATTAAAATCGGACGATTTCGCGACAAACGGAAATGACAAAATAATTCACGCGCATCACATAATAAATATTTTGTTTAGGAAACATAATATTGTAACCGTACACAAGTGTCAAATAAGATTTCGTGCGTTTTATCCCAAGTATTAAAAATCAAATTTATAGCTAACGTACGTAGTTATCGTTTTAGGCCAACAAAAAAAAAAAAAAAAAAAACTAAACATATAATCACTATTTACAGATTAGTCGACATTTTTGGACTTTTCAATCGGAAATTCGTTGATTTTTTATCAACAAAATTGTATACATTGTTTTTTTTTTTTTTTTTTTATTTGATTTAAGACTGCGCTTACTACTATGATGTGTATTATATTTTTCTATCGATTTTTCATTTTGATTATCAACATTCATTGGTGATTTCTGGGAGCAAAATTTGTCATTTTTCTTAATATCGGGAAAATTTACGCAAAAACTGTGTCTGTTATTTTCGATTTTGTTTTTTTTGTTGTAATTCGGTTTAAAATAATCGTAAAGACCCGAATTTTTGTGTTAACATTTGTTTTGATATTTGACATTATTTTATTATTTTTTTTTTTTTTACCGACAAAAGATAGAATTTATAGATGGAATTATTATTTTCGAATAAAAATATTACAACTGTAAATCAAACAATATTTTTTTTATCAAAAAAACGAAATTATTTTTAAAATATTAGGTTTTTTTTGTTTTTTAGATGTATATTATAACAGTTGTGTACATTTTAACACTCGGACAAAACCGTTTATGTTCGGAATAATATTATTAATGAACTACAACAATGTAAAATAGCTCTTTGAAACAGAACAAATTGTATTGGCGTCGTGTTGCCCAGTGGCTAATACTTTAGCATTCAAGTGACATTGTGCTAAAGAATGCGTACATATTGTATTAATAAAAATAAAATAATAATGCCGCAGGCTATTGCTACGAAGAACCAGCTCAACGACCTATGATGAATGTCTTTGGGTATTAATAATGAAAAACTCGTTTAATCTACCTTTTTATTGTTACTTATTATTTATTATTTATTGTTTATTATCTAACCGTAAAATCAATTAAAATCGATTTTAAATCAAATGTCCAAAATGTCTGTAAACCGCCGTAGTTTGATTTTAAAAATTCTTAATACGAACATTATTTTATTATTTAAAAATTCAATTAATATAGATTTTGTTGGGTACTAATTAGAAACGCCCGTTTGTTATAATTTATAATTAAAGCGCTTTATAACATTATAATGTTGGGAAATCGAAATGGAAATTGAATGTATTTAAAATTTAAACTTTTAATTTAATTTTTAATTGTGTATTATTGGTAATAATAATAATTCTAATCAATTTCCAAACATCAAGTTTTGTTCAACATTTACAATTTTAAAGTGAAATATGAAAATTGATTATACTTACGCTTAACACTGTAAGACGGTAAATATCAATGTGTCATAAATACAGATATATTCTCAAATAATCATAGATAATTGTAGCAAAACTTTATAAAATAATTAAATTGAATATTGTTAATTATTGTTAAATAATATAACATTTTATATCTAAAAGATCTAGTTTTGTATTATCTGATTATTAACTGATAAAGAGTGTAACTTACTTTTCTCGAGGTTGTGTTTTCTTTACGAAGATTTGAACGGCCAATAATAATATTGTCGCCTACAAAAATAACATAATTGTCACCATTCACATTGTCAATGTCATCGGTACTAGATTCTTCACAATGTGCATCCAACATGATACAACCATCTTTGACTCCCTAAACACATGATAATAACAAGAATAAAAACCAAATAGACAAATATTTAAATGAAAATGTTTATATTACATAAGAATTATCTCGCCTTGGCAATGGACCTTCACTGTCAATGTAGTTTGGGACTCCTTTTCTATTAACAAAATTAAAAACTACACTGTTTTCATGGTTGTCCCACCGTTTTTTATCCCACAAGCCTCCTATTCTTTTTTCACCAGTATTATTATTGACATTGTTGGTAATATTTGTATTATTATTATTATTATTATTATTATTATTATTTATAAAGTTCTTCTCTATTTCTTTATCAGACAATTGAGCATTTGTGGTTTCTTCGGGTTGTAAAGTAGTTCTGGTCGTTGGTCTGATAACACAAATCTGTTTGGTTTGCATCGATATTGGTTTATTATCAACAATGGTCGCAGTCGCATTAATGGCAGTTTTAATAGCAACCCTGTGTTTTGCTGGCCCACTGTCGTCTGATGACATAGATGATTCATCTTGGCTAGAACTTACTTCATCGCTGATCAATGATTTGGAACGATCAAAACCCAACGTTTCTTTTTTTTTTAATCTGTAAATTAATTAAATTAATTTGTCTTAATATGTAGTTTTGTTACAATGCATTCTAATAGTATTAAAAAATAATTAGCACATTCAAATTCAATAATAATGTATTATATGTGTTCAAAAATAATAATAATAACAATATTTATTATTATTATTATTGTTGTTGTTGTTGTTATTATTATCATAATTGGATAATCGAGCTTAAATACTTTATTATTACATTGTAGATAAATTATATCTCTAAATTGTTCAAATGGCATGAGTCATGATAGTTGTCTTTATTTTCCGTCTATTATAATAAACAATACAGAGTTAGGTAGATAATAAGCTATGCTAAAATTTGGAAAATTATATTTTATTAATAACCAATGTTAAAAAAAAAAAAGTCACAAATTCGCAATAATATATTTAAAAAAATAAAACGAACAGTGTGAAAAACCAGTAGAACTGGTAACGAGTACAATCATTATTGGTTTTATAAACACGAAAATGCATAAATATTACACAACAATATCGACTTATACGAGAAATTAATTAAGTAATATCAACTATTATAATATTATATTTTTCTGATTATTTCTGAATTTAATTTTTAGTTTGATTACCGATAGCCGACATAATAATTTATAGTGATTGCCGGTTAATATTATTTTATTTCAATGGCGTAAATTATATAATACCTGCTTGTTAAAACATAATGTTAAAGTAATTAACGCGTTTTGAAAAATGAGGTTATTAGGTGTACACTCCAATTAAATAGTCACTTTTACAATTTGTTTTTCTCACTAATGCAGTAATATAAATTTCTTAAAATATATGTAAAGTGCCGTCCACAAAAATATTGTCCAATATTATGAAACAAATCATAGAAATTGAATAAATACTGAATAAATTGTTGAATAATAATTAGTAAATAGGCAGCTCGCAAAATAATAGTATGATTATTAAGTTGTTTTATTTTAGAAATTAATTTTAGTATCCAATTAAATTGTTTTAATGACCTTACCGAAGAAAAACGCAATAAATTGGTACGATTCACTATGGTAAATTCGATGAAAACATTTATTTTAATAAATAATCACAAACAAATCGAATTCAATAATATTTATGAATCGTTTTTAAAGCTCAGAATTTTATAGTATTATGTACATGTGAAATCAAATAATAACAAAAAAATCGTAAAACATCTGTAAACCTCAGCTGCTGAATAAAACCTGTTTTCTTTGAATTTTGTAGTTACATGCACACATCTTTAAGAGGACACAGCCTACCACGAAAATTAAAAAATCTTAATTTGTGATACCTATCCATTCCTAGGTAATAATTAAAGAAACACATCATAAAACAATTATTATGAATATATAATGGCATGTAGTATTATTAATTTATTATTACTATTTTTTTTAATTCCAAAGTCTATTACTAATTACCTAATAATAATATAAATAATAAAGTTGCAATGTGAATTATTATTAATCATTTGTACTTAATTTATCAATAAAAATCTAGATTGATAAACATATAGGCTAGGTATTAGGTATATACTATTATATTATCAAAACGATCGATAAACCTAATTTTATGTTTTATACTAATATACCGAGCAACAAATAAATTACAATTTCATCAACAAAATATTAATTATGATGTACCTACCTATACTGTGTTGTATAAATGAAAATAGGAGCATATACAAATAATTAAATTATGAAAGTAGGTAACCAATTAAAAACAAAAAAATTTATATTCAACTATCTATGTAGATACTTGCTTCGGTACCTACACATGCCTATAATTTAAAAAACCTAATTAAACAATTAATACCGACATTTTGTTGTGCCACATAGATAATGCAATTTTTATATAAATAAATGTATTTGATTAGATTTATTAAAATCTATGTAAATATATGTAACTGTCAAAAATACTAATATAAAATTTAAACGGATAACAAAGTTCCTTTCAACAACATACCTACAGGCACCCGTACGGAAGATAGCAAATAAATGATAAAACTCATATTGTATGAATAATATAATACCTAATACTAGATATCTATTCAATTTATAACTCTAAATAATAATTTTGGTATCTATTTGGGGCTATGGATACCTAATTTGCATAGTAACCTGAAACGTTCATTCATATTATTTCAAGTAATCTATGAAAACTAATTAGGTGGCGATAATAAATATTTTAAATATTTGCATTTAAAGTGTTTAACGAATAAGGTTTGTGGTATTTTGTAACATTCTTATAATTAAATTTGGAAAAATTGGACAGAAACCAAACGTTTAATACTACCGGGGCTTTGTGCGTAAATAACGATTGTAAAAAAAAAAAAAATGTTAAAAATTCAACAGTACAATACCTGTTTGGATATTTAATAGGCGGTGTCATTTTCTTCAGCGGGGCTTTGTTCATTCGGGCCGGACGCGTTTTCTCCGGACTTAACATGGGCTTGGGTAGTATGGCAGGCTTGATCTTGATGGGTTTGACGATTTCGTTTTGCGTTTTCGTTTCAAATATTTTCTTATACGTTTTGACGACATCGGGTGGCGGCAGATCGCCGTTTATCGTTTTCGGTTGCGGCTGTTCGTCGTCTTTGTAACCGTTGCTGATATTGATCGTGTTATGATGCGAATCGGACAACGTCTCCATGGAACGGGCGCGCTTCATCGTCTCGCTCTTGACCGTCGAAGCCATACTTATGACGTCCGGCTGCGAAAAATGTTTATTGGGTTTGTCCAGTAGTTTGTGTTCCTCGACAATGTTGTCCATGCTGGTGGACCGGCGCAACGGCGGCCTGGGCTTTTGTTCGCGGACCGTCATGCTCATATACTTGGACTTGAGCTTGTTGACGATTCCCGGCCCGTACTTGAACTCCTCGCTGGAGTCGGAACGATAGTCCAGGCCGTTGGTGATTTCGGTGATGATTTGCGGTTTGGTTTTGAATTTTGATCGGCAACGGTTGATCTGCGGATTTTTTTTAAAATTGGTCATGATGGTGGCCTCGCACTTGAACAGCCTCATGTTTGAACACACGGTGCCGACTACGACAGTAGTGGACTGCTGTTTCTGCTGCTGCTGCTGCTGCTGCTGCTGCTGCTGCTGATGCTGCTGCTGATGATGCTGTTGCTGTTGTTGCTGCTGCTGCTGCTGAGGAGGAGGAGGTGGAGGAGGAGGAGGAGGAGGAGGAGGCGGCGACGACGGCGACGTTGTCTGAGTCGCGTTCGGCGGCTGCTGCTGGAGAAAGTGCTGTGTGGAAGGGGACCAAGTCCATTGAACTGGTTTTACTTGCGGTTGTTGTTCGTTACTGCCGCCGCCGCTGCCGGCGCACTTCGACGGTTGATTCGAGTTGTTTCTCGTCCGTCTCCTGTTGATCAGCTCCAGTTTCCAAATCGGCATCACTTTGGGGTCCACGCACGTGTCCATCGCGTTTCGGCCGAAAAATAATAATTAACGATCGAAAAAAAAAAAAAATGTATATGAAAAGATAGTAAATAGAGAGAAAAAAAAAACCGTTGTTCGTTAACGGCACGGTCAACGGACCGCGGTGCACGAAATTTCCGCGGGATTATTGGGGGGGAAAAAAAAAAAAGAAATAATAATAAATACTGTCCGTCGGTTTGTGGTCTTCCGTGTCGGAGAACGTGACGGATATCGTTATCAGCGGTAAAAAAGAAAACGACAATCGGTTAGCGGTATCGTCGTCGCGCGTCCGGGCGACGGCCGCGACCGTTTTTCACTCCGTCCGCCGCGGCATTCATAATTATTAATAACGATAAAACGGTAATAATTTGTGTGCCGGGCGCACACGCGACGTCGCGTTTGATCGTCCCGCGGATTTTATTTATCGTTGGGCAGAAACAGATGTTATTATTATTATTAATGACGATTGCCGGCGGTCACCTGTGCCTGCGGTGTCGGACGGGACGACTGCCGATCGATACGAAGGCGTGGGCGGGCGCGCGTGAAAAACAATAATAAACCGAAAAAAAAAAAAAAAAAAACAAATAAATAAACTAAAACGAATAGAGAGGTGTAAACGCGGAATAACAGAGATAACAGATAAGCGGCGGAAAAAACGGCGGCGGCGGCGGCGGCGGCGGTCTTGTCGCGCGCTCGCGCACTTCACGATAATAACCCGCGGGCGGTGCGTTTTACGGCCACGGCGATCCGAATCGCGCGCGTTATAGCGCGTGCGTATATTGGCGACCGCGCGCCGGCTCGCCCACCTCCCGCCGACGGTCCACCGCCCCGCGCGTCCGTCGGTTAGGCCTACGCACGCCCTCTTTGACGACTACTACTACTACTACTACTACTACCACCGCCGCCGCCGCCGCCGCGCGATACCCGGAGGGGCCGCCGCCGCCGCGGCTCGTTGACGCGAAGCCCGATACCGTTACGTCGCGCGGGCCCGGCTATAAAATATCGCCGTAATACGAACACAATGTAATGCTATATTAATTAAAGCGAATATTTTTTTTTTTTCTATTTTCCTTTTTCTAATACACGCATTTTTTATTTTTTTTTTTTTTCCCACTCGCCCGCCGGCCGCTGCGTGAATATATCCGTACGACTCGTCAAACACACACACACACACACACACACGAGCGAACGTCAAAACGACGTAGGTATTGTCGAGCTGTTTGTTTGTTTGTTTGTTTGGCTGCTTTTTTTTTTTTTTTTTTTTTTATCCCCCAGTTTTCCCGTACCTGTCTACGGTGTTATTATTACTGCCGCCGCCGGTACGACCGTATACAATAACAAAATACACAACGGGTATACGTGCCCATCGCGTATCGAACAATGACGCGTACCCGACGATGACGGACGTCGTCGCGTAGCTCTCGTCGCATAACTCTATAACTCGGCGTCCGCCGTCTCGTAATATCATGCCGAGACCGGGCTAGACGACGTCGCGGACGGTCTACGCCCGACCCCGAGCACGGCCGTACTCTCCGTTGCCCCGGGACCTCCTAACCTAACTAAGGCCTTCCGGCCTTCCTTTTTTTTACTTTCCTCGGGGGTCAAGAGCCTGACTTTCAAAATATGAAAAACGTATCTAGTCACATATGAAAATTAATAATTTTAATGGTTCGACATCAAATATTATTGCAATCAGCACGTGTTTTAATATCTTTTCTTTTTTTTTTTTTTTTACATAATTCCATTAATTTTACTGTATTTTTTAATTTTTCCCAGCCTTTCGTTTCGTTACTTTAAAGTTTCTTCACTAGATTTTGTAAGTTTTCCCTGACTAGGTCAATAGTTGCTCCACAAGCTTGAACATCTCTATTCGTGGGGTCCATTGTTTTTAGGGTTTTAAACCAAATTGACGCCAAAACCAAATAGTCAAAAGACTACAAGTACGTTTTAAGTTCTTCAACATCCCTTCGACTTTCTGCTAATAATTTGAGGAATAAAACCTCATCCAAAGCTACAACCAACTCTGGGAAATGAGCTATATCCGGCTTTACACTTTTCACTCTTGCAGACCAGCGGTTTTGCGACGTTGATTGTAGGGAATACCTAATTTTCTCTTGGAGAATCACTCTTGAACAATTACCCGTTTCTTTTGGGTTATTTCCGTTTCCTGTTGGTTTTTGTTTTTCTATAGTTTAACGTTTTCGTCATAAACAATAACGGTTACATGATTACATTGTTGCGGTCCTAAGCACAGTTTAAGATAGTACCTATATTCTATCTATATATGGATATATATACTTTATATAATGAAGCGCTGTCCGTGAGCATTACATAATTTCAACATTCCCAATATTTGCGCCTATGTCGTGGTCCCTCTTGCGATGCTCGTGCGCGCTCCGGAGACCGACACTTAGCGGTCGCGGTGGGCTAGACGCACTTAATGAAGTGTCAGAATCCGCTTTTTCGCACAACAATGGAAGAGAACCGCACGATAGGAATAAATTATTTCGTAAGAGACCTTTTTTGAAAGACTTCGTTTGAGATGGAAACACGCGGTGAGGAGAGACGCGGAATCTCTAAATAATGGGTCAGACAGGAAATTAATGAGCAGCTGATAGGAAGAATCGGAGCATTGGATTTCGGGTGTGTACCACGGTGGTCTCGGTGGCCGATAGCTACAAAAAGCAGAATTGCTACAGAGGCGAACGTTGTGAAAAAGGATATTTCGCTGAAAATACAACTAGCGAATAAAGAATACTGCGGTCTACGATGCTAGAAAAAATTCTTAAATCAAGGATCTCCTGACGACTAAAAATAAGAATATATGTGATTTTATTACGACGTATATCGTTCTGAGACGTGGTCGCTGAGAAAATAAATATCCAAACCAATGAATTTAAGGAGATTATACTTAACGATAAACTACAAATTCAGTTCCAAAGGCCTAACATAGTTAGAGAAATCACAAAAATTACTGATGTGGATGGGGCCGTGTCTGACGTAAACAGATATTTTAGTTGAGCGGGTGATTAAAGAAGACCCTATAACAAGTATTGATGTTATTAAGAGAGACATTAAGGCGGTGGAGCCGAAAACTAAATACAAAGAAGCTGCAGAAAACAGAGATAGGTGGCAGGTTTTTTATTTAGAGTTTCGAGAGTCGAAGCCAAGCAGAAAAACAAAAATTGTATAGACAGTATACTTTAGGCACTTAACAATATTATTGGAAATTAAAAATCTAGATTATCGTCTTCGCGATCACGCGTATATCCGGATAATAATTATTGCACAGATTTATACCGAATTCCACCCCGACCACTCCAAACACCTTTTAGGTTTACGTGGTTTACGACATGCGGTGTGTTCATAATAATATTTTGTTTCGGTTTTTCCTGTCGTGCACTCATTCAAATTTCAATATTCGCCGCCTACAGTGTCCTATGTTGTGTTAAAAGATTTTTTTTACATAATATATCACATAAGCTTGTGCCATTATTACTGTTATTATTATCATATTTTTTTTTCTATCTGCGTACATTAGGTACCGTGTAATAATGACTACGTGTTGTGCCTTGTGCGCGTTGATTATTACGATATCAAATTATTACTATTTTTTTTTATTTTTTTTTACACATCGTTATTGACACACGCGTTTATATGCGAGCAATGACATAATAACGCGGTCGGTATTACGGACGGTGTATATTTTATACGATCGTATGTATAAATTGAGTGATGTAAAAACGTTAAAAAAAAAATTGAAAATGTTTAATTTATCGAGAAAAAATGGGTACGAAGTTACGTTTGACCGATATTTATTTTATTAAAAAAAACTATGAGTAGCGTTCGAGTGTTAATTAGGCACCTATAGAGAGAAGGAATCATTGATGTGTCGTTCGTGTTCTGAAATTACCCGATAAACGCGATGGGAACGGGATCTCATTTTTTCAAAATAATGTGTTTTTTTTTTTTTGTCTTTATTAAAATTAAGGTGTTTGACATATTTGTGCTGGCGTAATTAATTAGAGGGGAGGATTCTAAAAAGGCAAAAAAAATACGTATACGTATAGTACAAGAACACTCGCGTATTATCTATATTAAATAAGATTTAGACCGGTGTTTCTCAGCATTTTTACCGTAACGACCCGCACTGAAATCCGTTGGCAAACAGATTACCATTAAAAATAAATACTATAGTCATACGAAACGTATGAAAAACGCAGAGCACAGATATTGCAGTTTTATAACAGTTAAAAACCGTTTATTTATTGTTTTACCATTATATTACATCTTCATATAGTTTCTATAATAACCGTCAGAAGCCCGAAACCGTATTAAAATTAAATGGAATAACATCTTACTGTATTTTGTGAACAACAGTGCATAATACACATAAGTCATTAACGATTATGTTTTCCGTTTTAAATTATATATTTATTTAGACGTGATATTTTAGAACTAACATGATATATTTATTTATTATTGATCGATTTAAATCGTATGTCGGTGACCCTGAATAAATATTAGTTGGCGACCACCAGGTTGAGAAACACTGTTTTGACAACTACGAGTAGGTAGATAATACAATACAAATAAAAGTTACTCGTGTCTAATTGTATTTTTATTTTCTACTTTTACACGAGCGTATAAGACCGACTGACATTTTTATTGATTGTATAAAAATATACTATAAAATAATAATAATATTATGTTTTTTTAAACGTACATCTCTATAGCGTTACATAATGTCGCGACAACGACGCTCGGCCGTTTATTTCTAAATTTGTCCGATACACAAAGACAGACGAATAATTCCTCGTGTCCAGCGATCGTGATTTGGTCACACGAGATATGGGACACAGTCTCACGTTTTTTTTTACAATAATAATGTAATAATTTATGGTGTGCGTTTACGCATTGCTCGTGTCTAATATTATCGGTGACGTCCGGGTGCGGGTGTTCGGGGTCGAAGGTTTTTAAACGCAGCGACTCGCGCGTAAACAACAACACTCGTATTATGTATTCTGTTTATGCAGTGGTAACAGTGGCGTTATTCAGAAATAAGACACGAGGGGAAATTCGAATTATATAGATACATGCCTCTCTTGAAAAAACCACGGTTGCGTCATCACTGAGTATACCTAAAAGGTTACAAACCGACGAGTTCCAGTGTGCATTGATAATACTTACTCTATATGCTCCACCGCATTACCCATCGTCTATCTTTTATCAAATCCCCCCCCACCCACCAAAAACAAAAAAAAAGTGATACACCCCATTGATTATACCAGCTTACGTCATGTGCACCACTCCGACACCAACACCCACTCCTTATCGCACTCCATCTCCCACCCAACGCGTATTTTACAAACCAAAACTGTTTGTTTTATGAATTTGATTTTGTTTTTCTTGCCAATTTCAAAATCATCGAAATATGTCTAAAAATAGAAATAGCATAATTAAATGACATTAAATAAATATTAGCATTATTGCTTAGCAATCGTCTGCCAATTTTCGATACAGAGTAACTTACCTACGTCTACCTATGTGATTCATTAAATCAATGGTTACAGGCATATTTACACAAAACATACAATTTTATCAAACTGTTATTACTTTTAAGGGAATGTTTGTAATTGAAAATTAATTTATAACAAGAGGTTTACATAAATAATAAACACAAAAATGTTTATATAGTCAATCAGGAAATCTAGAATAACTATAGGCAGAATAACTGTACAATTTTGTTCGCATCCAGTATCCATAATATTTATTTTTTCGTAGTTACTCGTGGATTTTAGAACTGCAACATAAAAGCGATTATAAGGTTAATAATTAGTATAGTTTGTCTAACGTTTAATATTACAGTAGAATCATGTAATACATATTATTTAGATTAAGTATTTACATTTTACCTACAGTTTTAACTAATATATTTAAATTCACTTTATTATTTAACATATTGGAATACGATTATAATTTGCAGTTACATTTGACACATTACAATGGTGCCATGGGTAGGCTACTGTTATAGGCGGGAAGTTAGTTGGTAAGCTACTATAGTAGCTATTAGAGTAAATTAGTTTATTTTATACTCAAAATCAACGAAAAATCATTGCAAAGAAACGATTTTGAATGGAGCTCAGTAAACCAGCTGGTTATTTATACAAATCACCCTGTACATAGTTGGTACAAGGCTGCACTGAAACTATGTATTTTTCGAGTTTTTGTTAAGAGGTCGTACCATAGGTAAATAATTTGTTATCTTTATACCTAATTGTGTCGTTTGTATATTAGTCGTCTATTATATCTGATGCATACCGAATGCTCTATATATACAATTATAACAATCAATTTTAAATGAGCAAGAACATTTTAAGTAGTTACTATTATATTAGTTCTATATAGTTTCGTGTATTTCTCGAGTGAAAAAATGAAATCAGTTTTTTTAATTGTAATAATATACATACAGGATTTCGTATGAACATTTTAAAACAATGGTTTACGTAATATTTATATTTTAGAATGCTAGTTTTTTTTTTTTTTTTTATCTATATAGAGACAAACACTTAGAAAGTACACAATGTACCCAACAATAAATATATATCGTGTACAAAAAACTTAGGTAACTAAATTAAAATATACATAATATATTATTTACAATAAAAATCAGAGCTTTCAGTAGAGAATAGAAATTAATGGTACTTAGTGGTTTTAACTTCTCGGTAAATTGCAAAGAATGGACCTAAGAGAGAAAAGAGTACTTGTGTACGGTGAGAGGAGTAGTAAAATATATTTTATTTATTTTCAGTACGCTGCATAATACCTATACCGGCTATACCGCATAAGTATAAATTAAAGAGAGATTGCAAATGAAAAAAAAAAATATAGAACACATTTGACCTCTAAAGATTGGAATGAAAATAGTTTTAAATATCTATCTATAGGTACCTAATGTAGATACAATCAGTCGTAAATCGTATCACATTTGATATATGTATATACTTACCTATAACCTGTTTCAGACTCTGGTGCAGATCCGTTTTGTTGTCGTGAGTGAAAACTGCTGTAATATGAATCAAAATTCAAATATACGAATTAATAAGTATACGTATGAGTGCTATTTGAAAAACGACAGTTGATATAAATTATATATGATATTGTGTTTTTTTGTAGTCTATGGATAAAAATATGTTGAAAATATGGTATATAACTAATAAGATTAATAAACGATTCTATAAAGTGATGAGTTGAAAAAACAAAACCAAAATCAAATTTACTCAAAATATTCGTAAGTGTCCGTTAGTTCATGATAACAAATAATCTGATTTTTAATATCGAAAAACGTAGGATTTTTAATCTGATTATTAAGTTTATTGAGGAACACCCTACATATACAAATACAGTTGTATCCTGTAGATCAAAATATAGTACACCTAAACGATGATTATTCGTGTCTCCTTACATCCCCACTATTCAAACGAAAATCAAAAGTATATTTGATTTTTTTTTTTTTGGTTCAAGTAATATAGTTAAGCAATTATGTGTAATTTTATTTCCGTTTCAAAAAATACTTTTCAGGACAGGATAAATATTTGCTAGAAAAACGTAATTAGGCTAATTTATATATTCCGTGGTATACCTATAATAGAAATGTATATTTTGATTTTCATATAATATACGGAAAAACTATTGGTAGATTTTCGAAAAAAAAAAGTGCAAAACGTTAGATTCGATAAATTTTAGTTGTTATAATAAATTGTAATTTACATTTTATATATTATACTCGTACATGAAGTACGATTGGTTTAGTAAATTTATTTTGTTCAAATATACTATTTGTTTAATAGTTTTTAACGATAGATGCTTTTGATATTTAAACAAAACCTATTAAAAAAATTGCTCACTGATTTTTATTTTTTTTTTTTTTGTAGACACCTATATAATTTTAATTATTGCACTTTACTGATTTTTGACTTTAAAACGGCAACCTATAAATAAATTATACTATAGCATAGTTATGGATAGGTATAGAATTTTGAATTTTAAAAAGTTTAGACTTAGAGAAGGATAATTATTTAAAAAAAACAGACAACGCAATATTGTTACACCCATTGCCGTGTACGTTCCACGCGTTCGCCTTCAGAAAATTATTATTATTATTGAAAATTTGAAATTATGTGGTGTCGTTGTTGTTGAAAAATAAGAAGTCGGTTATCAGTTGAACCGACGTTAAAAAAAAAAAAAAATTATTATTATTATAGATACGCAATTAAACTGTTTTAATATTTGAGAGAAAGTTTGGCATTACTTACTTGTATATATATATATATATATATATATATATATATAAAATAATAATCGTAGTTTTATAATACTCCACAAACAATACAAAACGTACCTAGTTAGAATATAAATTGTATTCGTCATAGACATATTTTTTATTCACGGCTATTACCTTAATACTATATATATATTTTTACTATATTGAAGCTTGCGGAGTTAAAAAAATATTTCTACATGTTTAGAGAAGCGTGAAGTTTAGAAACCAGCAGCTCTGATATATATATAAATAATAATAATTATTATTATTATTATTATTATTACTGTTATTTTAGTCGTTAGAAGTTTAAACGAGCATTGCAAAAAACAAGCAAAAAATAATATAAATTAAAACGCATATAGTAATATTGCACTAAACATTTAAACTTTATACGTCCTAATACAGTCGGTCAGCGTAATACATGTAAGTACCTATTATTTTTTTTTTTTTAGATGGCCAGAAATTTCGGTCCAATCAGAAAAATTGGGGGAAAATACCGGCAATACTAACGCAATAACGCCGGTTTCTGTTTTTGATTTTGTTGTAATTCATTGAATAATAATTGTAGATACTTGAAACTTTCACCGAATATCTAATTATATATTAGCGCTTTATTGACGTGGTGCAATTTTCAAAATATTCTGGCGAATTTTAAGTTACGAATATAGCTATTTATCGAGTTATATTTTTTGTTTTATGCGGATAAAAATAATTAAAGATTTGAAGGTTTAAATGTTATAAAATGTATAATTGTTATAATGTTATAATTTATATTGTCGTTACAGATAAAAATACGATTTTTAATTTAATTTATCAAAAAATTCAAACCAGTATCGTTTTTAGTTTGCATTGATTTACCGTTGACCGTTGCGTACAAATATAAATTAAATAATTCTATATCTTATAATTTCTGAATTTCCCACCAACAATAGTAGCCTACCCATGTGTAAAATAGATTCAGTTTTTTTTTTGTTTCTAAATGTGTTAATCAAAATGTTCAATTTTAAAAGCTCAATTGTTTTAGTAATTTGTTGTATATTTCGATATCAATTACAAACCGAAATTTAAAGGAACAAAGTATAGGTACCTCTAGAACAGGGGTGGCGAAACTATATCACGCGTGCCAAAAGCCGAATTTCAATGGAACGTAAAAAAATATAATTTTTTTTTTTTTTTTAATTTTAATTTTATCTATAAGTAATTCGAAGAAAAAAATTGTATACATTTTAATAAAGATTTTTTCGTCAACTTACGCTTGCGAAAGTTTATTCGCCATAATGAATTTAATCAAATCGAAAGAACGAAATGCATTGACCGATAAAAGCAGCGCTGCTTGTGTATAATATAAAGTATAATAGTAAAATATAATCATGGTTTTTAATACATAAAATTAAAACAATATAATACATAATTTAAGGATATTAAACAATGCATAATTAATAAAATAAAAACCAAACGCGTGTTTTTTTTTTTGGGGGGGGGGGGGTGACGTTAACAATTTTCAAAACCTTGCAACCTGAACATATTTGATATTTGACCAGAAAAAAATGTCTGCCACCCCTGTTCTCCGAGCATAATATAGTACAACTTTAAAGGACAGTTATGAAATTATTTCCCAGGCTATTATTTACGTGTTTATATTCTATTAAGGCGTACGCACGAAAAAAAAAAAAAAAAAAAAACACACATTCTCTAAAAGATTCAATCCGTAGCATCCGTAGGTTAAGAAATTATATAATTAACTTTAATACGTACTGACGGTTTATTCTCACGAATGAATATTTTTATTTTTTTTTTCAACTTCCTATTATTAACCGCAACACTAACTGGGCACCTACAATATATATATATGTATTGTAATTATAAACTTTTGTCTTTAGAATAAATTGTGATGATTATTCGAATGCTAATTTCTGTAATACGTAATATATTATGTTAAACGGTTTTCTACTTTGTACCGCGGCGTTTTCACTGCAGCCCGTCTCGCAAGCCGATCGGTAATAATAATAGTTCTACGTACGATCGCTATTTAATTACTCGCCTGATTTTAAAACTAGATTATATTACGGGCAAAGACAATATAAATTGATTATTATATATTCGGCGGTATACCTACCGAATTAAAATGTTGTTCATTTTTAAAATCTGAGTAGGTACACTTATAGTCTGATAAAAGTTTCACTATTATTTCGTTGTTGCGGATATACCAATCGAGTATCAACCTATCATTAAGCGATACGTCTTTCTCTTATACTTATATATAAATATATATTTTTTGTTTTTTTATCCGCACAAAATGGGCGTGCCCGCTCAAACAGACAAATATAATATATATACTTATGCCTATATACAAATCTCTATAGGTATATAAATCTTCGTTTTTAATGCGTTCATAATCCGGAGGATTATAAAGATTAGAAAGTGAAGAAAATTAACCTAAACAAATTTCAAAGTAACATTATAATAATAATATCTCGAAGAAGGATACTAAAAATTGGATTCCTCTTCCGGTCGTCAATATGATATACTCGTATATATAGCATAACCATCGCGCTGCAAAATCGGTAATCACGATCCGATAATCCTGTTTAAAAAAAAAAAAAAAAAAAATACAGTTATTAGTATTTGTTGTTAGACTTGTGCATTGACCTAGTATTATAACAATAATAAAAACAAATTCAAGACTACTTATTATTATATTATACTTTTACGGTATTTCAAAATCAAGTATACGTGAAAAACAATCATTGCGAATATGATAGTAATACGTATGATAATTTAATACGAATTTTATGAATAATTATTATTAAACTGGTGAAAATATTTTAGTCGTAATTTTAAATATCGAAGGAGCATATAAAATATTTTAGGAACCGTATAAAATATACACAAGTCGGTATATTAAAAAAAAAACAATGTTTAGCCACACGTTTAAAGTAGAATATTTATATTATAACGATACTACATAAACTAATAAATATACTAAGTAGAACAATGAATGTATTTTTTTTTCCTAGCAGACATTTTTCTTCCTAATTTTAAATAATATTATGCGTTAATATATCCGTTATAAAAAAAAAAAAAACTTACGCCTGTGAAAAAACTTGAATTACATAAATACTATTTATATTTTAAAAAAAATACATATTTTTTTCTATTGTACTATATAATTTAGTAATCAAATCGATTACAACATTTCATACTGTTTATTTGAAAATCAGGCGTTTCGACCGTTTCGTTAAAATATAGGCAATTATAATCTTCGCTATAATTAATAGAATGATAAAAGAAAAAAAAAATCCCGGAAATGTATTATTAAAAACAACGAATCAAACCTAGGATTAAACCATATCTAAATCAATTGCATAATAATATATCCCGCAATACAATCAAGTCAATTAAAGAAATTTAAACGATGAAACTCAGTTATTATTATTATTCTACTTAATATTTTATTTATTTAACATTGTTCAAATTAAAATAATTTTATATATCTAATTATTGTTTGACTAAAAAAATGTTAAAAAATTCTATACGGTAAATAGTGATATGCATTTTGCATTGTTATGTTCGTATTGTTGCTCAAGCTGCAGCGGTTTCTGTCAGTGAATTGAGAGTGTGTGTGTGCAGAAATTAAGTGGAATCGGTTTACAATCGTATTGGCCTGTTTCCGAATCTTGGTGAGGTATAATTTCTATTAACTGTGTCCCTGAAATGTTGAAAATGTGAATTTTTTCTTTGATACTTTTAGACTGAGAGTGGATTTGGTAAGTTTATTTTTGACGGCAGAAAGTTATGCACGTTGATATTAAAGTTTACACTTGTATCTCTTTTTATACAAGAAATAGGATCGTGTGTACAGATTATGTGATACATTTATTAACAAGAAGTTGGTAAATAAATATACTACGCGGTTACCATATATAAAGTACGTGCGATGACGTACTACGGTATAAATAAATAAATCGATTATATTATATTTCAACCGTAATTTTTTTTATCGTAAAACGGTTTTTTTATTTTTTTTTTTAATGATATAATCTACGTCGAAAAGATCCGTTTTTCCTGCATTCGCGTGTGAATTTTTTATATTATGTGTAAATCGTTTTTTTTTTTTTTTTTTTTAAATCTTTGACTAGACATCAAACCGAAGGTAGGTAAACGTTCGTTGCATTTATAAAATATACTATCTACCTATCAAGGTTGCTGGTTATAGACGATGATGGATTTTATTCACGAACAGATTAAAAAATTGACAAAACGTTTTCATTGAATATTATAATAGTTATTATAACAATCTACAGTACACACAATAACATAACAATATATTTATATTATAAAAAAAGGCGTACATACTTCATACCATGGTGGGTCACTGTTGTAGTTGGGAATTCGGGAGGTCTCTATAGATAGGAATTTGGTTTATATCTGTTTGCAACGATAAGTAGTAAAAAACACTACTGATACTAAGTTGTGTTTTTTTACTGTTGCCACGGTAACCCAGAAATAAAAAAGAAATAATAACACTTTGTTTGACGAAATCGTGTTTTTGCCGTTTTATCGTTATTTTTGTCTGCCGTTATAATAGGTATATCGAAAAATGACCTCTTTAAAGCACCAACTAGATAAAATTTGCTATCGGAAATAGTATAGGAGTGTACAGATCAGATAAAGTCCTCTAAACTAATGTAAGATTATTCATGAAAATGATTACACGATTGCATGATTGATAATATAATGTATTATGGGATTAATTAGAAAAACATTATTGGAAGTTAAAGAATCAAAATAGGAGAGAAGTAAAGATTTTTATCACGTTATGTCTGTTGGAAGAAAAAAAAATATCAGGTTGATAATACGGTTCATGAAATTCTTTTGTATTCAAAGCGGAATATTGCGACATTTAATAAAAATCATAAAGATGGATACGGTTTTAATGTTGTAAAGAATAATCAAACTTGAGCAGTTCAAACGTACATGTTCGCAGAAATTTAAAAACTGGCTTATAATTTGTGCGTATTCTTTTTTTTAATAATTTAGTTCGTATTACTGGCCTGTAAACGTAAATAATTTATTGAACACTCATAATTGTATGTTAGGAAAGTATTTCGATTATAAATATATATATAGGCTATAGAAATAATTTGAACGCGTTTAAATAAATTAAAATCATTTTTTAGAATTGAGTAATCAGTATTGTGAGCGACAAACAAATCGATTTTAATTATTTTAATAGAAACATTGATATATTTGTATTTCGATAATATATATATATATATCTGCATTCGTCGATGGCCAAAATTTATCGTACATATTAAATTATTATTAAACGATAATCAAATTAAAGTATTTACTTGTTCGATTTGGCCCGTAATATTCCGGGTTTTCGGATTAATTTCACGAACAGTTTTTAACTAATGGACAAATATTCTGAAACGAATTGTCGTAATGTCGAAAAACAAGAAAGAAAAAAAGAAACCAAAATTAAGTATACCAACACGCTATAATATGCAATAAAATATTATTGAGAAATATTATTGGTCGTCGTTGTCGTTTGTATACTACTGTTACTACTCTGATTTTACTAGAAAATTACGCCGTGTTAAAAAGCATTTTAATTTCAACGATTATATTATATTTCTATACGCTATCCGCGAATTAGTCGTCTATTATAGCTGTTATCGATGTTTTACTCGTCTATATGTTCTCCGTATATACTCGTTCGATTTACCCGAACGGGAAGTATCAGATATTTTCCACAATAATTCGGTTCGTTGGTATCTATTATTTAGAAGAAGAAAAAAAACCGTCTTCGTTATAGTTCTATATATTTGTGTTATTATTATTATTTTTTTTTTTCCACAAAATATATTTATACTCTAATACAAGTATAAAATATGGTATGTAAGCGACAAAACGTTTTTTTTTAAATAATGGTAACGATCTAATTGACGACTATAGAAAATGAAACGTAAATTCGATAACGGTAACCTACAATTAAGATTGAAGACAAATGTATTTATTCGATTTCTAAATGACAGATGCGGTTTTGTAAAAAGACAAATTTGAATACAGATTACACTTTAGGACTCGATTTGTATCTTAAACAGACATCTGTTTTAGGCTTTTAAACGAGGACGGGCGGTATAGTGTAGTAGCAGTATTATAATAGGTTACGGTCGATACAATAAGCTACTTGCAACCTTCATAGCGTATTATAATTATAATATTTATTTCTCGATATAAGTTATGTGTTTAATTGTATTTACCTACTTGGAATTAATTATTGTTCTTTTTTTTTTTTTTTAACCGCGTGACTTACAGCTAATCACGTCTCGCGGAGTGATTATTGTTATTTGTATTTAGTTGATATAGCTACTATAATAATATTTTGTATGTAATAAAAATTATTATTAACATAATACCGTAAAAGTTAACATTCAAACTCGTGTGACTCACGTTTTATTATTCCGCATCACAATGTATTATCGATCGGTTTTTTTTTTTGTTTTTTTTTCTATACTCCCCCTATAACTTTTTTTTTTTTTTTTTCATATCGTTGTCAATATATACACGCAGGACGTCCCGGCGTCAAGTGGGTATGATATTTTTTGCGGAGAGTCGTGACAAATATAGTTTTGATCATCTATATACGGATACATCAAATATTAATACCGACGACTTAAAGATAGATTTAAACGATTTTCCTTCACCGTCCGTGATCACATATATATGTACTTTTGCAACATTTTTTATATTCAATTAAAAATAGTCTACATAATACGTGTTTTATATGTTAGCCTATATTTCGCCCGTACCAATAGGGTTCGTTAAATAATAGTAATTCGTCGTTTTTACTGGTAAAGAAAGAAAACAAAATGTAAAAGTGTTAGTCACATTATTTTTTCATTTTTTTTTTTTTTGTTTTTCGAGCGTTTGAAATTCAAATGTTGACTACTATAAAATATATTATATATTACATCTCGATCATGGTCACAAATTAAAAACGGTTTTTTTTATTACTTCACAATATGTTGTAATACATAAACGATAAGCGAGCCTTTCGTTGAAAGCAATTTCACAGATTTTAGGTTATTGGGTGGTTATTTGTACAAGTAAAAAAAAAAAAAAAAAAAAAAAAATGTAATATGACGGAAGAAGTTGTGTAGAAGTTGAGTTAGAAGGTCCCGACACCGTCGCTTTTTTTTTGGAGCTTGCCGGGTACGACAATAAATTGAAAACCACCACCGGTATCGATGAAATAGTACATATTTTTACATCCAACATTCAATTTCGGCATGGGAGTCAACCTAACCTCCATCCTCCCCTTATGTATTCGTACTCGTATAGCACAGAACGTCGCGCTCGTCTTCTTTGGCAAAGAACAAAAACTCTCTCTGGAAGGCTACGAAACAACTTCTTCGCATACGGAATCCCCGGGCTACCTTACGCGACACTAACGTGAATTGGGCATACTCTGACGAGGACAAAGCTAATATCTTTGCAAACCACCTCGCTGACACGTTTCAACCACACCTTACTCATTCCGGAAAAATTAACATAGACATTTTAACGTTATTTAATTGTCTCTGTTTATATTTAATACACGGTATAACGGAATATTACAATATAATCCTCTATACTTATACAGTTATACCCCCCACACGGGTTGCAACACCAACGGTCATGAATTTATATTATATACGTATTTTGTCATATTTATTTTCTTTTTTTTTCGGCACGAAATTACAATGTGCAGACTGTGCACATAGTATTGTAATACTCGTATACGCTTTTATAGTAGGTACCTAGGTGTATAATACCAATATTATTACGAGTGCCTCGTTTTCCGATCGATTCGTACGGACGGCATTCTTACGCTGCGACCGGTCTGCCGTGCCACGACCGCCGCCGCCGCCGCCGCCGCCGCCGCGTGCCGTTGTCTCGATCTCACGCGTCGTGAACCGTGAACAAAAAAAAATAAAAAAAATATATATAAATAAATAAAATAAAAAACATCGCTCAGAAAAAAAAAAAAAAACAACAAACCAAAATGTAATACATATATTATAAGTACTATTATGTTGTATAAAATATATATACACACCGAGACTGGTGTCCGAAAATCGCGAGACTATTTTAACTACGCGTGTTATTATAACGGGCGACCGCGTACGGCGATTTAAACGTATTAAAATATATTCTCCGCGGTGAACTATAATTACTTATTCTCGACCGGCTCCGGGTACCGGCTGGAAATGTGATAAAATATCGTAAATATAAGGCCAACGCCCAACCAAGGGCGGACTGGTTAGGAATACGAAATTCGATTATTATATTTTCGAAAGACAAGGAGCATTTTTTGTAGAAAAAAATTCGAGTAAAAACCGGTCTATAACGACCGTATAATATTACCTCGTTGATGTTCAACGATTTCGGAAAAGGATTTTTCGTTTTCCCGGGGTCGATTTTTATCCCTGGTCCCTCCCGGGTGACAATCGACAACACTATATAACATTATTGAACAGCCGTATGTGGTGTATAAAGGCGGCAGAAAGCAGCTGCGGATGTTTGTCAATTAAACGTCGAGTACAAATCATGGTTTTTAATGACGTCCTGATGGGTATAGTTGGCCAAACCGGGTTCATTATTATATAGAGCGCAGTTTGACGTGGCACCGTGTAGCGATTGTCGTTCGAGGGCAAAAACTATTTCGAAAATAAGAGGAGAAAGAGTGAAAAAGATTTCACGATAGATCCTCCCCAGGAAAAAATAACCGGATCTACGCGACGTTAGTAGACCAAAGAGAGATTTGTGGGCGATGATGAAAACAGAGAGAAGAGGACGGACGTGAATATCTTTGTGTTGTGTGCAAAACTCTTAGAGAATACTCTTAGTGGATTATTTTATTACAGACCAGGAATTTTTTTCGAAAGGTTTTAATTGAATTCGATTTCAATCGTTATGGAATCTTTTGAGCTTTAAATTTTCAAACTAGTGCGTAATACTGATAAAGATTTAATTATGTACTATTATGTATTCGTGTATAGTCGTGCATTAAATATTAATCCACGTAGCAAAATAATGTGTTGTAAACGTCTGCTGGAAATTATAAATATTTTATAAAATATTTTCAGAAAGTTTCAAAATATGTTCACAATATTGTCAAATTATCATATTTTTTTTTTGGCGGCTATTAACATATTTGTATATTACTGTTAATAAATATTGTCAAAATAGCTTGAATTATGAATTATCGTTTCAAATAAACGTTCTAAAACCATTAACGTCTAATATTCCCATAAATTCTCCGATCCTACTGAATACCTACCTAAGATCTTCCCAGGGAATGCCAAGCCCACATTCGCAGGAGAACTAAACCTCAAAAAAAAAGTTGTTGAGCTTTTGTGGGATTCGAACTTCGATCTCGTACCAATTTGTATTATATCCTGTTCACTCGCAGTGTTGTGTTCTACGAGTTATCGTATAATCGTATTGTAGGTATAGTGTATATTATTGGTTTTTTACGTAGTTGTTGTTGATGATGTTTTTTTTTTTCTTTTTACGCGATTGTATGACAATGCAAAACTGTTACAAATTATAATTTACGCGTAGACACTATATACGAAAAATTCACAAACTGTACGGTATTCGAAATAATGCCTACTGTAAACATACTGTAAATCCGGTCGGTCGAAAAACCGTAGTTTACTCGTTTCATAGGTAAACTGCATACGTGTTGCGGAAGGGGACTTATAGAATAAAGCGTGTGAACACCAGACACTGTTTAAAAGCCAGACTCAAAGAACTCTCACGAGTAAAAAAAATCAAGTTGTTTTTTTTTTTTTTGTTTCTTTTGTTGGGAACATTTGGCGATTATAATAGAAATTAACAACAATAAAAATAAAAAGTACGAAAGTCAGAGATAATATTGATGCGGATAACAACGGGAGAAGATTAGGGAGAAAGTATTATTAGGGCGGTGTTAGACTGTTGAAAGTATGAGTGAAATCCGATTCCGGACGTTTTGCCTTTTTTGTAATACGATTGCGAACGAGTATCAATGAATTATTTTTTTCTTTTAGCCGAAAAACGAACAATTGTGATCATTTTTTAATTTTTTTTTTTTTTTGTGGCAACGTTGCCGAAGTTTATAGATATTGTATATTTTTTTTATTTACTGGTCAAGCAAGACCAAGGTATACGCGAGAGAATTAACTCAGTATCTCTTTCGGAATTATATATTTCCGTAAATAATTTTAATTTTTTTTTTTTACTCGAAACGGTATTAGTCGTAACCCCCCGCCTAGTGACATCCTTTGATGCTATCGAAACTTACCGGCGGTATAACTATGTCGCGTGTCATCATACGTTACGCGAATATGTCGCCAGTATGCTATCGATAAAATATATTTTGTTTTTATTCCGTTTCTACTGTCGTTTAATATGCGATTACATTATTTTATCGAACGGGGTTCGATCAAATTTTTGGTGACATATTCAAATATAAAAAGCGTCCCAAAAATGCAAAAAAAAAAAAAAATGTTTCGCTGCCCGCCGGGTTTTTGCTCGGTAACTCGGCCCGATCCGGCCCTGTTCAGGATCTATAGACAACCGACGGACGGACGCTAAAACGGAGCGGCCGTCGTCTTCGCGAAACCGATTCGCGGCGACGGCGACGACGACGACGACAAGGCGACGCGTACACCGCCGCGACCTTCGGCGCCGCGGCACAATGCGACCCGAAGGTCGGTGCACTCTGCAGCCGGCCGCGACCGCGGCCACGTTTTCGTGCTCGTGTGTGACGACGGCGGCGGCGCGACGCGACTCTTTGGTCGCGCGGCTGTGTGTCGTCGAACTTTGACCGTCGCCGTCGAAAAATTCGTTTTCTCCTAAGGCTAATTAGGCAAGGATACCGCCGACGCCGCCGGCCGATATTCACGATATAATTATTATTATTGGTGTTTTTTTTTTTTTTTTTTTTTTAATTTTTTTCCTTATGTAACGGCACCACTGTCTGATTATTATTGTTGCCATAACAGAATTATATAATAACAATCGAAAAATCGTTTATAGTTTTTTTAGAGATCTATTAAAACCGCAGCCGTATTTAATGGTACCGATACTCTTTTTGTTATCGAGACACACCGAACCGGTCAATCACCTACCCCCCGGTGGCTTTTTTTAAAAAAAAAAAAAATTTTTTTCGGTAGACATATATTATCGGATTATTCGACCAAAATCACCTATAAATATATATATATATATATATATATATATATATATATATATATATATTATGGTTATACTCGTTCGCTTCACTAAACCGACTGCTATAGTAGTGCTGGGCGGTATTATCGGATTTTTTTTTTTAAATATTCAGATTACCGGAATCCGATATCCGGATAAGTGAAATGGCAAAAACCGAATACACTCGGATATATCCGAACATAATATATATAGTATTCGGATTTCTATGCATTCGAAGGTTTTAAAATATTTATTTTTTTTGTGACCCCATGAGACAAATTTTACGGGATTTTATTTTTACCCATTGGCAAAGTGGTTATACAGGGTGCGGCGGAGCCGACTAACGAGTTTAACGAGGCCATTAGTCTAAGATGAGATAAGCGCAGGTTTATTTATATCAGTGATCTATTTTGAGTTACACAGTTATGCCGGTTTTAGACGTAATCATGGTCTGTACAGGAGGTTTAGTACTACACAAAATATGCTTATCGTCTACATCTTGGCATTCCGCGCAACGAATCTGTCCATTATGTTAACACTATTAAATTTTTGATTCGACAATTGGTAAAGACTGAAAGTACCCTAATTGAACGGTGGACACGGAACACCTAGAACGGTAAGAACCACCGAAAATGTTATAGAGGCTCAATTGAGCGGTCGCCAAGACGCTCTGCCCGGAAGCACGCGGTTGCATTGGGAATGTTGTGATGTTGGAAATGCTTAGCTGCAGCACAGGTCGGATTAAATGGCTGAAGAACATCGGTTGGGAAACGTACGCTTTTAACAATACGGGGCTAGAGCGCACACAGCTCGAATTTCGCTTGCTATTTTTCGACAAACGTTCCCTGGACGGTTGGTCTCTCTGAGAGGTGACGTACGCTGGCCGGCACCACGCTCCTCTGATTTAACCATGTGCGATTTTTCCTCCGGGGGTTCCTTATAAGGATAAGGTTTCCAAAACATCGCTCGCATACAATATGAGACCTGAAGAAGAGAATCACCGAAGTAATCGCGGCCATACCAATCGAAACCAATCATGCCAAACCTTCGGAGATCGCCTACAGAAATGTATTGTCCCTGACGGCCGCCATCTTGAAGATATCATTTCCAAAACATAATTACAAAAAATGGGATTTCTTAATCATTTTAACAAAACAAACTGTTTTTCTCGAAGTTTTAATGTTAGTTATTTATAGTTGCTTAAAACTCATTAGTCGGCTCCGCCGCACCCTGTACAATTACAATAATAGTCATAAACGAGATATCGGAATCGCAGTGTCCCGTAGTCAGCGTTTAAGTCCAATCGTTTTCACGTTTACATACATTTATTATATTGCGTTTAAGTATACCTAATATATATATATATATATATACTTTTGTCAATACTTAGCATGGTTTTTGTGGATTTAATAATTCTTTTAATGTGCGAGTAACCAGATATTTTCGATTACATTTATGAATTATTATAATTACATAGATATTTAAATAGTAAATACATTCGGATTACGGGTATCCGTATTCATTTTTATCCGGGTTTTATAATATCCGAGTATCCGGATAGTTCCAACACTGTCCTATAGGTCCTTGTTACAGGGGCGGTAATGGCTGGTCTGGAAACGGAAATTTTTCCAGATGACCCGCGAATCGTATCACGACCCGGTAGCCCCACGGAATATGTATTTACCTTAGCTTTATTTTCTAGTAAGTATTTATTAACTTATTTATTAGAAAAACCATTTGGGAATCTATTTTTGAGAAAATTATCAAATGAAGTACTTGATGGAATGTTAAGCGCAACGAGAAAAAACGATTTTCCGGTGCCTATTTTATTAGGAAAATACTAGAAAATTAACTTCAATCGCCCAGGCCGAATTTGGTTCCCACCCCACCACCTGTATGTCAAAAACTGACATTTATTAGTCACCGATTGTGCAAATATTACTTTTAGTAAAATTTGATCATTATTATGCAACTATATACAGTCAAATGTAGACTAATTGTTACTATATACATTTTGATCACCGTAGATCTTACGAATAAATTCCCTAAATAGATGCATTTGCAAAATAAGTGAGATTCGCCCGGAGAAATGCCCGGTTGTATGCGGTTTCTATAAAATTCAAATTTAATGTCGGTTTTTTTTTTTTTTTTTTTTTTAATGGCCGATCCGATATACGGATATTAAATTCGCGAATATTAAATTTATTGTAACTTATCTGGAGGTGAATGGAAAATGATTTCGAATAACAACGAGAGAGAGAGATATCAAAGACTTTGATGGCCGGTTATTTTATCGGAATAAGGCCGAAAATACTTTTGTTGAACTTGAGTAAACACGTCTTTACGTATAAATGCATCATAATGCATTATTATAATGATATAAAACCGGTTGAAATCGTTTTTTAGACGATTAACGGAAACTAATCAGTTATACGGCTAGTAAACAGTGCGTATAAATATAATTAGAATCCGCAAAGCCCCAAGACCTTCGGCCCGACTACCGTAGTTTAAAAAGAAAACAAAAACGATTTAAAAAAAAAAAAAGGACAAATAAATATTGAATAGATACGACGATTTATTATAATATTTTTATATTCGGTTTTAATAATTGCACTTAATACTTATATTCACACAGTATAGACTTCGTCAATATAAATTTAATTTAATATGGATAGTTTTTCGTCCACGACCGACGTGTTGTTTATAGTGATTCCGAGTCTGGTAAAATGAACGCGGGTCGAGATTTTATATTTTACGCAATATTATTGGGTTTTTTTTGTGGATGGCTTGACATTTTATATCAATATTATAGACGTCGTCGTAATATCAATTTTTTTTTTTTTCGTATTTTTTTTTATGAGGAATTTTTATTACGACAGGTTGGCCTCGGTAAAGATAAGTTACATAATATATTAACGAGCTAATTACTAGCTAATTCAAGTCCTATTACTCGAGTTGTTTTACTTAATTTGGTCTTAGATGCACAGATAACAATACCGAGTTAAGCATTATTTTTTTTTATATATATATGTTTTTGTTTTCAATGTTACAATACGATTGTTGTCTATATTTTTTAGTTTAAAACACAAACGTTAAATTCCTGAGCAGTTCTTGAATCGAGGACGAGATATCTATTTATTAAAAAACAAAAAAATATATATATATATATTTCTTTGAACCTACCTTTTAGATGGGTTTTTTTTTGTATTGGTTTTACTATGACGAGTGTATTGTTTTTTTGTAATCAACTTTTCTACCAGAATTTGTCCTCCGACCATCAACACCTAGGGTAGTAAATTTTACTAGAAAAAAAATTCTTATTTCTTAGTTGATTCATTGAGGGGGTTAAATCTTTGTTTCTGTTATTTTAAATTTTGTTTTATTTGTTGTAATTCGGTCTAAAATAATCGTAGAAGCTTGGAATCTTCACCGGATACTTATATCAGTATTCCTAATAGAGGTCAAAAAATATTCAAATATTTTAGTGATTTTCAAGATATTTATAGGCATTTTTGACATTTTTGAGTATATTTATTTTTTATTTGTTTTTATGTGGATAAAATTGGTTTGGCCGTGCAGAAATTCTTGAACATTTTACCCAAGGTTAATCGTTAGTTGAAATTAGTGGTCAAATAAAAAATAATTGAGCGTAATAATGTAGTTGTTTTTTTTTTTTTTTTTATATAAGTGTTTAAAGTTAAAATTTTAATGTAAATCGTAAAAACCACGGTATTTTACGTATAATTATTTCGAACAAAAATGTTTTGGCCGAACAGAAATACGCGAAATATTTACACAAGTTAAATCATAAATTGTACTTTATGGTGAAAATTTGAGCGTATTTTACGATTTTTTTTTTTTTTTTTTGTATTTACTTACTATCCGTTTGAAGATGTCGGAATTGCGGCCGATTAATATCGGCAATCTTGACGATTTTGCGTCAGATTACGACGTTAAATATGAAATCGGCGAATGAATGTTTACCGACGTGTGATGGCTGTGCGTCCCCAACGGGACAACGGCCACGGGATACGAGGCGAAAATATTGAAAAGGAGTTGCGGGAATACAATATGCGCAGACGGACGGGATTCAATAGCCAGAGGTGAATTTGGCCACATCTGTTTTGATGCATCCGTTCCCTATTGGTGTTGGAAAGATTTTACCACCAACGGTTAGAACCGGGGAAGAGTAATTATGATCTCGGATCTGACGGAATAAAACGTCGTGCGACGGTATCGAAGCGGGCCTGCCATGTCCCCTGCCAGAAAAACGCATTGGAATCGTACACGTATCGATTGTTAGAAGGTACCGATATAGTTAAAAAAAAAAAAAACAGTTTAATTGGATTTAATTTAAAAAAAAAAAAAATGTAAAAAGTACCCTTTACGACCGTCGTTGAACCTTGAACAGGCACAGCAGGGGCATGAGTAATCGTAACGAAATTTTACCCAATAAAATCGAATCGTCGATAAAATCAAAATTTTTTTTTTTTTTTTTTTTGTCTTCTCCTTTTAACTAAGGACTACCCAAGTACGCACTACCAAGCTTTCGAACCTGAATGGAACGTAACCCGAATTGATCTTTAAAAAATCCACAAACCGAAATCAATACTTAACCGAATAGACGTAGGACATGAACATAATTCTTATTTGTCATTTAATTAATCGATACCCAAATAATTAGTATTTATAAACCATGTGACACATCAATTTGTATTTAGTTTCCCGCGGGAATGTCAAATGTTCACTTTATGCTGTAGTTTCATTGATAATAATAAAACGACTCAATGATCATCAATATGACCGCCCGCACATAACACTGTTATATATTTTTTTATTTATTTATTATAATTATAAAATGTTTCAGCACACCTAGTGCTATTACAACTTTTTAATTTTTACAATTTTATTTGTTACAAATTTAAATGATTATAAATTTATTAATGACATAATTATTAATAGTGAGAGTGATATAATAATGTGTTACATATATGAATATAATAATAACGATGAGGTCTAGTATATTAATAATGATCTTCATTTTCTGATGATGAGTCTTCTGTGTCTGTTAAAAGAATGTCCTGGGGAAGTCGAGGCCGCAGACGTCTATTGAGTGTTTTTTTTCCTATATTGTAATGACGAACACTAATCCTTAAGAATTTATTTTGTAAGATTTGTATTTTATTTATTTTAGTTATAAAGGCAGCGGACCATACAGGACAGGCATAAGTTATCAGTGGTCTGATTATTGCGGTGTAGAGAAGGAGAGAAGATTTCATTTGGAGAGTTAATTTGTAGTTCACTAAGGTGTAGAGAATTCTCATCCTGGCATATCCCTGAGTAAGTTTTTTGTTTATGTGGATATTCCATGTCAGTTTTTCATCGAGAATAACTCCAAGGTATTTTACTGAGTCATCTTTTCTGTTCCATTGTACGATCTGGTTGTTTATGCTTATATTTATTGGATCGTTATATCTTTTTAATGTGAATATTTTAGCCTCGCTTTTAGTCGGATTTAGTTTCAACTTCCATTTTTTGAACCAGGAGGTAATTTCGTTTAATGAAGATTGTAGTTTTTCGATTGATAAATAAATTTATTAAAAAGGATCATAATGAGTCTTGATTTTATAACGAATTATTCAAGTATCAATAAAAAAAAAAAAAAAATAAAAAAAATATACAATTCGAATTTTGAGGGGGAGGGGGAAACAAACAAACTACAATTTGGTTACAATTGCACAAAATATATTTAACGTTTTCTGCGACACCGCTGTGAAATATATGAGCAAAATCTCATTTACAGAACCGACGTGTCGCACGGTTTTAAAAACCCTGACCCAATATCAATAATATTGGCTAACTACGATCCAATACATCTCGAATCAATTTTTAGTAACCGAGTACCCCTAAACCAAAACGTACATTTGTAACCGAAATCTACCCCGACCTCAAACTACTGAAAGTCGGCGATTTCGGGACCACGTGTCGTGTGGCGACGGGCCAGCCGTAACACGTCGCACGTGGCGAAACAATCCCGGGTACCGGTCGCCGGAAAGCTCGCTGTCGACCGACTGCCGGGACAAACGAAAACGGACATCTGGTCCGCGGGTTGCGTGCCGTACGGAACGGCCACCGGCCGGCCGGTATTCGACGGCCGGCACGAGTACGACCGGGTGGACAAAATCAACCGGACCTCGGGAGGACGCCCGGACGTGTAGCACCAGTTTATTGTAATTTCGCCATTATATTACGGGGGTAACGTGAGGAAGATAGTATGAATTTTGTTTTTAATATAAATTATTTTGGAGTTGATTAGTTTCATTTGAAGCTTCTATTGCAGACACATTTTGGCCCTCGATCTTTAACACAGCTTGTTGATGGAAAGTTGCCGATTGTGCGTGCATAACCAAATATAACCATAATTCAGAGTTGGGATTTTCAAAAAAAATCTTTCAATATATTTAGACATTTATCAATGCTTAGAAAATAGTTTTTTAATGGCTGAAACATTTTCAAAACTCTTTCAAGTGCAGACATCAATGCAAGCCATCTAGTTTTACTGTAACCCAAAAGTTTTTTATATTCTATGTCAGCTTCATGGCAGAATTCTTTAAGAACTTCAACACGAACGCTATAAATGTAAACAAATGAATAGATCTTAACAATTATGCATTCAAAATCAACAGGTAAACAATCTGCAGCTGTTTTAATCGCATTGTGGATTATGTGAGCACCGCATCCAATTCCTATGAGAGTCCTTCCAATGGATGTGTTCAATTTTACGTAAACATTATTAACTCCTTTTCTATTTTTTCCTCCGAAATTGCAGTTAGAGTATTGTCTCCACGAAACGCCACAATTTTCGACGTCAGCTCATTTTTCGTCAATACTTGTTTTAAATAATCTTAGTACGCGTTTGGACATCGTTGCGTCCACACGTTTATTACGCGAAACGTCTTAGGCTAGGTTCACATGAGAGGCGTTAGACGCGCGTCAGACTAACGCGCGTTTTTAGTCAGTCGTGTTTTTTATTCCGGCGAAGATGGACGTAGCAGAAGCTGTATGCTTATGGACCTTATATAGACGAACGCAGCGTCGTAGGCAGAGGAAAATAGGAAATACTGGGTTCATCCTATTTTAAAAAACAGACTAAGTACAAGCTTGTACATCACGCTGTATCCAAGTTTGAGAAATTATGAACTAAAATTTTTTGACTATTTCCGGATGTCGATTAAATCTTTTGATGACTTGTTGGAACGAATCAAAGAAGGAATTGTGGCTGACGAAAATGCACCTTTCTTTTTTTCCTCTGTACAACCTTCTTCGGAAAAAATGAGTGCTATTTCTTCCCAGGCATTTCTTTTTATTATTTTATTTGAATAATCACGACTGGTCATGTCCCAGATCGAGGGCCTATTTTCGATTTCATCGATGAAAAATTCAGTATTGAATTCATCCGTTGTAGACGGAAAACGGCGTAACGCCTTGAAAAACGCGTTGCAACTGAACACGTCAATGCAAACCTGTACGATGTTCAAACGCGCGTCAACTTGGGCTGACGCGCGTTGACAGGTTTTTTGCGTTATCGCTGCGTTGAACGCGCGTCGCCATCCAACGCGCGTTACCATGCGTACAGTTAACAGCAATTAATAGCAATTGTAAACGCCTCTCGTGTGAACCTAGCCTTAATTAGCTCCCGACAGCAGTATCGTAGCGATTACGCCGAGCCGATGGTAATGTAATTATTATCTAATTATTATACGACACAAAATACGCTAACACAAACCGATTTCGGTCGACGTGCATGTCCGAAAAGCACAGCTCGCAAGCATTATTTGACCAGCAGTACAACAACAACAACAACAACGGCGTTCCGCCGCGGGGGCCGGCGCCCACGGCATCGGGTCGGCCCTCCTGCGCCGCGCTCAAAGACATGGTCGCCTTGCAATCCGTTCGAGCGGGCACGGTTCCGTCAACGGGTTCCCGTACGGAATCGGCCGCGCCCCGTCTGTCGGGTGCACGGACGGGGCGGACGACCCGTTCCGCGCCCTTGGTCGGCGTGCGCAGCAATCGGACGGTTAAAATTGTTTTCGTGGTCAAACACCGAAACCCCCCGTCGGATCGCTAATCTGACGCATCTCAAAGGTCCGATAAGGATATTCCGCACAGAATATTTCGATTATTTGATTATGATTTAGTAGTACGACGCCATCTACCGGTGGACAGCCCAACACCGACCGGATGAAATTGATAAAATAACACCAGGCGCCATCTATGTGCTTAACGCGAAGTACGGAGATAAGATACGAACGATACGGTTTATCAACGTTAATATTACAATCATTACGAAAAAATTGATAAAGATAAATACTCCCTAACCTCATTAGTCGCTCACTTATAAGAATAATTCGCTTTTCTAAGAGTTATTCGATATAATTATAATTTGATTTAGTGTTGTTGTGTATATGGAATTGATCTGTCGCCGACGTTATAGTGAGTGTGTATTCGTTATTTACGATAAGTTTTATTCTCTTGGTATTTCTCACGGTCCTGAAATATAATCCGGATAATTGGCGAATAAAAATAATTTAATGTTATACTTTTTGTATTATATTCATTATGAAATTGTATTCGTATCGCGACATAAATTTATTTATTCCATCCTATAGTACTTAGTCGAATTTTTAAGGATTTATCAAAACTAAATCTGTCTAGTAAAACTTACCTATATAATTATCTAATGTAAGAAGGAAGTAATTGAAAATTATTCTTTTACACTATAATCCAAGGATTTTGATTACTAAATCTTTGTTTTACAAAGATTTTACAAACTTAATTCCATCTGTAGTTATTATTTCAATTTTGAAAAACCCAAGATATTATGGCGTTAATAATTTTACAACAGTGTTAATCGCAATAAATTAAATTTGATTTGATTTTGTTTGAACAGGTAATTATCGCGCGAGCTATGGACAATAGTAACCAGATGCCCAAAGTCAATTTTGCTAAAGACTTTATTGATAAAGGAATATTACAGCAGATCAAATTTGCCGAACGTCAAAATCTATTGCGCGCTACCAGATTGAACCGTATGCGTAGAAACGCACGTTACACAGGCTTGTTATTAGGTGGAATTGCATTGAGCATTTACGGGTATTCCATCTATTCAATAAAACAGGAAACATTTTTGGACGATTTCGAAGAACCCATAGTGGCTCTCAAACAATAATAAAATACATAATTCATAATGTCAGTAACACAGATAGTCCGGCTACCTCCCTTGCCTAGCATCAGGGATTTGATCAAACTCTATAAACTGCGCGCTTTGAAAGAACTTTCTCAGAATTTTTTAATGGATCCTCGATTATTAAATCGTATCGTTAGGACAGCAGGATCCCTGAAAGATTCTGAAGTTTGTGAAGTTGGTCCTGGTCCTGGTAACATAACAAGGTCAATTATTCAAAATATGCCATCTAGAGTATTGATAATAGAAAAAGATAAACGGTTTACATCATCTTTAGAGGTTGGTGTTTAATGCTACTTTTTTTTCCTTTTTTTTTTTTTTACCGATAATGTAGTAAAACTAATTTATCTCAGCTGTTGGCTGAATCATCTCCAGTACCAATGGACTTAATTTTTGGCGATGTAATGAATTTCAATATGGAGCAAATGTTCAACGACGTCAATAAAATGGAATGGGAAGATAAATGTCCTCAAATTCATCTTATTGGCAATTTACCTTTCAATGTGTCTACGCCACTTATTATTCAATGGTTAAAAGCTATATCTGAAAGGTAAGTGAGACATTCTGTTTAATTGTTTTGCACAATGTAATTTATTTTAACACTTCTGCTTTTAGGAAAAGCGCATGGAGGTATGGACGGGTACGTATGACGTTAACATTTCAAAAAGAAGTGGCTGAAAGAATGGCAGCTCCAATAATGACAAAAGAAAGATCTAGGCTTTCTGTTATGTGTCAAAATTGGTGTAAGATCGAACATAAATTTAACATACCAGGTAAAGCTATTATTTTTTAAAGGCCTTATATAATTAACTAAAGTTAATAATTATTTTTCAAGGTCGAGCATTTATTCCAAAACCAGATGTTGATGTAGGCGTTGTGCGTCTTACGCCACTGAAAAAACCAGTTATTAATTTACCATTTGATATTATCGAAAAAGTTGTTCGTTGTGTGTTTAGTTTCAGACAAAAACATTGTATTCGTGGCATCGAGTGAGTAACATTTATCTTTTTATAATAATGCGATAATAGCCTTACATAATGAATTATATATAAATACGTTTATACAAAACAACGAAACCATACTATTTAATTTCCTTTATATTTTTTAAAAATTGATTGCCAAATTTGAAGATCAACTTATCACTAGTCTCTATATGGACCATTACTTTATTATTTTTTAAATTAAATTAAACTATTGGTAATTATTTTATAGACATTTCAACCACACAACCTAACTATGATTTAAACTGATAATTAAAATCCATTATTATTATTTATTTATTTTTTTTTTTGCAAGGACTCTTTTCCCGAAACCAGTCAGAGATCAACTCGCTAATGAATTGTTAACCACTGCAGGAATAGAACCCAACACTAGACCTTTCCAAATAACCATCAGTGAGTTTGGTAGAATCTGTGAAGCATACGTAACTATATGCAAGAGAAATCAGGATTACCTGAAATATAACTATCGTAAACAGAAATCTGATGATTATTGGCCAAATTTTGAAGATATCGATATAAATAATTCAGACAGCAGTGAAAATATAACAATATTAAAAAAATCATAATTGAATAGCTTCACTTGAATTGTATTTTTTGTAGTTTATTTAGTTAATATTGTTGGAAAAATATTAAAATAAAATAATGTTTACATATAGAAGAAATACTTTAATATAACAATCTCATTTCCTATTGCAATAGCAAATGTAAATGTATTATACACTGCGACAGACACTAAACCGAACAATTAATTTTCTCGTCATATTTAAATGAAGACATACTATTTTTTTTAAATATGCCACAAGTAAAATTAACGCTGTATTTAGTTTTTATACGTGTTTATACAATATAAAAAAAAAAAAATAGCAATTTTGGAGGAGTGAAAAAGAATAATATTTTATTTGTGAAAAGACTCAAAAACATACAGATAATTTATAATGCATATATTGAATTATTATAATACAATAAACCTAGGGAACTAAAATAACTTAATGAATATAATTCAAAAGAAACAAATTGTTTGTTTTTTTAAAATAATTTAATTGTTTGAAAAATTATGGTTTTATGCTGTATTTTTCATCATTAAATTAATATTGATCCACATCATTGAACCCTGTAGATTTTTTATTTGAAATTTTAATTAAATACGTAAAACAAATATACAATTAAATAAATTAGTTTAATTATTTGACTAGAAACTAAAATTTTATTTGCCTATAAGACAAAAAATGTATGTATATGAAAAATAAAAAGTGAATAAAACTTGATTGAATCGCAGAGTGCACACAAATGTAAAATATTGAGAAAAATTAAATTAAATACAATTATTATTCATAGTTCTTATACAATATACTGAGCAATTTTATAATATTTTAAGAATTTAAAATATTTTAAAACCCGTTGTTCTAAGCAATAATAATATTATAAATAAATATATATTTTCATAATTCTTAAAGATTGAAATGTATAGCGATAGTGATAATATAATATAATATTGATAACATAATATTAAAAATATATGATTTATAAAATGAAACATATATTTGTTTGATACAATGCATATTAGACTTTTACTCTATCGACTCGTTCGGTAAAAGTGGTAGGGTCGCGGACAATTTAAAATGTATGTTGTTATATTATAGTACTATATTGAACAAAAAAAAAAAGGAAAAGTAAAATGTATTTATTTTAGAGATATTATTTAACATAACGGCCATGAAAACTGTTCATTCTTATCAGAGTCGGTAATTAATTGCTAGTGTTAGTATTCATACATATAATCGGACAACAGAAAAAACTAATTGTGAGGGTTTTATTTTCATAACTTTTAAGAAACACTAATTTTACAACTAAATCAACTGAAACGCAAATTTAAAATATTATCACTTTATACAATTAAGAATAAATGTTCAAAATATATAGGTATACAAAGTGTCTTGGAGGGACGAGTCCTGGTTAAAAATGGTTAAGGGGGAGGGCGTAGAAGGATTCGACAAACTTTTTTGAAAAGAAATAGTATTTCTTATTTGAATCATATTAAAAGGTCCAATACAAATTATTTTATGGAGACCATATGTGAAGAGTTAAATAGAATCTATTGACTACATTTTACCAATATAATGTACTTGATTAAATTTACTAAATGGCAGATTCGAATGACTTGATATTTAATTGTTAAATACATCTAAACAGCCTTATTGAAACGCCTTAAAATAAATATTTTGTAACCTTATTCCTAATAACTAACTAGTCAATAGGTAGAAGGTTTCAAAAGTATGCAAGTTTGTGTATACACAAATTTTAAAGACAATGAAAACAAATGTGTATATAAATGACTTAATCACTGTCGTCAGGGTTATCTTTATTTTTGATATTATTGAAATGACTCATTAGTTCTTCTTGGAGTTGGAGAACGTGTTCGATGGGTTTTGGACGACCATCATCGCCAATTTTACATGGTTGTATCACCCCTTCTCTAAAAAATAAAATAGATTTAATACGATTATAAGATAAGTTATGTTATATTGTTTATACCGAGTGAGTTTATCCATTTTAGATACTAATTGCATAACTTCATGTTCTTGTTGTTCAACAGACATACACTCAAACGGATTAGGTTTGGGAGGTTCATAACAACCAAGAACTGGATTTATTCTAAACATAAAATCATTTTTATACAAATTTAATATTATTATAAAACAACAAATTTACTGGTCTTTGTATGTAAGATATTCTTCGGTATCACTGTCTTCACTATTTGATGAATAATCTGGATTTGATGTTTTACAAAGTAGTCCTCGGTTCGCAAACATACCAGCCGCATTACCGAATCCGGTATATTTGATCATACGACCCACTGAAAATCGTCAGGTAGTTACAATTAAGTTAAGAATAATATTTAATACGAATAATCAAGAACAAATATATTTTAATATACCATTTTCTTTACACAAAACGAATAATAGTTCAGCAACCAAGTCACGTAGACTCACATTAGGAGTGGTGAGTAATCGGCACAATTTATTACGCAAAGTATTCCCTTTTTCAGGTCGGTTAATGACGTCTTTCAACGGTGGTAAAATGTGTTGTCTGACTTCGCAACGAAATTTTGCAATAGATCTCGATCCTTTAAGTAAAACCATCAATGCGGGTGATATATTTTCATATACTGGATTCTAAAATCACAATAGCAAATACTATATTGTATAAAACTACTGATATAATAATATGTGATACCTCAGTACTGGATAATCTACTATCGAGGAAATCTATTATCACTTTTAAAGCATCAATATCACCACACAAATGATTTTTAACGAACAGTTGATCCAAACAAGTCGACGGAATGTTTGTCAACAAGTTTACAACATTACTAATAAAATAATAATCAAACATTTTTAAATGGGTATTATGCTTTAAATTCTATATCCGAAAAAAAAAAAAAACATTATTGTTATTACCTAAGGATTTTATCTCGGAATGTTAGGACAAAAGTTGAAGTTATGAGTATATCGCGCAATATAGAAATCAGTCTAATCCAAATAGAATAGTCATCTTCTTCATCCGATTCGTTGTTCAGAATCACAGTCAAATTAAACAACGTTTTCAGTATCTCACAGCTAAGTAACACATTTTCTTGCTGCAAACATTGCCATAGTGTCATACATTTATTTATATTTTCTTTTACACAGCAAATAAAATATGATACCTTTAAAGTAGATGAATTTTTTCCCAAAGGATTATCAATGGTATCTCGTAATATATTATCTAAAAGTTCCATAAGATATGTAACTCCGTGTAACTCTTTGGTGATCTTTAGTCTTAAAAACAAAAATATATTTAAAACAAAAAACAAACAACAAATATATCATTGGGTACCTTATTTCTTTGTTTAATGCCGTCAGAATAAATAAAAGTTTGATATCGAAATATTTAATTAAATACTCAATATTCTGTTCGAAATATGTTCTCAATCTGAGTATAATACAGTCTACAGTTTTATTACTACAGCACAGTTCTTGGGCAGTCTGACAATTATACACAACATTGCATAGGCATTTAAGACCTTCGACAATAACTGTAAACAAAAAGATTTATAAAATTTAATTAAATCTTTTTATTTAAAAAAAAAAAAAAGAACTTAATTTTTTATATTATTATTTGAACTCGGTATTAAATTTACTTTCTGTATTTTCAGGTGTAATCAGTATACACAATGAATCATCCACAAGATTGGCGCAGTCGAGTAGAATGTTAACTTGGTTTTCATTTAAGATGTCATTTAAATGTGTTTTATCTCGACTGTAAATCAGTAAATAAATAAATCAATAAAACTGAAAAAAAAAACAAACTATTTAAATTGCTTTATATACATGTATTAAACATTTTTATTATTTCTCAACAATTTTTACACATTTCATTTCTTTTTTTTTTTAAATTGTCAATAATTTTTAGTTGGAAGTTTTCAAATTTTACAAATAAATTAATTTTCAACAGCAACCTATATTTGGCTTTTAATACTCCTAGAAATTATTATTTTTTTTATATATTTATCATCGCTAAATAGACTTTATTTGATACCTAATATTGTTATTATCCTTTAAAACATCATATTACTTTTTATTAGATATTAATGTCGTGTCTACAAGTTATATAAGAATAGGACAGATTAAGTACACTAATTTTTATTGTCCAACCTGCATTAGCCAACTGTTGTAGAGTTCACATGTCACAAAATGATTTAGATTTACTCCTTACGAGTAAATATGTTATGCTCCAATTCCATTAAAATAATTTAATAAAATAAAATTACTATTTTATATTGCATTGACTGTGTTTATTTTTAGTTTGCAACTATCTAACAACACACGTTAGGAACATAATTATTTTAAGTAACTCGAAAAATGCCCAATACACATAATACCAATAAATTTAATAAGATTTGTAAATTTATTTTTATTTAAAAAAAAATATATATATATATACGGTAAACTAATTATATTAATTAGCTATTTTATATTATGATCACTTGGTGCGAGTACCTCAAAAGTCGAATGCACGTTAAACACTGTTTGTAAATATATTTGTTAGTGTCGGCCGTCAAGCACAGGAACATAACTTCCCATAGCTCTTTGAATGTATTGTTAGCGTGAAGATCATCGAAAACATACGTATTCCAGTGCTATAAACAATACAAATATTATACACCGGTGCACCGATTTTACTTCCCAAAATATCACTTACTTTGTGGTTAATAGCTTCGACTAAAATTTTTACTTGTTTGAAATCGTTTTGTTCGATAGCCGCGTTAATTTCCGATATCATAGTGTTATTGTTTTTTTTTTTTTTTTAATTTCTTTTTTACAAGGTTATGTCACAGATATTCCTAAAGACGACCAAACCGAATGTCAATTTAAACAGTAAAACGTTATGTTAAATATAGAATCACTTTAATTTAAAAAAAAAAAAAATCAATACTATTTGTTAAATTATTCACACCTACCTATTGACATGGGTAATATGCCTAATAAAACAGGGAAACGATTACAAATTTAATAACGCATAGTTTCTCGTTTCGTTATATTAAAAACGGACATACGAGATATATATATATATATTGATATTTCGATTGAACTTTTAAGTACCGGCACTGATTTGATAATTTTATTACAACGAAAATCAATAGTACCAGTAAGTGGTCGTAACTACTAGGGCCGCAAAACTCGCAATATCACAAATCCGTTCGTATCAGTCGGGTTTGTATAATAATGTTTTTTTTTTTTTTTTTTTTATCACAGTATGTAAACAATAAATAAATGTTTATCGCACAGGGCTCTGCCTTCTCGGCCTTATGTGTTTACACTGCCAGTGCAACACGATCCGTTTTGGCCTTATTTAATTTCCCTTTTCCCCTAGGCTACTGTAAATGGAAGATAAACAAACCGAAAAATGAATAAAAATAAAAACGTATACTTATAATGGAGTTGTACCTCTTGTTCGCCGTGAATTGAGATTTACGGCTGTGTCGGTTAATAAGCAGAAACCCGCGCCTAGCGCGATCTCGTAGATCGTTCGAAATATCGTTATACGTGCTCGTAAAAAATACCGTTTTGATCGTTGGGTAAATTTTTTAACGCCGATGGTCCGATCGATTAATGCCAGTGGCAAAGTGCCGATCACCGAGGGATTTTATTATATCCGACTACGGGAGGGGAACAAGACAAACCGTCGGCCGAGATTTTATTTGCTTATAAGATAAATAACGTATGTATATGAAATGTAAAAACGTGAATCTTAAGCTTGATTGAATCGCCAATTGCACGCAAATGTAAAATATTGAGCAAAATTAAATTAAATACAATTATTGTTCTTAGTTCTTATGCAATGTACTGAGCAATTTTTGTAATATTTTAAAACCGGTTGTTCTAAGCAATAATAATATTATTATACATTTTTTACACGTAATACACAATCTGTATCGGATAGACACAATAAGAATATTTGATGACAGTTACACTGTTTGACGTGGACAATTTGATGAAAGAAGCCACCCACCGATGGCACTTTCTGTGGTTTTTTTTTTTTTAATTTCTACTTATCTTAGGAGATCACGACACCACTTACGCTTCAGGCGTCTCGGTGGATTTCCAGGTATGGTGGGAGTAGCCAAGTTTTTTATGAGTTCGTTAGGGTGGTTGTTAAGTTTGGAATGGAATCTTTTATAAATAGTTTTTGCTTCGTCGTTAATTGTTTTGTGTTTGGTGTCAGTATGATGACAGTATTATTATAAATAAATATATACAGTGAAACCTCCCTTAACGGACACCTCTAAATAGCGGACGTTTTTTCGGGGACGGGAACATTTTCACTATTTATGTATAGGAAAACCTCTAAATACAGGACACTCTAAATAACGGACACTTTTATGACGTTGATATTAGTTATTTTTATCTTAAATTAAGAATTATTTTGGAATACCTGAATAAAAACCTGAATTATTAAGTTATCTTATGTGTACATTATTATACTGTATATGAAAATCTTATCTTATCCGTCCAGTCATTGAAATATTATGGCGTCAACGAAGTGTTATAACTAATGCATTGTCCTATGTGCGTTTAATTGTGTTTGTGATGCCAACGTTTATTGTAGTGCGAATTTATTATACGTATTGTTTATACGAACTTTATTGCGCTATGGCTAGCAAAAGAAAACGATTAACTTTAAAAGAAAAAATAGACATTCTGGAATTTCGAACATAAAATACAATGGGCGTTCGTGCATTAGCAGACAAATTTAGTGTTAGTAAAACACAAATTGCTGATATTATAGCAAATAAAGACGCTCTTTACAAAATTTGGGCTGAAAATGGAGAAGAGAAACGGAAATGGACAAAGCTACAAAAAACAGAAACCTCTATAATCGACAATGAAGTATTAAACTGGTTTTCAAAATTACGAGAAAAAAATCTTCCTGTTTCAGGACCGATGCTTCAAGAAAAAAGTAAGCAAATCGCTGAAATGCACGGATTTGATTTTAAAGGCTCTAATGGCTGGCTTGAAAAATTTCGGAAATGAAATAATATTTCTTTTAAATCAGTTTGTGGTGAAGCAGCAAGTGTTGATGAAGAGGCCGTCGATAACTGGAAAGCAAAAATACCCGAAATTATAGCAAATTACGCAGAATGCTATATTTTTAATGCAGATGAAACTACGAGTCTACACAAAATGAAGAAGAAAGTGATGAAGAAAATGATGGGTCCGAAGATCAAGAAATTCCAAAAATAAGAAGTCTACGAGAGGCATTGCTAGCAGTAAAAGACATACGTAAATATATTTCTTCTATCGAGGTACAGAATAGTTCATTGTTCTCAAACACAGTCCAATTAGAAAATGCCTCGAAATAACTACGCCTGCAATTAGTAAACAAACTAAAGTAACAGATTTTTTTCAGAAATGTTAGTTTTTATTTTTTTAAGATGTATGTATTTAATTAATGTAAAAATAAAAGAAAAATTTAGGTAACTGTTTTTTTTATGTTAGTTTTATCGTGTATTCAATTAATGTAAAAATAATATAAATTAAAATTATTGAATTTATTTATTTGTTAAAAAAAATGTTTTCCTCTAAATAGCGGACAAAATTTCGGCGACCGAGAGTGTCCGCTATTCAGAAGTTTCACTGTATTTTCATAATTCTTAAGGATTGAAATGTATAGCGATAGTGAGAACATAATATTAAAGTTATATGATTTATAAAACAGAACAAATATTTGTTTGATACAATGCATATTAGACTTTTACTCTATCGACTCGTTCGGTAAAAGTTTTTACTTATTAATTTAATCGTGTCAATACACCAAGTATTTTTACAATATTATAACAATATTATTACAACTTATTATAATTGATAATGTAAATGTTTACAACAGTATTTACAGTTATTACAATATCTTTAAATTTTGGTTAGCTTATGATTCTAGGTCAGAATCAGAGGTTGAGGTATTTTCATTGGGTTCTAATAGGATATCCTGAGGTAGTCAAGGTTTGAGTCTTATGTTGGTGGATCTTCTGCCGATTTTGTAATGAAGTGCTCCGTCAACTTTGTGAAGTTTTTCGTGGAAATTTTTAATTGTTGTATTATCCAGGTAGATAGGTATGGTAGGCCCGTATCGTTGTGTAGTTGTTTGTTTCTCATGAACCAAGGGGTCTTAAGGGCTATTCTTAGAAATTTATTCTGGAGGGTTTGTAATTTTTTAATTTTTGTTTTTGAAGCAACTACCCATACTGGGCATGCGTAGGTTACTAGTGGTCTTATTATTGCTGTGTATAGAAGTATAGAGCATTTCATTTGTATGGTAGAGTTATGATTTAATAGAGGGTACAGTATTCGCAGCCTAGTGTACCCTTGGTTTAATTTTTTGTTAATGTGTATTTTCCACCTTAGCTTTTCATCGAGGTGTACACCCAGATATTTTACTGAGTCGTCTTTGTTGTTCCAATTGATTTCATGGTTGTTAGTTTGTAGTAAAGTCGGATTTATATACTTTCTAAGAGTAAATATTTTTGCTTCGCTTTTAGATGGGTTTAGTGATAGTTTCCATTTTGTGAACCATTGTGATAATTCGTCTAGGGACCTTTGTAGGTCTCTTATTGCAGATTCAAGATATTATTTAACATAACGGCCATGAAAACTTTGTTTATTCTTATCGGTGTCAGTAATTAATTGCTAGTGTTAGTATTCATACATATAATCGGACAACGGAAAAAACTAATTGTGTGGGTTTTATTTTCATAACCTTTTGAAATAAAAAATAGAACTTGGCTGTCATTGTTTTGATCATTATATACGGAGTTAATTACGATTCATTAACCGGGACTCAAATCTACAGACATTACGTATCAGTATAAAATGCACATAATATCTAAAAATCTAGAAAATATATTTTAATATACCATTTACTTGTGATGATCATTGTACAATGACGATTTGTAATCGTTGTCATGTTGTAACGAGATAAATAATTTTTTGCAGAGTATAGCCAAGTAGATTTAGATTTCCATAATTCTATTTTACTAGTACATATAATTGTGATATTATTGAAAGTTTATAATACTAATTTTTTATTTTATAATTTTACAACTAAATTAACTGAAACGCAAATTTAAAATATTATCACTTTTTACAATTAAGAATAAATGTTTAAAATATATAGGTATACAAAGTGTCTTGAAGGGACGAGTCCTGGTTAAAAATGGTTAAAGGGGAGGGCGTAGAAGGATTCGACAAACTTTTTTGAAAAGAAATAGTATTTCTTATTTGAATCATATTAAAAGGTCCAATACAAATTATTTTATGGAGACCATATGTGAAGAGTTAAATAGAATCTATTGACTACATTTTACCTATATAATGTACTTGATTAAATTTACTAAATGGCAGATTCGAATGACTTGATATTTAATTGTTAAATACATCTAAACAGCCTTATTGAAACGCCTTAAAATAAATATTTTGTAACCTTATTCCTGATAACTAACTAGTCAATAGGTAGAAGGTTTCAAAAGTATGCAAGTTTGTGTATACACAAATTTTAAAGAAAATGAAAACAAATGTGTATATAAATGACTTAATCACTGTCGTCAGGGTTATCTTTATTTTTGATATTATTGAAATGACTCATTAGTTCTTCTTGGAGTTGGAGAACGTGTTCGATGGGTTTTGGACGACCATCATCGCCAATTTTACATGGTTGTATCACCCCTTCTCTAAAAAATAAAATAGATTTAATACGATTATAGGATAAGTTATGTTATATTGTTTATACCGAGTGAGTTTATCCATTTTAGATACTAATTGCATAACTTCATGTTCTTGTTGTTCAACAGACATACACTCAAACGGATTAGGTTTGGGAGGTTCATAACAACCAAGAACTGGATTTATTCTAAATATAAAATCATTTTTATACAAATTTAATATTATTATAAAACAACAAATTTACTGGTCTTTGTATGTAAGATATTCTTCGGTATCACTGTCTTCACTATTTGATGAATAATCTGGATTTGATGTTTTACAAAGTAGTCCTCGGTTCGCAAACATACCAGCCGCATTACCGAATCCGGTATATTTGATCATACGACCCACTGAAAATCGTCAGGTAGTTACAATTAAGTTAAGAATAATATTTAATACGAATAATCAAGAACAAATATATTTTAATATACCATTTTCTTTACACAAAACGAATAATAGTTCAGCAACCAAGTCACGTAGACTCACATTAGGAGTGGTGAGTAATCGGCACAATTTATTACGCAAAGTATTCCCTTTTTCAGGTCGGTTAATGACGTCTTTCAACGGTGGTAAAATGTGTTGTCTGACTTCGCAACGAAATTTTGCAATAGATCTCGATCCTTTAAGTAAAACCATCAATGCGGGTGATATATTTTCATATACTGGATTCTAAAATCACAATAGCAAATACTATATTGTATAAAACTACTGATATAATTATATGTGATACCTCAGTACTGGATAATCTACTATCGAGGAAATCTATTATCACTTTTAAAGCATCAATATCACCACACAAATGATTTTTAACGAACAGTTGATCCAAACAAGTCGACGGAATGTTTGTCAACAAGTTTACAACATTACTAATAAAATAATAATCAAACATTTTTAAATGGGTATTATGCTTTAAATTCTATATCCGAAAAAAAACAAAACATTATTGTTATTACCTAAGGATTTTATCTCGGAATGTTAGGACAAAAGTTGAAGTAATGAGTATATCGCGCAATATAGAAATCAATCTAATCCAAATAGAATAGTCATCTTCTTCATCCGATTCGTTGTTCAGAATCACAGTCAAATTAAACAACGTTTTCAGTATCTCACAGCTAAGTAACACATTTTCTTGCTGCAAACATTACCATAGTGTCATACATTTATTTATATTTTCTTTTACACAGCAAATAAAATATGATACCTTTAAAGTGGATGAATTTTTTCCCAAAGGATTATCTATGGTATCTCGTAATATATTATCTAAAAGTTCCATAAGATATGTAACTCCGTGTAACTCTTTGGTGATCTTTAGTCTTAAAAACAAAAATATATTTAAAACAAAAAACAAACAATAAATATATCATTGGGTACCTTATTTCTTTGTTTAATGCCGTCAGAATAAATAAAAGTTTGATATCGAAATATTTAATTAAATACTCAATATTCTGTTCGAAATATGTTCTCAATCTGAGTATAATACAGTCTACAGTTTTATTACTACAGCACAGTTCTTGGGCAGTCTGACAATTATACACAACATTGCATAGGCATTTAAGACCTTCGACAATAACTGTAAACAAAAAGATTTATAAAATTAAATCTTTTTATTTAAAAAAAAAAAAAAAACTTAATTTTTTATATTATTATTTGAACTCCGTATTAAATTTACTTTCTGTATTTTCAGGTGTAATCAGTATACACAATGAATCATCCACAAGATTGGCGCAGTCGAGTAGAATGTTAACTTGGTTTTCATTTAAGATGGCATTTAAATGTGTTTTATCTCGACTGTAAATCAGTAAATAAATAAATCAATAAAACTGAAAAAAAAAACAAACTATTTAAATTGCTTTATATACATGTATTAAACATTTTTATTATTTCTCAACAATTTTTACACATTTCATTTCTTTTTTTTTTTAAATTGTCAATAATTTTTAGTTGGAAGTTTTCAAATTTTACAAATAAATTAATTTTCAACAGCAACCTATATTTGGCTTTTAATACTCCTAGAAATTATTATTTTTTTTATATATTTATCATCGCTAAATAGACTTTATTTGATACCTAATATTGTTATTATCCTTTAAAACATCATATTACTTTTTATTAGATATTAATGTCGTGTCTACAAGTTATATAAGAATAGGACAGATTAAGTACACTAATTTTTATTGTCCAACCTGCATTAGCCAACTGTTGTAGAGTTCACATGTCACAAAATGATTTAGATTTACTCCTTACGAGTAAATATGTTATGCTCCAATTCCATTAAAATAATTTAATAAAATAAAATTACTATTTTATATTGCATTGACTGTGTTTATTTTTAGTTTGCAACTATCTAACAACACACGTTAGGAACATAATTATTTTAAGTAACTCGAAAAATGCCCAATACACATAATACCAATAAATTTAATAAGATTTGTAAATTTGTTTTTATTTAAAAATATATATATATACGCTAAACTAATTATATTAATTAGCTATTTTATATTATAATCACTTGGTGCGAGTACCTCAAAAGTCGAATGCACGTTAAACACTGTTTGTAAATATATTTGTTAGTGTCGGCCGTCAAGCACAGGAACATAACTTCCCATAGCTCTTTGAACGTATTGTTAGCGTGAAGATCATCGAAAACATACGTATTCCAGTGCTATAAACAATACAAATATTATACACCGGTGCACCGATTTTACTTCCCAAAATATCACTTACTTTGTGGTTAATAGCTTCGACTAAAATTTTTACTTGTTTGAAATCGTTTTGTTCGATAGCCGCGTTAATTTCCGATATCATAGTGTTATTGTTTTTTTTTTTTTTTAATTTCTTTTTTACAAGGTTATGTCACAGATATTCCTAAAGACGACTAAACCGAATGTCAATTTAAACAGTAAAACGTTATGTTAAATATAGAATCACTTTAATTTAAAAAAAAAAAAATCAATACTATTTGTTAAATTATTCACACCTATCTATTGACATGGGTAATATGCCTAATAAAACAGGGAAACGATTACAAATTTAATAACCTATAGTTTCTCGTTTCGTTATATTAAAAACGGACATACAAGATATATATATATATATATATATTGATATTTCGATTGAACTTTTAAGTACCGGCACTGATTTGATAATTTTATTACAACGAAAATCAATAGTACCAGTAAGTGGTCGTAACTACTAGTGCTGCAAAACTGGCCATATCACAAATCCGTTCGTATCAGTCGGGTTAGTATAATAATAGTTTTTTTTTTTTTTTTATCACAGTATGTAAACAATAAATAAATTTTTATCGCACAGGGCCCTGCCTTCTCGACCTTATGTGTTTACACTGCCAGTCCAACACGATCCGTTTTGGCCTTATTTAATTTCCCTTTTCCCCTAGGCTACTGAAAATGGAAGATAAACAAACCGAAAAATGAATAAAAATAAAAACGTATACTTATAATGGAGTTGTACCTCTTGTTCGCCGTGAATTGAGATTTACGGCTGTGTCGGTTGATAAGCAGAAACCCGCGCCTAGCGCGATCTCGTAGATCGTTCGAAATATCGTTATACGTGTTCGTAAAAAATATCTTGTTGTGGGGGGGGGGTAAATATTTTTGCTCCGGTTTTGGTTGGGTTTAGGGATAGTTTCCTTTTTGTGAACCATTGGGATAATTCTTCGAGGGAGCTTTGTAGGTCTCTTATTGAAGATTCAAGTTATTATTTAATATTACGCCCATGAAATCTTTGTTTATTCTTATCGGTGTTGGTAATTAATTGCTAGTGTTAGTATTCATACATATATTCGGACAACCGAAAAAACTAATTGTGTGGTTTTTATTTTCATAACTTTTTGAAAACAAAATATAGAACTTGGCTGTCATTGTTTGTGATAATTACGATTCATTAACCGGGACTCAAATGTACAGTCACTGCGTATGAGTATATAACGCACATGCACATAATATCTACAAAACCCAAAATTTTATTTTAATATACCGTTTATTTGTGATGATCATTGTACAATGACGTTTTGTTATCGTTGTCTTGGTGTAACGAGATAAATAATTTTTTGCAGAGTATCGCCAAGTAGATTTAGATTTAGACTCGTGTGGGCGAACAAAGATTTGTCCAAGACAAACCGTCCGCCGAGATATCCGAAAATCTGAAGGCCCGGGTACTTTTTTCACAGAGTGAAGATCCCACACGCGCACGGGTGTTAAATAATAACGCCGCGTTATGGTGTTTTTTTAACATTATTATATTAAAAATAATAATAATAATAATAATTTGAAAAAAAAAAACTGCCATAGGTTCCCCAGCGCCCTCGGGCGTTTGTTTTGAAAGTATCAAATAATATAAATATAATTTGTAGCTTCCCTGGCACCCTCGGGATTCGGTGTTTTGGTGTTTTTATGAATTATACATACGTTTATAATCTTGAATATTTTATTTTTTAGGGAAGCCATCAATAAAGCTAAAAAAACAAACGACAACTTTTTGCTGGTTGCGCCTATCCAAAGACCATATGGAAATCTAACTTTCAATAACTAATTTATTTAATTAATAATCTATTTCAATAAATCTGTTTACAAACATAAATTGTTAATTTTTAATTCAACAAATTGTTGACATTTTAACACAAATATAATCATTTTTTTGAGATTCTGGGCGAAGCGAGGGATGCTGTGGTTTACAATAATGTTTATTTTTATATTTGTCTGTAAACACTTTTTCTACCAGAAGACTGTATCCGTTCTATACACTCCTATTGGCTTTTTAACGTGGCAGAAAAGACTACCAAAAAAATGACCACGAAACGGCAAAACTTTCGGCGTTTTATTATTTCTTTTGTTGATTTCTGGTTACCATGGCAACAATGGAAAAACATGACTAATAATACATCGGTCAGAATCGTTTTTCATGTGCAATCTATCGTTTTAATATACATTAAAAAGTTCCTTGATTTATCAATTAATCAAATCTGTTAAAATTTGAGAGGATTTTATTGGTTTTTTTTTTTTATATAAAAAAAAGTTCGAATTTTTCTTGTGGCCGGATCCGACCACCAGTCGTCGTGTTAATATGGAAAGGAAATATTTGAAATGTTTTGTTGGTATTTTTTTTTTTTTGTATATTTTTACAATTGTTTATTTTTTTTTTTACGGAATAGTATTCCATCTCGGCAAAATCCGTAAACTATCTATTATGCATTACACATCATAGTCATATAGCCTAATCAGATGTTTTACTAAATGCCTGTTACGATTTGGGCAAATAATACAAATATAGAACACTTTATTAATTATAATTAGGGCCCAGAACTTGATAACCTAAAGAACTTGAAAAAAATGCACGATCAAAATATATAAAATGACATAAAAACCTGTTAATTACTTGACCTAACCTGTTAAAACCTTGTTAATTTAAGTAAAAAACCTAAAAAAAAGAAAAATTTAAGTTTCTTATTTTAATGATTATTGAAATAATTTTGTGGACATTTAAATTAAAAAAAAATATATATATTAATAAATCGTAGATTAAAAGGTGACTTTTCAGATGAATCGGTAACAAACGTTGAATCTTACTTGCGTTCTGTTCCTTTTTTTGTCTATTTATAATATTTGAGAACAATTATTAATAGCTTAGGTACAACGATGAACATTTAGAAGATACACAATATCGAATATCGAACACGATAAATATTTTGAGTTTTACTTACTGAATTTTTTAAAATATTTAATGCCAATGCAATATATTCCCTCCGGTAGTATAAAAATACATTAAACGATCAAAAGATGACCGTATGGCGTAAAATTCCTTAAAAATGCAAAATATAAATGGTACCCCATCAGCTACTACGTTCCAAGAAACAAATCTCGATATACGCGTATATATGCGCAACGTGTTAGAGCAAAAAAATAAGATAAATGCGACGGCAACAAGGTCCCGGGCCCTAATTATAATATTTGAAACTATATTTTCAAATGAATTAACTGTTATTTTATTTTAATATTTAATTTATTCTGATTATAAATTATATAAAATAATTTGTATAAATTATGTATAATTTCGTGCCGTCAATTGTCGAATAAGCGATTGAAATCCGATAAGTTCCCGTTTTACAGCGAGTGCCTCTAATTCGACGATTACGTACAATAAAAATGTACAAATAAATACGAAATTAATAAAGCGTTGTACAGTTTTTTTTTTATTGTTCGCCAAACTCGTAATAGACGTGATTTACTACTGAAACGGTTTAAATCAAATCCGTTGACTAATAAATACGCGTAGGCGTTTAGTTAAATATTTTACTAAATAATATTATGGCCGCGACGTACTGCGATCAGCGCCAAAACGATTTGTGTGTTTTTCGATTAACATTATAAATTTAACAAATATCCTTTTAAAAAATGTTTTACGGATGCGCCCCCTCCAGTATAGTAATAATTATGTATACGTATATTTAACCACCCCTTTTTGTCGGCGTGTGGTCGTTATTAAAACTACGAACAATATAATAATAGTAATATTTTTATAATATATATATATATATATATATTTTTTACGGATTCGAAAACAAGTGCGGCGGAGTGACTAACGATTTCGTCGTGGAAATTCACCATTGCGGACGGCGGCTATAGGTGGTACGGGTCTTCGGCTCAGTTTCCCCTCCGACAGGTGCACGGAACCGGCACGAGAGGAGGTACAGCGTGTGTTATGGTCACGCACGATGCATTTCGCTCTCCGTACAGGCCTAGTAACCAACGTGCACTCGTATAGTTCGGTAGTAACCCGTTGAGGTTTTTATCCGTGTTATTGTTTTTATTTTTGTTCGAAATCGTGTTTGATAAATATATACATAAAACGAAAATTATCGTTTGTTTTTTAACCGCGTTAGATTTATCGGTTTTTATATATTATTTCCCTCCCCCCTCGTAAAATTCGTGGTTTTTTTTTATTTTTTTTTTTTCAATTAAAATATTATGCGAATGTGTTTAACGCGCGGGATACGAGTACAAAAACCGAAACGTTTTTAACCCCGTGAGTGAACAATTTTTTTTTATATATATATACCCTACGCACCACGTGCAGACGTTATACAATATAAATACAACAAACAAAACGTACGATTATTAAGTATTGGGTTTTTGTATTGTTTTAATAATCGGGGCCCGGATTTCTGTGCAATGTGCACATTTTATTCGAGTGATCTTAGCACAATTGCCTTCCTTCGTTTCATATACTTCAAAGGCGTACATTTTATTTTGTACTTTTCGACGTTTTTTTTTTTCTCCAGTTTTAGAGCATTTGTATATATTTTTTAGCATTATTCGGTCGTTTTGTCTGTTTTAATGCACACATTACGACTTAATTATTTAAATCTAACTAATTAAACAACTATTATCTATAGAAAATTTTATGATGTTTAGTTTAATATGATTTCTGAGTTTTTCCATACAGATTATCATTCGTTCTATGATTTCAATAACGTCTTTATCTTATAGCAAACAATTGGTCAGTTACATCGCGTAATTATCGGTCATTTCGTTATTTTTGTAAAGACGTATTCTCGTATTTTGTCATTTCGAAATGACATTTTTCAAAGTGTGTTTGTTTGTCATTTTTTTTTTTTTTTGGTGCATATTTTGATGGTTTTTAGGAAATTTATATCCGGGCCCTAGTTATTATCAAATTTTTATATTAATCTAAATATGATTACTGGACCTTGGGTCAAGAAACGCCAAAGTCGTTTTTTGATGAAAACGTGATTGAACCTAACATATAAAGTCTGACGGTTATTTTCTTGTGCTAGAAGGGCGTATTTATGACAACTAAAATTACAAGAAATAGATAGACCAATATTGAAAACAAAAATATTTACACTATTTTAAAAGCTAGTCCATAAGATAATCCAAGAAACTGACTTTGCCCCGTCCATCTTAACCCAAGATCCAGAGATATTGGTCATGAAATATTAAATCTCCAAGGGACTAGTAGATTAAATATTCGTTTCTTTAAATATTATATTCGGAGAGAAGGTTTTGTTTTATGTATACTTTGGCATTTATTACCTTTATACAAATAAAAACACAATAATTATTAATTATAGTAAGTATTGCGTAGTAAAAATGCTCTTAACTTTTAATACATATATATTTTTTATGATTATACAATATATATATACAAATTTAAAGTTATGTCTATAATGTAAATATAACTCTGTATTGTTAAAACAAGTTTCGAGGTTTAGAATGATAGACTTGAACGGTCAAACAACCGTTTTGCAGCTGAACGTATCTTTTTGTTGAGTTTTAAACTTTTAACCGACCTTTGTATATTATACTATTCTTATAAAATATTATACAAAGGCGACTGTATAGTAATAATTAGCATTTTGAGAGAAAAAAAGCATACGAATTCATAGACTCGAACGAGTATTGGAGTAAGAAGGAAAATGATTATAATAAGGACGTGAAAAAGATTGCTATTGATACCCTGCCGGGACCAAAGTTGACATACAATTCCGTTGCGAACTATTTTTTTTTATTTTTATAATTCAAATTATGACTGACCCTTTCCCCCTCCCACCAATCAAAAAAATCAACATAATAACATTAGAAATTTTGTATTCATTTTGAAATTTCACCGATAGAATTAACATAACACGATTTGAGATATACCTTATAGGTAGGAAATAATAACATTACAAATAATTATAGCTGCACACTTTTTTTTTTTCATTTCATGCTGTAGACTAATGCAAATTCGTACTGCACTATTGTATTATAGATTATAATATAGTACTTCACACTATTTTAAGGCCCGATGGCGTCTTCGTGATGTAGAGTATTATATAGGTACGTATACAGTGAAAACGAATCGAGCGTACGGTTGGTTCAGAAGTGATTAGAAGTATATTAGGCTATACAAGAAAGATCGTTTCGTTTCCCGAGTGGGTATATTACGAATAAGTTTACGGCGGGTATTTTAGAGAGAGAAAGAGAGCAAGAGTAGAGATCGTCTATAATGTTATTTTAAACTAGAAAAAAAAAAACCAATTAAACGCGTTACAAATGATATTTTTACATTAAATCAATTTTTGAAACTTTCGTGAAATTTATTTTATGAAAAACCAACGGATACTCGATTTTGACCCGATGCGTTTAGACTCACTAGAATGTTATTAATAGAGTTCGGATTTTGAAACTCGATTAAACATTGAATTTTTATTCAATAAAGCTTATAGCAAAATCCTAATAAAAGCACTAACAATTATTTTTAAAAAAAACTTATTATTTGATTACTAATTATTTTGTTTTTATTAATCTAGTTATATATTAGCTGATAATATGTCTGTTACGCGTTTCTGTTAGTAAAAATAATATAAAATCAAATACAATCTGGCGAATTTTTTCAATCTTTATCAATTACATTATAAAAATTAATATTAACCTTTCAAAAATTTCAAATACACAGATATAGTAATTAATAAAACGAAAAAGCAATTTAAAAGTAAAAAAATTCCGAAAAAGCGACAAACAAATAAATGGCTAAAAAAGTAAAATAAAATTTCGTGTACTAATCCTACATAGGTAGTATGATACAAATTTATGGCTGACGTAGCTTCATATTGGACAAATAGAAGGAAAAAAAGTAAATTCCTATAAAATCCCAACTCTAATTATTAGGTTAGAGGTTTTAGAGATACCTACCGGGGAAAACTATATTAACAACTATGTTTTTACCGAAAAATAATTTAAATCATGATGAAACAAGTAGTGCGCATTTATTACGACGACGAAATCGAGTCTTAAACAATTATCATACGCCAAGATTGATTGAGATTCCTAATAAACCGTCTACTTTATCGGGACGCAATAATTAAGGATAATTAGAATAATCTAATACGAAGATATTGTTTAAAAACTAAGTTAAATATAATCCGTCATTGGACCGAGTTAGCTGTCTGTTTATACTTGAAGTTTTAGTTAAATACTTCCAGTTGTTTTTCTTCTTTTAAGCGGATCGCTCAAAAGAGATAAACGTATATTATTGTTTTTCAATTTGATATAATACGTACAGGCATACTCGACGAATTACTATGTTTTATTAAATACCTTCTCTAAAAATGGGTTTTTTTTTCTTCGAAATTGAAGAATTAGTTATTTAAACACACGAACAGAATTGTAATAAAAGCAATATTATTAATTATTATTTATTTTGTTGTGTTTTTATGTGTTTGTGAACGAAATGTATACTAATAAAACACGAGTTACAAATATTTCTAACTGTTTAGCCCGACGATATTATTAAGTTCCTATAACGTTATTGTACACCTATTCATTAGGTGATTTTTTTTTTCAATTGTATTTATGTACCGCAACACAAATGGCAAGACTGGTGAAAGGAAAATATTATATACGTCCGCTATATATATATATCATATATTATTATATTATAAATAAATTACCGTCTCTTGATTACTATTGTCGATGGGTACCTATGCAACCATTTCTAAATGTATCATTTACGTTAGGTAAAAGATAGTCGGTAATAATATTCATCTGATTTCGCGAGACCGACACGTAATCGTATATTAGGTGTAGCGTATCTGGATCATATAGGTACATCATGTCATACTTACATTATAAATACGATTTAGGATCTCGGGACGTTTTAGTTAAAAGTACATACGCGCGGAAATAGTGGTGAAATTATACGAAAATATTCGAGGGTTTATGTTATTTGTTACATAAAAAAAAAAAAAAAAATCGATTTAACGTAATTCGTCTTTTAAATTCCAAATTTTCTATCGCCTCTATTGTATTTATAATATTTCTATATTATACAACTATTTATCGAAAAATTATAACGTTTACCAACATCGTTATTATAACATATTTTTTTTTTTTTTAAATTATAATATTATATTGAATTTTTCCTATAGTGTTGCAAAATCGGTTCAATTTAAACATAAATATTGATGTCATTTTTTTTTTTTTTACGCGAATGGTTTATTAATTTTTTGAGTTTAACTTGTGAAATGCCTATTCAATAATATTATTGTCGTAGTTAATCAAGATAGTAAAATCGTAAAAATAAAAACATTTAAAATTTGAAATTAAAACACATAAGTATATATATATATATATATATATATAAAAAATACATTTAACTTGAAACTTCCACATTTTCTTATTCAATAAAAAAAACCCAATGGAAATGGGCAAAACCGATAAATCAACTCCTATATATTTTGTTTCTAAGTTTTTCTATATTATTTTCTTTGTACTCGTTCACTTTAATTACAAAATATTATAACAAATATACGTTTGTTTTATAATATTGCCAACAATTTTAGTCGACGCAATTAATTTCGTAAACAAATATGCAATTAAAGAGTAAACGCAGTTTAATTTTAACGTCAACAGGTATACAGGAAACGCATCTACAAAGTCATCGTATTATAATGATATAGGCAACAATTGATGCATTTAAAATGTTCCCGATTTTCCATAAAGAGTATAAAAAAAAAACTTTATTGACCTTATTTAAAGTACCTATTTATATTGTTTGATGTTTATTTTCTATAAATATTTACATTTTTTTTTTTTTTTTTTTGTAAATCGACACTATAGATTAGAAGTTAAGAAATCTTAAATTACTTAGGATTAATAAAACAAAAGAAAATTACAAATAATTATATACTGCAGGTCAGCAACAAACACGTCCGCCCGCACACTTTATACAACATGTTTGTTCATTCAATTAAACAATTTAAAAAATAATAACTGTAAGTTTTATTATACACATTTTGCCCATTGATTAGTCAATGAACAAGTGTTTAATTGAAATGTTCGAAAAAGATCTAAAGAAAAGTGTAAAATCGTAAGGACCAATTATTATTATAGTTTGAAATATTATATCCAGCTATAAAAAATAAAGAAAAGAAATTTCGATTTCCTCAAATATTATACTTTTGCATTTCTTACTGGCATAAGAATATACGGAATCAAGTATGAACATTTAAAATAGCATTGTATTTTAAAGTCGTACACTACTCTTTATCGGTGTAGATAATACATACTCAACTTCTATATTACCATATTGTATTTTATAAGGTTTCGTATCTTGTTCGATAGAAAAAGAAATAACGGGTATTGTATACATATAATACTGATATTAAATTAAATTTCATTTGTGTATGCCGGTTTTTTTTTTTTTTTTTAACAATAATCTTTACCCACCGAACATGGTTTATTAATTTTATATAAAACGTATAGTATCGTTCTCGATATTATTATGATTTTTTATTTATTTTTTTCGAACACTCGATACTATTGTAGTTATTTGCTTGTTTTGAGTTTCGACGGTTTAGTCAAGTCCGACGTTATAAGATAATGTAATCGGTGTAACAATAAGTCCAACGTGTTAAAACTATCTGGCCGTTTGACTTCTGAATGACTGTATGATATATAAGTATATTGGATTCGAATATTACGGTTTATTTTCAAAATTAAATTTATAATTCTCTTGTTCCGAAATACCAATTCGTTGGATGTGAATTATACACGTTTTTAAAATATATTTTTATACCATTGGTAAATAAATTTTATAAAAATTCTTCCGAGTTTTTATTCGAGTATAAAAAGGACGTAGCAAGTATACTGTACTCTGACTATAATTGTCATGGTTTTTTTTTTTTTTTTTTCTAGTAGTTTTACCGCAAAGTAAGAGAGGTACTGCGAACGGTAACGAATAGTGTGACAAAAATAATTATTTTATTACTATAAAAATAAACATCATAATAACATACGCGCGTGTAAGTATACAGTTATAAAAGCATCTCGAGGTCCGTTATTGTGGTTAAATAATAACCAAATAGGTGTATGATTGTTCTTAATGAAAACGCGTTGAGATTTTATTTTATTTTTTTCATTTTTTTCTCCCTGAAATAAGTGTAATTTATAAATGTAATTTTTTTACTTAATGTATTAAAAATGTCGACCTATATAATAATACTTTAATTGGCCAAAGGTTATAGACACGTGCAAAGTATCGCGTGAAAACAATAATATAACCGTTATAACAATTTGACGTTGACGAGAAAGTACACGAGAGTACGAGACGATTTTAAAGTCGAATTTATCGATTTGACTTATAGGTCATATTATATTATAGTCCATTGAAATAAAATACAAATACATTCGTGAAAAATAATATTATTGCATTACGTATACATTTTATTATAATATATATATTTTTTTATTTTTTATTTTTTCAGTTAGATACAGGAATGTTACTACTGCAACATCGTGTAGAATGCTTAGAAAGACCATAGGATGCCTACTAGTCGGACTATTCATTTCGATATGGTTGGGGTATGTCGGAAGCCAAGGTAAGGTGGACTATATTATTGTGTATCGATAATAAAAAATATTTCTTTAACAGTGTCGATGAAAACAGTCTGTAGGGTTATATATTTAACTGAGCGATAATAAAATCACACTTTTAGCGTAACCGACGAGGATCGGCATTAACCGGAGTTTATAAATTCTCTTAATTGAAGATGGCTAAACACGTAACCATAAATTTAAGGTCTAAAATTGTTTTTTTGGGAACATTACAAACGATAAAAGGAAAAACAAAAATAAAAGTAGAACAAAATGAAGGAGGATATAGTTTAATTTAAATACGTACGCAACGATAAATCATTGAAAACGAAAAACAATTCATAGGTTCGGTTTAACATAAAACTATGAATTTAAATTACAAATTGTATTAATTCGTAACTATCAAATAAATTATAATTGTTCGCGGTTTCAACAAATTTTAATATACAATTGAACTTAAAACGCTGAGAAAAGTAAATAATACAATTTTTATCCAAATAAAACTAAAACAATTTAAAAAAATTAACAAATTGATTTCCCCAATTGACCAACCGGGCAAAATTTGCTACCAGAATCTACTTCTGGAGTTGTTCATTAATAAAGCAAGATTTCCGATAAAAAAGTTGTTTACGACTTAAAAAAAAATTTTTTAAAAAATAAAGCATACACTTCCTAGCTACGCTCTGAATTTAAAAATGATATATTTAAATATTAAATGTTTGAGTAATAAATCATTATTAAAACCGGCTGTATAAGAAAATTGACACGAAAGAAACCACAATTTATGATTTTAAGAACAAAAACGATATTATATTGAAAAGCCGCCATTTATTTTTCGTTTTCAAACGGAAAAAATTGTTGATAAATTTAAATTTAACATTTCACAGTACATTTTTACGGGTGTACACTTTTCAAATGAATTTTGATACATTGTGTTAGTTACACTGTTTCTAGTTTGAAAAATGACAAGCGTAAACGGTGTTACCGTTGATTTTAGAAGAGACAATGATTATTATCCGTGGTAACACAAAATAAGAAAAAAAGACAATAATTATTTGTGTTATTTTGTTTTGTTAATATATCATATTTTTGTAGTCTTTTGTTCATTTTGCTTTTTCAATATAAATTATAATATTATAATAATAATAATATTATAATATTTATTTATTTATACTAAATAGGTACAGCCGTTTTTAATCATTTTTTTTTTTTACTATAAATTAAATAATAAAGCGATTGGCCATTACAAACTTGAAAATGTTTAATTTATTTATGTCTCTAGAGTCTTTTAATGTTGATTTTTCCAAATAGTATAAATATGTAATTTTTTTTTTTTTTTTTTGATTATATTTTTAACGAAAAAAATTTATCGGGTTTTAAAAACCATAAAAGGAAGAAAAAAAAAACAATATTAACCGGTCACTTAAACTGAAAAAAATTACAGAAAAACGAAAACCATTAAAACCGATAAAAATCATTTCGGTTTGAGTCCCTTTTTTAAATCGTTATTAATGATTAAAAAAAGCGAAAAAAAGGCTTTTCGTCGTGCCATTATATTGTTATGCGGTATGCCGAGTGAATAAGAAATATTGTAATATAATTAATAATTATAGATTTTTATAAAACGTAGAACACATTAGACTCGTGTCATCCCATAACGTAAGATTGAGCAGATGGTGTGCCGGATATTCGGTACAGTCCCGCTCTGGTCAGTTCTTCAATACGGGATAGACAGTGATTATAATGTGCGATGTATTATTATTTTAAATCTCAATGTCAAAAACGATACGAAAGTGCAATTAAAAGTGTTAAACACTTTTCCAAAAGAGAATCCAAGCCGTCCGTCTTATCGCCGTTTTTATTTTTATCCTCCAAATTATAATCGAAATAAAAAATTTAAAAAAAAAACGATACTTTTACAGCACTGCCCGCGCTGTTCGCGAATTCTTATACAGTTCACGATAATCATTTTCTTCATAAAGAGTACAAAAAAAAAAAAAGAACAAACAAATGACCTATAATGATCTGTGCGCCGGGTCCGTAATATACGATAAACAGTATTTCCGGATAAAATGTCTAAAACGTCATTGTAGTATTCGAAAATTGGACGATAAAAAACCGAGTTTAAAAAATCGTATTGTTCACGTGGGTATTTACAATAGGCTACACAATTATACTGACTAAATTAATTGTCTAGGCATAAGTACAACGGTACGTTCAAAATATAAGTTGAAAAAATAAGTTATACAAAATCATTGATGAAAAAAAAAAAAAAAATATCCAAACTATGTAAACTCTAAAATAATAATAACAAAAAAAAAAAAAAAACTATGTCAAAATAGTTGAAAACCAAGTGGAACCAAATTATAAATATTATTTTCGTTTTAATGTTACTTAAATAATAATAATGGACGCGTTGGCTCGTCAGAATTTACGATAATATCCATATAGGCCCAACATAATAGTTATTAATTTAGTAAGTATATTGGCTTTCCCTATGACTGAACATTTCTATACAATACTCGAATCAGACACGGAACAAAGAACGAAGAATAAAAAAAAAAATAACCTGGAGAAAAAAAAAATAAGAAAAAACGTTACAATTGAGTACCGTAGTAGGACCCAACGGTCATTTCACTCATTTATTAAAGATTTATAGAAAAAAAAAAATAAAAAAATACTTACAAAATTATTTTTATGAAAAATATATTTTCACAAGTATAAAACATTCTTTTTTTTTCTCCCTCTATAGTTATTAATTTAACAATTTTCCATTTATAAAACCAATGTAATATACTGTTAGATTTTACTCGAATAAACAAATTAAAATATTATTTCCCAATAATTAATTTAATTTTGTTAGATTCCAATTAAAAGAAAATATTATTTGTATACATACATATATAAACCGAACATACTGTGTATCTTGTGTAGGCCGCTGTTGTAGGTGGGAATTTGGAATGGTATAGGATATTGGGCAATTTAATTTATACATTGAAAACAACGATGGTGAGGTTTTCTCTCTTGTTTCCCTTAGTAACCCAGAAATTAACTTTTTAATTTTTAGAAAAACTGTTAGGAATCTATTTGTACGCATAATGTCTCTAAATAAAATTTAACATCGAGCGAAACATTCGCACCTTTAAAGCTACACGGTGTGAACAATTTGGAGCATTTGTACTAACCCAAAAAGGTTTAGTAAAGGAAAAAAAAACACATCTTGCTACGACTAATAGCTTTTCTGCCACATTCGAAACCTAAAAAAATGTAATTATATTTTTGAATTGTTTTTATTCGTACGTAAACGCTACGAAACAGTTTTAATACCGAACAATTTAACATATTAACACATAAAACCACGTTAATTTCATTTTAATGTTTTACTATTTAAATAATTCTTCAATTCATTATATTCGTGTATATACAATTATCGGCGACTTATTAATTACAAAAAAATATAAATTTACACCAGGGATTCGAACCAGTTAAAATCAATTAATGAACTAACCGGTTAACATCAGCAAATTTCCGAAACCGAAATTTATTATTTTAAGTACAAAAAACGATATATTAAATATATATTATGTTTTTCAGGTTGATCCATTTAAGTTTTTACGCTCGATATTTCGAAATGTATTGACTTTGTTCCGATATTGTTTGGCAATTATTTAGTTAATATACGAAAACGATTAAATCATCGGCTCGCCTACGATCAAAAACAAATTTAAACGATTTCAAAACATTTTGCTCTTCTCTTGAAATTCGCGCACAACGAGTTCATACTTATATATTGCATTATTTAAATAACTCAGCTATGGTTTTACGTGATGCATGAAACGCATGCATTTCAATGTTTTGCGGCTACGTTTATGTGAATAATATTATTTTAAAGAAAAAATAACGTATTAATTAGTAAGTACTAACCTAACGAATGTTAAGTAGTTATAGCTAGCGGAATTGCGGAATATAGTGTTATTTTATTTTTTATTTTTTAAACTACTTTTATCCTATATGCTTATTATGTCAAACGATATAGATTGTATATTTCTTCTTTAAAAATAAAAAAAAAAATAAAATTGTTTAAACATTATAATACATTTTATACTTTAAAATAACCGATATTGGCCAACTCTATGGAATTGAACGATCGCAATCAGCGTCTACGTTTATTTTTTCGAAATTGTTTTTAATTGAATTACAACGGAATAGAATAAAGCATTTCTCCAATATTTCGTTGCGATTCAACAAAGAAATACTAAATATTATTGTTTATTGCGCATAATAATCGGTTTTTTTTTTTTCGTTCTCATGACGAAAAGTCCCAATTATTTGACGGACCATATCCGCAGTTTTCCGCGCTGTCCGTTTGACCACTCTCGATACGAATTTGCTTCGGTTTTATGTGCATAAGTACAGCCGCAGCGGCGGCGTGCCTTTTCGGTATAGAATACAATTTCTTTTTTTTGGGTCAAATTAAATATATCTATGTAATTATAAATATCGTGGGCACGGTTTTTTTTTTTTATTATTATTTAACACTTTGATTTTTATATAAATATAAAAAAAAAAAAAACCCCGACGTTTTCCGCGGACGCGGTTACGTCTAATACCCTCTCGTGATAAAAAAACAAAAAAAAAACTATAATTATATACACATAACGCCGTCCTAACAGTCGTTATAAACCATAAACCATTAAAAGGAAAAACAACCAATATTAACCGGTCACTTAAACTGAAAAAAATTACAGAAGAACGAAAACCATTAAAACCGATAAAAATCATTTCGGTTCGAGTCCCTTTTTTAAATCGTTATTAATGATTAAAAAAGCGAAAAGAAGGCTGTTCGTCGTGCCATTATATTGTTATGCGGTGGTATGCCTAGTGAATAAGTTATGTATATAATTAATAATTATAGATTATTATAAAATGTAGAACACATTGGACTCGTGTCATACCATAACGTATAGCTATGTTATTTAACACTTTGATTTTTATATAAATATAAAAAAAAAAAAAAAACCCCGGCGTTTTCCGCGGACGCGATTACGTCTGATACCCTCGCGTGATAAAAAACAAAAAAAAAAAAAAAAACCTATAATTATATACACATAACGCCGTCCAAACAGTCGTTATAAGTCAACGTGGTCACCGCGCCTCGGTAGGAGGTTCCCGAGATAAATAACCGATTGCCAGTGCACCTGTGTGTGCCTTATGAATATAATAATAACTGTACACGCGAAATCTAGAGATGGTAATGAAGCATCTGTACAGTCACGAACCGTTCTTTTGTCAGTAGTCGACCGAGGCGGCAACACAGCACGCATTACTAATTTTTTTATAATTATATATGTTTTTTTCGTGTATATATATATATATGATGTATACACGAAAAAAAAAAAATAAAAATATACGGGTCATGTATATTGTTCGTGTCCAACATTATTCGGGGATCAGTACCCCGTAATATACATACCGATAAATTGCGTATACGCGAGATTAAAGAAAGTATAAAATAACGTATTGAAATTATTCGAGCGCCGACCCGTGCGATAGTCCGGTATAACCGTATCAGCGATCGAATTGGTAAAATAATAGCAGACGGAAGGGACTTATGCGACTTCACGAAAATTAGGTTCCCCTGCAATTCGCAATTCCCCCTTACGTCGTTTTTAAAACATAATTATATTAATCACTATCTGCGCCATCGTCCGGTCTTGCTCGGGTCGAGTTTGTTGGTTATCCAGAATCGTATAACTGTGCCGCACATCATCTTTTTTTAAAATTCAGAGCCAAGTGTGAAACGTATTGTTTCATTATGATGTGTGTATTTTTTTAAACTTTTTTCCTGTCTAAATCTAATTAAATATTATTATTATTATTTTTTTTTTTTTAATTCATTTAAAATTTTAAGTTTCAATTACGCATTACGCATTAAATATTTCTGGAACCAGTACAAATATATTTTGTTTGTTCGAGACATGTAACAGAGCCGCGTATAATTGACCATGGACATTGAACGGTTAGGTCTAAACCTACAACGTTTAATGTTTAACCTTGCGCCTTATATGTTAAAAATAAATTTATGTTAGGCTATTGAAAAACATAATTTTACGGGAAGTTGGAGCCGTCTGGAATGGAAGATTGGTTGGTATCATTGGTATTCTAGAGATCAATACAGTATCCCCAGCTCCACAGCCAGTAAGGACCGTATACTCAAGCAGACGGTTTTTTTAACGATTTTATTCCTCGATTCCTTACAATGGACATATCGGACCTTTGATCACGCGCAGCAACATTCTTAAGTAAAAATATTTACTGCTATTCGGATGAACTACATATATCCTGCCAAGGGCATCCGGTTTTTTACTCCGGGATAACCTTCGACGGTGGTTCTTCGTATTATTCGATGAAATAAAATTAGACTGTCCGGTCTACCTACATATGTATCGACCGGACTGAAATTGCTTCACTTCATTTCGAGAGTCTCAACTAAATATAGCCATGGTAATCAAACTCGTCATTTTATTTTGAATAGTTATTTATACAATTTGGTTTCCATGGTAAATCAACAAATGTTTTTCAACCTATCTTGACATTTTTATCATTTTATACCATCCGAATTTCAGACTTTTCCAGTGGATTTACCAATAATTTTCTTTCATATAAACCTTGTTCTGACAATTACGAACAAAACAAAAAATCACAACCAACAATATATATTTCTACAGGCTATGATTTTGCTCGTATATTTATTTAGTTTGTTGTAAAGTTATAATGATATAGTTTAGTATTACACACGGCAAAAGTAAGTTGTATTATGAGCGATAAAAATATGTATCCGATATAGTATTCAATGATAGTAGCCGGTGAGATTGTACGGATACTGTGGTGTTTGGGGATAAGTAGGATTTGCCGTAGCTATAAAATCCGAAATTCTATCTAAAATCCGGATTTCGGTTTTTAAAACTACGCACTTATGCATTTCTCAAAAATAAAATCGCTACAGATAAAATTTGTTTTTAAAATAAATCTAAATAAATCTATTTTATATATACAATTGAAAAATTAATACCAATATTAATAATGTATTTAATAAAAATAGAAAAAAAGAAAATTGATTTATAGATTTTAAAATACAGAAACCTGCATAATTGCCGTGTAACATAAAACTCGGATTTCCATATCTAAAATCCAGGTTTCGTTGTCTGAAAATATAATATAATAAAAATATTATCATATAGTTAACATTTTAGCAACACTATATAGCTTATACAATACTAAAACGTTTTGGTTCTTTAGTTAAAGATTATTTATTTTACATTCTATGGTTTAGATAATTTAATTTAAATTATGCAGATACTTGTACGTGTTTGTTTTTTTTTTTTACGTAATTTATTCCAGAAAGTTTTCAGTTACGCAATAGGTTTATAGTAATTTTGTACCCGTGTATACGTAATAAATAGATTCGAATCGTTAATTTCCACTAAGTAATTGGCTCTTGGTTTATGTGATCATTTTGTTTGGACAATCGTTGAATATTTTATAAACCGCACAGATATATTATTACTCAATCGAGATTATATCTCCGTATAATCGAGAGTTATTTTTCGAACCAGATCGTATAGTTAACAGTCATTGTTTTATCTGGTAAACACCGCACACTTTAGTAGGACAGTTCCACTAGACCGTGGCTCGTGGCGTCAAGTTCCACGCATAAATGGATATTGTAACAACGCAATGATAAAAATACAGTAATCCCGTAAATTCTATTCTATACGTATGACTGTTTGGAGAAACAAAAAACAAATAAAATCGTTTTTATCATTTAATCGAGTATAATTTGTATATATTATTTGTTATCGGAATGACGATGGTTTAATTACTCGATCAATTACAATAAAATATGATCTACAGGCTTATTTATTTATTTGCTATTTAAATTCCGAGTTTATCATTTGTTCGCTTTTCCAATAATTGACGATTTATTGAACCATCGATGCGTATTAATGCCTTTTTAAACATTTAATAGAATATTGACGATTGCGCGGTATCGTATTTGTAAGTTTTCCTAGTTGCAATATACCCGCAATAGCGTTGTTTGTAGGTCGGACATTCTTTTTAATCGACTTCATAGCGAATAAAATCGTTTTTTTTTTTTTTTGCATGGCTGCTCGATATGGATCGTCGTGTATGTATGTGATAATTTAATTTTTTCTTTTTTTTTTCAATTTCTACTGTTCATCTTTGATATTAATAACTGTTCGGCCGGTACGATGACAAACCCCTATTAAAATAATGCTATTTGAGATTGTTTAAGTTGTACACAGTGGGCGGGATCTGATCAGTCGACTGGTAATTTGTGGCTTTGAATTGAACGTATCGGAAACATTTCATCTTCCGTGTGCGGTAAGAAGAAAAGAAAAGCGGTTTTGGTTTTTTCCTATTCATTGGGTTTGAAGCAAAAAAGAGATGTATACCTATATTATTATGGAAGCCAAGTTCCGTTTACATTTATCGGACGTGGATTTCACAATTTTATATTATTGATGACGATTTCGATTGGAAAAAACTAATTTAGTTGATTGAACAATACATATATATATATAGACACGCGCCGACAAAGATATTTTTATTAGATATACATATATGTAT